>OZ020312.1:38451899-39681411 GCA_963971305.1 Arcuatula senhousia
TGCAAAATAAAGATGTATTTCATAGTTAAACCTATAAGTTACTAATACCAGAGCACATCCTAGAGATAGTTAGCAATATCTAAAAGACTACATGTGTAAACAATTATCACAGTGTATAACCGGACAGTAAGCGATCACGGAAGTTGATCACTGTCCGGTGGTAAAATCCTAGTTGATTTTGAAAAATGGTATGATTTTCCCATGAATTTAAGCTTTTATTCCACTGAAACGAATTTTTAAGAAAAAATGAAGCGTACAATTTGTTTACATTGTTATTTATCACTATTCAAATTATCAATATGTATTGTGGATGATTTAAATTTTCTAAAAAAGTGGTTTAATCATTGGTATTTTTGACAATGGAAACTCATTTTGGCGAAAGAAACAACAAATTATTAGTGAACTACTTACATTGAAATAGTGCATTGCATCTCCAATGAAAGCTGTTTAAATAAAAAATCCTTTGGTGTCAATATTATTTGATAATATGGTTTTGACTGTTCACAATAATCAGATTTGTAAGAGCACTACTCACTCCATCTCTGTCCGACTAATTGCCACTGTACACAATCATTAATTGTTCGAAAGCTATATCTTTCTGTCCGATTAATTGTTGGGTTCAAAGTAGCAGTATCAAGACAAAAATCCTTACAAACCATTATTCACACGATTCAGCCAGGGAAAAATGATATGAAAAAAAACTGGAACAAATATAAAAGGTAATAGCTTACCCAAGCAAAGAATTGAAACAAGATTTCATTACAACATAGGTATAATTAGGATTCAGATTTATTTTTTTAATTCCTCGTAAGTTGGAAAATAATCCGTACATTTTTTCAAGCTAGTTGTCGAATAAAAACATTTGACACATGCATCTAAGCTTTGATGTTGAAAATTTTGGTACATACAAATTTGATTTAAGATTTGGGAAGTTGGCCTTTCTCTTAAAATCTTGCTAGCTTTTCAAAAATTGCAAATGAAGATATGTATCTATAGTTGATATACTGTTCTTGGGTTTCATGTATATATACATGTTTATGTCTCATTTTTTTGCCTTTAAATCTCTGATAAACCTATTTTACATGAAACAATCCAATTTAATCATAATCGAAAAGTACAAAGTTTAATTATCATGCAGTTTTATGGAGAAATTAGCATTTGAAAATAAACATGTTCAGTCGGGAAAAGCAGACATTTTAAAGCAGGCCCCACCCAAGACCTGCAAAACTCATTAAAAACTAATATTTGGCGTTTGATTATAAGATAACGACCATTTTAAAGAAGTGTCATGTAAAAGATTCTTGAATTGCCTGCTTCTTTTATTGCTGTCCGAAACTTGAATTCAGGATCGGGAAAAATCACACAATACTTTTTACCCATATTTCTAAAATCTTTCTTTATTTTAAATTTTTTTATGATGCAAAATTGTTTTAATATCCAAAGGTTCTTGTGTACAAAAGATCAGAATATTTCAATACAAGATAAAACGAGGGTGCCATTTTAAAATGCTGTGGTGCTTAGCTTTTGGCGGACTGTTTACTTTCGTCAATTGTAATGTTCAACCAAAACAAAGTCATTGAAATGTGGGATGAAAAGTTTGAAGAATATTTAGGAACTTTGTTCGACAGGTCTTCCAAGCAGTTGTTTATCCATGAGAAGACGGAGAAAAACAACTTTCTGCAGATGGGGGAGGCTGATTTTGCAAACTTTCGGCAAAATGTTTTAGCCAAGAATGTTTTACATTATGTGCAGTCGATTTAACAGTCTACATCATGTACATGTATTATCGTCTTCCTCAAAATTTATCATGTTTATATATATTTTTTTAAATCATCAACACGAAGTATGACACTTTTTCGTGGGCCCCTTTATACCGGTGAAATCAAACAAAAAAGCTGGGGATAAAAACAAACAAATTCTACAAATATAAAACATTTCCATATTTTATGTTTTGATTTCATCTTTTTGTTTTTATTTGAGCTCCCCTATTTTACTGTATGAATCTGGGTGTTGTCAATTATAATTGAGAAATACCTATATGGTCTGAATACTTGTATGGTCCAACTGGTTTTTAGACCATATGGGTATATTTGTACGGTCAGACCGTATAGGTATATTTCCTACGTGTATGGTCTGTACCGTACGTGTACGGTCTGAAACATGTATATGTCATGGCTAAAATCCAAGAGGAATTCAGATTTAGTCTACAACATGGGCATAGCAATATGATCTCCCCTAAGTCTTTTAGTTCTTGAGATATGTAGGCATCCAACTAAAACCTAGCATGCATAGCCTAAGCATGAAATTCATGTGAATTCAAAGACAAAGTCAAATGGTGTAGGTGTTCGCTTTTAACGAAATTTGTAGATATCGAATTACAGAACGAGGTCAGTTTTAATGGTGTTGGAATACAGTTGGAACAGATCTAACATATGCCAAGTCGATATTCTCAGAGCCTATATTATTGTTGGATTTTGGCTTCCCTGGTCGAACGTTTTAATTTTGAGTTCTTTCCTTTCAATGCTTATGGTTTGTCTATCTTTCAATTTGTTTATTTAAACGTTGTTGGTGATCGGTTAGTCATTAAAATATGCATATATCCTATAGCGTTACCAAATTTCCGGTTTTTATGTCACTCTGCATTTATGATTGTATTTTTGTCAGTTTAGAACACATCAAATCTATAATGTTTCATGCATTTATAGTTTAAAATGGTCTAAACCTTTAGGTTCTTCCTAGCCCAAACATAATATGATCTTAGTGACTCAATCCCGAGTCCAACGCCTTACTGGAAGAGGAAGAAGAAGAAGAATAGAGGAAACGCGCGTCATACGTATTGTTTGGAACTTTGTTTTATATTTTTATTATGAACTTTGTTAATACAACCAATTTACCGGGAATGGCTAACGCATATTAAAACAGGTAATTAATAGCTGTCACCAGATTTCAAGCATTAAGCATAGTCGGTGTTACATACAAGTTTTTCCCCCAACTCATCTTTCCCCCCGGAAGAATCAGTATATACTGAGATTTCCCCCCGGAAATATCAGTATATACTTATTCCCCCCTAAAAATCGGGTAGGAAAAATGAGTATATACTAGATTTTCCCCTTTTCGCAAACCCATACTGAGGTTTCCCCCTTCATATATGGGCTCTATGTAGTCTTACTTGTAATATGTTATTTTATTATCACTATGCCAATGTTACACTTCTAACAAGGCTCTTATGACGGTTAAATGTAATGCGCACAGTTTTTTTTTATCTTTTTGTTAAAATTGTCAAAATAATTTTGGGGGGTTTTAAGTCCTAATTGACTTAATTGTATTTTGTAATTATCCGGGACAAAGGCTAGTCTCAATTTGTTTTTCTCTTCATACTCTGCTCTTCATTTGATAGCTTACTGTTGGCATTACAGCCAACTAGTATGTTAAAAGGTATTACATGCAAAGATTAAGAAATAGATTAGGTTTCAGAAAATAAACAGAACTGGCAAATATAAAGAACACCCGCATCAATTGTTATGGGCTTTTTTTTTGGTTGGTTTTTTGTTTGTTTTTGTGATATAGATACACTTTCCTATATTTCGAAATGCAACAACAGAAACTTCTAATTTTAATTATTCCAATAAAATTTTATGCAATTCATTGCTATGAAACACCGTTAAGTTGTCTTGTTGCATTGAAGTAAGCCTTCAAAGTTCAACATGTTAGAAAAGCACAATTATTTATTAGAGTAAAGATTTTTAAAAATATGTTCAAAACATTATAAGCGCAGTTTTTCAAGCATAAATAAAAATACAAGAACATAATTCTTTGGGTTTTACCGGAGCGCAAAATATTCTAAGTCGACCCGTTAAACGGGACATACAATGTAGATAAGCAGCAGACCTGAAGGCGCATTCTACCATACCCGACTCCTACCTAGAGCTGCAAACCAAAAATCGAAAGCCTACAAATAGCAGTTACTGATCGATATACATAAACTGTAACAGATGCTCAGACGGGCAGATACCAGGGCATTTCTATATCTCCAGTCTAGATGCTACAATATTCGATTTGCACGTAGCGTGCACCCAGACAATATGGGTTTCCCAACATAAATCTTTACAAATATCTATATCTCCTATATATACTATGCATGGTCTATTTATAGCTATCTCTAACGTGTTTATGTTCATGCTCCATTGGATTCCACAGAAACTGCAGAATGCAAGATTATTCGAATTTGATAATATTTATGAATGTCTAGAATATAATCAAACAATGTTACTGTAATTTCAACCCTGAAAATCATCTGACAAACAGATTTTGATTTTTTGAGTGCCCTCAGCGAGGATCGAACTCACAACATTTGGGACATCTACGGCGTATTCGCCTAGCTAACAGAACAGAGGTTGTAACCACTACACCATCCTAGGCTCCTCAAAAGAAGAGCTTTCGTTTGGGTAGTGTTACTTTTCCCTGCGAAGTACAATTACAACTTATTCTGCTAACACAATGTATGAAGCGTCGCAAGGTGTTTTAATTACAGAGCTATTGAATTGAATATACACACGGATTCATCAGAGTTTTTGATATCACAAGGCTATGGAATTTATCAAAAACTCTGATGAATCCGTGTGTATATTCAATTCAATAGCTCTGTAATTAAAACACCTTGCGACGCTTCATACATTGTGTTAGCAGAATAAGTTGTAATTGTACTTCGCAGGGAAAAGTAACACTACCCAAACGAAAGCTCTTCTTTTGAGGAGCCTAGGATGGTGTAGTGGTTACAACCTCTGTTCTGTTAGCTAGGCGAATACGCCGTAGATGTCCCAAATGTTGTGAGTTCGATCCTCGCTGAGGGCACTCAAAAAATCAAAATCTGTTTGTCAGATGATTTTCAGGGTTGAAATTACAGTAACATTATTCCTATATATACTATATATATTAATAATAATAAATACACCAATAAATTAAAATTCAATAGTAATTATTGAATAAATGATATCTTGAAAATATCAAAAACCGCGCATTTTACTTTCACAGTCATTAATATTGGAACGACTTGAATAGGGGAAAGATCAGTGTGGCGGAAAAATGAGTATGTGTTTACACATACCAGATTTTCCCCTTGGGGAAAACGTAGTATATACCAGTTTTTTCCCCAGGGGAAACTCTAGTATATACTAGATCTTCCAGGGGGAAACCCAGTATATACTCATTTTTTCCGGGGGGGATTCTAGTATGGGGGGAAAACTAGTATGTAACACCGGTAATACTCCTCTTTTGAGGGACTTATACTGATTTATCATGAATTCGAGGCTGTAAAAGAAACCTGTCATGATAACCTAGCTGTCACCACAGTTGCTAAGGCTAACCACATTTCTAAAAACAACTCAAATCATTGTTAAGCTTTTTATTAATATAAGACATAGATTTACCAAGAGATGACCGCTCCATGATGTCCATAATCTTGAACAAAATGGTTTTCACATCTTAACAGACTTTTTGTGTTGAGCATGTTGTTCGTATCATACAAGTAAGCGACAATTTATCGACTCACAAATATCTAGCACAATGGCTGTCGATGCTATAAGAAGATTTCAGTTTAACAAAAGTCAATGGAAAGCTTCTGATAAACAATTTTGACAGTAGCATTGATTAGTCATACACAAGTGAACATACTTTGGTACTCATAGCTGTTAATCGCGCTTCTTTTTATGAGCTTGTTGAATGGATACCATTTTACTATAAGATGAACACTGCCGCAATTATGTTTTCGAATCCAACAGTAGAGACTATTTTGAGTTCTCATATTTATTCTGTAAAGTAAATAAATGAACCAAAATAGACAATGACATTAATTATCATAAAAATATGAAAACATATATATTCATAAGCCTGCTTATGAGCAAATTGTAGAATAATATAATAAACTAAGATATAAGAAAATGAGAAGCAATGTGAAATAATAACTTTTTTGTTCAAACTCTGAGGATTCAAAGCAGACAATTTTCTTCTAATTAATCGGACACTCACAGAAAATAAGTGACCAATTAATCGGACAGTAAACGATTATGCCATAATTACAAAACTTAAGGTTTTTAACAAAATTGTGTATTTTATCTTCATGTATCCTTTTCAATGTAGAGAGTCTAACAATCGCCCTTTTTGATAATAATAAAAAGGCTAATAAAATCATTGCAGTTTGCGAGTAAATTCCAAATATGTGCTAAGAGGTGAAGGAAAAAATGTTCACCCATCGATGATCAATCGAAAAATTATAATAGTTTAAATTGTCCTGAATTCAAAAAGAAACGTTAAAAAGTTGTGTAAATGAGCAAGCTATAAAAAAGACTCACCTTTGTTCCTATTCGATATTGTAGTACGTTCATGCAGTCTAAAACCACAAAAATCTGGCATAAAAAATAACATGCAACTAGGATTTTACCATCGGACAGTGATCAACTTCCGTGATCGCTTACTGTCCGGTTATACACTGTGATTATAGCATATTCGCAGGCTAAAAACTGGAGTCGGGTTAACTTCAATAATTACAACGTATCATGGTTATATCTTCAACAGCCTTGTTATTTTTCATGCAGATGAACCTGGTCTATTGCTGGTAAAAAGAGACGAAAAGTCCACTCCATTTCATGGTTATAAAAATAGAGAGGCAACAAAAAGGAAACTTGTTCTTGATGTTTTTAAGCCAGGGGATGTTTACATTAATTCTGGTGATCTATTTTACCTAGACTCTGATAAATACATGTACTTTTATGATAGACTTGGCGACACCTTCAGGTATGTAAAAATATTAACGTTTTTCTTTTCAACGAGGGAAGTTTTTTATTGTGATTTGGAGTTTTGAATATTTGGTAACGGCGAGCTATTTCACATTTCCCTAGTTACTCTTCAAATATTTTTAGATTTAAAACTGTGTTAATGAATGATGTTTTTTGTAGGTACGATGTTATTTCTACTTTGAAAGTGAGTGAGTTAGTGTTTTACGCCCTAGAAACATTACAAAGGCTGTTTCATGAAACGATGACGAGAAACGTCGGAACAGTTAATTTTGATAACCACTTGAAAAGTGAAAAGTTGGATAGGGCGAAAAATTAAGTCTATGAAGTGCACTACTTGGGTTCAATTAATGGATCTTTTGAGTACATGAAGCATGACACTCTCCACACGTGTTGGTACACTATAGTCAACCACAGTGTTACATGCGACAGCGATCTTAGCGAAGCGCTCTGCAAAATGTCATTTGGCTCATAATTTGACGAAGAAAAAAATCAACCGGAAGTCTACCACTCATGAATTGCAAATTTCGGAAATTTTCGAAAAGTCTGCGCATGCAAAGAAAAACGCCGGATGATAATAGCATATCTTGCCTAGATTCTCGTCCAATTAATCCATTTTTGATTTGGTTTGTTGGAATTCATCTACGCAAGCTTTTATAAAGGTCGTGCTTTTTTTCATATCACACTATATCTGTCATAATATTTTAAAAATATTTAAAAAAACACTTTTTTTATTTTGCTAGATGGAAAGGAGAAAATGTTTCCACCACAGAGGTATCTAACATATTATCAGATTTACCATTTGTATCTGATGCCTGCGTTTACGGCGTGACCGTTCCGGGTATGTTATTATAGAGCGCATCCTAATTAAGACTTAGCAGTTTTAGTTTAAACATATTTTATTTGCAAAATAGGCAAAATGGATTAGACACAAGTTAAACTAACTTATGAAGTCTTCTCCTACATAAACATATTAATAACAATACAAACGAGCATGCATACAAAATTAGATCTACAAATAAATAAATAACTTTTGATAAAAAAAAAACAATCAAAAAGTTGAGGAAAAAAAGAAAAGAAAAAGAGTGTGTGGATATGCGTGTGTGGGTGTGGGGAGGTGTTTTACACAATTAAGAATCGTTTTGACCCTTTTATAAATGAATGGACACTATTAAGTACAACTTCATTTTCATCTATAGACAGCTGTTCTGTTCCAGATAACAATAAGTTAAGATCTATGTTACAGCCATTAGGAAGCCAGTTTAGATTTTGAATAAGTATTGCCCTTTCGTCTCTATAAAGTGGACATTCAAAAAAATAGTGAAACGTGTTTTCTATGGGAGCACCACACCTACAGGAAGGATCTGAAATTATATTAACTCTAAATAAGTCATAGTTAAGAAATGATGCTGAGCATCTTAGTTGGGTGAGAATAACATTCAGTTTTCTCGATCCG
Organism: Arcuatula senhousia; assembly: GCA_963971305.1. Lineage (NCBI taxonomy): Eukaryota > Metazoa > Mollusca > Bivalvia > Mytilida > Mytilidae > Arcuatula > Arcuatula senhousia. Next base: position 38,460,144 of record OZ020312.1, read on the forward strand.
TAAGAAAAATATTTTGGAGGTGACTTAAAGACATATACGTCTTTTATTCCATTTTTAAATTTGGCTAAAGAATCTGATTGCCTTATTTCTAAATCAAGATTATTCCAAAGTTTTGTGGTTGACGGGATGTAAGAATTTGATGATATAGATAATCTACAAAATGGAATGATCAGATCATTTCCATTGCGGAGCGGGTACAATGTAGTTGTTTGAATCTTGGGGGGTATGAGATTGTACAGATATTCGGGCACCTTTTCTTTCTGAATGTTGTAAAACATATTGAGTTTTCGCTTTTCACGTCTGGATTTAAGATTTTCCCATCCAAGCTCATTATAGATTTTTTCCGTTGAAGCGAAGACCGGAAGACCTGTAACAATCCTTGCTGCCTCCAACTGAACATGTTCAATCTTAGAAGCATTAAGGATCCCACAGTTATCCCAAACCTCGCTTGCATATTCGAGTAAGGGTCTTATAAATACAATGTATAATTTTTCTAAGTTAGTTCGACTTAGTTTGAATTTAAGTTTTCTCAGAATATTTAGATGTTTCATCGCAGACGATACAATATTATCTACATGTTTATTCCACTTTCCATCGCTTTGAAAGGTTACACCTAGATGTTTATGAGACTCTGTTATTGGAATTTGCTGATCATTAAAAATAAAGTCGAACATTGGAGCATGTGTGTTAGAAAAGATCATAATTTCAGTTTTATCGGGGTTAAATGACATCAGCCATTTGTTAGACCACTCTGAAAGCTCTTTAATATCATGTTCAATAACAGTTTGTATTTGGTCTTGGTCGTTGCTGGAATAGTTAAAAGAAGTATCATCAGCAAATAGTCTAGAAAGAGATTTTAGTTTGTCTGCTATATCGTTTATATAGATTATAAAAAGTAAAGGCCCAAGTACTGATCCTTGTGGCACCCCAGCTGTTACAGTTGTTAGCTCAGATTTAGCATTGTTTGTTACTACTCTCTGCTTTCTATCATTCAGATAACTATGAAACCACCTCAAAATATTTCCCGTGATTCCATATGATTGCATTTTATGTAGTAGTCCTTTGTGCCAAACTTTGTCGAAAGCTTTAGAAAAATCACAAAAAACAAAGCAGTTAAATTTCTTTTGTTCCATTGAATCTATAATACTATTATATATTTCTAAAAGTTGGTGTACAGTTGAATGTTTGGGAAGAAAACCGGACTGGTAATCATAAATTAGCTTATTTTGATGCATGTGATTATAAATGTTTTTATAAATTATCCGTTCCATTACTTTTCCAACGCAACTTATCAGGGAAATTGGCCTGTAGTTGCTCGGAAGAGAATTGTCCCCTTTTTTAAATATGGCAGTTACATTTGAAACTTTCCATTCATGTGGGAATTTACATTGTTGTAAGCTTTTATTAAAAATAATACGTAGGGGAACTGCAACCTTTTCCGGACAGATTTTTAACATACGATGACTTATAAAGTCGGGTCCCGTAGCTTTATTTGGGTCAAGAACTTTAAGGACGTCTATTATATCTTGATTAGTTATTACAATATCAGATATCTGGTTATGGGATTTCTCTTCAAAAAAGGGAAGTGGAACATTTGAATCATCAATTGTTGAGATTGAAGTAAAGTAATCATTGAGCAGTGCACACTTCTTGTCATCGTCATATACTATATCCTCGAAATTTTGATCGCCGAGTACATTTTGTAGAGGGGGGATAATATATGATGCTTTTTGAGATTTTACGAGACTTTTCATCAATTTCCAATACATTTTAGGATTTGAGGCATTTTCTAATATTATTGTGTCTAGGTTTTTTTCAAAGTTTTCCTTAGCTATTTTCTTGAGGTTGTTTACTTTATTGCGTTGTTGTTTAAATTTATGAATATCTACAGGTTGTTTTGTTTTCAGAGATTTATGCCGTAATCGATCGCGTTTTCTTATTTCTCGGCGTAGTTCGTTCGTGAACCATGGCTTGTCGTTCTTTCTTATAGTAACGACTTTTGTTGGTATACATGTTCGGGCTAACTGTAGAAATATTTTGGTGAATTCGTTGCACATTTGATCCACATCTTCAAAATTGGAAAGAAGAAACTCCCAGTTGAAAGAATCAAGGTCATTTGCAAACTTTTCTTTATCTACTCTTTCATAGAGCCATATTTCGCGCTGAACTGAAACAGGTTTAATATTTGGGCACTTCAGAAATACAATTGACGCTTCATGGTCACTTATCTCTGCCGGTATAGTGTACACATCGGAATAAATATAATTAAGTGTATCGCTTATAATAATTGGATCTAAAAGTGTAGCACTATGATTGGTAATTCTAGTGGCTTGATTTATTACATTTTTAAAATTAAAGACATTCATCAGATCAACAAGTTTATTGTTGTGTAATTTAAATAGATCACTGTTTAAATCGCCCGTAATCACGATGTTGTGATTGACCTGATATGCCAGTTCTATTGCATGCTTTAATCGTGCCCAATATTCGTTGTCTGTCCACTCAGGACGATAGGTATTACATAGGAGAATTGATTGACCTTTACCCCTAACTTCTACCCAGACGGTCTCATCTTGATTTTCAAGTTCTGTTCTGTGGACAATAGAAAATTCATCTTTAACATAAATTAGAACACCTCCGCCAGAGTTGTTTCTATCTTTGCGGATTATCGTTTTGGAGAAATTTTCTAGTTCTATTTCAGTGTCGGATATATCTGGACTTAGATGACTTTCGGTTAGTGTTAAAACGTCAAAGTCGTCGGTGAAAAAGTCTAAGAAAGTGAGTTTGTTTCGAATACTGCGTATATTAATGTTACAAATTGATAAAGCATGATCTGCGATTGCACTAGGACCTGGGTTTGATTCGATGTTACCTATTATGAGCAAGTAATGTAGTACAAAAATAAGGAAGACAATATTTACCTTTGGAGTTACACTTTGGAGAATGCTCAATGAGAGGACAAGAAGTGTGCAACGAAAGTTTGTAAGTAAAATATTAGAATAAGAGTCTGCCTTAGTATAAGTAGTAGAAGATTTAGGGCCACTTACGCTGTGGGTACAACTATAGAAGAGCCCTATTGCTGCCCTATAGCTTTGAACACTATTACCCATGTTGATAAATATGGATAATTATTCGGCTGTTCGGGCAGACAAGATGGCTCTTCACTATGCTTCCACACACACACACACATTTCATGACATAAATGCAAAAAAGAGGTATAAAAGAAAAACAAGTAAATAATAAACATAAAAATATGAACATGTTGGTCATACAATCAATCATAGCACTGTTTTTTTCGCATAAAATGGGTAATAAGTAGAAAGAACTGATAATTTCAAAAAAAAATGTAAAAAAATTCTATTTAAGTGTATACAATGTATCAGATTTTATTTTAAATGAGATTTCCAAAATCGCCACATTACCCAATTTTCAAGAAGTCACAAAAGGCCAAAGAAGCGAGATATTCATTCGAATTTGAGTTAACAGAAAAAAAAAAGAAATATCTATCCATTAATAATTAAGAAAGAAAAAAAAATAAGCATTACAATAATCAATAAAAGCAAAATATAACAAATATCAAATTGAATAATCATTGAATAATCAAGGTCACAGAGTACTGATGTACTTGAATAAATAACAACAAGATATTGAAGGTCAATTTTTAGAACAGGTGTACTTTTAATTTACTTGTGGAAGGATAAGACGGGATTAAATAGGATACTCAATAGCAAAGCGTAATTGTAATTTGACGCATGTAATAAAATTGTATCTAAGTAAAAATAGAAAATAGAATTCGGATAAAGGACTTAGTTAAAGTCTTAATTCTGAAATGTACTTTCTATTAAAATAATTTGCATATTTGCTAGGACGCGGACCTCGAAGAAGACACCCTTGAATGAATGACATGTAAACAAATATACACAGAAACAAGCAAGGCTGTATGGAAAGAATAAAAAATATAGGAATCTGCACATACATTAGCAAATATGAAATGATGATAGCAATATTAAAGATTGAAATAATTGATAAATACTGACATTAACTGAATGGTTGGTAATAAACAAATTGAATGACACACATATGTACAATACAATAAACACTAACTGTTTTGATGCACATTATGAATTGATGTTTTCTTCTGGGTTCATACTATTGTCTCTACCGAAGCCTCCACCTCCAGGACCAAGTCTTTGGATGTAGCTGAGGTCTCCATAAGACATGACTGTTCTGATTCTGCCAGTTGGTGTTACCTTGACATAGATCTTTCCATCAGATGTCCAGTAGGCATCAATGCTACCCTGGTATTTCATTTTGGCTAATTCTTTAACTATGGATGTTCTATATTGTGTCAAGTTCTCAGTTATGAAAATACCTTCACTGTCATCCTTAAGTTTCTTTTTGTTCATGTACACCAGATTTCTGTTCCTATATGAGATGAATCTAACAATGACTTGAGATTTTCCATTCTTAACCTTTCCTATAACATGTGATCTACTGATGTCTTGTGCTGTTAGTTCTAGTCCTAGCTTCTGGTTACAGACATCAAGTATAAGACTGTCTGTATCTACTGGATGTTTAAGTCTTCCATTTCCATCAGTTGGTACCTTGATATTGTGGAATCTTAGACTTGTCCTCCTTGAGTATTGCTCTTGGCTTTCTATTCTGGTCTCCAACTCATCTATTCTCCTGACAAGTCTGTCTACCTCTTTATCATACTCTTCAAAATGAAGAGTGACATCTCTCATCTGACTTTCTACAGAGTGTGTTTTTATACACTGTTTGCAAAGTCTTTCTTGGAGTTCTTTTGTCAGTTTTTCTTGGTCTTCTATTCTCTTTTCAAGAGCTTCTGTTTGAATTTTTACAGCTGTCTGTACTTGCTGATCTATGATAGTAACCAGGTTTTCAGCAATCTTTTCAGAGAGTACAGGTACTATTACATCTAACACCTCAGGACTTCTTAGGGCTACCATGATCTTATCAGTTATATTTTGCTGATGTTTAGAAGGTTTCTTGGAAGCGGAGTCTCTGTTGGGTATTAGTTCTGTGAGGTCACCAATCGAAGCACCCTTACGTCTAGTTTGTCTACTTAATTGCTTTTGAGAGGCTGGTAGTTCATCTGGACTTTCTGCTGTCCTTCTCTTTAAAGAGTTTGGAGCAACTGCTAATGGTGTTACAGCGGTTGGCTGAGATTGAGACAAAGGACTCAATAAGATGTTATCGTCGGACTGGGCCATGGTGGTCGCCATATTGGATGTTTTGTTGACGTTTCAAAGTTAGCAGAACTTGAGTTCAACATGAATTTATATAATTTTAAGCAGTTTTTTATACTTTTGTATTGTATTATAAGTCTTGGGCCAATGCAAGACGGTAAGCAGTGACTTATGGTCATGTTGAAGACTGCTTGCTGTTTTCCGTTGTGATTTTTTGAATTGCTGTTTGTTTATGTTTGTTGTGTCGCGTACACTAATTCCACATCTCAATATCGTCTATTATAAATCACATATCTATTAACAATCCGACCGCATTGATTCATAATCCTTAATTCAGAATTGGAACACGAACGCAAAAAGTGGCTTCATAAACAAAATTACGTACGATGAACTTTCATTTCATTTGAGCAAAATCCTTCATTTAAACGCAATGATTATTTTTCTGTTTGAGAATTTTTTTTTCATATATAAATTTAAATATGATTTTAAATGTTATAAATTAATGATAACAAAATCGGGGTTTCGTCACACATTTATTGTTCTGAAATTACAACTGTCTACCGTTTTATTAAACACAAACGAAAAGTAAGCAGCTCAAGACAATTATCGTATCACACATACATACACGCAAGTTAAATAATTTTAATGCAAAACTATTGGCACTATATTTCGTAAATGATACAGAAATTGTATTAGATTAACGATAGATTAACGAAAAAGTGTTATTTATCTGATGTATAATGTCACCTAAAAGGACAAAGACATGTTTGTTTGTTTATTATGTGTATTTTTCAGTCGCTTTGGGATAAACAAAGTGGCAAACTGTACATTTCGGGAATTTTGTTTGAATTAAAGATGCTTCATCTCGATTAATGTTGTATAGATTTTTGGAAGGAATTAGAATGCCAGATGAACGACAATGATATTCAGTTTTTACTGAACCGCTTATACTCTTTCGGGGCACCTGAGTTCACTCTTGTTTCGACTTGAGTTCGCGTTGTCGATTGCCGTTCGGTTGATTTTGTGTTAAAATGTGTTTCTTCGTGTTGTTCTAGTTATTGTTTACCGGTTTTGTCGTTGTCCTTTTGGACTTTTGACACTCGAATGCCCCATTAGTGCCTTTTTGCTTCTTAATGAAGTGATATAAAACCAAATAAATCAACTGCAAATTGCTCTTCTCTTTAGACTTTTTTTATATCTACAAGTTATACTCATTTTTGTGGATTCCTGTTTCAGACATCAACGAAATTTATTTGAAAAAGAATTTTAAAAAATGATGATGCCCACGACGTATAAAAGTTCTTTCAAAGTACAAATGTATGCTTTTAAGGTACAGCCATCTTTATGTCATTAGGAAACAGGCATTTGATTTTTTTTGGGGGGATGGGGTTATGGTGAAATTTGAAATAAAAAGGAAGGCTGCCAAAACAGGAAATAAAAAGGCAGAACAGTGCTTGTAATTATAAAAAAGGCAGGACAGTGCTTGGAATTATAAAAAATGGCAGGATGGTGTTTTTTGTTGAAAAAATATAAAGTAGATTTAAAGAATAAAAATAAATGCGCGCGTCAGCGCAAAAAAAAAGGTTATGATTTTTCCGAAAATTAAAAGACAGAAGGAAAAATATCGACGGTTCATTTTCATTTAACCAACTTAAAACAAATCAATCAAAAAGTTGGATAAATGGGAAGACACAATATCGGCAACCCCCTCCCCAATTAAAAATCAAATGCTTGCTCCTTAATATGACAAGTAAACGTGATATACATAGTGGGTTAATGTACTTCATGATACTTTTTCCGTTATGCGACAAGTAAACGTGATGTACAAGTTAAAGGTAAATGGCTTTGTGGGTAATTCATGATAATTTTGCCGTTATGCGACAAGTAAACGTGATATACAAATGTAATGTTTATAGTTAAAGGTAAATAATTTAATTTGGCATGTAACACTCAATTTGATTGGTTGGACCAACCCATGTTATTTTGTATAATATGGTTTGGTCTTGTGACGTCACTAACATCTTCATCCGCCACGGCATTTTCGAAATAGTCCCTATGATTTTTTGTTGTTGAATATTCGATAGTTAATATAAATCTTACGAAATTAAATTGTAAGCAATGACTTTAATCGTTGGTCATTTTATAGGGATATAAAATGGGTAGGGTCGTTTTACGCTCTACATAAAGCGCTATACCCGTATAAAATGACCAACTATTAAAGTCTTTCCTTAAATGGCTTAGTGGGTACTTCATGATGACTTCGCAAGAAATTAGGTCATTCTGAATAAAACTAGCGAAAAAGAATAGGAATAATAACAGTACTTTCATTAGAAAAATATTTAACTTGAGGCAAGAAATTTGATAAGAGGCTATAGCTATAACTAAATATGAACAAAAACTTTTTAGGTTGTGAAGGTCGAGCGGGTATGGCTGCCATAGCTCTAGTAGCAGATATAAAGTTGAACGAGGATATGCTAGATGAGATTACAAACCTCTGTAATAAGGGACTTCCTCGCTATGCAGTGCCCAGATTTCTCAGGTTTAAACAGAGCTTAGACATTACATCCACGTTCAAACAGATGAAGGGCGACTTAAAAAGAGAAGGATATGACCTGAGCGCCACGGAAGATCCGATCTACTACTATGATCTTAAGTTACAAAATTTTTGTAAATTAACCAGAGACGTTGTAAAGAAGATCGAATCCCAGGACCTACCTTTGTGAAAAGATGATATTGAGCAATGATAACTATAGGGATCGAAGATATATATGCATGCAATTATGTAAAGAAAATAGTAAAATAAGTGTTCAGACAGATTCACTTGTTGATGGTAACGATATATACAAGGATGCCTAACCGTTTATCGAGGCATTTTGTCCGTTACGTGTTTCTACCATAGGTTAACATTACGGTTTTGTCCGTTATATGTTGCACGAGGCAGTCCGTTAAGTAGTTTTATGAAAAAAAAATCATTTATTTTTACGAAATTAACTCTGAGGCTAAAATATAGTAAATAAGTGAAACTTGTGATAGATGTGTCCAAATGGTTTTTATTCAAGAAAAACTCCCCGCAAAAACCATTTTGATTTGATTTGACACTTCTTCGCAAAACGAAAAGGCGGAGACCTACCCTCTGCAAAAATGTGTCCTTTTAATGACGAAAAATGCGTTAAAATACGTTATTTTCGTCATTGAAACATTTATTTTGTAGTAAGTCTTGTGTTACTTGCACAATAAAAAACAAAAGAGAAGGATTTTTAGGATATCAATATTGGGACAAAAATGCCAAAATTGGTATAACTTTGAGAAACATGGTCCGTTAAGAGGCACGTGACACTTTTAAGGTCCGTTAATGATGCATGTCTTACATTTTGAAAATGCAGGTCTGATGGAAATAAACCTAAATATAGCGAATCCCAATTATTAAAATTGGCAAAATCGATCATTTCTGGAAATTTACCGGGTCCTCTGATATCAGGGATATGCGGAACAATAGACGTATCATTCACATTAATGTTGTTAGGTACTGCAAACTTAATTTAAGCATTTAACAAAGGGTCATACGAACCATATTCGATAGAGGATTTGCACGTGTTTTTGTAACCGGACATGAATCGGATAAATTTGCCGTGAAAAAGAATTTTGCCGAGTGACCAAAACCGTTCCGTTGCCTTGAACGGATATCGCATGAGAGTTGTAGTTGTTGATGCCCAAAATCGTAAATTGTCGTAGAAAAGAAGAAAGCATATGTTCTGAAAGTCGAAGGATTTTTTTACCACGAGTCGAAAAAATATTAAGAGGTATGTAAAAAAGCCATTAATCTGCAATTGGAGTATCACTTCAAGAAGTAGTGAGTGTATTTCTTGGACGTCAGTTTGTATGTGTGGAGTTTTGAAAATTTCGTCGGTTTCAGTACGGTCTAAAGTTCCAGAAAATGTGTCTGTGGTACAAATCCCTTCATATTTAGATATTTTTATCCATTTATATTTTCTATTTCCATAGTTTTTTGTTCTTTTTTCTTTTCATTGCCTAAAATAAATAACCAAAACAGACTGTATTGAACCGTTTTCATTACATTTATTAATAATTAGTAGCATATTGCTTCTTTCATATTTTATATACACATGTATTTTATGTTTTCTATACCGTTGTTTCGTAGAATGAATATAGATTGGTGTTACATGTATTGCCTTTTGACAATGGTTCATTTTTAGACGTGCATATTCAAATGTATGTATTTTAGATTCGATTAATACACATGAATTTTGTCTTTTCTTCTGTATACTAGCGTTCAGTCCTTATAGTAAAATGATGATATGTCATATCAAACAAAACTATTTTAATCGTCTATCTATTTATGTTATCTAATGAACATAATATTTTATCACAGGCACTGAACGGACCAACTTAACGGACAAAATAATATGTCATCAGCCCTTAACGGACCATATTTTATAACTTTTCCCCTATTACAAAATTATTATAGAATATAGAGCATTGAAAATTAAACAGAATGTTGATACACTATTGTACTTTCTATGGATATCAACCAAAACATATGTTTTGTTATATAAAAAGAGAAATTGATAAAAATGAGGTAAACATGTTTACATTTGCGACCTTTAAAATACTAAGGAGCCACACGCCTTTTCATTCTATGAAGTTTAATGGAACTATTTTTACACAAATGCAAATCGTATCGAACAGTCATTCATTTTCATTTTGACAGATGTAATTTTTATAAATCTAAAATGCGTATTAATTATGATATAACAAATTAATTACTGACCTTCAGTGTTTTTTCTCGATTATACCTGGTTAACGGACTGTCACGGCGACTTTAACGGACCACAAAAACCGTGAAACACCTTTTAACGGACCATATTTCTCGATAAACGGTTAGGCCTCCTTGATATAACATGTGTTGAACAGAGCTTTTGTAGAATTTAGGAATATAAATATCAGTAGTAAACCGATATACTACATGTATTTCTCATTTTATATGCACTATACATTGTGATTTGCTTGTTGTTCGCCGTGATACCTGACTCCACTCTTTACGTAGGACTTCAGAATTTTGCTGTTATATTACATGTAATCATTTGGATTTCTTTTTAAAAACTTTTTTTAATCTCCTTATTGTTAAGTTATTTAAAAAAATCCATTTTAATCTCTGTCTTTAATGTTTTTGTAGAGTTTAACATGTAGATATGTTACAATCTACAATCTCTAGGACAGTTCAATGTATGTGGGGCTCATATAGTAGGCTTTCAATATACATAATGTAGTTAAACGTAATAAAAAGATGGAGCTAACTACATGATACTAAATGAGATATTTCCATTGTTAAGAATTTCTTTAATTATGCTCAGCCTAAAAGAATTTGGACAAAACTTTGATTTAAACAAACAACCAGAATGGGCTATAATTATTCTGACATAAGCAATGGAGTGTTTTGTATTTATTTATTGTTTTTGTAGTCATTTTTCGTGAACTGCTTTTTTCCTTAATTTTGTACTTTGTTATAATTTCATGTATAAATCATGGCATCCTAAACATTTTGATATTTCTTGATGGTACAATTTGAGTCCAAACCCTTTATTACACGCAACTCAAATAAAAGTATATATCAAGTAGTTACTTTTACTTGTCAGACTTATTGTTCAATTGGAAAATTGAAGATCAAATAATCGAAATACTCAATTCCCTTATTCATAATGAATATGTTCAGTATTGTAATGTAAAGTATAATAAGAATACTTAATACACAGTGGATTGCAAGTTTTGATTTTATACATTGTACGACTGCAAACATTTTCTGATTGTACAATGTTATCCAAGTCGTTGTTGTTGCGTCTTTGGACCTTTAATTTGGTTTCAATGCGATAACTTAAGTAAATTCAATATATCAATCTTTTTAAAAATTTTGACATGATGTTTGTAACCACTTAAAGAAGGTTGGTATTGTATTAGGTGTCTGTACCGATATGGGAAAAGGGCCAAAAGGGGCTAAAATGGGTGCATTGTCAAACAATCTTCGGTAGAATGTTTATTTTTCATCCGATTATCAATATTCCTTTTTATACGACCGCAAATTTTTGCGATCGTATAATGTTATGGCGATGTCGTCGTCGTCGTCGTCGTTGTCGTCGTCGTTGTCGTCTGGGGACATTTGGTTTCCGTGCGATAACTTGAGTAAATGTTGACCAATTGTTATGAAATTTTAATATGATGTTTGTAACCACTAGAGGAAGGTTCCTATTGTATTTGGGGTTGGTGGCCCTTACCGTTTTGGAAAAAAGGGCCAAAAGGGGCTAAAACGGGTGTATTAACAAAACTGTTGTAGAATGTTTATTATTCAATAGATTTTGAAAATTCTTTTTTTATTGAATTCTTCATTAAATTCTGTCAACAAAATGTGTCAATGGTGTTGATGTATATTGAACCGTTACATTGCTACAGGGGGTTGAAAAGGGGCCACACCCTAAAAAATGACTTTTTTATTTGTGGTCCGATTTTCAAAATCTTTTTTTCATTGGAATCCTTGTGAAAATCCCTGCCTGCGTTTTTTAATCAGATTTGCAATATCTCTTACGGTTTTTGAGAAATTAGGGTTCAAAGGGGCCAAAAACACCATTTTTAAAAGTTTGTAAAGGCAAATAATTTTATACCAACAATTTAGTTGTACTGGGCCAGCCAATTGTTATGATGTTTTGATATGATGTTTGTAACCACTAGAGGAAGGTTCCTATTGTATTTGGGGTTGGTGGCCCTTACCGTTTTGGAAAAAAGGGCCAAAAGGGGCTAAAACGGGTGTATTAACAAAACTGTTGTAGAATGTTTATTATTCAATAGATTTTGAAAATTCTTTTTTTATTGAATTCCTCATTAAATTCTGTCAACAAAATGTGTCAATGGTTTTGATGTATATTGAACCGTTACATTGCTACAGGGGGCCAAAGACTGGCCACACCCAAAAAATCAACTTTTTTATTTGTGGTCCGATTTTCAAAATCTTTTTTTCATTGGAATCCTTGTGAAAATCCCTGCCTGCATTTTTCAATCAGATTTGCAATATATCTCACTGTTTTTGAGATATAAGGGGTCAAAGGGACAAAAAACACAATTTTTAAAAGTTGGTCAAGGCAAATGGTTTTACACAAGAATTTAGCTGTAGTGGGCCAGCCTATTGTTATGAAGTTTAAATATGATGATTACACTGAAGGAAGCTTTTTATTGCATTTGGGGTTAGTGGTCCTAACCTTTTAAAAAAAAAAAGGGCCAAAAGGGGCTAAATTGTGTAAAAAATGTCAATGAATTTAAAAATAAGATTTTTTATCTATTAAATGTTATTGTAAATATATATGTGTCAAATATGCATTTTAAAGTCCACCATAGGATGCATGTGTAAAAAAGCTTTGTAAGTCCATCATGGGCTGCATGTGACCAAAGCAATAGACTATCCATATTGGGCCTCCAATGTACAGAGTTCATCTAGTTGCGGTCGTATCATGCTGCGCTCGGCGTAGCTTTTTATTATTAGCTCACCTGGACCAAAGGTCCAGGTGAGCTATTGCCATCACTTGGCGTCCGTCGTCGTCGTCTGTCGTCGTCGTCGTCGTCGTCTGTAAACAATTTTTCAAAAATCTTCTCCTCTGAAACTACAGAACAGAATTCAATGAAACTTGGTATGATTGATCCTTAGGGTGTCCTGCATAAAAGTTGTGTTTCGATTTTTGATTCATCAAAAAACATGGCCGCCCTGGCTAAAAATAAAACAGGGGGGTCAGACTACTGTTTTTGGCTTGTAATTCTAAAAGTGTAAGAGATACCTAGATGAAATCTGATGCCACTCTACTGCGACAGGATCAAAAGTTCTACAAAAGTCTCCATTCGGTCGAAGTTGTCAGATGACCCCTTATAGGGGTTACGGCCCCTTAAAGGTGAAAAATAGCATTTTTAGCTCACCTGGACCGAAGGTCCAGGTGAGCTATTACCATCACTTAGCGTCCGTCGTCGTCTGTCCTCGTCGTCTGTCGTCGTCGTCGTCGTCGTCTGTTAACAATTTTTCAAAAATCTTCTCTGAAACTACCAAACAGAATTTAATGAAACTTGGTATGAATGATCCTTAGGGTGTCCTGCACCAAACTTGTGTTTTGATTTTTGATCCGTTAAAAAACATGGCCGCTGTTACTAAAAATGGACTAGGGGGGTCAGACTACTGTTTTTGGCTTATAAATCAAAAAGTATAAGAGATAGAGGAAATCTGAGGCCACGCTGCTGATTCAGCATCAAAAGCTCTATAAAAGTCTCCATATGGTCAAAGTTGTCAGATGACCCCTTATAGGGGTTACGGCCCCTTAAAGGTGAAAAATAGCAATTTTTCATGTTTTTGGCCTACAGAATGAAAACTATTGCAGATAGAGATTAGCTGTTGCTTGCTTAAATGTTCAGCTCATTTGACTCTACAAAAGTCTCTATAGGGTCGAAGATGTCAGATGACCCCTTATAGGGGTTACGGCCCCTTAAAGGTGAAAAATAGCCACTTTTCATGTTTTTGGCCTACAGAATGAAAACTATTACAGATAGAGGTTAGCTGTTGCTTGCTTAAATGTTTAGCTCATTTAGCTTTACGAAAGTCTCCATAGGGTCGAAGTTGTCAGGCAACCCCTTATAGGGGTTACGGCCCATGAAAAATAGTGTTTTTTCATGTTTTTGTCCTACAGAATGAAAACTATTGTAGATAGAGATTAGCTGTTGCTTGCTTAAATGTTGAGCTCATTTAGCTCTACAAAATTCTCCATAGGGTCGAAGTTGTCAGATGACTCCTTATGGGTGTTACAACCTCTGAAAAATAGCGATTTTTTATGTTTTTGGCCTATGGAATGAAAACTATTGCAGATAGAGATTAGCTGTTGCTTGCATAAATGTTCAGCTCATTTAGCTTTACAAAATTCTCTGTAGGGTCGAAGTTGTCAGATGACCCCTTATAGGGATTACGGCCCCTGAAAAATAGCGATTTTTCATGTTTTTGGCCTACAGAATAAAAACTATTGCAGATAGAGATTAGCTGTTGCTTGCTTAAATGTTCAGCTCATTTAGCTTTACAAAATTCTCCATAGGGTCGAAGTTGTCAGATGACCCCTTATAGGGGTTACGGCCCCTGAAAAATAGCGATTTTTCATGTTTTTGTCCTACAGAATGAAAACTATTGCAGATAGAGATTAGCTGTTGCTTGCTTAAATGTTCAGCTCATTTAACTCTACAAAAGTCTCTATAAGGTCGAAGTTGTCAGATGACCCCTTATAGGGGTTACGGCCCCTTAAAGGTGAAAAAAAGCCATTTTTCATGTTTTTGTCCTACAGAATGAAAACTATTGCAGATAGAGATTAGCTGTTGCTTGCTTAAATGTTCAGCTCATTTAGCTTTACAAAATTCTCCTGAGGGTCGAAGTTGTCAGATGACCCCTTATAGGGGTTACAACCTCTGAAAAATAGCGTTTTTTCATGTTTTTGTCCTACAGAATGAAAACTATTGCACATAGAGATTAGCTGTTGCTTGCTTAAATGTTGAGCTCATTTAGCTCCCCAAAATTCTCCATAGGGTCGAAGTTGTCAGATGAACCCTTACAGGGGTTACGGCCCTTGAAAAATAGCGATTTTTCATGTTTTTGGCCTACAGAATGAAAACTATTGCAGATAGAGATTAGCTGTTGCTTGCTTAAATGTTCAGCTCATTTGGCTTTACAAAATTCTCCATAGGGTCGAAGTTGTCAGATGACTCCTTATAGGGGTTATGCCCTCTTATAGGTGAAAAATGGTGTTTTTGGCCTATAGAATGAAAGCTATTGCAGGTAGAGAAAAGCTGTTGCTTGCTTAAATGTTCAGCTCATTTAGCTCTACAAAAGTATAGGGTCAACATCAAGACCAGGTGAGCGATTCAGGCTCCTGGGAGCCTCTTGTTTCATGTTTTTGCCCTATAGTATGAAAACTATTGCAGATAGAGAAAAGCTGTTGCTTGCTTAAATGTTCAGGTCATTTAGCTCTACAAAAGTCTCCATAAGGTGGAAGTTGTCAGATGACCCCTTATAGGGGTTACAGTCCCTTCAAGACGAAAAATAGTGTTTTTGGCCTATAGAATGAAAACTATTGCAGATAGAGAAAAGCTGTTGCTTGCTTAAATGTTCAGGTCATTTAGCTCTACAAAAGTCTCCTTAGGGTGGAAGTTGTCAGATGACCCCTTTTAGGGGTAACAGCCCATTGAAGGTGAAAAATAGTGTTTTTGGCCTATAGAATGAAAACTTTTGCAGATAGAGAGAAGCTGTTGCTTGCTTAAATGTTCAGCTGATTAACCTCTACAAAAGTCTCCTTAGGGTCGAAGTTATCAGATGACTCCTTATAGGGGTTACAGCCCCTAAAATAATGTTTTTAATGGTTTTGGCTTATAGAATGAAAATTATTGCAGATAAAGAAAAGCTGTTGCTTGCTTAAATGTTCAGCTCATTTAGCTCTACAAAAGTCTCCATAAGGTGGAAGTTGTCAGATGACCCCTTATAGGGGTTACAGCCCCTTCAAGACGAAAAATCGTGTTTTTGGCCTATAGAATGAAAACTATTGCAGATAGACAAAAGCTGTTGCTTCCTTAAATGTTCAGGTCATTTAGCTCTACAAAAGTCCCCGTAGGGTGGAAGTTGTCAGATAACCCCTTATAGGGGTTACAGCCCATTCAAGGCAAAAAATAGTGTTTTTGGCCTATAGAATGAAAACTATTGCAGATAGAGAAAAGCTGTTGCTTGCTTAAATGTTCAGGTCATTTAGCTCTACAAAAGTCTCCATAAGGTGGAAGTTGTCAGATGACCCCTTATAGGGGTTACAGCCCCTTCAAGGCAAAAATAGTGTTTTTGGCCTATAGAATGAAAACTATTGCAGATAGAGAAAAGCTGTTGCTTGCTTAAATGTTCAGGTCATTTAGCTCTACAAAAGTCCCCATAGGGTGGAAGTTGTCAGATGACCCCTTTTAAGGGTTACAGCCCTTTGAAGGTGAAAAATAATGTTTTTGGCCTATAGAATGAAAACTATTGCAGATAGAGAAAAGCTGTTGCTTGCTTACATGTTCAGGTCATTTAGCTCTACAAAAGTCTCCTTAAGGTGGAAGTTGTCAGATGACCTTCAGCCCTTTGAAGGTGAAAAATAGTGTTTTTGGCCTATAGAATGAAAACTATTGCAGATAGAGAAAAGCTGTTGCTTGCTTAAATGTTCAGGTCATTTAGCTCTACAAAAGTCCCCGTAGGGTGGAAGTTGTCAGAAAACCCCTTATAGGGGTTACAGCCCATTCAAGGCAAAAAAAAGTGTTTTTGGCCTATAGAATGAAAACTATTGCAGATAAAGAAAAGCTGTTGCTTGCTTAAATGTTCAGGTCATTTAGCTCTACAAAAGTCTCCATAAGGTGGAAGTTGTCAGATGACCCCTTATAGGGGTTACAGCCCCTTCAAGGCAAAAAATAGTGTTTTTGGCCTATAGAATGAAAACTATTGCAGATAGAGAAAAGCTGTTGCTTGCTTAAATGTTCAGTTCATTTAGCTCTACAAAAGTCCCCATAGGGTGGAAGTTGTCAGATGACCCCTTTTAAGGGTTACAGCCCTTTGAAGGTGAAAAATAATGTTTTTGGCCTATAGAATGAAAACTATTGCAGATAGAGAAAAGCTGTTGCTTGCTTAAATGTTCAGTTCATTTAGCTCTACAAAAGTCCCCATAGGGTGGAAGTTGTCAGATGACCCCTTTTAAGGGTTACAGCCCTTTGAAGGTGAAAAATAATGTTTTTGGCCTATAGAATGAAAACTATTGCAGATAGAGAAAAGCTGTTGCATGCTTAAATGTTCAGGTCATTTAGCTCTACAAAAGTCCCCATAGGGTTGAAGTTGTCAGATGACCTTCAGCCCTTTGAAGGTGAAAAATAGTGTTTTTGGCCTATAGAATGAAAACTATTGCAGATAGAGAAAAGCTGTTGCTTGCTTAAATGTTCAGATCATTTAGCTCTACAAAAGTCTCCATAAGGTGGATCCCTTTAAGGGTTTATTGCCCTTTAAAGGTGAAAAATAGTGTTTTTTTATGTTTATGCACATAGAATGAAAATTATTGCAGATAAAGAAAAGCTGTTGCTTGCTTAAATGTTCAGCTCATTTAGCTCTACAAAAGTCTCCATAAGGTGGAAGTTGTCAGATGACCCCTTATAGGGGTTACAGCCCCTTCAAGACGAAAAATCGTGTTTTTGGCCTATAGAATGAAAACTATTGCAGATAGACAAATGCTGTTGCTTGCTTAAATGTTCAGCTCATTTAGCTTTACAAAATTCTCCTGAGGGTCGAAGTTGTCAGATGACCCCTTATAGGGGTTACAACCTCTGAAAAATAGCGTTTTTTCATGTTTTTGTCCTACAGAATGAAAACTATTGCACATAGAGAAAAGCTGTTGCTTGCTTAAATGTTCAGATCATTTAGCTCTACAAAAGTCTCCATAAGGTGGATCCCTTTAAGGGTTTATTGCCCTTTAAAGGTGAAAAATAGTGTTTTTTTATGTTTATGCACATAGAATGAAAATTATTGCAGATAAAGAAAAGCTGTTGCTTGCTTAAATGTTCAGCTCATTTAGCTCTACAAAAGTCCCCGTAGGGTGGAAGTTGTCAGAAAACCCCTTATAGGGGTTACAGCCCATTCAAGGCAAAAAAAAGTGTTTTTGGCCTATAGAATGAAAACTATTGCAGATAGAGAAAAGCTGTTGCTTGCTTAAATGTTCAGGTCATTTAGCTCTACAAAAGTCTCCATAAGGTGGAAGTTGTCAGATGACCCCTTATAGGGGTTACAGCCCCTTCAAGGCAAAAAATAGTGTTTTTGGCCTATAGAATGAAAACTATTGCAGATAGAGAAAAGCTGTTGCTTGCTTAAATGTTCAGGTCATTTAGCTCTACAAAAGTCCCCATAGGGTGGAAGTTGTCAGATGACCCCTTTTAAGGGTTACAGCCCTTTGAAGGTGAAAAATAATGTTTTTGGCCTATAGAATGAAAACTATTGCAGATAGAGAAAAGCTGTTGCTTGCTTAAATGTTCAGGTCATTTAGCTCTACAAAAGTCCCCATAGGGTTGAAGTTGTCAGATGACCTTCAGCCCTTTGAAGGTGAAAAATAGTGTTTTTGGCCTATAGAATGAAAACTATTGCAGATAGAGAAAAGCTGTTGCTTGCTTAAATGTTCAGATCATTTAGCTCTACAAAAGTCCCCATAGGGTGGAAGTTGTCAGATGACCCCTTTTAAGGGTTACAGCCCTTTGAAGGTGAAAAATAATGTTTTTGGCCTATAGAATGAAAACTATTGCAGATAGAGAAAAGCTGTTGCTTGCTTAAATGTTCAGTTCATTTAGCTCTACAAAAGTCCCCATAGGGTGGAAGTTGTCAGATGACCCCTTTTAAGGGTTACAGCCCTTTGAAGGTGAAAAATAATGTTTTTGGCCTATAGAATGAAAACTATTGCAGATAGAGAAAAGCTGTTGCATGCTTAAATGTTCAGGTCATTTAGCTCTACAAAAGTCCCCATAGGGTTGAAGTTGTCAGATGACCTTCAGCCCTTTGAAGGTGAAAAATAGTGTTTTTGGCCTATAGAATGAAAACTATTGCAGATAGAGAAAAGCTGTGGCTTGCTTAAATGTTCAGATCATTTAGCTCTACAAAAGTCTCCATAAGGTGGATCCCTTTAAGGGTTTATTGCCCTTTAAAGGTGAAAAATAGTGTTTTTTTATGTTTATGCACATAGAATGAAAATTATTGCAGATAAAGAAAAGCTGTTGCTTGCTTAAATGTTCAGCTCATTTAGCTCTACAAAAGTCTCCATAAGGTGGAAGTTGTCAGATGACCCCTTATAGGGGTTACAGCCCCTTCAAGACGAAAAATCGTGTTTTTGGCCTATAGAATGAAAACTATTGCAGATAGACAAATGCTGTTGCTTGCTTAAATGTTCAGCTCATTTAGCTTTACAAAATTCTCCTGAGGGTCGAAGTTGTCAGATGACCCCTTATAGGGGTTACAACCTCTGAAAAATAGCGTTTTTTCATGTTTTTGTCCTACAGAATGAAAACTATTGCACATAGAGAAAAGCTGTTGCTTGCTTAAATGTTCAGATCATTTAGCTCTACAAAAGTCTCCATAAGGTGGATCCCTTTAAGGGTTTATTGCCCTTTAAAGGTGAAAAATAGTGTTTTTTTATGTTTATGCACATAGAATGAAAATTATTGCAGATAAAGAAAAGCTGTTGCTTGCTTAAATGTTCAGCTCATTTAGCTCTACAAAAGTCCCCGTAGGGTGGAAGTTGTCAGAAAACCCCTTATAGGGGTTACAGCCCATTCAAGGCAAAAAAAAGTGTTTTTGGCCTATAGAATGAAAACTATTGCAGATAGAGAAAAGCTGTTGCTTGCTTAAATGTTCAGGTCATTTAGCTCTACAAAAGTCTCCATAAGGTGGAAGTTGTCAGATGACCCCTTATAGGGGTTACAGCCCCTTCAAGGCAAAAAATAGTGTTTTTGGCCTATAGAATGAAAACTATTGCAGATAGAGAAAAGCTGTTGCTTGCTTAAATGTTCAGGTCATTTAGCTCTACAAAAGTCCCCATAGGGTGGAAGTTGTCAGATGACCCCTTTTAAGGGTTACAGTCCTTTGAAGGTGAAAAATAATGTTTTTGGCCTATAGAATGAAAACTATTGCAGATAGAGAAAAGCTGTTGCTTGCTTAAATGTTCAGGTCATTTAGCTCTACAAAAGTCCCCATAGGGTTGAAGTTGTCAGATGACCTTCAGCCCTTTGAAGGTGAAAAATAGTGTTTTTGGCCTATAGAATGAAAACTATTGCAGATAGAGAAAAGCTGTTGCTTGCTTAAATGTTCAGATCATTTAGCTCTACAAAAGTCTCCATAAGGTGGATCCTTTTAAGGGTTTATTGCCCTTTAAAGGTGAAAAATAGTGTTTTTTTATGTTTATGCACATAGAATGAAAATTATTGCAGATAAAGAAAAGCTGTTGCTTGCTTAAATGTTCAGCTCATTTAGCTCTACAAAAGTCTCCATAAGGTGGAAGTTGTCAGATGACCCCTTATAGGGGTTACAGCCCCTTCAAGACGAAAAATCGTGTTTTTGGCCTATAGAATGAAAACTATTGCAGATAGACAAATGCTGTTGCTTGCTTAAATGTTCAGGTCATTTAGCTCTACAAAAGCCCCCGTAGGGTGGAAGTTGTCAGAAAACCCCTTATAGGGGTTACAGCCCATTCAAGGCAAAAAAAAGTGTTTTTGGCCTATAGAATGAAAACTATTGCAGATAGAGAAAAGCTGTTGCTTGCTTAAATGTTCAGGTCATTTAGCTCTACAAAAGTCTCCATAAGGTGGAAGTTGTCAGATGACCCCTTATAGGGGTTACAGCCCCTTCAAGGCAAAAAATAGTGTTTTTGGCCTATAGAATGAAAACTATTGCAGATAGAGAAAAGCTGTTGCTTGCTTACATGTTCAGGTCATTTAGCTCTACAAAAGTCTCCTTAAGGTGGAAGTTGTCAGATGACCTTCAGCCCTTTGAAGGTGAAAAATAGTGTTTTTGGCCTATAGAATGAAAACTATTGCAGATAGAGAAAAGCTGTTGCTTGCTTAAATGTTCAGATCATTTAGCTCTACAAAAGTCTCCATAAGGTGGATCCCTTTAAGGGTTTATTGCCCTTTAAAGGTGAAAAATATGTTTATGCACATAGAATGAAAATTATTGCAGATAGAGAAAAGTTTTTTCTTGCTTTAACATTCAGCTCATTTAGCTATACAAGACTCCATAGATTTTACATCCAGACCAGATGAGCGGATCAGGCTCCTGGGAGCCTCTTGTTACATTCCTTATTAAATTCTGTCCAATGATTTTGATACATTTTACACACTTACATTGCTACCGGGGGCAAAAAATTGGCCACGCCAAAAAAACCAAAAAAAATCGACTGATTTCCAAAATCGTTTTTTCATTAGAATCCTTGTTCGTTTTGTTGCGAAGGGAACATGTTTCCAGAGGTATCAGCTAAACTTATCGACAAGAGTCAAGTACGAAGCAACCAGGACCTGATCGACTTTTAGTCAGGCCGATTTAATAACAGCGGGATAGGGAATTGAACGACAGTTGGTTGAATGCGAAAGCGCTGTCACCTTGTATGCCTAAGTCGTCAAGCTATAGTGCGGATAACCTAACTTCACACCAGTTTTGCACCCTGTTGCAAAAATCATGTCACGTTTATTGCACGTTTAACAACACTGCTGCGGGTAACGAAAAGAGTAGGACCCAAAGAATACCCTTTTTGGCCGGATTTCAAGGAGTGAAAAATCTGAGTTATAATAAAATGGTGAATGTCGGGCGGGCGGGGGATTTTTTTCGTAACAGTTTGCTCGGCAACTACTAATCACAGCCACTTGATATTATGTATACACCATCAGGTTGTGGTTCCATAACGTGGGATACGATTTCAGGTCTGTCGCTCACCTACTACCTGTTTAACGAAATTCGGCCATTTTTGACTTTGACAGATTTTTGAAGGCTATATACCTGAATTTTTCGGTCCTACCCATTCCTATATTTCCTACCCCAGACATAGAATGGTCTTAGTTATTATTTGGTTTTTAGTTCGGCATTTTGATATTATTGTTCTATGCTCTTCATATTCATATATAGTGTTTTTCATTTTCGCCAATTAATAGATCGCCTCTTATGATCCTTAAACAGACGAAAGGCGCGTCAGGTGCAGACAATTTTATTTCCAGTGGCAGTCCTCTTTCCCCATCCCCCCGTTTCATCATCATTTCATGTTCATTTGATCACCCTCTAATGTTTATCGAACGCGTGCTGGTTTTAAGTAAAGCAATAACTATAACTCTTACGTATGTCATGTATGTAAGCTAGATAACGTAAGATATGAATTCATCTTTTTCTTCAACACGAGAAACGCAAATGTTTAAAGGTAAATAGCCTTAAGATGACTCAACATTCGCATCTTTTATAATCTTAACAAATTACAAAGTATCAAGGTGATTTTCTATAAGACTGGCTATTTTGTGAAGCTGTATAAGAATCTTGATAATGATAACAAGCTAATTTTTCTTCTAAGCAATGAAGACCCTCAAATACTGTCAGCCACAGCCAAATTCATCATAGATTGTTCTAACTAAGAAGTTATGAGTTGTATTCTGCTGTATCCAGTCAATTTCTTTTTATTCACATTGTCATGTTATAATCTATAATTGTTGATTGTTAATGTAACTGTGTTGTATCTTCAAATCATGCTCTTTCATCTCATAAATGTAAAATTCCACTTGCTCCATGTGGGCTCCTGATTTGGAAAATAAAAATATGTTATGTTATGTTATGTTATGCATACTTTGAGGAGTTTACCTTAATCAGGAGCATTTGAATCAAAATGATTGGAAGATCAATAAAAAGTTGTCAGCTAAAACGTTCTCTTCCAAAATGTTCGAACATTTGGAAGTCAAACCCAGCTTCGAGCTTTTGAACAGGATAGGTACAAGGAAATATAGACGTGTTTCAAACACTTCAAAATTGAATTTTGCTGTCGAGTTTTATAGTTTATGTTTTGCTTACACCATGAATTAAGTCAGTTCAATCTAATTTTGACATTATTTTGCGATGCAGTCAACATGGTCAACTTTGTATAGCTCTAGTTGTGTAATTGTTTTCTTCGTAGAGTTGATGCCTCAACTGATGAAGTTTTTTACAATTTATGAACAACTTACCAATTTAGTCATTTCACTCTAATTTTGAAATTGTTTTGCTATGCTGTCAACCTTGAATAGCTTTAGTTGTGTAATTTGTTTTCGTCGTTAAACCTTCAGGAACCGAATGTCCTTTCGTTCTTTAACTCAACTCAAAATACTTTATTCAACCTTAACAAGCTTAAATAGAAAATTTGTTTCGGTTCTTTCTGAGAAATTTGTATTTAGAAAAGTTGTAAAATTTCCATCGATCATTATCTGCTGAAATGATCATTATGGCCAAATTTAAGGGATATATGGCAGAATGCACATTTACAATGTATTAAAAATGCATTTTAAAATTGATTGTGCTACAGATTATGTAATACTGACAGACTATAATTTTACACATATTTTTTTGTTCATTTACATATATACTTTTTTGCGTTAATAACTTTATGAACTTGTATCTTAAGAGATCATTACATATCTGATGTTTTGTTTGAGATGGTTTAATATTACATACATGTACACTTTGACCTAGACATATGCGTATAAAGTCAAGATTAAGTTCAGTGATTTATCGGCCAGTCAACGAAGGTAAGAACATTCAACCTATTTTGTTTATTTATTAATTTAAAATATACACTCTCTAAATATTTCATGATAATCCTACCAGTAAAGTGTTAGTAAGAGTTAGTGACCTGAATTTATATGACCCATACAAAAACGAAAAACAAAAAACTAGAACGGTCAAAGTCCCTTGTTACCAATAAAAAAGATCACTGACTTTTGTGAAAATTTCAATGGACCGTCTCATCACAATCTCAAAGGCAGGTTAGTCTTTAACACCCAGCCCCCCCCAAAAAAAATAGTACCCTTACTATAGCGGCGTTTACTTCTACTTTCAGTTTGTTCATCTGTCCGTATCTGACCTGTTCGAACACTTTTGTTTTGAGAATTTTGAATTAAATATCTTCCAATGTTTTGATTCAAATGCTGCTGATGAGAGGTTACTCCTTGAAATATCGATATACAGCAAAAACAAATTAACCTTTGTATATCCGTTTTTGGTATTGTATTAGGTATCTGCTTTCTGTTTTAATCCTGATTTTTAATATGAAGCTTTATGTTTTTCCTCAGAATTTCTAGTTTCTGAAATACCATTGTTGATTTTTTCCTATTATGATTTGTGCCTCATGCTTTAGATTGTTCAATATAGTAAAAATATTTCAGGTTTTCAAGATGTTGACAATTCTTGCGTTTATGATAGGGCTCCTTGGCGCAATTTATCTCTTTATTAACCTGCGTTACCCATGGTTCATCCACGACATTAAATGGCTCCTTGGTGCAATTAAGTTTAAAAAGAAGTTGGAAAAAGTTATTGGTAGTAATACTCTTCCAATTGATATCTGGGAATCGGTTGTAAAGGAACATTGTGAAAGAACGATGTTGGTATATAAGGACAAAAACTACAGCTTCAAATATATAGACGAAATGGCAAACAGAACTGCAAGAGCGGCGATACATTTGGGTGTCAAGCAGGGAGATACAGTGGCTATTATGATTTATAATGAACCAACATTTGTTTGGACATGGCTAGGTAGTATTTATATATGTTTATACTTCATGTCGATTCGTCCCTAAACAACCCTACATAAAGTCTGTTGGCATAGACAAAATAAAAGTTACAAGAATAAGGGTGGTCAGCCATAAAAGAAAAAAAATATTCTAGTAGTTACATACCGAGAAATAAACCAAGGGCTCTGATGTGGTACGATGAGTTTAAAAAACTATAGAAAGAAGGGTGCATCTAACCGGGTATATAGCGAGAAACGAAACCAAAATATTTTTAAATGCCAATGAGAGATGCATAAGAATTAAAATAAAAGATGCATAAGAATATTGTCTAATGTTTTGCATCTTTAATTTGTAATGTTTGCAACTCTTCTTGTAACTGAAAAAAAAAGATACACGAAAAATACATGAACACAGCTACAGATCTTATTTGAACTGAGTGCCAACTGAGGTGCATGATTAATCTCAATATCAAAAGGACAAAACAAGACCAAGAAACACGTGAGAAATTACAGATCACAATAGTCCTGACTTGGTAATGGCATTAAAACGACATAATAGAAATCAATTGTTTGAGAACTTGTCATGATTGAGCGTGTTAATGAG
Organism: Arcuatula senhousia; assembly: GCA_963971305.1. Taxonomy (NCBI): domain Eukaryota; kingdom Metazoa; phylum Mollusca; class Bivalvia; order Mytilida; family Mytilidae; genus Arcuatula; species Arcuatula senhousia. The sequence goes on from OZ020312.1 coordinate 38,485,298, forward strand.
AAAACCATTCATATATGAAAAATCCAAAAAATTGTCCAAATGGAAAATACTCAGATCTACAAAATGGATGAGGCAACCAAAAGCATTCCCCTCGAAACCCCTTTTCGCAAAATATTTTTTCAAGAAATTCAAGATGGCCGACCTACATGCCTTAAACTGTGTTGCTTGAAAAAAAATATCCATACTGAATAGTGGTGAATACAAATTTTATTTAAACTTTTCAATTGTTTATTTTTGGCCGGATTTCATTAGTGAAAATCCGGGTTATAAAATGGTGAATGTCGGGTTTTGGACGTGCGGCGGGCGGGGAAAAAAACTTTCGTAACAGTTTTCTCAGCAGCAACTAATCACAGCCATTTGATATTTGGTATGCAGCATCAGGGTGGGGTCCCATAAAGTGGGATTCGATTTCAGGTTTGTCGCTCATCTACTTCCTGTTTAACGAAATCCGGCCATTTCTGTCTTTGACCCATTTTTTCTCTTAATTTTCTTAAAAAACCCAAATTTGAAAGAGAATTTTTGAAAGGGTCATATTTCAGCTTCTTGATTCTTCAAATATTTGAAAATCATAATATTCTATGAGTTGATAGGGCATTTTCTTTATTCTTCAATAACACCAAAATGTTCCATTTTAAAAAATAATCGTTTGTGAAAAATAACATTTTTAAATTCAATTTGCTACACTATGCAGAATGTATGCATTAAAAAACAAAATAGCATATTTTTCATATGAATTAAGGCATGTCTTCAAGGTCGCCAATTCGGGGCATGCCCAAGTTTTGGCTAATTTTTCCAAGAAACCCAGTTATAATGATAAGGCTTGTAAGTCTGCCATCTTGAATTTCTCGGAAAAAAAATGTAAAAAGGAGTCTTGAGGGGAGTTCTTTTACTTGCCCCATCCCTTTTGTAGATCTGAAACTCATGTATCTGGACGAAATTTCATGGTTTTCTCATAGACACGCTTTGAAAATAATATCTTTTATTTCTCTTTAAGCTTTTCAGAAAGTTGGAGTTGAGGTAGCTTTTATTAATTTTAATTTGAGAAAGAAAGCTTTGCTACATAGTATTACAGTGAGCGGTGCCAAAACGTTATTTATAGGACAAGGTAAAGTTTTAATATAGATAACTTTGTTTGATTTTGACAACGTTACACATTGTGCCGTTGTGCTTTTTATTATTATTAGAAAATGTTTGCTTAAAATAAAACAATTTGAAGGACACTTTCTTTGATCAATTTATATAAGTCCACGTGATGATTAACTGCTAACGAATCCTAATAAAATACGTAAATCAAATGATATACGCACGGAAAGTGACATATGATCAAGACGAAGAAGTTTACGTAGGAGTTCCTCCAGGATAACAAACTGTTTATGTAACAACGTGTTGATATGCAAGAAGCAGAGGTTCACAACATGTACCAAATGCAATGGGGCATCCAAATGTAAAATTCCGAAAGGGCAGAGAAAACATCAGTAAACGAAGACGAAAACGGGACACAAAACATACAACATAATAGTTTGTAAAAACACATAAACACACAAAAAACTACTGCAAATCAATTTACAACACGATCGAACTCTAGTTGTAGCGAGAGTGAACTCAGGTGCTTCGGAAAGGTAAGCAAAGTGAAACCAATGAAGAATTTGAATGCCCTTAATCCGAGAAGACCAAGACAAAAATTAATGAGCATTAGTAGTAATGCGGGCCACTCTAGACCACTTTGACCCCGATGACCCCGAGTTCATTCCCATAAGCTCCATGTTAAATCATTGCTATTTTTACATGGAAAGACCCACCCTAGATTTCATACAGTAAAGTCGTGTGCAGTCATGCGGAACGGCGACTCGTCCCTTTCTTTCGCCCCATTTTAGTTCGTCACCAGTTTCTATTATGTATTATTATCTCTTATCTTTAACGTACCCTAACCCTAACTCTAACCCTAATCCTTACCCTAGCCCTAACCCTAATCCTAACCATTTGTTTTGTTAGTGTCGCCCTTTATGGACTCCTGTGTTGTGATACTCTTGTATGGATTATTCCTGATTGGTTTCTTCTCTTTTTGTTTTCGTTTTTTTTTTTTTAAGTCTCTTTTTTGTGGGCTCTTGTGTTTTAGTCATTTCCATGTGTTGTTGTATAGTTTTACCCTTGTTTTCTTTCCTCCTCCTCCTCCTCTTTCCCCCATTTTCCCTCCTCCTCCTCATTTCCTCATTTTTCCTCATTTCCCTCATTTTTCCTCATTTCCCTCCTCATTTTCCCTCATTTTTTCTCATTTCCCTCCTCATTTTCTCTTGTTTTTTCGTCTTTTGAGCTTCTTTTGTTCATGTATGGCTTAACTCTAATTGGTTCTTCTTTTCGTTTTTTTTTCGCCCTTTATGGGTTCTTTTTTTGTCTTTGTTATTGTATTGATAGCTCTTTCCTTTAAGTTTTCAATAAAAACTCAAAATCAGGTACAACTTTTATTAACATTCTATGTTTTATTTACATTCTATCTTTCAATTTCAATATCCATATGGTCTGGTGGTTAAATCGTTCATGATCACTCTTTTGTCAAATACAATTCTATAATCTTTCTTTTGTGAAACGGTTAACAGTTTTTGATTGCTTCTTTGGATCTTGTAATCGTCTCTCACTGTCCTGATATCGTTTCTGTCAACGGTTACCATCTCCTTGATGGTGTCGTAGTTGATGTCTAAAGCGTTCTTGAAGTTGAGTGTTATTCCACGAACTTTGCACATAGTTCTGTTTCCTCCTTTCTCTGGGACGGCTAGTTTATACGCATAGTTTTTTGGTCCTTCAGTGACAAACTCCGTAATAGTATTTCCGGGTACTTCGTCCGTCAAATCTCCCAAGTAGTCTCCCAGCTTAGGCCTCCATTCTCCAGGTTTTGTGGTAAAAACAATCGAATCTGTATCGCAGTACAATGTTCTTGGTCCCAAATTCTCCAGATAAGTATATAGTTTAAGTCTGGCCTGGGCGGTAGTATAGGCTGCTATGACGACGTTCGTTTTCTTTTGGGTTTCAATGAACTCTTCTTTATATTTCCATCGTAATTCCACCATTTCATCGTTAACAAACTGTATTCCGGTAACTTCAATTTTATCACTCGTTATTTTGTCAAAGTACTTCGAGGGTTCCGTGATGTAAGAGGTTTGTTGCATGTTGTTTCATTGTTTCCAAACTTGCCCCAAAAGCTGTTCAACATCAGTTTGGCTAGAGACCTGATGCCGGGGTTCTTTTCTATCTTGTTATAGTCTAGCTGTATCCCTTCCTTTTCCTCGTAGTCCTTGATATATTGCTGTTTAGCCTCTTCAGATTGACACCATTCTGGCCAGCCACTAGCTTCTTGTTTCATTTTCAAGAATGTATTGATGTAGTCCGTGAAGAGTCCTCCAGACTTCCTTCCGGGATCGTACTGTTCTACCTCTTCGAAATGCCATACTTCGTAGATGGTTAAGATGGAATATCCCTTTTCCAAGGCCTTCTTCAACTCATCTGTCACCCAAGTTCCCGTTATAGCTCTATCTTTTTCAGTATGGTTACAAGTCTCCTGCTGGTAGGTTTCCGTACAGGTACGACAGAGTGGGAACATCAGTTTGTTGTTGATCTTGGTTGGTAAGACGGGAATGTATAGGTTTCTGGGCGGTAGTACTTTACATTTCACCAATCCTGCGTACTCGTTGATGTCCCCAAAGTTTTCGGTGATGATCAATGGATGACCTTTGGGTACTTTTCCGGTTTTGTTGACAAACGGATAGAGCGATGTGACGTCATAGTAGTTTATATTGTCTTCTCCTGTCTGTTTGTACAAGGTGAAGGCTTCTGTTCTTCCTCCGTAGAAAGCATCTCGTGGTTCCAAAGCAGGGATCATCTCTAAGGAATTTACATAGGCACGAAGTGTTGGATCTTGTTCTATCTCTTTATCGAAATCACATTCCCATTTCTCTACGTAGGAGTATCCTTCTGTTTCCAAATAAGTCTTTTTCTCTAGTGTCCGTTGATGAAGATCGTACATGGACATGTTATTGACGGTATTGGTGGTCTCTCTGGAATAGCATCTTGGACACCCGTGCCAGTAACATCCGTGAAATTCATACACAGTTCCGTTGTCGTATCCGTCTACTCTGTAGGGTCCAATCTGCTTCTCTCCTCCGTTTTGGGCATGTTGAATTCTTGAATCTTTCTTTGCTGATATATATTTTATCCACTTCATAGCTTTGATGGAGTGCTTATGTTCTGGTTGATAGCCTTGTGCTGGGATGAGGCCAATAGTATTCCACCGTAGAAACTTGGATCGAAAGACAAGGTTGCAGGCAGAGGCAATGGTGATACTGTTTTGGAAGGGGTCGATTGGAGTTCCGTCTAAGGTGTCCATGAATAGTTGTCGGAAGGTTAAACAGGCTTTTCTCAGGATGTCTACGTCTGTGATACAGTACTTCAAGAGTTCTTCTTGGACTTCAAATGGTTCGTTCCTGTGTTCTTCGTACCAATTCACGAATGTTTCGCGGTCTTCTGTTTTCATACCATTTGGATTGTAATAATCGATGTCTGGAAGAGTTTCTAATCGGGCGTTTTGGTTTTCCTTTGTGTTAAACAGATGTGGAAAGTATCCTTTGTGGAGTTCCTCGAATCCAAACATTTTCGGGAGTTTGGCTAAGGCAGTGGGTAGAAAGTTGAGGGAATCTATCATCCGTATGCTGCAGTTTGAAATCGTTACAGACATGTTCTTGGCGCCGTTGGGGATTATCTTGGGTTGAATTCCACGACGAAACAGGTATTGCAGAACGGGGATAGAGTCATATCCTTTAAAGTTGTGGCAGATAACGGTGGAGTTGTTGTTGTTTCCGGAAAATAGCCAGTTGCAAAAGTCGTTGTTGGCGTTGGGTCCACTAAAGACCAGTTGGTTCTGTCCACAGTTCCCGCAGGTACTCTCTTCAGTTACTTCCTCCTCCATACAGACGGTACAGACTTTTTGAACCACGCATAAGTTGGGTCGATGTTCCTTGGCTCCGCAGGTACTAGCTTTACAGTGTGCACATCTTCCGTCGGTGTCAGGTTGGTACCCCATTTCACATTCTACGAGGTCGTCTTGTGTGCATTCAAAATCAAAGAAGATGTAGGTTTGTATTTCTGGAGGTTCTTTGATTACTATAGGCATCATGTAACACTTGTGGCTTGGATCGCAGTACTGTTTACAGGTGGGACAGTACATCTCACCACATTCATGGTTGGTTTTCCTTTTTCCATGTTGACGGTGTGGCCACAGTCTTTACACTTGTAGTACCATTTACATGTTGAGTTGATTTTCTTTGTTTGCTCCAAATGGAGTTGGAAGCACTCTTTTCCTCTAAAGTTTCGGCCACATTGGCTACAGTTGATCCAATTGTCTTCGCAGGGCTCGTGTATCTTCTTACAAAGGATGCATGGGCTGTTACATACATGTGTTTCCTTTGTATTATATCCCTTTTTACACTTGTTGCAGTAATAGTTTCTGGTCAAGAATCCTGTTACAGTGGTGATGACATCGTAATGATCGTCGTGGTGGTAAAGGTAGATCTTTTTCTCTGCATCTGGTCCCTCATAGATAATCCCGTTGAAGTAGTCCTTAGAAAAAACGGTGATTTGATATTCCGGCAGTACAGCTTGGAATCTTTAAAGTTCTTCGATACCACATGGGCCTTTGGGTACGTTAGCTTTTTCATGGAGTTTTTCTGCTAATTCCTGTTGAATACGTCTTCCTTGACGAATGGAATTCCATTGAGGATGGTTATCGATCCTGGCCTTAGCAGTAACAATGGCACTAGCACAACACAGTTCGTATCGGTTCTGTATTCTGATGATACTTTGTTTGTCTTTAAGCATTCTATTGAGATCAACGTAATTGCACCGTTTCCGCCCGCTTCCTTCGGGAATGGATACGTGGAGGACATCTAATTCTAAACTTCCGTCCAATACAAACTCCTCATGAGATTGTAATACTCTCTCTATTTCCTTTAATAGTAGTTCCGTAGTCAAGTCCTTGAGTTGTAATGTAGGAAGGGCAATCGGGAAGTCGAGGGAGTTGGTTTCAATTGTCAGTTTTACGAGGTCCTGTTCTTTCATATCTTCGCCAATAGTTTGCAGGATGGAGTCGAATAATCGATGTAGTGTTCTTATGATGGAAGGCAGGTCCGTGACTTCAAATGCCTTAAAGGTGACGGTATAATGATTTCTCGAAGTTCCAAACTTGAGTATTCTTTTCTTCTCCTGCCGTTTGATGGTGTAATAGGATTTCGGATCATCCATGTGAAACGGTTGCCCTGCTCCTCTTTGTCCATGTCTTTGCTGATGTAACTCTAAAAGGCGTTGGGTGGCAAAGGCCTGGTTGCATTGGGTACATTCGTAACCCATTTGGTGGCGGGTCATGTGAGCTTGTAGATTCTCCCGCCTTGTAAAAGTCTTGGTGCATCTCGTACACGAGTAAGTCTCTCGGTGGTTGGTCCATCGTCTATGACGATGTAGCTGACTCATCTTCTCAAAATTGGCTTCACATTGGTTGCAGGTAAATTGCTTAGCCATCTGAAATAAAAATAACACAGGTAAGTATAAAGTTGTCTATTGTTTCCTCTTTTTTAATTGTATACGTTTAAAATTATATGTCGTCAATTGATTCCTTCTCTTTTAAATTCTATGCCTTTCAAATTATATATTGTCTATTGTTTCCTCCTCTTTTAGTAGTATGCCTTTCAAAGTTAAGTTGGATATGTATGAGTCATACCTTTTCTCTTCGTTAAAACACGTCTGAACTCTTTGGTGTCTAATCTTAAAATGAATTCATTTCAAATGGTTTATCTGTATAATGGATTGTACCACGTGATCATGTCACGTGACTTCTGGATCAGACCGGTTAGAACTGGTTTGGACTTGATTTTACGTTTTGTAAGTTTTAGTTCATTGAATTGCTTTTTTTGTTCTTCAAATTTTTTATGTTTGCTGATTTTTCGTCAACATATTTTCTTAACGGAAAGATTTTGTAAGTTTGTTTTCGTAGTTTGATGTTTTTTCTTCAACATATTTTCTTAACGGTAAGATTTCGTAAGTTTGTTTTCGTAGTTTGTTGTTTTTTCATCAACAAATTTTCTATTGTGGTAAGATTTTGTGAGTTTCTTTTTAAAGTGGAAGGTTTTTCGTCAATGCATTTTGATTTTGTTTGAATTTGATGTACCGATTTTCGTTTATAAGTCAAATGTTTAGATCTCTGTCTTGTATTTTTGTGTCGAAAACGCTTCAATAGGTATTTTTAAAGGAGGGAAATTGGCTTAAAATGGGTGTTTTGGGGTGAAAATGAGTAAAATGGGGCTAAAATGGGTGTTTTGGGGGTAAAATGAGTAAAATAGGGGGGGGGGGTAATGGGGGATATTGGGGCTGCTGCTGCTGCTGCTGCTGCTGCGGCGGAGGGTAAATGGCTGCTACTGCTGCTCCAGTAGAGGTAGTTTAGGGGGGAGAGGGATTTTGCTGTTCCATGGGAAGAATAAAAACGCGTATACTAGTTCGGATGGTTTATTAAGTTAAAACATTCTTCTTCAGGTAGTCTTTAAACGATCGCTTCTTCTTAAATGGGTTGGTTGGTTTCTTTTGGATGTTCCTTGTTTGTCTTGGGCTTTCTTCCTCTTGAGGTCTTTGTAGGCTTGTGGTTCATGGGTTTCTTGGTCTTTACACCGTTGAGGTTCTTTACTTCCTTGGACTTTGCTAGTCTTCTTCTTGAGTTCTTTGTAGGCTTTACTGATTTTCCATTATGGTTCATGGGCTTCTTGGCCTTTACAACGTTAAGGTTCTTTACATCCTTGGTCTTCTCAGACTTAATCGATCGCCGTGTCTTCTTTAACTTTGCCATCTGTTCTCTCTTTGAGCCTTGTAGCTTTGTCAAGTGTCTTATTTCCTTGTATATTGCTTTTCCTAAACTTTCAAGTCTATGTTCCGCACTCTTTGGACGTCTTGAATGTTCTCCCGGTGGTACAACGTGTCCAGTCTTAGTTTGTGTTGCCCTTTTCTCTTTCGAGTCTACATGCTTCACCTTCTCGTGGCGTGTAACATCACCCGGCCATGAAAACCGTCTATTGCATTCGGAGCACTGATAAGCCATGTTTCCTCTTCTGTGTCTAACGTAAAACTAACTCAATCTCTATCTGTTGCTCTTTATATCCCTCTTTCCCTTATCCCTAACCATAATCTCTAACCCTAACTCTCCCCGTTTTTCCTTTCACTCACCTATTTCACTTTCTTAACCTTATATTCGTTATGTAAAGGTCTTTTAGCTCTTTAACGATATGTAACACATCTACCCTCACTTAAAATGTGGAATTGGTCACTTTGTGGTCAAGTCCTGACTGACCACTGACCAATACCATTCTTATAACCCGAGAATCTGTGTCTAGACTTCTTAGGCTATCTAACGATATACAACAACTCTATATTAGACTTAATTTAAGGATTGGTCACTTTGTGGTCAAGCCCCTAATGACCACTGACAACACACAGTATATCATCGGAAAGCTATTGTCCTCAGGAAGACAATGCAACAAACCGGAAGGAAATCGGTCGAGAAATAACAAAGTTGTGGCCCGTTAAACACTAGTAGTATAGATGGACCGATAAGCTCGGATATCCCGAATTCGAATTTCGCGGGAAACTTTCCACCTTCGAAAACCGGAAATACGTCATCCAAGATGGTGGAACCGGAAGTCACGTGATCCAAGATGGCCGCCGGGATCCAAGATGGCGGACCGGAACCGGTTGTGACGTCATACGCCTGTGCAAACGTCGACCGTCCCTTGACCGTCCCTAGAAATAATAAATGATTGGTGCATCTATACTACTAGTGTTTAACGGGCCACAACTTTGTTATTTCTCGACCGATTTCCTTCCGGTTTGTTGCATTGTCTTCCTGGGGACAATAGCTTTCCGATGATATACTGTGTGTTGGTCAGTGGTCATTAGGGGCTTGACCACAAAGTGACCAATCCTTAAATTAAGTCTGATATAGAATTGTTGTATATCGTTAGATAGCCCAAGAAGTCTAGACACAGATTCTCGGGTTATAAGAATGGTATTGGTCAGTGGTCAGTCAGGACTTGACCACAAAGTGACCAATTCCACATTTTAAGTGAGGGTAGATGTGTTACATATCGTTAAAGAGCTAAAAGACCTTTACATAACGAATATAAGGTTAAGAAAGTGAAATAGGTGAGTTAAAGGAAAAAAGGGGAGAGTTAGGGTTAGAGATTATGGTTAGGGATAAGGGAAAGAGGGATATAAAGAGCAACAGATAGAGATTGAGTTAGTTTTACGTTAGACACAGAAGAGGAAACATGGCTTATCAGTGCTCCGAATGCAATAGACGGTTTTCATGGCCGCGTGATGTTACACGCCACGAGAAGGTGAAGCATGTAGACTCGAAAGAGAAAAGGGCAACACAAACTAAGACTGGACACGTTGTACCACCGGGAGAACATTCAAGACGTCCAAAGAGTGTGGAACATAGACTTGAAAGTTTAGGAAAAGCAATATACAAGGAAATAAGACACTTGACAAAGCTACAAGGCTCAAAGAGAGAACAGATGGCAAAGTTAAAGAAGACACGGCGATCGATTAAGTCTGAGAAGACCAAGGATGTAAAGAACCTTAACGTTGTAAAGGCCAAGAAGCCCATGAACCATAATGGAAAATCAGTAAAGCCTACAAAGAACTCAAGAAGAAGACTAGCAAAGTCCAAGGAAGTAAAGAACCTCAACGGTGTAAAGACCAAGAAACCCATGAACCACAAGCCTACAAAGACCTCAAGAGGAAGAAAGCCCAAGACAAACAAGGAACATCCAAAAGAAACCAACCAACCCATTTAAGAAGAAGCAATCGTTTAAAGACTACCTGAAGAAGAATGTTTTAACTTAATAAACCATCCGAACTAGTATACGCGTTTTTATTCTTCCCATGGAACAGCAAAATCCCTCTCCCCCCTAAACTACCTCTACTGGAGCAGCAGTAGCAGCCATTTACCCTCCGCCGCAGCAGCAGCAGCAGCAGCAGCAGCCCCAATATCCCCCATTACCACCCCTATTTTACTCATTTTACCCCCAAAACACCCATTTTAGCCCCATTTTACTCATTTTCACCCCAAAACACCCATTTTAAGCCAATTTCCCCCCTTTAAAAATACCTATTGAAGCGTTTTCGACACAAAAATACAAGACAGAGATCTAAACATTTGACTTAAAAACGAAAATCGGTACATCAAATTCAAACAGAATCAAAATGCATTGACGAAAAACCTTCCACTTTAAAAAGAAACTCACAAAATCTTACCACAAAAGAAAATTTGTTGATGAAAAAACAACAAACTACGAAAACAAACTTACGAAATCTTACCGTTAAGAAAATATGTTGAAGAAAAAACATCAAACTACGAAAACAAACTTACAAAATCTTTCCGTTAAGAAAATATGTTGACGAAAAATCAGCAAACATAAAATATTTGAAGAACAAAAAAAGCAATTCAATGAACTAAAACTTACAAAACGTAAAATCAAGTCCAAACCAGTTCTAACCGGTTTGATCCAGAAGTCACGTGACATGATCACGTGGTACAGTCCATTATACAGGTAAACCATTTGAAATGAATTCATTTTAAGATTAGACACCAAAGAGTTCAGACGTGTTTTAACGAAGAGAAAAGGTATGACTCATACATATCCAACTTAACTTTGAAAGGCATACTACTAAAAAAGGAGGAAACAATAGACAATATATAATTTGAAAGGCATAGAATTTAAAAGAGAAGGAATCAATTGACGACATATAATTTTAAACGTATACAATTAAAAAAGAGGAAACAATAGACAACTTTATACTTACCTGTGTTATTTTTATTTCAGATGGCTAAGCAATTTACCTGCAACCAATGTGAAGCCAATTTTGAGAAGATGAGTCAGCTACATCGTCATAGACGATGGACCAACCACCGAGAGACTTACTCGTGTACGAGATGCACCAAGACTTTTACAAGGCGGGAGAATCTACAAGCTCACATGACCCGCCACCAAATGGGTTACGAATGTACCCAATGCAACCAGGCCTTTGCCACCCAACGCCTTTTAGAGTTACATCAGCAAAGACATGGACAAAGAGGAGCAGGGCAACCGTTTCACATGGATGATCCGAAATCCTATTACACCATCAAACGGCAGGAGAAGAAAAGAATACTCAAGTTTGGAACTTCGAGAAATCATTATACCGTCACCTTTAAGGCATTTGAAGTCACGGACCTGCCTTCCATCATAAGAACACTACATCGATTATTCGACTCCATCCTGCAAACTATTGGCGAAGATATGAAAGAACAGGACCTCGTAAAACTGACAATTGAAACCAACTCCCTCGACTTCCCGATTGCCCTTCCTACATTACAACTCAAGGACTTGACTACGGAACTACTATTAAAGGAAATAGAGAGAGTATTACAATCTCATGAGGAGTTTGTATTGGACGGAAGTTTAGAATTAGATGTCCTCCACGTATCCATTCCCGAAGGAAGCGGGCGGAAACGGTGCAATTACGTTGATCTCAATAGAATGCTTAAAGACAAACAAAGTATCATCAGAATACAGAACCGATACGAACTGTGTTGTGCTAGTGCCATTGTTACTGCTAAGGCCAGGATCGATAACCATCCTCAATGGAATTCCATTCGTCAAGGAAGACGTATTCAACAGGAATTAGCAGAAAAACTCCATGAAAAAGCTAACGTACCCAAAGGCCCATGTGGTATCGAAGAACTTTAAAGATTCCAAGCTGTACTGCCGGAATATCAAATCACCGTTTTTTCTAAGGACTACTTCAACGGGATTATCTATGAGGGACCAGATGCAGAGAAAAAGATCTACCTTTACCACCACGACGATCATTACGATGTCATCACCACTGTAACAGGATTCTTGACCAGAAACTATTACTGCAACAAGTGTAAAAAGGGATATAATACAAAGGAAACACATGTATGTAACAGCCCATGCATCCTTTGTAAGAAGATACACGAGCCCTGCGAAGACAATTGGATCAACTGTAGCCAATGTGGCCGAAACTTTAGAGGAAAAGAGTGCTTCCAACTCCATTTGGAGCAAACAAAGAAAATCAACTCAACATGTAAATGGTACTACAAGTGTAAAGACTGTGGCCACACCGTCAACATGGAAAAAGGAAAACCAACCATGAATGTGGTGAGATGTACTGTCCCACCTGTAAACAGTACTGCGATCCAAGCCACAAGTGTTACATGATGCCTATAGTAATCAAAGAACCTCCAGAAATACAAACCTACATCTTCTTTGATTTTGAATGCACACAAGACGACCTCGTAGAATGTGAAATGGGGTACCAACCTGACACCGACGGAAGATGTGCACACTGTAAAGCTAGTACCTGCGGAGCCAAGGAACATCGACCCAACTTATGCGTGGTTCAAAAAGTCTGTACCGTCTGTATGGAGGAGGAAGTAACTGAAGAGAGTACCTGCGGGAACTGTGGACAGAACCAACTGGTCTTTAGTGGACCCAACGCCAACAACGACTTTTGCAACTGGCTATTTTCCGGAAACAACAACAACTCCACCGTTATCTGCCACAACTTTAAAGGATATGACTCTATCCCCGTTCTGCAATACCTGTTTCGTCGTGGAATTCAACCCAAGATAATCCCCAACGGCGCCAAGAACATGTCTGTAACGATTTCAAACTGCAGCATACGGATGATAGATTCCCTCAACTTTCTACCCACTGCCTTAGCCAAACTCCCGAAAATGTTTGGATTCGAGGAACTCCACAAAGGATACTTTCCACATCTGTTTAACACAAAGGAAAACCAAAACGCCCGATTAGAAACTCTTCCAGACATCGATTATTACAATCCAAATGGTATGAAAACAGAAGACCGCGAAACATTCGTGAATTGGTACGAAGAACACAGGAACGAACCATTTGAAGTCCAAGAAGAACTCTTGAAGTACTGTATCACAGACGTAGACATCCTGAGAAAAGCCTGTTTAACCTTCCGACAACTATTCATGGACACCTTAGACGGAACTCCAATCGACCCCTTCCAAAACAGTATCACCATTGCCTCTGCCTGCAACCTTGTCTTTCGATCCAAGTTTCTACGGTGGAATACTATTGGCCTCATCCCAGCACAAGGCTATCAACCAGAACATAAGCACTCCATCAAAGCTATGAAGTGGATAAAATATATATCAGCAAAGAAAGATTCAAGAATTCAACATGCCCAAAACGGAGGAGAGAAGCAGATTGGACCCTACAGAGTAGACGGATACGACAACGGAACTGTGTATGAATTTCACGGATGTTACTGGCACGGGTGTCCAAGATGCTATTCCAGAGAGACCACCAATACCGTCAATAACATGTCCATGTACGATCTTCATCAACGGACACTAGAGAAAAAGACTTATTTGGAAACAGAAGGATACTCCTACGTAGAGAAATGGGAATGTGATTTCGATAAAGAGATAGAACAAGATCCAACACTTCGTGCCTATGTAAATTCCTTAGAGATGATCCCTGCTTTGGAACCACGAGATGCTTTCTACGGAGGAAGAACAGAAGCCTTCACCTTGTACAAACAGACAGGAGAAGACAATATAAACTACTATGACGTCACATCGCTCTATCCGTTTGTCAACAAAACCGGAAAAGTACCCAAAGGTCATCCATTGATCATCACCGAAAACTTTGGGGACATCAACGAGTACGCAGGATTGGTGAAATGTAAAGTACTACCGCCCAGAAACCTATACATTCCCGTCTTACCAACCAAGATCAACAACAAACTGATGTTCCCACTCTGTCGTACCTGTACGGAAACCTACCAGCAGGAGACTTGTAACCATACTGAAAAAGATAGAGCTATAACGGGAACTTGGGTGACAGATGAGTTGAAGAAGGCCTTGGAAAAGGGATATTCCATCTTAACCATCTACGAAGTATGGCATTTCGAAGAGGTAGAACAGTACGATCCCGGAAGGAAGTCTGGAGGACTCTTCACGGACTACATCAATACATTCTTGAAAATGAAACAAGAAGCTAGTGGCTGGCCAGAATGGTGTCAATCTGAAGAGGCTAAACAGCAATATATCAAGGACTACGAGGAAAAGGAAGGGATACAGCTAGACTATAACAAGATAGAAAAGAACCCCGGCATCAGGTCTCTAGCCAAACTGATGTTGAACAGCTTTTGGGGCAAGTTTGGACAAAGAAACAACATGCAACAAACCTCTTACATCACGGAACCCTCGAAGTACTTTGACAAGTTAACGAGTGATAAAATTGAAGTGACCGGAATACAGTTTGTTAACGATGAAATGGTGGAATTACGATGGAAATATAAAGAAGAGTTCATTGAAACCCAAAAGAAAACGAACGTCGTCATAGCAGCCTATACTACCGCCCAGGCCAGACTTAAACTATATACTTATCTGGAGAATTTGGGACCAAGAACATTGTACTGCGATACAGATTCGATTGTTTTTACCACAAAACCTGGAGAATGGAGGCCTAAGCTGGGAGACTACTTGGGAGATTTGACGGACGAAGTACCCGGAAATACTATTACGGAGTTTGTCACTGGAGGACCAAAAACTATGCGTATAAACTAGCCGTCCCAGAGAAAGGAGGAAACAGAACTATGTGCAAAGTTCGTGGAATAACACTCAACTTCAAGAACGCTTTAGACATCAACTACGACACCATCAAGGAGATGGTAACCGTTAACAGAAACGATATCAGGACAGTGAGAGACGATTACAAGATCCAAAGAAGCAATCAAAAACTGTTAACCGTTTCACAAAAGAAAGATTATAGAATTGTATTTGACAAAAGAGTGATCATGAACGATTTAACCACCAGACCATATGGATATTGAAATTGAAAGATAGAATGTAAATAAAACATAGAATGTTAATAAAAGTGGTACCTGATTTTGAGTTTTTAGGAAAGAGCTATCAATACAATAACAAAGACAAAAAAGTACCCATAAAGGGCGAAAAAAAAAAACGAAAAGAAGAACCAATTAGAGTTAAGCCATACATGAACAAAAGAAGCTCAAAAGACGAAAAAACAAGAGAAAATGAGGAGGGAAATGAGAAAAAATGAGGGAAAATGAGGAGGGAAATGAGGAAAAATGAGGGAAATGAGGAAAAAATGAGGAAATGAGGAGGAGGAGGGAAAATGGGGGAAAGAGGAGGAGGAGGAGGAAAGAAAACAAGGGTAAAACTATACAACAACACATGGAAATGACTAAAACACAAGAGCCCACAAAAAAGAGACTTAAAAAAAAACGAAAACAAAAAGAGAAGAAACCAATCAGGAATAATCCATACAAGAGTATCACAACACAGGAGTCCATAAAGGGCGACACTAACAAAACAAATGGTTAGGATTAGGGTTAGGGCTAGGGTAAGGATTAGGGTTAGAGTTAGGGTTAGGGAACGTTAAAGATAAGAGATAATAATACATAATAGAAACTGGTGACGAACTAAAATGGGGCGAAAGAAAGGGACGAGTCGCCGTTCCGCATGACTGCACACGACTTTACTGTATGAAATCTAGGGTGGGTCTTTCCATGTCAACAATAGCAATGATTTAACATGGAGCTTATGGGAATGAACTCGGGGTCATCGGGGTCAAAGTGGTCTAGAGTGGCCCGCATTACTACTAGCATTGAAGATATGAAGCAAACAAATAGACCGCATAACGTCACATAACATTCATGCAGGCAACTTAAATGCAATAATCATCAACAATATTCAATTTTTAAATGTTTTGTTCCAATATCAATCAACAGAAATGTCAACACATTTGTGAACTTGTTCAATCGAATGGTATGTGACTCAAAGGTCGACATTATGTTGATACATTCAAGTTGTGAATTATTGCAGATAGAAACGTTGCAATTTATATATAATTATTTAAATGTATATGATAAGAAAAAAAGTCAAACAGATTTAGAAAATCAACAAAATCATTACTGTCATGACTGTTACAATGTAATGATGTAAAACCTTTTAAAATTAACAAATTAAAACGAATGCAAGCTAAAAAAAATGGTGATGTGCGCCCGCTGCCTGACCCTTAACTGAAGGGTTTTTATAGTCTTTACTAAAGGGGAATGCCCTTCTGCAGCGACTATTAGTCACTATATATGCCATGGGACGTCCAGCCCATGGCACACAACCACCAGTATTAGCTGCTCCAGAGTCACGTCCAGAGTATCCTTTGTTATCGCTAAAGCAGATCCCGTCTTCCACCATGGGGAGTTACTGGTCGGAATTCTTGAAGACCGCCCGACTCTTATTGGTAATGCTTCTTAAAAGGCACGTCACTGTGTTATTATTTTTTTTTATGGTACGCATTTCTAATTCAGGAACTGAACTACGGAAAGCCATAGATGACATCATTGGCGACCTTGGTGACATATCTGTTTACACATTGGAACGTGGTATTGGTCATGAGACGTTGCCGTCTTGGTTGGAAACACTGAAAGAAGAGAACCAGTCGTCGGAGAACATAAGCAAATCATTAAGAGACCGAGTAACAACCAACTCTGTCAATTGTTATATATATACCTCAGGCACAACAGGTATTTGTATAAAAATATCATTAAGATTGCAGTTTATACATGCATGACATGCTTAATTATTTGAAAAAAACATAACTCGAGTTACTGAACATAAACCAACAGCTAAAATACATGCGTTGAAAAATGTCGTAGTACAGTATGTTTTGATGCTTCAAAAACTTTTAAGCAATTCGAAGCACCGCACAACATGGCAGGGAGAACACACAATTCTCTTTATTTACTAAATTACTTATTTAAAACTACGTTTAGAAACAGGATTTCTACATTACACCATGCAAATATAACTATTCCTCTTTAAGTCAAAGTAAGGCGACTACATATGTTGAGGTTTCCTAGTACTAATTGGATAAAAATGCCATGGATAATTAATTGTAAATCTTACATAAAATTACCTCTTTTGTAAGTATATATATGATTTTGTGCATGAAGCAGACATTAAAACGATCACATTTTTACAATACAACGTCATAAGATGAAGACGTTTTTATTTATTATACATCCATATGATTGAAATCAAAGATTACTCTTTAACATCCAAACTCGGGCACACGTTATTACAGAATCCGTTTACACTTTCTATATGTGATTCTTATTGTTACATGCCACTGTTTGAATACCATGTTAACTGCGTAACAAACAGGGATTATTGTGACAGTCCCAAAATTGTATTCATGCAATATGGAAATTTTTTCGACACTTACCTGATTGCTCTCTACCTTTTTTACACTGTAGTGTGTGATTGATAAATAAATGTTGTTATTTAAGGATTACCGAAACCAGCAATAATAAGAAATAGAAAAATACTCATCTTCATGTGTTCTGAAAACCAACTGGACCCAAAACCTGGTGTTGATGTTGTGTATGCCTGTCTACCTCTGTATCATACAGCGGGTTCTATGGTGTCACTGTCACACTACTGTTTTGCAAGAGGTATGAAAACAACTAGCTTCAGCATTAACTAGTACATAAAAACCCCAAAACTTACACGGTAATTTTAAAGGAATATTAATAATTTTGATAGACTGGTTGGCAAACGGGAATGGAAATTCGAAATCGTAGTGCATTTCAGACAATATGCATGTAGATCTTTTTAAATTTCGGTTTGTATTAGAAGAACTAGAATTCCCATTTATGTTAGAAGAAAATAAGATCATAATAGAATACAAAGTGCTCAGTTGGATTCACGTACGTGTCTTCCACACGCCACTGGGGTAACCTCATAATATGCTGAATTTATATCCAAATACTTTTAAGGCCGACAACCATAAGTGTCGAAAAAGACGTACTTTACACAGAAAGTTCGAACAAGGAAGCCAAACCAGCATCCAGGTTATCGACCGACCTGTCCATTACATGGAAAGAAACATCGTTAACTTAACGTGCACCTAAGCTCATTTAATTTACATGAGATAACGAGCACGATAACTAGCTATGGCTTTATGAAGCGGCATCCAGGATGGCGTTTTACATTGTAAACTTTACACTAGGTTATTTCTTTCAAAGTGCATGATATAACAAACATGTGAATTAGCGATTAACATACACACAATTTAAATTTTAACAAACTGGAACTTTTATAAACATATATTTTCAAGAATAGAAAATGTATTTCATATTTACATAGATATGATTCAGGACGCCACGTGTAACACTTATATAAACAGACCAGATGCCATTTCAACAAAAGTGTCTTGGGATCAAATAAAGTTTCAGGCAATAAATGTTGCTACGCCTGACAATTTCAGACTCATCAAAGGTGCTCTACCAAAAGTAATAAAAATTCAAACACTTTATAAAATTAATATTTAAAAAGATCATTAAACAATAATACTACAAATCAAAGCGCTAAAGCGTTAAAAGGCAGAGCTAAATCTAAGCACTAAAAATAAAGAACGATCTGTGTTGCATAAACTTGAAACATAGCACACCAGTTTTGTTTGTTTCCTCCGCACACTTACACATTTGTTAAGAAATATGTAATTAAGCTCCGCCCACTTGATCAAAGGTCAAAGGTCAACAATGCTTAAGTAAACGTCAACGAGTATTGATACGCGATATGTAGTGCACATTTATATCGCATTTATGTTCAGCAAAACCAAAACACTAATTTAAAAATTACGATTCATTTTGGGATATAAATATGTACCTCTTATTTTAGACAATCCGTATAACATTTAAAATACAATACCCGATTAATGTTCTGTAATAGATCCTCTGGTAGCAATATTGACTGACCGATTCACCCTGTCTAGACGGATAAAAAAAAGCGAAAATCAGATAGCTTAATGACTCCATAAGGCTCTGCCTAAAAATGAAGAACTGGGAAGTAAATTATGAAGAAGACCAACATTAGGACTAAGACATGTCATAATCCATTTAAATTGTATGGAAATAGGATACTCTTATTTTGAGACACCTTTAATGCAATGGTCCTAGACTTATATGAAAGACTTGAGTTCGTGTTGCTGATTACAATTTGAAGGTTTTGGTTGTATATTCTGTTGTGTTGTTTATCTTTTATCCGTTTTATCTTTCAATTTTACTTATTTTGTCTTTACCTTTTTGCACTTGTGATATTCATGATATTAACCATCATTAAACATTAAAGTTGTGTCGGCATATGGAATTTCGTTTTTTCAGGTTAACTTTTTGCTATACATACATCAATGTAAAGATGACAGAAATTTTCCTACATTTGTTTTATTCTTTAAAAAATATTATAAGATATTTTATGCAAAAAACGGTTTTATATATTATTTAAAAACCGCTTAAATGTGAAATTTATACAACTTCACAACTTAATGGTTAAATAGGAGTTAAATAATGCATCAATACGATATTAGTATTTTTTATGGAAAAGTGTTTAGTCAAGCTTCAGTTCAGTGCCAAATTTTACAAACTCTTTCAAATTAATTTACTATATGTTGTTATGAACTGGTGGTAAGAAAATAACATTTTTCTTCTTCAGGTATAACAATAGTGATACCAGAGAAATTTTCTGCCTCCAAATTCTTTGAAGACTGTTACAGACATAATGTTACAATTCTTCAATATGTTGGTGAAATGTGTCGTTACCTAGTAAATACTCCTCCGGTAAGATTTTAGTGTATCTTAACCTGAAAAAAAAACACACTCTGGTTAGATTCTACAATGTATCGTAGGTATGCAAAGATCCAACAGATCCAACTAGTCGTTATCTTGTAAATACTCCTCCGGTAAGATTCTTAAGTGTATCCTTGCCTAATAAATACCCCCGGTAAGATTATGAAGTGTATCCTTGTCTAGTAAATATCCCGCCGGTAAGATTCTGAAGTGTATCCTTGCCTAATGAATACCCCCGGTAAGATTCTAAAGTGTATTGTTACCTAGTAAATACCCCGGTAAGATTTTGCAGTGTATCCTTGTCTAGTAAACACCTTCCGGTAAGATTTTGCAGTGTATCCTTGCCTAATAAATACCCCCGGTAAGATTCTAAAGTGTATTGTTACCTAGTAAATACCCTCCGGTAAGATTTTGCAGTGTATCCTTGTCTAGTAAATACCCTCCGGTAAGATTTTACAGTGTATCCTTGTCTAGTAAATACCCCTACGTTATTCTGCAGTGTATCGTTATGTAAGTAAATACCTTCAATAAGATTCAATTGTGTATCGTTTCCTAGTGAATATAGGTAATATTGTACACTATGTGCCGATGACTCGTTCATTCCCCTGGTATTATTCAAACGATTTTGCATTTCAAGAGAATGGTTCGGCAGGAACATATTGTTAATTTACTTCCGCAAAATTTATCTTTAAAAAATAACACTTAGCTGAAAAAAAAATCATACTGTTCACATGACAAAAACGTCGCCTTTACAGAAGTTGTTAATAAATTAACACTTTGAATCTGCTCACATTCAACGGATTTGAAAACTGTGTGGATCTGAATTTTCATGAAAAAAATGACAGCAAAGTTAAAAAAAATGAATAAATTTTGTCGTTTAGTTATAAAAAAAACGATAAAAAATGTTTTTCCTTACCAGAAAAAACAACAGGCTCCTCTCTCAAGTGATATTATTGGTCTATGTAGGTAAAATCAGACCTTAAGATAACTTGAGTTGGAGTTGTAGATTGCAGTTTAGTGGTTGCGTATGTTTTTATTTGTTATGTTGTGCTTCTTGTTTTTGTGTACTCTTTTATGCCTGCTTATTCTGTCTTTGCCTTTCGGATTTAAGACGTTTGAATGCCGAGCTTGAGCTCCTATGAAATTTATTTGCTGCCTTAATTACCGGACTTTTCTTTCATTTCTAATTTAGAGTGAATATGACTCCAAGCATAGAATTCGCGGAGCCGTCGGCAATGGTTTAAGGAAAGAGATCTGGAAGGTTTTCCAAGAACGGTTTAATATCAAAACCATAATTGAAGTTTACGCAGCAACCGAACTTCCTTTAGCTCTCATCAATGATTTGGGAGTTGAAGGTTCCATCGGAAAGCTAACGCCTATGATGGTGAGTAAAAAATCCTCAAGTTCTAAATGATTTGCTAGGGTTTTCCAATTTTCATGGTATCGTTGTTAGACTTTCTCAACAAAGTTCATGAATCAAATTGTGCCATGTGCGGAAACATGGCTTGTGTTTCGAACACTTTTTAATTAAATTGTACAAAACTTTTAAGGTTATAGCTGAAAATCACTGGCCAACGAGCAATAATAGTTAACCCAGATCTGAGAAACTAGCTTTTTTTTTATCTTCAATCAACGTCATGACATTTTGATAATGAGCTACTTACCTTTATTTTAATTGTCGGAAACACACGGAGGCTGGTCGCACTACGCCTTGGCTATGCTTATTGATAATCGTAGTGAGCGGAGTGCAATCGCCCTTAGGTATCCTAAGATGTTTTTTATTAATTATTGGTATGTTTTACCACCTTTGGAACCATGGGACTTTGAAAACTTCCATGATAGAACACATTAACAATAATTTATTTATCCCTTGTTGCTTTACTTAAAAAATACTTACTTTTTCTTTATATTGGTAATCATTTTCACTATATGAATTTACTACCGTTTTACACATTTGAATTTGTACATTCTAAGCACATTTATATGTGAATATTTGTTATCAATGTCTTTTTAATTTTTTAGAAAAGTTTACTCTCTGTTGAATTAATTAAATTTGATACAAGTAAGAATGGGCCTTACAGAAATAACCGATGCGTCGTAGCTAAAACTGGTAAGATTTCTCTTCATTTTACTAATAGCTTTATTCAGAACTTTGGTGTCCTATTTTTCTTCATGGATACATGAAAAAGGTGTGAAATAAAACAAAACTTAGCCCAAAAGAGGAGCAATTTGTTAATTTTACATGATCGCTTTTCTTTGCATGATGACAAAATGTGTGAAATACAAAATATAGGAACGGCATTTCTAGCATAATCATTATTAAAATTATCAATTTAAAAGGTCAGATGCTAGACTTAGCTTTCAGCCTACGTATACATCTAGTTTATTTCTATCTTTACTTTTTCATATTAAAAGTTTTACATCTTGATATATAAAACCGAAACTAGTAATAGTTGCTGGTTTTTATCATGAAAAGTTATATTCAAACGTAAAATGTATTGCAAATTGGAGTATTTATGAAATATTATTGCGTTTGTGCCACCTTTGTCTTTCTTAAGTTAAACTTTAATATCTTCTCTCTTCAACGTTTATTCGTGGTTTATCTATCGCACAGAAGGCAATACATTTAAAACCAAACCGGGTACTGCTTTTTATATATCAATGGCCTGTGTAAAGTTTGTTCAACATTCAACGTGAAATATTCAAAATTTTTAATTTTTATTAGTTTAATATTGCAACGTTCAGCATTTGAAATTTTCGAATAGTCAAATTCTGAACCACATTTCAGCTCAAAATTCGAAATTTTTCTTAGTTCAATATTGAACCTAGAATCCGGTTTTAATACGAATATTGAAGTTCTAATTCAATATTGTACTAATTTTTTTTATGTAAATGTTGATCCAGAACCTGCAGCTGGTTCAATATTGAACTAAGAATAAATGTGAATGTTCAACATTAAAACAGTATCCGGTCCAATATTGTACAAACAAATATCTTGAATGTTGAACGTTGATTCTTGAACCAACTTCACGCGACTTCATCTTTTGTTCAAATTAAGACATGTATGAGACCTCTGCAATAACCAAACCTTAATAATTACTGTACACTTGTTTTAACATTTCCTTTTTATTTTCTCTTTTGGATTTCCGTATTTTTTGTAGAATTTGTTTAAACTTAGATATGTGCGTACTTCATTGTAATTCCTGTCATCTTGATTATCATGTATATTAGTTGTTATTGCCTATTCTCCTTAAGGGCCAAAGTGATTCTATAATAGGTGTGGCAAGACATGTCGCAGAATATGCTGAAATTAATATTTGCTGATATTGCCCATTGATGCTAAAAATGGTTGTTTGTTACTATTGACCACCATTGCCAAGGTAACCGTGGCGGACATTTTATGGCATTTCTAATACCATGAAATAGACAATTTTCAAACTCCTATTTTTCAAGGAAAAACAGTGCATATTGATTATGACCTTTTCATTGTCTTGGTTTAAAGCCTTAATAACAATATACAAAATAGGTTTACCACTTACCATCAATGTGTATTCAGAACGAGGTAATGGAATATGTCATTAAAATTAGCATTTTTATTGTAATCTTTGGCGGAGATATTACAATTTTTGCCAATTTTCTGACTCCTTTTTTAGAAAATGCAAATTGGATAGATTCATTTTATGAATGTAATTTATAACTATATAAATGATACACAAAAATTTTAAAAAAATGGGAAACATTCTGTGTATTGGGAAAACACGTTTAATGTTGGTTAACATGGTAACTACTTAAAATATGCCATTTTTTGATAGTTTTTTTGACACTTTCGATAGCTTCGATCTGTTTAGACGTAAATGTTTATTGTTTGTACATTGCCATATACGCTTTAAAAGTGGTAAATTAAAAGATCATTTTTAATATGTTTAATTTTTCCCTGAAAAATAGGGGTTTGAATATTGCTTGTGTCGTGGTATTCGAAATGGTCCAACTTGCCGCCACAGTTACCATACGGTGGTCATACTAATAAACAAACTTTATTTGTTAGGTTCAATGTTCAATATTAACTTATTAACTGAGAAATAGCAAAATCTGTGACGTGACATACCGTGTCGCAGTAACTCTGATGGAAAACAAAAATTGGTATTATAACTTGTGCGCAATCCTTTTGTATTTGTTCAATAATAAAATATGTTTAAGAAAATCATTTCATTAAGGGATCATCAACAGCCTGATCACCAGTGCGTTATTGTCATGATTGTTTAACTGCTTCTTTAGGAGAACCTGGCTTACTGGTTTGTAAATGTTCTGACAAATTGCAATTCGATGGCTACAAACACAACCAGGAGGCAACGCAAAAGAAACTCATACATAACGTTTTTAAAGAGGGAGATGTCTATATGGATTCTGGGGATATGTTTATATCCGATAAAGAATACAACTTATTTTTCTATGATCGATTAGGAGACACTTTTAGGTACGGTAACAATTAGTTTATAGAGAGTTACTTAATGCTTTACTTCCAAGCAGCACGAATTATGCTTCATCGTGGAGGTGAATATGAAATGATGATTAAGAGGGGAAATTGAGCACAAGGCTAATCGGGTATGAGAGTTATGACTTCCGCTCGAATATAGAGGGACAGGTATGATCTGACAATTTAGACTCCTGCATAGGGAGAATATGTGTTCTTATCGAGACCTGCAGCAAGGTTCTTTAATTTGTGAGAAATTTGACACGTTTTCAAACACTGTATACCACTATTGTTTGCAGACAGGTTTTCCGAAATATATACATAGGCTGAAGACCCTGCATTCATCATGACTTTGCTGCCCTATTCAAGCACACAACCCAGTGACTTTGACGACAAAGCGGCCTGACCCGATGTCAGGCTTTAAGTACTCTTTATATTAAGTGGTCTTTAGCGACAGGTTTTGCGCTGTTGTGGGCCTTTCTCCTTCCGGAACTAGAGGCTTAAAGTGGTTGATAGTATTTTTGTTTAAAGAAATGACTACTCTTATGCATATTTCTAAGAATGAAATTTAGTGTCCATTCGTTCGTATAGATGAAATTTTCGTTCAAAACTGATATTATTAATGTTAGTGAGATTTTATTTTTAAACAAATACATGTACAACTTTATAACTTTCATTGTACGTATCATAGCGATGTATTAAAGGATGGATATTGTAGGTGGGTTTTTCCTTTTTACAATTTTACTTGTTTAAATAGGTACAACCCATAATAATAATTGAAACATTTTATTCTGTTAGATGGAAAGGAGAAAATGTATCGACAACAGAGGTCGGGAATGTAATAACAGAGTTGTCGTTCGTAGAGGAAGCATGTGTCTATGGAGTTAAAATTCCAGGTATTGGAATATAAAAACATACATTTTCATTTTTTTTTACATTTAAAGTACTGAGGAAACTAAAATATCAATACACTCTTCAAGTACATGTAACTTAATTTGGTTCTCATTAGGTACATTTTGGATTAATTGTTCTAGCTCAGCATATTCATAAAGTGTTTGACATTTTCAATCTTTTCGGGACATATTTATTCTGATGACATGTTTGTATCTGAACCAAAACTGAAACTTATTTCCTATTATCAACTTTACGTTTAGATTTTGTTTCAATTAGTTAGTTACTTCACACGATACTCCCAACCAGCAAAAGTTCGACTGTAACATGAAATGATGATAACGGATGGCTAGACAGGCGTCGTAAAGTTTATTTCCTGGCACTTAGTTGTATTTCTGTATGTATTTGTCTTGCATTACTTCGCAAAGTTTTAGGTCGGTATAGGGTGTACCATTGCAATAGATTTTTGAATCTAAAATAATTGTTAAGTTAACCTCTGATGTACTTATAGGAACAGATGGGAAAGCTGGCATGGCGACAATTTCATTAATATCACAGGACGTGACAGTACCGACAGCAGATATGTTAAGAGATTTGGCTGACCATTGCCGACTCGAACTACCATCCTATGCCATACCGAAATTTCTAAGAGTAAAAAGCCAAATTGACATGACCTCGACCTATCGACAAATAAAAGGAAAATTAAAGGAGGAAGCGTTTAATACAGATATCGTGAAAGATTCACTTTTTTACTATGATACAAAAAGCAACACCTATAGTTCCTTGACACCAGACATTTATGCCAAAATTTGCCAACAGCAAATTCGATTCTAAAATATGCATGCAACCATGTCATCATACTGCAACATGTATGGATACTACATGTTTGTAAATATATAAACGTATGATATGATTAACATATTTACTTGGTTTTATTATATAGAGGCAACCAAGTATAAATGTGTTAGTCGTTAAGACTGCTTGATAATCTTAAATAATAAAACATTCAATTTATTGTCAATATTTATTCATATTATCATGGGTCGCTGGCTTCTAACTATTAGTAAGATACTCCTGTATATTGATATTGTGCATACAGTATTATTTCAAATAAAAAAGTAATAAAAGCTGTTAACCTGTAACAGTATAAAGATATATAAAACATTAAGACACACAATGATAATGATAATAATAATAATAACAATTATAATAATGATAATAATAATATTTATTGAGCCTTGTTTGAAAAACAATAGTTTCAATATAAATGAAAATTAATTTAACAGAAAAAAGATTCTGTGCTTTGGAATTAAAATGAAACTTTGATTCCGGGATCTTAATTGTTATGTCTAAACGTTTCATTTTCATTGTCTTTTTGAAATATTTGAAAGAAGAGGTAAGATCTCACATTGTTTTGACTCTAAGAAATATAGGAATGGCTCCGACAAACATTATTTTCAAATTTGATATATTGTCTATTTTAAGTTCTGTAGGCGGACCACTTCAGTCATTCCAGCCTTGCTTTCACACACTTAGAAGTAAACAAAAACAAATATTATTTTGAAATAAGAATTATTTGTAAAAACCTTTTGGTATTCATAATATTATTGGAATTGGAAAAAGATGTAGGTGGCAGAAGATGACATTAATTACGGAAAGAATTGTTTGATCATCTGATTGAGATATAATGTAACAGTGTAAAGAAATTTATGGTTTTAGTAACACAATTTATATTTAAATAGCACTTAACATTTTAACAATAGTTTTAGAGACGCAGTTTTCTTATAAAATACAACATACATTGGAAGGTATTCTTTCTCTCCAATTATATTTCTCCAAGAATATATTGTGTACAAAATATAAATATCACTTTTCAAAGTTTTTCATCCTCGAAAATCCAGGGGTTCTTCTCTCGCTTACTCATTCATCACCCCAGAGACATTGGTATGAAATTGTTCGTTTTGAGTTCAGGATCTAATCTTAAATCGCATTAGAAAAATGTAAAGCGACCAATCAGAAACTCGATTCAAACCTTTGAAAAACGAAGTTTTTCATTGGTAATGTATCAGGGGTGTGGAATGATTAGGCGAGAGAAGATCCCCTGGGTTTCCGAGGATGAAAGTTACGAACTTTTATCAATTCTTGTAACTTTAGCATGTTGGAACGAGTAAAAAACAACACTAGCTTTGCATTTTTTCTAAAAGATCTTGACAGACAATTCTATTTTTAGAACCACAAGAAATCGAAAGCTTGACAAAATAGCTTTTAAAACAACACTCCGTTTTAAAATTAATTTTCCTTGGTGCATAATTTATGACAATATGATAGAATTAAGATCTTAACTATTGTTTAAAGTTTTTATTTTCGTTTTTTAGGTAGAAATATGTTTCTTTTTATATTTTAAAAATCTATTGGCAAAACGCTTATTTCAAAATTTTGGCTTCATAATTATTCCAGACTTCTCGATTTTACGTGAGAATTTAAAACCGATTGGTATTTTATTATTAAGGAAATTATGGTGAAAACAAATTTTGATTCCGGAACTTATCATCAAAATGGCACATTTTTTTTCAATGTCTGCAAAATACAAAACAAAACGAGAAAAACTGTGAGCCGCAGCTCACAAATAAATACTGTTCTGTTAGCTAGGCGAGTACGCCGTAGATGTCCCAAATGTTGTGAGTTCGATCCTCGCTGAGGGCACCCAAAAAATCAAAAATCTGTTTGTCAGATGATTTTCAGGGTCAAAATTACAGTAACATTGTTTGATTATATACTAGACATTCATGTCACAAAGATTGTGTGTAGGTTTTATGAAAATCCATCAAGGGGTTTAGGATGAGTTGCAGATAAGAGATGGGCGCCCCCATGTAGTCGAATGGCTGAGTCCATGTATTGCTATGGAAAACCCCAAAATCATTCTGATCAAACTTTCAAATAGTAGGTGCACATCTACATTTTGTCACAACAATTGTGTGTAAGTTTCATGAAAATCCATCAAGGGGTTTAGGAGGAGTTGCGAATAAGAGATGGGTACCCCCATGTAGTCGAATGGATAAGTCCATGTTTTGCTATGGGAAACCCCAAAAACCATTCTGATCAAATTTTCAAATAGTAAGTGCACATCTACATTATGTCACAACAATTGTGTGTAAGTTTCATGAAAATCCATCAAGGGGTTTAGGAGGAGTTGCGGATAAGAGATGGGTACCTCCATGTAGGCGAATGGCTAAGTCCATGTGTTGCTATGGGAAACTCCAAAAATCATTCTGATCAAATTTTAAAATAGTAGGTGCACATCTACATTATGTCACAAAGATTGTGTGTAAGTGTCATGAAAATCCACCTAGGCGTTTAGGAAGAGTTGCGGATAAGAGATGGGTACCCTGAAATGTAACGGAAGGGCGGACGGAAGGACGGACGGACACCCCTATCACTATATACCCCCCACTTTTGAAGTGGGGGGTATAAAAATGGTAAACAAACACGTTTACTTTAGTTCTGCTAGCAATGTACATGCATATTTCGAGGAGCCGTTGGCAATGGTTTAAGGAAAGAGATCTGGAAAGTTTTCTAAGAACAGTTCAATATCAAAACCATCATTGAAGTTTACGCAGCAACCGAAATTCCTTTAGCTCTTATCAACGATTTGGGAGTTGAAGGTTCAATCGGAAAGCTAACGACTATGATGGTGAGTAAAAAAACCCTAAAGTTTTATATGATTTGCTAGGATTTCCAATTTTCATGTTATCGTTGTTGACTTTCTCAACAAACTTCATGAATCAAATTGTGCCATGCGCGGAAACATGTGCCTTGAACACTTTTATATTAAACTGTACGAAAATTCTAAGGTTATAGCTGAAAATCACTGGCCAACGAGCAATGATAGTTAACCCAGAACTTAGAAACTATCTTCAATCAAAGTCATGCAATTTTGATAATGAGCTACTTACTTTTATTTTCATTGTCGGAAACACACGGCGGCTGGTCGCACTTCGCCTCGGCTACGCTTATTGATAAACGTAATGAGCGGAGTGCAATCGACCCTAGGTATCCTAAGATGCTTTTTTGAACCATGGGACTTTGAAAACGGCTTCCATGGTGGAACACATTAACAATGCTTTATTTATCCCTTGTTACTTTACTTAAAACATACTTACTTTTTCTTTATATTGGTAATTATTTTCATTATATGAATTTACTACCGTTTTACAGACACATATAAATGACAACAAAGTTCCAGACAATAAATTTTGCTACGCCTGACGCGCGTTTCGTCTATTCAAGACTCATCAGATGCGCTCTACCAAAAATATTGAAAATGCCAAACACTGTATGAATATGAAGAGCATAGAACAGTAAAACCAAAAATACCAAACTGGGGAACCAAATTATTACTAAGATAATCAACCTATGTCTGGGGTAGGAAGAACCTTAGGGTTTAGACAATTTTTTAGACGGATAATTTAAAGCTTTGATGGATTCTCCAACTCAAAAGTGTTGGTACCGGAGCGGGCTAACCTCGGGGAATTTTTTTGAATGTACATTTTTAGCACATTTATATGTGAATATTTGTTATCAATGTCTTTTTAATCTTTTAGAGAAGTTTACTCTCTGTTGAATTAATTAAATTTGATACAAGTAAGAATGGACCTTACAGAAATAACGAAAACCGATGCGTCGTCGCTAAAACTGGTAAGATTTCTCTTCATTGTACTAATAGCTTTGTTCAGAACTTTGGTGTCCTATTTTTCTTCATGGATACACGAAAAAGGTGTAAAATAAAACAAACCTAGCCCGAAAAGAGGAGCAATATATTAGTTTTACATGATCGCTTTTCTTTGCATGATGAAAAATGTGTGAAATACAAAATATAGGAACGGCATTTCTAGCATAATCATTGTTAAAATTTTCAATTTAAAAGAACAGATGCTAGACTTACAGCCTACGTCTACATGTAATTTATTTCTATCTTTACTATTTCAGAAAAAGTTTTACATCTTGATATATAAAACCGAAACTAGTTATACTTGGTGTTTTTTATCATGAAAAGTTATATTCAAACGTAAAACGTATTGCAAATTGGAGTATTTATGAAATATCATTGCGTTTGTGCCACCTTTGTCTTTCTTAAGTTGATGTTTTTAAAACTTTAATATCTTCTCTCTTCAACGTTTAATCGTGGTTTATCTATCGCAAAGAGGGCAATACATTTAAAACCAAACCGGGAACTGCTTTTTAAATATCAATGGCCAGTGTAAAGTTTGTTCAACATTCAACGTGCAATATTCAAATTTTTTTCAATATCGAACTAAGAAAAAATGTGAATGTTCATTATTAAAACAGAATCCGGTCCAATATTGTACAAGCAAACATTTTAAAAGTTGAATGTTCAACGTTGATTCTTGAACCAACTTCACGCGACTTCTTCTTTTGTTCAAATTAAGACATGTATGAGACCTCTGCAATAACCAAACAAAATAATTACATTACACTTGTTTGAACTTTTCCTTCTTATTTTCTCCTTTGGATTTCCGTTTTTTGTAGTATTTGTTTAAACTTAAATATGTATGTACTTCATTGTAATTTCTGTCATCTTGATTAGCATCATGTATATTAGTTGTTATTGCCAATTTTCCTTAAGGACCAAAGTCATTCTATAATAGGTGTGGCACGACATGTCGCAGAATATGCTGAAATTAATATTAGAAGCTGATGTTGCCCATTGATGCTAAAAAAGGTTGTTTGTTACTATTGACTACGATTGCCAAAATAAACGTGTCTGCCATTTTGTGGCATTTCTAATACCATGAAATAGACAATTTTCAAACTCCCATATTTCAAGGAAAACAGTGCATATTAATTATGACCTTTTTATTGGCTTGGTTAAAAGCCTTAATAACAATATACAAAACAGGTGTACCACTTACCATCTATGTCATGTATGTGTATTCAGAACGAAGTAATGGAATATGTCATTAAAATAGCATTTTTTTATTGCAATCTTTGGACAAAGATATTATCATTTTTGTCAATTTTCTGACTCTTTTCCTAGAAAATGCACATGGGATAGGTTCATTTTATGAATATAATTTTAACATTATATAAGTGATACTCAAAAACTTTAAGAAAAAAATTGGAAACATTCTGTGTATTTGGAAAACACGGTAAATGTTGGTAAAACATGGTAACTACTTAAAAGGATGGGTTGCGATAAGACCCCTGTTTAGCCCACAGCGAAATTCAAAAATGAAATTAAGTAAATTCTATCACAAAATGTCTTGTTAGACAGGATAGAATTTCTAGTTTTTGAAAACCAACGTCTGTAGTTGAAAAGCTTATTTTATTTTTGGTAAATGGTGCTTGAAATGAACCACTGCAAATGATTTTAACATTGCGCTTATGGGACAGTTGCACAAATAATATGTAACCTTCCCCTAAGTATAGCCTTGCACGCAGAATTAGATCAATATTTTATTCAAAAACCTGTATTACTAAAATACATCTTTTATGAAAGTTTCAAGCTTGTTCCGCGTCCAAGACAAACTGAAAATTTATAAAGACTATATTTTTTGAACTTGTTGCCAGTAGTTAAAAAACTTGCGAAATCTCCCCGTTTTCTTCTTTTTTTTCTTGAGATTAGCGGCCGTGGAAAAGTATTTAAAAGTAGTCTTTTACAACAGTACAATCATTTTGCTACAAAATAAGGAATAAAGTAACATGCTGTGAAAATCTTTTTTTTTCGCATATAGATTGGACAAAATAAGACCTTATCGTAACCCATCCTTTGCCATTTTTTGATATTTTTGATTGTAGCCTCGATCTGTTTACACATAAATATTTATTGTTTGTATATTGCCACTTAGGCTTTAAAAGTGGTAAATAAAAAGATCATTTTTAATCTGTTTTATTTTTCCCTGAAAAATAGGGGTTTAAATATTGCTTGTGTCGTGGTATTCGAAATGGTCAAACTGGCCGCCACAGTTATCAAACGGTGGTCATACTAACAAACAAATTTTATTTGTTAGGTTCACTTATTAACTGAGAATAAGCAAAATCCGTGACGTGACATACCGTGACACAGTCACTTTGATGGAAAGCGATAATTGGTATTATAGCTTGTGCCTAATCCTTTTGTATTTATTCAATAATAAAATATGTTTTAAGTAAATCATTTCATTAAGGGATCATCAGCAGCCTGATCACCAGTGTGTTATTGTCATGATTGTTTAACTGCTTGCTTAGGAGAACCTGGCTTACTGGTTTGTAAATGTTCTGACAAATTGCAATTCGATGGCTACAAACACAACCAGGAGGCAACGCAAAAGAAACTCATACATAACGTTTTTAAAGAGGAAGATGTCTATATTGATTCTGGGGATATGTTTGTTTCCGATAAAGAATACAACTTATTTTTCTATGATCGATTAGGAGACACTTTTAGGTACGGTAACAATTAGTTTATAGAGAGTTACTTAATGCTTTACTTCCAAGCAGCACGAATTATGCTTCATCGTGGAGGTGAATATGAAATGATGATTAAGAGGGGAAATTGAGCACAAGGCTAATCGGGGATAATAGTTATGACTTCCGCTCGAAAATAGAGGGACAGGTATGATCTGACAATTTAGACTCCTGCATAGGGAGACTATGTGTTCTTATCGAGACCTGCAGCAAGGTTCTTTAATTTGTGAGAAATTTGACACGTTTTCAAACACTGTATACCACTATTGTTTGCAGACAGGTTTTCCGAAATATATACATAGCCTGAAGACCCTGCATTCATCATGCCTTTGCTGCCCTATTCAAGCACACAACCTAGTGGCTTTTACGACAAAGTGGCCTGACCCGATGTCAGGCTTTTAGTGCTCTTTATATTAAGTGGTCTTTAGCGACAGGTTTTGCGCTGTTGTGGGCCTTTCTCCTTCCGGAACTAGAGGCTTAAAGTGGTTGATAGTATTTTTGTTTAAAGAAATGACTACTCTTATGCATATTTCTAAGAATGAAATTTAGTGTCCATTCGTTCGTATAGATGAAAGTTTCGTTCAAAACTGATATTATTAATGTTAGTGAGATTTTATTTTTAAACAAATGCAACTTTATAACTTTCATTGTACGTATCATAGCGATGTATTAAAGGATGGATATTGTAGGTGGGGTTTTCCTTTTTACAATTTTACTTGTTTAAATAGGTACAACCCATAATAATAATTGAAACATTTTATTCTGTTAGATGGAAAGGAGAAAACGTATCGACAAAAGAGGTCGGGAATGAATTAACAGAGTTGTCGTTCGTAGAGGAAGCATGTGTCTATGGAGTTGAAATTCCAGGTATTGAAATATAAAAAAAAACGTACATTTCATTCTTTGACATTTAAAGTACTGAAGAAACTAAAATATCAATACACTCTTCAAGTACATGTAACTTTATTTGGTTCTCATTAGGTACATTTTGGATCAATTGTTCTAGCTCAGCATATTCATAAAGTGTTTGACATTTTCAATCTTTTGGTGACATATTTATATTGATTCTAGTGACATGTTCGTATCTGTACCAAAATGAAACTAGGAGATACGTTAAGATTTGGTTACAATTAGTTAGTTAGTTACTTCAGGCGATACTTCCAACCAGCACCAATTTGGCTTTAGCATGGAAATTTAATGATGATAAAAGGATGGCTATGCAGGCGTCGTAAAGTTTATTTTCTGGCACTTAGTTGTATTTTTTATGTATTTGTCTTGCATATCCTCGCAAAGTTTTATGTCGGTAAAGGGTGTACCATTGTAATAGATTTGGAGTTTTGAATATAAAATAATTGTTAAGTTAACCTCTGATCTACTTATAGGAACAGATGGGAAAGCTGGCATGGCGACAATTTCATTAATATCACAGGACGTGACAGTACCGACTGCAGATGTGTTAAGAGATTTATATGAACATTGCCGACTTGAACTACCATCCTATGCAATACCGAAATTTCTGAGAGTTAAAAGTCAAATTGACATGACCTCGACCTATCGACAAATAAAAGGAAAATTAAAGGAGGAAGCGTTTAACACAGATATCGTGAAAGATTCACTTTTTTATTATGATACAAACAGCAACACCTATAGTTCCTTGACACCAGTTATTTATGCCAAAATTTGCCAACATCAAATTCGATTCTAAAATATGCATGCAACCATGTCATTATACTGCAACATGTATGGACACTACATGTATGTAAATATATAAACGTTTGATATGATTAACATATTTAATTGGTTTTATTATATAGAGGCAGCCAAGTATAAATGTTTAAGTCGTTAAGACTGCTTGATAATCTTTTAAGGTTAATACAGACAGGTGCCACATGACTTTTGTACCTTTAAAAATGCAAAATTTAAGACCAGTGTCTATAAAGTCAGTAATAAAAAATAGAATATTTGAATTTATTGAAATGAGTTATAAATATTCAATTGTTTAACAATTGCATCAATCGTTTCTTGAATAACGCAATTTTTGACAGACAAAAACAAGGGAGATAACTCACTTCAAAATTACCTTAAATTTACAATGGAATTGAATAGTAGACAAAAATCTAAGCTGGTGACCCCCTGTTTTCTATGTTTTATTTTAATATATAGGTAAAAATATAACTTTTGACAATATAAAAACAAGATCCTAATGTAAGGAATTTTTCTGAGACATGATTTTATGCCTAAAATTTGGCCTTTCCTATATAATCTATTGTAATTCAGGCATACTTTAACCACTTATATTGCAAAAAAGAGCATGGTGACCTATCCTTTTTTTTTAATTTTAAATAAAGGATATCAATAACATGTTTCATTTTAGACCATAAAATCAAATGTTTAATGACAGATTTTTTTCAGTTTAGGTGTCCACATTAACCTTAATAATAAAACATTCAATTTATTGTCAATATTTATTCATATTATCATGGGTCGCTGGCTTCTAACTATTAGTATGATACTCGTGTACATTGATATTGTGCATACATAATCATTTAAGATAAAAAAAAAGTAATAAAAGCTGTTAACCTGTAACAGTATAAAGATATATAAGACATTAAGAAAAATAATAATAATAATAATAATAATTATAATAATAATAATGATGATAATAATTATAATAATAATATTTATTGAGCCTTGTTTGAAAAACAATAGTTTCCATATAAATGAAAATTAATTTAAACAGAAAAAAAGATTTGTCGAGTATCACAGATAGATAAGCGGAAAATATATTGTGTTAAAACAAAAATGTGTGCCATTAAATTACAAATTAGGAATTTATAACTTAAGTTGTTGCTTAAGCATGTGAACAAAAACTAGCTTCACAAGTCTTTCCATAAGATCTTGACATTTAATTCAATTTTCAGAACCACAAAAAGTTGTCAATCAGAAATTAACAAAATTACTTATAAACATTTTTGAAAATCATTTTCAAAGCTGCATTTAAAAAAAAACCTCTACTCTATAACAATGTTGAAAAATTGTGAGCAATAAGATATAAATAAAGTTTTAATTTTCGTCTTGAGTTAGACTTATGGTTTTTAACAATCCAACTGGAATGATCTGGAATTCATCTTTTTTGTGTCATAAATAACCAACTCAAATTTACTTGATTTCAAGTGAAATTCAAAATTTAGTTTTTTATATTCAGTAAAAAATGGAGAATTGAAATTCAGTAAACTTTTACAGATAGTGAACATTTGTTTTTTAAGAGTATAATGTTCTAAAGCACAAAATATGTTTGTAGACTACGTTCACAAGGCATATGAGACAGATACATGCACACCATAGTCATTTTCCCAAGCCATTTAAGTTGCGTTACAAACGCAGGTAAGTTTATCAAATGAATGTCGATACTTTTGTTCCAATATTTCTGTGCTTTGTGATTAAAATGAAACTCTGATTCCGGGATCTTAATTGTTATGTCTGACGTTTCATTTTCATTGTCGTTTTGAAATATTTGAAAGAAGAGGTAAGATCTCACATTGTTTTGACCCTAAGAAATATAGGAATGACTCAGATAAACACTATTTTCAAATTTGATATATTGTCTATTTTAAGTTCTGTAGGCGGACCACTTCAGTCATTCCAGCCTTGCTTTCACACACTTAGAAGTAAACAAAAACAAATATTATTTTGAAATAAGAATTATTTGTAAAAACCTTTTCAAATCATAATATTATTCGAATAGGAAAAAGATGTAGGTTGCAAAGGATGATTTTAATAACTGAAAGAATTGTTTGGTCATATGATAGAGATAATAAGCAAGTCATGGTTTTATTAACAATATCAATATTTAAATAGCACTTAAAACATTTTAACAATATTTTTACAGACGTAGATTTCAAATAATATACAATGTAAATTGGAAAGATTTTCTTTTTCTTCAATTATATTTCTCCGAGATTATATTGTGTTAAAACAAAAAAAAAATATATTTATATATACCACTAAGAATTTTATTACTACTTGTAACTTTAACTTGTTCAAACGAAAAATAAAACCAACTAGCTTTGCATTTTTTTCAAAGGATCTTCACAGACAATGTTATTTTTAGAACCACAAGAAATCGAAAGGTCGACCAAATTGCTTTTAAAACAACACTCCGTTTTAAAATTAATTTTCCAAGCTGCATTTCTTATGGAAATATGGTAAAATTGAGCTCTAAACTATTGTTTAAAGTTTTGATTTTCTTATTTTGAGGTAGAAATATGTTTTTTTTTTAAATCTTTTGGAATAAAACCTTTTTCAAAATTTTGGCTTCATAGTTATGCTAGACTTCTACTCGATCTTAAATGAAATTTAAAACCGATGGGTATTTTATTAAGGAAATTATGGTGAAAACAAATTTTGATTCAGTAACTTTTCATCAAAAAGACACATTTTCTTTTTTTTTTCGATGAGTTTAGGTTCCATAGAACAAAAAATGTCTGCAAAATACAAAATAAAAAAAATGGTAAACAAACACGGTTAATTCAGTAGTTTTAGCACTGCATGTATATGCATATTTCTAGGTGTAACCCCTCATCATCAGCATTTGAATCAACTCACTGGAAGGCGGAAAAACTAAAAGTATTTTAGAAAAGGTTCAAAAACCAAATTCGGCAGGAGTTTATCGATCATGTACAATACATGGAAAGAAACCTGGTGTTATAAACAATTATGAATTTAGTCAATCGGAAATTTCGATGAAAGTAAGTTATGTAAAAGAAATGCACACCAAAGTGTCATCCTGAGCCATTACAAACGCAGGACTTGTGTGTTTATCAACGTCGATGCTTCTGTTGTTAGTTTGCAATATTTCTGTTCTTTCGGGTTGAAAAAGAAAATCGGGTCCTGGATCTTGGTAATGTCAAAACCTTCCATTTTCATTGTTTGTTTAACATATTTGAAAGTAGAAGTCAAATCCAACAGTGATTTAATCCTGAGAAATCTGGGAATGGCATAACTGGCCAACTCAGACAAACAGTGTTTTGACAAGATTTCTATCTCAAGTTCTGTAGGTGAGTCACTGTTGTGCATATTTATAGCAGCCATTCCGGCCTTGCCTTCACATCCTTATAAGTAAACAATGAGAAAAAATAAATATATACTATATTTTCGATGAGAATTATTTGTTTGAAAACTGTTATATTATTGGGATTGGAAATAAATGTAGGTTTAGGAAGATGACGTTAAATGAGAACTCAATGAGCGATAGTAAGTAAGTTAAATGAACTAGCTTAAATTGAAAGTCATTATTTACGCAATAACATAAAATAAATCAAAACAAACTGTCTCTTATTTGTGTCTTTTCTAAACGCCCTAATCGGAAAAAGGCAGCGTTAAATATCCAAGGCATCTGACTTCAATCAAGAAATCTTAGCTTGTTGTCGAACTCATGGTCACTCTTGACTTTCTGTGTTTTTTGCTTTTTGAAAAGTAAAATGTCTCTATTCTTAATAATATATTTGTCTAGAAATAAGGTTATAATATAAAGTTTGTTACGCTGTAAAAGTATCTCTTACCTGGTACTTCCACACCATATACACAGACCTCCTTAATAAAGTCCAAATCAGATATAATATTCGACACCTCTGTCGTAGATACGTTTTCCCCTTTCCATCTATATAATTTAACGATAATAAAACATTAAAACGTTATTGGCATCTTATGAAGTTGGATTCGCGTACACTTATTCCGTATCTCATATTTTTTTTATTAGTTCTGTCCAACTAAAACCTCGTTTTTTTTCATTCTTGTTCTTGCTCCATAGACATTGGCCATTCGATACGGCTCAAACACAATAAAAGTATGTTCGCTTTGAAAACAGTAATTTATTTTACTCAGATTGAATTAGCAGACTATTTAAATGCATTAGCAATATGTATCGAATGGACACAATTGAATTCTATTGAGCAAAATCTAGAATTAAAAAAACTGATGTATAAGTCGAACAGAACAATAAACTTTTTAAGATAATATTATGAGTTATGAAATAAGTCTACATGACAGCACGGAATAAGTGTTCGTGATACCACCTTCATAAATCAGCGGCAATCTGAAGACTCCAATGCCACAAGTACATGTAGTTGGCGGTCGCGCTTGCCAAATTATTCCTAGATTAACGATATCGTGTACTTATAATTAAAGGTGACAAATTATAGCATTTTCATCGAGCTGTCAAAGGTGTTACTTGAGAAAGCTAAATTTATTGCATGTATTGTCTGGAATTTTGTTGTCATTTTTATTTGATCTGTATATCAATACTACCGTACCAATTTATGGAGGTTTCAGAAAATTGAGCGGATAAATAACAGAGATTGTTAGATTAGCGTCTTCAAATTTCAAAAAAGAACATTTTATGAAAAGAGTTGAAATGCATCTTAAATAGAAAACAGTCCTTAAATACATGTACTATAAATGTCCAAAAAGCTAACTTTCTCTTAATGAAGTGCACCTAAAGAAAAAAAACCATGCATTTATCATTGCATATAAAAATTACTCCTACGTAAATTATTTCATTTTAAAAAGTAGGGCTCAAAATTTTATATACCGCTGTCATGGTAATATTTTACCATTTAAGCAAACTTAAGTTACCTAAAAGTATCTCCAAGCCTGTCATAAAAACACAGATTTTTGTCTTTGTCCAGTGTGAACAAATCTCCAGAATTGATATACACATCGCCCTTTGCAAAAACATTATGGAGGTATTTCTTTTTAGTTGCATCTTCTTTATTTTTGTATCCATCAAACGGCAACATACCCTTCTTCGGTTTGATTATCAAAAGTCCTGGTTCATCTAAATAAAGACAAAAACCAGTTATGTTTACTTTACAAATAAGTTCATGTATGGTAACAATATAGTTCATGTGTATACTTTAGTGTACTAGTATGGTAACAATATAGTTTATGTGTACTAGTGTACAAGTATGGTAACAATATAGTTCATGTGTACTAGTGTACAAGTATGATAACAATATAGTTCATGTGTACTAGTGTACTAGTATGGTAACAATATAGTTCATGTGTACTAGTGTACTAGTATGGTAACAATATAGTTCATGTGTACTAGTATGGTTACAATATAGTTCATGTGTACTAATGTACTAGTATTGTAATAATATAGTCCATGTGTACTAGTGTACTAGTATGGTGACAATATTGTTTATGTACTAGTGTAATAGTATGGTAACAATATGGTGTATTTATACTAGTATGAAAACAAAATAGTTCGGGTGTACTTGTGGACTAGTATGGTAACACTATAGCTTATGTGTACTAGTACGGTGAAAATATAATTTGTGTACTAGTGTACTAGTACGGTGAAAATATAATTTGTGTACTAGTGTACTAGTTCGGTGAAAATATAATTTGTATACTAGTGTACTAGTATGGTAAGAATATAGTTCATGCGTACAAGTATTATTTTAAATAATCAGAGTTATTTTTAAAAAAATGACCAAAACATCGTCTATATCAGTAATAAGTATTTTCAGTTGTTTTTTATACTAGGCATGTTTCTTTTTTTCAAAATAGTTGATTGCAAAAACGTTTTTTTTTCAATAAGAAGTCAGTTGTTTTTTGTATTTTCTGATTTTCTTTCGTGTTGATCTTGTTGTTGTTGTTAACTTGGGTTGTCTTTCCCTTTCGGACTTATGAACTGCTTTCTCTTCCGGGGCACCTGAATTTCCTTTTGTTCTGTCTTGAGCTCGCGTTGTTGATTTCTGGTCGGTTGATTTTGTGTTTCTTCGTTGCTGTTCTTCTTGTTCTTGTTCGTGTTAATTGGTTTTGTCGTTGCCCTTTCAGATTTTTGACACCCGAATATCCTATTTGTGCCTCTTTGTTTGTCAGACATTATAATGCCCCATTGGTTCCTCTGTTTCCTTTCTGGTCATTATAACTGGTAAATCAAAACTATTAAAATGAGCAAAACAAACAAATGCTTTTTGTTTTTTACCTTCTTTAGCTAAAACACAGTGACCATTCTTGTTTCGGTACGCTTCGTCCTTTTGACTATCAAAAACAACAAAAGCAATTGGCAACAGAAACATCTGAAATTACAGAACAATTTTAGCGATAAAGGAATTGCAAAACATGACCTTGGCTTGCTTGATCATTTTGAAAAGACTAACATTTAGATGGATTTTCTGAATAAATGACACATATTCATTATGAATGTCCATATCATTATCATATTCATTATGAATATCCATATTATTATCATATTCATTGGTATCCCTCCTTGTAGAATTATTCCTATATTCCTAAAATCTATAAATGCACAAATATAGATCAACCCAAAAACAATATATTATTTATGATTATATTACATTATATACTAGTAAGTATTACAAAAACAGTACCGAGTGCCTGTCAAGTACTGTTTGAAATCAGACACGCTTATGCTGCATATGTTTCTTGTTTGGTTTTAATGACAAAAATGTCTTATATACCCAAGGTATGATATTCGAATGTCATTTATTAACATATTTTCACAACGTTTAAGCAATAGAAGAAGAAAATTGTTTTTTTTATTCTAACGTAAATAGGGAAACCAACTAAAGTTTATATCCCAGAAACCGTAAATCTAACCATGTTTTTTATTCAAAAAAATTATAGAAATAAATAATTAATGCGTAAACTAACCATAAACGGCGTCATTTTACCGACACTGCCAACAGTGTTATCCAAGTTGACTAATCCGAAAGGCAATTCAGTAGCCCCGTAGAACTCTTTGATATCCATCACCTTGAAACGATTTTGAAACTCGACCCATACGTCATTTCTAAGTCCATTTCCCAATGCGCCTCGGATACAATGGTTTGTATCAAACTCACTCTGAGAATATATAAGATAGAAACCAATGCCAAGAAACGATATACAGGTTACCATATGAACGTGATTAAATTATGTCTTCTTTTCGCAGTGAGTTAATTTTCGATCAATTTCCCATCATCACAGGGGTGCAAAAATTAAAGCACGTCAAATAATAGGTGATAATATTAAGTGAGTAATTGAATTTTAGAAACCGTAACAATTTTATTATGCGAAAATAAAATCACAATTTTTTCAACAACAAAAACATTTGAATGAATTCAAAGTAAAAAAAAAAACGAATTAAAGATTTTGCGTACAAACCTCAGGAGTGTTTATTAAATATCGAAAAAGTTCTCCAACATAATGCAACAGTGTCACTTTGTGAAAATGGCAGTCTTTGAAAAAGTTTCTAGCTGAAAATTTTTCTACTAGAACCATTGTTGCCCCTGTGAATAAAACTATTCTTTTAGTAATACCAGTAACACGTCAAAACTAAATCTCAGAGATTTTACGGGACAATATTCATTCGCACACATTTTAAAAGGCATATGCATGGATAGAAATTTATGCTATATAGTATATAGATATCATAATTTGTTTGTTTGTTATATTTCGGTTGAAGAAGCTTTATTATAATTTTCAACCAATGAATGTATTTCAAGTAGTTTCCTCTCATCTACAGAATTAAAATCAAAACATTGAAAGGTCTAAAGCCAAAAGCATAGAAAGAAAAGTACTCCAACTAAAAACGTTCAACAGGTAAGCCAAATCTTACACTGACGATATCTACTATTTTTAGTACAAGGAACCTTTTGTTCTAGACGGTTTTGAACTAAGAAAAGCAACAAAAATAGTGTTAAGTTTGATGTTATGTCTTCACTCAAAAATATTTATGGAAGACATCATGCACTCATAGACCAACATGGGATTTCTATTTTATAGATGAGTGCAGATGTTAGTTTGTCATAGGATTTTGTTCTGTCTTCCTTTAATTTATTAGATTTGAAAGCAAGAATTGACTAATTACAGCGTGACATATCTTCCAGGGCAAACAGGAACTGCTTACACTTCAGGGCACCTTAAGGTTAGTGAGGACACCTGACCCCAAAAATAATGCCGAATTTAAAATGTCCAATTTTTTTATATATTAGTATTAGGTATATACTTTATCTTGTGTAAAAATATTGAACCCCCTTTCCAGGCTTGTTTTCCCAAAATTAAGGCTCAAAGTTTTCCCAAATTACTATAGATTATATAGGAAAGGCCAAATAATTAGCATAAAATCTTGTCGTAGAAAAAATCCACGAATTTAAATTTTATTTTTATTCGATAAAAATCAATGAAATACAATATATTTTGAAATAAAACAATAAAAACTGGGGGTCACCAGCTTACTTTTCTGTCTACAATACAAATCTTTGTAATTTTTTTGTCATTTTTCAAGTGGATTATCTCCCTTGTTTTATTTGAAAATTTTATTTATGAAGGAATAGTTGTTTTATTTGTAGTAAAATTAATTTATTTTGATTACGTTTTATTAAATGAAACTATTTAACACAAGTTTCAAGGTATTTGTGACATTTGCACTTGTTTTTTGCATTTATAGCTGTTTTTGGTCACATGACAGGTGTCCTCACTAACCTTAATTAACTCTCGTTACGACTTGAGATCGCGATGTTGATTAATTGCTGTTCTGTTTTTGGGGGGTTTTCATGTTTTGTGTTTCTTCGTGCTGTTCTCTTTCATGTTTACTGGTTTTGTCGTTGCTCTTTCCGACTTTTGACATTCGAATTCCACATCCGTTCCTCTTTGCTTCTAGCTGAAGATTCTTAAACAATTTTGTGTAAATATTGAAATCAAAGATTATAGATATCATTATTTTCAAAGATGTCGTTACCATATTTAATGCAAGCCCCAACGCCACACAAACTACCAGCAGAATGGTAAATAGGAAGACATTCGTAAATAATATCATCGGCAGTGATGTTAATATAGGAGAACAGGTTTATACAAACATATAACCTCATATGTGTCACGATGGCTGGTTTGGGTAAACCTGAAAGAAACATTACACAAGTGTATATATGTAAACATTTTTTATGATAACAGTTATAGAACGTGTAAATGAAAGTTACATGCCTTCGTTTATTAAACGACTTCCTCTTTTTTTGCAATTTTCTCATAAAAGACATACAAATTACTAATGTCTTGTTTTCATACATATTGTACTTCTTTTAATTTCATAAAAATGGTAAAAAAATCTAAGACA
Source organism: Arcuatula senhousia (assembly GCA_963971305.1). Lineage (NCBI taxonomy): Eukaryota > Metazoa > Mollusca > Bivalvia > Mytilida > Mytilidae > Arcuatula > Arcuatula senhousia. The sequence continues at coordinate 38,529,025 of OZ020312.1, forward strand.
AAACCATAATAAAGTGCATTAAGTATCCGTGGGCATGCAAAAATATATTAAAACCAGCTGTGATCTTTATATAAAATAACTATAGAAAGTCAATTAATATATCAATTAATGTATGTCCCCGAGAAGAGTTGGCCCGTAAGATCCCCTACAGGAGGCGGAATTTTCTCAGCCTTCCCATCCTCCCCTTTACCAGTGTCAGTCATCTCTTTCATCCCCGATACGCCTTATGTTTCCATTTCCTCCACTTCATGTTCATTTTATCACCCATTTCTTGTTCATCTTCATAAATTTATATTTAGCCGAATTCATGCACATTAAGAGTATGTCAAGACATAATGCTTTTTTACCTGTTGTTCCAGAAGTAAAAACTAAACAATTGGTAGACTTTTTGAAATTAACATGTTTTCTACATTCTCGTGGTATCCTTTGACTTGGAGCCTTTTCTAGTTCCTGTGCTAAGCTTATGAACTCTTCTGGGACAGAGCTGGAAGACGCCTCATATGTATAAAGCTCTATATTTTCTATATCTGATCGAATGTCTAGGATGGCCTTGTATAATTCGGGTCCTTCAAGTAAACATTAATGTAATTTAACATAAATATTATCTGCATCAACAACCATAAAAAAATTATATTTCACTGAAGCGTTTTAAAGATACATCAAAATATATGAATAATAAATATTTTGAAATAAACCTATATTTAGATGACAAATTGATCTGCATTTAACTATTAATTTATAAGGCATAATATGCAAAGACGTGATATTAATCAGAACTTTACTGTTCATTTTACACATCGCGATGATAATTTTGGGACTGTTCACTGTGACCTTTACCCTGATGAATTTTAATGCATAGTTTAATGATTTTATTAATGTACAGTTTCTTTCAAAACGACGAGGAGTAACCCTTTTTCTTGACTTATGAACTGGAAATGGCATTTGTTGATATGGAATCCATACTACAAAGGAATGATATTAAGGACCGACTATTTTACTTGAAAAGGGGTGGGAGCTTGTTTTTTGTTTTTACTTTGTTGTTGCCATAAACTTATTTTGCGACACTTATTTGGCACCGTTAAATATCATTCTCGATAACAAGCAATATTCGTGAGTTTTATAGCTATCATTTAAGTCCGACTTCAGTATTTAACGTGTTTAAAGAAAATTTGCTTAAGGATATACAGTTTTAAAGTGAAAATATTATCGCGCTTAACATAACTAAACTGGTGAAAAAGGACAATGGACAATAAAAAACTGTATGAAAACCCAACATCTCGGTCGAAATAAAGTATTTGCCTGCTAGCACGAAACTCATGCTGTCCCATTGGTAGAGACAACATTTTAAGAGCAATATAACAATGTTAATCACAAATAAGGAATAGCTAGATTCATACAATTACGAATACCTTGGTTTACAAAAAGAGCCTTTGCTCCACTTGAGATGATGCTATTTAGAAGCATTTTCTTCCTTTGGTTGTAATTGATGAAAGCGACCTCTACACCAAGTTTTTGGAATCCTGTAAATAGTTATTAATATCTTTTTGGGGTACAATTTGACAAATTATTATCCTGTAAATCTAGATTGACCATCTACATAAACCTTCGTCAAAAAACCCTGGAGATAACGCCCTACAGTATATCCTCTATCACTTTCATTATTGCCAAAATAGATGGTATGACGTATTCTTCAGGAAGTTACTACTGGGTCCTTGCGTATGTAGCGTCAAAAGACATTTTAACTAGCGAATTAGCAATTATATAAACATAAATTCAATCAGGGATGTAAAACATATGTCTGTCATAATGAAACGCTTAATTAACAAAAACCATGGATACCCCAGGTACATGTAACTTGGGGTTCAATACGAATAGGTTTTGATTACTATTTAGGTAACCTGGGATTTCCTGTCAGCTATCCCATAGATGCCTCCTGATAACCAACAGATACCAATTTTTAACAACTCCAATAGTGAGTTAATCTTATGTAACTTAAACTATTACCATGAAAGTAATATATTCAATATTACTTTAATGCTAATACAGAGCTCATTTTTCTATGACATGGTATTGCGAAGTTTGAGATATCCATCATTTCTATTGGATAGCTGACTGAAAACCTAAACTTAACTAAAAAAAACATCAATACATGTTGAAATTACGAATTTCGTCTAAGAAACCCATAGATAGCTGCAAGTAAACCCCCAGTTACCTGAGGTATTCTATAGATACCAATGTTTATTGTTAAACATATGACTTAATAAGCTATATTAATTAACAACTCTGTGATTGAACTGACAATAGACCTAAAAGTTTAAAGCCACAAAACAAAAGAATAATACACATATACATACATGTATATGTAATAATTGTGAACCAATGATACGTAAAGTGATCACGAACAAATATTATCAGATTTTTTATTGCATGCTCGGAGTATTTGTTACTATTTAAAATTTAGGCAAACGTAAATAATCTCACCGAGCCACGACCATACAAACGCTGGCTCATTGTACATCAAAATCGCTACAGTATCGCCTTCTTTTATTCCTTTGTCAAGGGCTACACTAGCTATCTTATTCGCCATCTCGTCAATGTGAGAGAAAGTATATGTGTTGTTCTTGTAAACAATCATGGCTTTAGACTTAAATTTGTCGACAGTTTTCTCGAACACGTCTATTGGTAGAAAGTTCTTTTTCTCGCAGTCCGCCATCTTTATTGCAAACGAAACCGTTCTGAGTAGCCATGTGATATCTGCCACTGCCCATGGATATTTGTATCTGATTAGAGCTAAACAAGCTCCAATGAAACCAACAGCTGCCGTGGCAATAAAAATCATTCTGAAATCAGAAAGATAGACAGTCAAATATAGTTACAATGTATAACACATGTAAACATAAACTCTGCCGAAATTGAAAGGGCACACGGACTTTAGTGTAATATCATTAAATGCTTTTTAAAAACGTTTGTGAATAACTTTAAATTGAACCTATCTTTACTAATCTTGTGTGCTTTGATTTGAACGGCCTGCATTTAAAACAAAATATTTTTAAGTAAAGGCTTTACCACACTACCGAGGTCGGTTGATCAATCTCAAATGTCCAAGAGAATTGGGAAAACTAGGAGAATTTGAAGATTGCAATGGTTCCAACTTGAATTGATTCGGGTATTTCTAGAGAAATGTTTGGTAAAACCAGATTTTATGGCGCCGAACCTCCATTTTTTATTGCCATTTTAGGGTCAGGTCAGGTAGTATCATAACACACTACACGGTTGTGAGACATAATAAGTATGTGGAACTGGTCATCTAAGTACAAATACAAGCCAATATTAATTAAAACAAGCACAAATTAGAATTATATATAAACAATTATGATTTTTTCCACCAGTGGCTAATATCGAAGATAAAAACTATTTTTTGAAAATTATCACAATATTTATAGCTTCCCATGCATTTGAAGAAACATAAAATATACATATATTTAAGTGTAAAAGGTTCTAACCAAAGATCACTTGAAGCTCGGAGTCAATGATAAAACGGAAAAAGACCAGAAAACAGCAAGGACAACAACCACACTTGTTTACGATCTGAAGCTTATACAGCAATTGGCAACGCTAAGTACTATTGCGGAAACAAAAGAAGAAATAACGGAAGAGACTGATAATTAACATGGGACGCGGACTCAAGTCTAAACGAAAGTTAATTTAGCAAATGCAAACTCCTTCGAAGTAGGCTTATCCTTTCCGATAATCCCTATATCTGCAATTGTTTTTATTCTAAAATAGAAAATAAAGAGATGTGGAATAAGTGTACGCGACACACCCCACAATTAAACGGCAATTTAGAAAAAAACAAAATGGACAACCACCAGCAGCCTTCAACGAGGCAATTTGGCACTGCTCGCGGTTCTGCAATTAGCCCCTGGTCTAAATAAGATGCATATAATTCAAATCCAGCCCTGAAATAGTCACAGATAGACCCCCTTCTTAAACAAGGAACAGAAAACATCAAAAAGACAAGTACAAACGAAAGCTTTGTCAAAGATTCCTGGCTTAGCACAGGCACATGTAATATGTGGCGGGGTTAAACTAGTTTTTTGGGCCCAACCTTCCCCCTATCAATATTCCTAGACAAAGCACAAAAACTAAACACACAATAAAAATCAAATCGATCAAAGTCCAATTCTACTAGAGAGAACCTAAGACAAAAAACAAGAACAAACAAAAGGACGGTAAAGGAACTCTCTATAGAACACTCGCTGTTACTGACAGCTAGCTGAGAATCATCAATCTACTGATGTAAAAAAATCAAACGTATCGATTTTAAATCCGACACAACACTTCAAACAATAATGATTTAGTGAAGTGTCATCACACAAAACCGACACGCTTGATCGCTATAATGCTTAAAAATGACAATAGTAAAAACGTTTATGGAAGTTTTAAAGCAAGTATCAAGTTTTCAATATTTCTGCAAAAAAACACTAAATTCAAAGATTTAACCAAGATATTCATTTCATATCCTTTCCGTAATAAATTTTTAAGCCAATTTTTCATTTCTATTGGATTGCTTTTAAATTTGTGAGCTTTATAAAAAACATTACCATAAAATTCAGGATGTGATATTCCTTTCACTATAAGAAAGTGACGTGTACAATTAAATTTTTCAATAAGAGATCGATACTTGTGGAAAGCTGTAAAGAATAAAAATAGCATTTTCCCTAAAAACAGGACTGTCATTACATACCACGGTTTTTAATTCAATCTCTAGGAAAAATCTTCTCATCCGAAGCATGGAATGTAGTAAATTAAACTTACTTTTTTGCTTTAAGAATATTATAATGCAACAATAAAAACAACTGTCATGTCTACCCTTTTTACAAATAGCAATTTATGATCAATTTATCTCACAAAATCTCAGTTGCAAGAAAATAGATTGAATAGTATAAAAAACTTACATTTGTGTAAATAGACTCCGTAATAGTAGATTTTGTACGATATACGTATATGCTGTCCTAGCATAAGTTTGATATTCATGGTTAAGCTTGACTGGTTCTTAAAAAATATCATAACGTTAATGTTTTTTAACAACAACTAGCCAATTTCACCCGTAAATTGGTTAAAAATAGAGGGCGACAAAAACCAGTCGAAAAACAGGAAGCAATTGATCGTCTAACAAGTAAAGTTGCGGAACGGTACAACTCTATTCAGAAAGCCGTGTATCAAAAAGAAAGCTATCAATTCAGTAGGATAATATCTCCCCCCTTTTTGTAATTATCTTACATATACCCCATAACATCTCATGTGAGATGATAACAAAATGGCCCACCACGGCCTTGTCATAGCATGTTTCGTGTCAGCAAAATATGTATATATTGGAAATTGTGATCAATATTTTTTTTATGTTTAAAATAGATAAAACCATATTTTACAATATACGGGTCAATGACATTTTTTTCGGTCAATGTCAGATTTTACGATAATATATACATTTAAACTGCTTATTAAATACGGGATTTCTATCTCTCAAATGAGTGCAGATGTTGGTTTGTCTTCCTTTACCGGATATGACACACTGAAATTGGAAATTAGCAACACGACGGAAGTGCTTTAGCAGACAGGAACCGCTTAGTCTTCCGAATTACTCGAGTTTACTATTGTTACGACTTGAGTTCACGTTGATGATTTTTGTGTTTTGTGTTACTTCGTGCTGTTTTTATTCGTGTTTACCGGTTTCGTCGTTGCACTTTCGGACTTTTGACACTCGAATGCCCCCCATTGGTGCCTCTTTGCTTCTTTCTTTAAGTTATAGCGAGCATAGCTCGCAAGCGGAGAGCTCTACGGTATTTGTTTCCGCGAGAAATTTGCTAATGCTGATTTAGATTTTTTATGGTCCGGAAAGGGTTATTATTTTTACAGGGCCGGAGTGAATGTTAATATAATTTATAAGAAAAGAAATAATGCTTAAAAAATAATAAATTGCGCTTTTTACAAGAAAATAATATTCTTAAAATAATAAATACACATAAGCTGCTCGTTTCGTCTTGGTTATATGCACGTACGAAACTAACGTGTCTCGAAGCTTAATCGCCCCATACCATCTCGCCCCAAAATAAGCAAATGGAAATATTGGAAATTAAATGATAGCGATAGCCCTGAATGTCGACACTCCGGAAAAGAGCAGATAAAAGAGGAAAACCCAACAAAATTGATGTAAAATGCACCATTTGATTGCATTGATTATGATCATCATTATATTAACAAAACGTAGTCCCTTTTAGCTATGCTCGCATTTAGGCAATGCCTACTCCATATTATAGTTTTAACTTGAGGCACACAGGAGCATGAATCTTTGTATAAAAGAATCGCGCATAATCAATTTGAATAATTATCAAATCAACAAATAATAAAAGAAAAATGCTCTTTCAACAAACAACAAGTTATCTGGACTAAAATGTATGGTGGCATATTTCTGCCAACACATAATCATATACATAACTAGTTAATTAAGTAGATATCTAGTTATCTAACTAGATAAATATCTAGTTATTTAACTAGATAAATTATCTAGATATTTAACTAGATAATTAAGTGGTTATCTAGTTATTTAACTAGATATTTAACTAGTTAATTAAGTAGTTATCTAGTTATTTAACTAGATATTTAACTAGTTAATTTTAATATCATAACGTGAAAAATGCATGTTAGCGCTTGTAACTGCCATTATTATATTATTATTCACCTCTATTTTAAGAGGTTATCTAGATATTTAACTAGATAACTACTTATTATCTAGATATTTAACTAGATATTTATCTAGATAAATATCTAGATAACTACTTATTATCTAGATAAATATCTAGATAATTTATCTAGATATTTATCTAGATAATTATCTAGATAATAAGTAGTTATCTAGATATTTATCTAGATAATTATCTAGATAATAAGTAGTTATCTAGATATTTATCTAGATAAATATCTAGATAATTTATCTAGATAAATATCTAGATAATTATCTAGATAATAAGTAGTTATCTAGATATTTATCTAGATAAATATCTAGTTAAATATCTAGATAATAAGTAGTTATCTAGTTAAATATCTAGATAACCTCTTAAAATAGAGGTGAATAATAATATAATAATGGCAGTTACAAGCGCTAACATGCATTTTTTCACGTTATGATATTAAAATTAACTAGTTAAATATCTAGTTAAATAACTAGATAACTACTTAATTAACTAGTTAAATATCTAGTTAAATAACTAGATAACCACTTAATTATCTAGTTAAATATCTAGATAATTTATCTAGTTAAATAACTAGATATTTATCTAGTTAGATAACTAGATATCTACTTAATTAACTAGTTATGTATATGATTATGTGTTGGCAGAAATATGCCACCATAAAAATGTATTTTAAAAAGTAAAAACTTACTTTCGTGTAAACAGACTTCATTAAACAAGATTTTGTACGAAAGATGTCTAAGTTGTCTTTGACCTAGGTTGGTTATATATTGTAAAGCTTGACTGATTCGTTATACGCCACATATGAAACAGCCTGTTGCACCAGCAGATGTGTTCAGAAGAGGCTCATCTAATGCGCAAAATATTGCATTTCATATGTTATAATGTGGTTTCATTATTATTCGAGGGGTATCGATTTTCATGGTTTTCTTGGATGACCTTGATCCACGAATCATTGATATGTAGGCTGCAGACTTCAGAACCACGAATTTCAGATTCCACTAAATTAAGTGCCCTTTCCATCAAACCACGAAAATTGTTTCCCAGGAAAATAAATGATACATATTCATACCTTATAAACAAAAATATATACATGAGCGATTCATTAGTTATTATAGTTATCTTGTGTCTATATTGTTTTATAATCTTCGTGTAGTAGGCAGGAAAAAGAAATAATGCTTGCAACTATGGGAAGAGCACCAAGGGTGCTTAACAATCAACATGGTACAGATCTAGATTAGGTAAAATAATTTTGAATTGTTGTAAAATAAGGGTATCGCTAAAATTGTTGTATGCATAGCTGAATGATTGATGATTCTATATAAATTTTTGAATACTTTATACTTCGGATAAAATTTTAGATTTCTTTTTAAATATAATATCAATATTTTGGCACTTTTACATTGTTGTTGTACTTTGCGTAGACTAGAAAAGAAAATATCTAAAGACAAAGGGTTCCAGAACTTGTCAGTAAGCATACCATTACTAAGCCAGTTGAAAATTAGGAAACAGAAGACCGTCTGATCGGTCAACTCGCGGCATAATACACATTTCCATGAAAGCATCGAATCAAATAAGTAAACAATCCCATTTGTAGAGACCCAAGATCTGATCTGTTTCAATTTTTTTAGAGGGGGGGGGGGGGTAGGTATTAACAAATTCCGTATCAACAGCGAAGCTAAAATTATTGAGCAACATTTAGCCTTGACACAGCATTGATCGTGTAAGCAAATATATGTCTTTAAGAAATCTTCTGTGCTTTAAATAGATTTAAACCATATTTTACAATAAACAGGTCAATGACATCTTAATTTATATCAATGTCAGATTTAACGATAAATATTTACATTTAAACTGTTTACTTCCTCGTGTTACCTACTTAAGACTTGAAAATCCCAAGAGCAAGTATCGCTTAAACGGTCTACAATGATACCAAACGATTTTTAAGTGGAAGGACTAGATCTTTTACAACATTGCGATTGGGTTTGATGCAACATTTGTCTTTAAGGCAAAGACATATGTATCCTCGTTTTTTTTCAAATCTTTTAAGAGGTCATATGACAAATTAGCCCAATGAACACTTTTCCGAGCTTTTAATGAGCTGATCATTTTATCAAATAAAAACTTAACTTATTCACAATCCTTATTCGTGCTATAAGTAAACCCACTATATTTTATCATTCTTAGTGCCACTACCACATATCTATCAAATAAAAACTTAACTTATTCACAATCCTTATTCGTGCTATAAGTAAAAACACTATTTTTTATCATTCCTAGTGCCACTACCCGTAAAAGGGTGTCTCTGACATTTCGACCAAATAGACACTTTTGCAGACCTTCTTGAAATGAACAACTTTGTTAAAACAAGATATACGACCTTTAAACAGCTATGACCTAAAACGACACTTTTAAAAATGGTTAGTTATTGCTTTTCTTCCAAGCAGCGCGATTTAAGCTATATCCGGGAGGATGATACAATGAACATGAAATGATGATGAATTGGAAGAAAGGAGGACACAAGGCCAATCGGAGAGGAGAGTTTTTGACTGCCACTGGAAATAGTGGTAATGGGCGGGAGAAATTTAGCCTCCTGAATGGGGATACTATGGGTCCCACTATTACCAAAACCTGCAGCAGGGCCCTTTAACGTGCAAGGAACGTGACATTTTTCCCAACATGGTTCACCACTGTGGTTTGCTGCCAGGCATCCCGCATTATAGCCTGACGACCCTAGCATTCATTATGACAAGGCTGCCCCATTCAACACATCACAGTCTCTTTTTGGGCAAAGCGGCCTGATCCAATATCAGGTTTCTGAGCGATCTTAAGTGTACTTTAAAAGTTTTACCGGGCCACTTTTACCGATAAGCTTAGCGCTGCTGCGAGCCTATTCGCCGTACATGTTTAACATTTAAGAAAGCAGAATGTTTTTTCTCACAGAAAATATCTGTCGCAAGAAAATAGATTAAAATACACAAGTATAATATAAAGACTTACGTTTGTGTAAATAGACTCCGTAAAATAAGTTTTTGTCAATAGATGAACATTTTGTCTATGGTATAAGTTGTTTATTTAATGTATAAGCTTGACTGATTCTATAAAATATTTTTAGGCGTATTGTATAATATGATCTAGCCAAGTACACCCGGATAGGCTCAGAACATGGCCAATCCGTAGTATCTTATATTTGTTTTCAACTTTATACAATAAGATATATTAATATCTGAGCAATTTAAAACATAAAGCGTTCATTGTTAAAGTCTAGTAATTATGCACTGCAACTAGTTTTGTACTCATAAGTTCAAGCAGTTTTAAGTAACGATGAAAAACGTTACACATGTTTCAAATTTGACACCTCCTTTATTTATTACTATCTTCAATTTATAATTTTCATACAACATGATCAAATAAGCGAACATTCAACTGCTGTAAAATAAGCTAGTGAATTGTGATTTAAGGTCATTTATAGTTTCAATTTGATGTTTATACTAGTACTTACTAGGTCCTTTTCGAAATACAATATCAATATTTTGGTACATTTACTAAATATGAAAGTAGATAAGAAATAATACATTAAAAAAGACCGATTTTCAATAACAACGGTCTGCTCAAAGTCATGCATAGCAATTACCCATGCACTCAAGCATTCGAAAAAGGGAAACAGTTGACTGGAAAGGGAAGGATAGCAAGTACCCACTCAAGCATTCGAAAAAGGGAAACATTTGACTGGAAAGGGAAGGCGTAGTACAAACTTCTTGTTAATTAAAGTCATGCTTCATGTTTTAAATAAGAAAAAATAGAGAAAAGTCATGCTGCTTCGAAAAAAAGAAATAAATGATTTTGTAAAGAAAACGCAAGATACACCCCATCTTACTGAAGCTGTGTTCCAAATTTAAAGTGGGAGCTAGGACAAAAGTTAGAATAGACGGTCGAGGTGATTAAAAACTATATGCTGAAAAAACTGTGCATGTCTATTGTTCCCAATATTTGTATACGTCGATTATTTGGATTTTAGTTGAAATTTTAAAACTGTTGAAAATATCAGATAATTTGTTCGGGTCACACTTTTTGAATCTTATGATTGTGTTTTTACTGATTTCATTGATTCAGATTGTATGCAAAATCGGATTGCGAAAAGCCCGCAAATTGTACATATAAAGCTTGTCGGTTGCAGTCTACTTAAAAGCGCCTTGGTCGTTTCAGGCCACATTGCCCACAGCGAGACAGGAATGTTCGCACTGTGTGCCCTGTCATCTTGGTTAGCATTACCGGGGTCGTCAGCTAGGCTATAATGCGGAAGACGTGACAGTACGCCTTAGTGGTGCAACACTGAAATATGTCAAGTTCCTTGCATGTCACAGAACCCTGCTGAAGGTGTCAATTAGCGTAGGACCCTAATATCCCATACAAAATGCTAAATTATTCGATCCTACCCATTCAATCGAAGTGTCAGTAAAAGCTAATATTCCAGATTTGCCAACTTCGTCATCATTTCATTTCATTTTCACTTTATCCCCTGCTTCATGCGCTTCTCCTTGATGCAGTCTAATTCGCGCTGCTTGGAAGTAAAACAATAAATTGCCAACTAACTTAGATTCATTTACTACTACAGACGTACAATGCGTACAGTTTAAAAACAAATCCCTGATCTGGTTTCGATAGAGACTTTTACACCTGAAAAAAAAATAATGAAGATAAAAATTAAGTGAGTGAGTTGGTGTTTTATGCCCTTGCACAAAGGAGTCTTTTACGTGCATGAAGCATGGCACTCTCCATACACGTTGGCCCACTGTGGTCAGCGGTCAGGGTTTTCGTATTATAGACCTGACAACCCCCGCGGACGAGGGCCACCTTATTGGGCCCCCTAAGGTCCACACCTTGGTCGCTCTGTGGGCTGAACACCGATTCCGATGTCAGAATCCCAAGACCTTAGTCGCCTTTTACGACAAGCTAGGATATGCTGCGGGTCAATTCCCCTCCCAGGCCCCGCACGGGACAAGATTAAAACTCAACTTTTGAAGGTGATTACATGTAGTTACCTGTAAAAGGGAAGATGGGTAGAATCGGACAATTCAGTCTCCAGAACGGGGATCCCACGCGTCCTACTCTTATCGAGACCTGCATCAGGGTTTTAATGTACGTTTAATTTGGTCTAGCAGCCTGGCGATCTAGCATTCATTATGGAAGGGTTTCTCCGTTCGATCATCTTACGCACACATCCCACTCGCCTGGCAGATTTCTAAGAGCTTTCTAGTGGATCCTTACGGACAAGCTAATCGCTGCCGTCCGAAGCCACCAAGGACCAAATACTCAAATACCTCTTTCTTTATCGAGTGGCCTTTCAAGTGTACTGTCCCTTTGATTTTTACCCAGCCGTCTTTTTCATTATAACTTCATTTTCGTATTGCCGTGTTCTTTTTTCATGTCTGTCACCATGATAATATTTCTATTTTGTTGCTTCATATATTTTACAAAACACAAACTCGTCCACCCTTGTAAAAAAAGTAAAATAAACCTGACCGCAAATATTAGTATTGTGGTATATGGGAAAATACCCTGATATTTTACGCTAATTAAAGGGCAGTGATGATTAAGACTGGTGATTTCCATTCAGTAGGGTCAATGGTATTATATAATAGTAGTCCTTTTTGGTTCGTGTCCTCATCTAACTTCACATCTCCTTGTGGTTTGGGATTGTAGCCGAGGGCTTTGCCTTTGACTTTAAAATTACAGCACTATTTTGATGACTATTGTGTCTAATGTTTTTGAATGAGTTATGTCCCTATGCCATAATGGTATATAAATGACAATTTAGTAAGTTTGTTAGTTTCTGCTATACTCCTAAACAGAACAATTTCGGCTATATCCGGGAGATGAACTGATTCAATGAAGATGAAATGATCATGAAGTAGAGGAAAGGAGGACACAATGACAGTTGGAGAGAAGAGGTTTGACTTCTGCTGGAAAAAGGAATGAGTGATGGGACGGGCAATTTAGCCCCCAGGACGGGGGCCCTACGGGTCCCACACTTACCAAGATCTGCAACATGTTTATTAAACGTGCGAAGAATATGACCTTTTGCACACGATGTACCACTATGGTTTGTGGTCAGGTGTTCGACGACACCGACATTCATTATGACAGGGCTGCCTGTACATCAAACCATCTTGGCCATACATCCAGTCGCTTTGTGGGCAAAGCGATTAAAAGGTATAATTTTGGCAAAGAGTTTTGTAACGATAACGTTCCTGGTGAGTAATATATGTTTTAATATAGTGAAATACACCAAAAACGGTTTTCTTTGAGCTCCTTGTGGATGCGCAAAGTATGTCGGTAAAAGTCAAGTCAAGTACATTAATGACGATTACTGTGCATTGCTCACAGAGTTTAAGGAGTGAGGGCCACAGGTACTAACCACACAAATATACATTAATATTAAACATTTAAGCTTTCGAGTCAAATATTGAAGAAATGAAAAGAAGGATGGTAAAATCCTACTCTTAGATACATGCTCTTGCTGGTTATATTATTGCCAAACAACCTGAAAGCTTTACTTTATAGGATCTTGACTTACCTATCTGTCGTGTATAAATAGTTGTCATTCTTTGGTTTTTAAAATCTTCAAATATGACTACTTAAAAGCAATTTTATCTAACACATACTTCAAAAAAGGAAGGAAGAACCACCCACATGTAACACCAACTTCACCTTCGTAAAACTGAACGTTAACACGTAGTTTATGATTTTCCATCCTTTTTTTTTATATCGGTTGATGATTAAAAGTTGAAATTCTTATTTGATAAAGATCGATTTAATTGCAAAAGATGCAAATTCACACATTAGATCGGTCTATTCTGAACTCTCCTTTCCTGAATTATTACTTCAGAATATCAGTAACGTTTGCAAAACAATGCAAGTAAAAAGCAATAAAAACAAAACATCCAACAAAAGATTGTTTTATCAATGAAGTACGGTCTTATATTACTTACACGGTTTACTTCAACAACATGTTGAAATGAACAAAAATTCTCGTAATTTTTTTTTCGCTTAGTCACGAACACCTTTTCGTTGGCGATACACCATTCATTTTTAAGTTTTTGTATAGAATTGTGTTGTTTATTTATTTAAAGCTGACCAAGAAAACAAGGGTACAAAAATGCATTTGAACATGTTATTTAAACTTAACAAAAAGCCAGCGTCAAATATTATGTGTACACAAATTGTATCACTTGCAATGAAACATTGAATCATGTACGCGCGTCTTGGCATTAGGTTTTGGACAGATTTCATCACTTGCAGAGCCATCTGATCATGTCGTGATGGTACTGAAGTCGCTCTTTAGTCGACATGATGTTGATCTATTCTTTTATCCGACTAGCAGTGCGTTATTAAGTTATGACGAGCGCCCTAATATTTTTAAGATTTTCAAACCTAAATGTGTTATTGTTGTTGCTGTTTCCAAGTGCAAAAGCTTACGCCTTTCAAAATGAAAATAAAAAAAAAACTTCCGGTGAATCTTATTCTAAGAATGAAAACAACATGTTTACAGCGCAAGCTGTTTGCCTCATTGTGATTGGCGATTTGACATTTCAAGAAACTCTAGCATTTTGAAGACTAACCAATGGTTTAAAGAAGAAATCTCACACCTTATTGAAGAAAAGGTATAAAAGCGCATTTATACTTTATAGAGCCATATTCTGCACGACCATTCTGGATTCGAAGTAAGTACATGTAACATCATTTTTGCATTTTCGATAATATGAATTCCTGCTTTTTGTATTTTTTTTTAAATTACGCCTAACCTAATTCTGTGGTAAATGAACAGGTTTTAGTAAGTCTCTTTGGTCCTTACATTGCACTGTACTTGTTGTATGTCGGAAATTTATTTCATTTATCAACTAATTTGCACTTTAAATATCAGTTCTTAATTCCATCTGCATTCGATGCAATGAACAGTTTATTTTGAAAATTCGTATCATCGATGTTTCTAAGTTTCCATCTTGTTTGCAGATCAGCATGTTCAGAAAGAGGAGGTGCAGAAGTGAAGGCTCAAACAACGTACATTTCAAAGTAGCAGTGATGGGATCATCCGAGGTAGGAAAATCCTCAATCATCTCACAGTATCTTTTCAATCAATTCAGAGAAACTTATAAGGAGACGGTAGAAGACATGTACCATAAGGAGTTTCCATTGTCCGATAAAAAAACACTCGTCCTGGATATTCTGGATACTGCAGGTCACAACGAATTTATAGCGATGAAGAGGCTAGTTATAGAAACGTTTCAAGCATTCATCTTGGTCTATTCGGTAACAGACGAGTATTCGTTTGAAGAAGTAAGAGCACTGCGAGATGAGATAATAGAAACACGAGGCCAAAATATTCCACTAGTGGTAGTCGGAAATCAGATAGATGCGCTGCCAAATCCTGCTAATGAAAAAAGAAGAATCGAAGATGCTGTCGTTTCAATAGACTGGGGTGCTACACATGTAGAGGTATCCGCAAAGCAAGACATCAACATCGACCAAATATTTGAGGAAATAATAAAAATGTCGGCTTTGTCATGCAAAGAAGAAGTTTTAGTTCGGAGGCACAGTTCGTCCGACGACAACAATAGCAAGGACAGCAAATGGAAGCATTTGAAGAGACAACTTCATAATTTCCTCCATTCTGGTCAAAAGAATATCAAAGAGCAATAACAAATACATGATTGGCTTTCGTAATATACAAAGTAGTAGAACTTTGACCTTTTAAGAGTATAGCGATATTTCAAAGAAAATGTTTCATTTTCTGTAAAATAAAATTAAAACATATTAGAAAGGTAGTTTTAGTCTATTATAAGGGAATGTAAAAAAAGACAAACAATAATTTTCCTATAGTTAATGTGCACTCTAAACATTAAATACATGCATTCTCTTAACTATGGATTGAGACAAAGGAGTAGAGCCACGAAGGCCCCAAAATGGCCCAAAAAATCAACTTTGATATATCTGCTTGTAGTTGTTGCATAAATGTTCATTAGTCTTTATATTTCATGAATTGCAATATTTTTTCCTTCAATCATTTAGGAATAAGGAGAGCAGTGAGGTAAAAAATAGACTATTTTGTGAAAAATAACAATTTGTGACAGTTTTCCTCGATTTTCATGTATAAATCGATGAATATGAAATGGGCCACACCTGTCGACCAAAATTATTTTGTGATAGAAATGTGTATTATGATATTATAAATTAATTATCAAAAAATTACGGTGGTCGAGGAATGTGGCCAATACTAATTTTGACGAAATATGCAGAGAAACCAGTGAAAATGTGTGAAAAATGAGGAATTTTCAAATTTATGGCCTGTTTAAAGTCTCAAGGCTAAGCCTGTGGTGTACATATTTTGCTAAATCCTACAGATATAAAAAGTTTGTTCATACCTTAACATATTTTAGTTAATTTTTTGACAAGTTATAGAAGTTGAAAAAATAGTGAAAATACCGGGCCGATTTAGGGCCTTCGTGGCTCTACTCCTTAGTACATTAAACACAATAAATTATACAAGTGAACTAATAATTTTAGAAGCAGAAATTTAAGTAAAGTCTTGTCAAATTTTCCGATTCTCTAGATGATCCATTTTAAAGAGGATACTTCTTTGCCCAGTTCACGCTATTTCTTTTTATGCTAAGTTTATACGATTATAAAGATGATTGACAAATAGAAAATGATTAGATGTATGTGGAATAAGTGTACGCGACACAGCGCACATAAAAAAGCGTTAATTTAGAAAATCTAAAAACCCTTATAAAAAAGTTTCATGTTAATTTCTCACATTTTTACAAACACTCGAACAAGCTTATTCTTAACCAATGGAAAGTCAGTTAAAACTTGAACTCTAAATAGCTCAAAAATGAGTTCATAAACATATGTTATTGTACACCTGATTTTTTGTAATTGTGCATAGCATCTTTTCCCGAAATATAAGAGTTAGAATATAGTGTTATTTCAGACACTGAGCAACTAACGTTTCTTATTAATTTTACAGCAACTATATGAATTGTATAGAAATTTTATCGAGGTTAATGAAACAAAGGGGTATTAGCTATAAGGTTCAAACCCAAAAAGACAAAGACAAAATTAGTAGACGTAAATTAAACACAAAACATTCTAACTTTCGACACAGACGAAATAAAAGGACTTAAAAATTGTGTCATTACACCACTGTGGTAAAATAGTTGCCACGAAATACAAAATGTACAAAGTCTGTGGTATGATTTACGTGCATATTTTTGGTGAAATAAATTGTTACGCACAATTGTAATGGTCACCTCACCTTAATCCTACACTGTCCTCTAAAGGTGCCATTATTATAGACCATTATTATCCATATCCGTTTAAAAGGTGTAAAATGAATCAAAATGAAATGAAATTTTGATGAAAAATAAAATGTGCGAAAAACAATTTCATATCATAAAAATACCGTAATTTTATTTATTTGTTTATATATTGTCCTTGATCCTATTTAGTGTAACATCTTAAAATCTTCTACATATTAGCACTTAATTTATGCTCAATAAAAATATATGTGGCCGAAATAAGTATGAAAATGAAACATGACAACTAACAATTAAAAACATCATAAGGTGCATTACACAGAATTGTGCTTTCTTATATACCGTTAAAAAATGTTTTAGACGGGAGAAATAAGAATTCAATCAAAAGTTCATAAAATCGACACTTTTAACACTACATTCGATTTTAGATTCTCACAGCTGCAATCATTTCTTTGGTCATCGTTCATATTCAAAAGAAAATCTAGCATGTCGAGATAATAATATACAAAATAAGAAATATCTCTTAAAAAGTTTACCAAATTTTTATGAAAGGAAGCTATATAGATATTATTTTTGTTCTTCTTTGCATTTGTGAAAGAAATTAGTTACCTACTCTGGACTTGGCCGCAATCATTGCGCTTTAAATTGTCTCTTTTTGTTTACTTTCTATTTGTTGATTGATTTTATCTTGTTTGTAAACATGTAAACATAATAATAAATGAAATGTAGAGTATTATAAAGGTTCAGAAATAATATTTATCGCACATTTTTATTCATTTAAAAAATTTTTTTTTTTTACATTTTTACCTTTAGTGGCATTCATTAAGATACATGTAACTATGCTTGCTATTCACAGAAAACTGTCACGCTGAGTGTATGACCCTGGTATAGGCATTTTTTCTGAAAAAAAACAATATGTCCTGTAGGCAACAATCAACATCTGAATAAAAAACTATCCAATGAAATGGAAAGGGTGCCTAACTTTATCTTAAAAAATGAATAAATGTGCGAAAAATATTATTTCTGAACCTTTATAATACTCTACATTTCATTTATTATTATGTTAACATGTTTACAAACAACGGTTGTTATTGTTCTCAGTTGCTTTAATTTAACATGAAAGCTAATTCAATACACAGATTGCAAAATGATCCATTATGGAAAATTCTTGATGTTAGAATGCACCTGTATGTCAGCTCAAGAATAGCAAAAATGACTTAAAAAAACAACGAAGCAATGAAAGTCTAACTGTTTTGTTTATTTCATAGAAAATTAGAAAGTAAATTCCGTTTATCATCATATTTATTGGTCCAAAAATGTATTTTCTAACGGATTGAAAACATGAACGAAATTTTCAATAAAGTCATTCAACAACGAACCATTTTGTACCACAATCGGATATAAAAAGAGGACACAATTCGATGTGCAACCCAACTATATTAATGATATAGTAATAAACACTAATTAAGGAACAGCTTGCCCTTCCGGGGCACCCGAGCGTACTGTCAACTTGAGTTCACGTTGCTTGATTGCTATAAATATGCTGAGTTGTGAATGTTCTGCTTATAGTGTGCTGTTATTTTTTTTTATTTATCTAGTCTTCATTGTCTACCGAATAAGTTTATGAGCCTTTTTCAGACTTTACATGTTTGAATGCCCATTGGCTCTTTTTCTCTTCTTAATTTGGGAATTCATAATTTGAAGGAATTAAACTTTTTGGAGAAGACGTTTTTAGCTGTAATTCTAGTGTCATATCCACGGCAAATGTTTTTGTTTTTGACAATAACCCAAATGAAAATATTTTCGAATAAATCATATAAAAATTATTCAAAAATCACACAGAACTATCAAATCTTGGAGTTATTGATATAACTTAGTAATGATCTAAAAGATAACTCCAAAAGAACTCATATGATCTATTTAAGTGATCATTTTTTGAATGAGAGTTCTGTAGAAGTTATTTTTCATAATGTTAGTTCAGTGTAATCTATTCTAATGTTGGAGTGGTTTTAATGTAAGTTATTAAAATGCAATTGTGTCCTCTTGCAATTATCTTGGAGTTTCGTATAATCTATTGGCTTAGTAAAGGAATATTTATGAGTTTGAAATGAGTTATTTTCTTGTTGAAAAATATGTATAATCTCAATATGATCTATTACCTTCAATGTTTAGGGACAAACAACAGATAAATACGTAATGTCAGTTTTGTATAATTTATTAAAAGAGGGGGGATATTTGGCAGGTTTTTTTTATTTATATTGTAATATTTACTTTAATTAAACTAGTAATAATGAAGAGTCGATTTATCCAATATATGTAGGAACAAAAAAAAATTAATACATCATACATTATTGTGAAGTTATGCATTATTGTTCATGTCTTTTTTCTCATTTCCCTTATGGAACCTCAGAGCATTTGAAAACCTTATCAGGTGATTTCATTGGTCCAATTCAAATCTGTGTTTATCATAGATGTGCATCAGAAAGAACTTTGTGATAATATTGTCAAAAGATGTTGATTTCTTAGATTTCTAATAAGGATTATTATAGAAGAGAAAATATACATGTGCATAGACATCTAGTAATAGAATAGAACATCTTTTAGAAGTAATTTTGAGCAAAAAATTACATGGATTGCAATTAACTCTTCAACATGTTAATGGAAAACACTTCAAGGCCCTAGCTGCTTGCATGCTCAACTAAAACGGTAAGTAAAATTGTTTTTAATTTCAACCATAAAATTGAATTTTCAATTGAAAAATTTTGTTATATTACTTATACTTATCATATTTGCATGTACATCATCATATAGCTTATATTGAAACTAAAATGACAAATAAACCTCAATATTTAATTTCCTCAAAACTTGTTTATAAAAAGTAGAATCAATACAATCTGTCCTGGAAAAATCAAAACCAGATGCTTATGGTGGATTCCTTATGTACATGTAATATATGTCAAGGCATTAGAGTACTCAATCAGTAATTATACTTTCATGTTTTTTAATCTAAATTGAACACTTCTTTTCATTATATACATGTACCTGTACATGTAGGTATACATTGGGGTATACATGAAGATAGACTCATAGATTTTACTCATTTTTATACACACAATAGTTGCATCATTCTTGGAAGTAGCAATTAAAATTAACTGAATTAGTTTTAAATGTAATTTATATTTTTTAGATGAGAAGATATACAGTATTGGGCTCTACGTGCAGACCAGCTGCATCAATGTACAGAGAAGATAAATGCCTAGAATATCAATTTTCGAAAAGATCAAAACTTGAAAGGATGTGATAAAACATGTGGAGTAAAGTCTAATGGACAATTTAAAACTATATACATGTACATATGTGTGGAATACTATGTATACAATTTGTTTCATATTATATGGTTTTTGTAAGAGTTATTAAAAATAGTGATTTTTGTAAGAGCTATTAACAAATGATTTTTGTAAGAGTTATTAGAAGTGATTTTTGTAAGAGTTATTAGAAATAATTTTTGTAAGAGTTATTAGAAATGATTTTTGTATGAGTTATTATTTGTTTGTAATTTTTGTACGAGTTATTATTTGTATGTTTTATATGATTTATTTAAAGGTGGAATCAGGATTCAATATTCTTTTTTTATGATTTCTGTAGAATTTATTATTCTCATTTGCATAAAATGAGTTATTATCTCATTTGCATGCGAAATTGACCACACGAAAATGGTACAGAAATTATAAGATCTGTATGATTTATTCATGTGAGTTATTTGAGGTTTTTTTTTGTTTGGGAAGATATGTATATTGCTTAAGGTGGGTAAGAAGACGAGTTGGTGATTTACCTACCGGCCGGCCACAACACTCCATAGAAAGTACATGTAATTAACATAACTAACTCGGGGGGGGGATGGTATGGGAAACAAATAATGATAAGATCAAGAAAACCACATTATGGGTAAGGTGGAAAGCGGCGGAAAATAAGTGTACTTTCTTAAAGATATAACGTATAAAGTTTTGCGGAATGTTAGGGACCGGTCAAAATTTATCCAGGCATTGGAGCAGATAGAATTCTGACATGAAAAAATCTCATGGTCCCATGGTTAATTTTGTAGTAAAAAATGTTGGTCCGATGCATTTCCATTAAGAAAAAGGTACATGTCCCATAAAAATTGAACATATGACCAAAGCCAAGGTAAAATGTATATGTGAAAACTGCATTGAAAAAAAAACAAACAAGTACCGGTACAATGTGTATAAAAACGTACACTGAATATATTTTGGCTGCTTTTTCAAATTTATATATGTAACAGTATTGTATATGAATCATATGTCATTTGTTTATGCTTTATATATAGTGTCTGGCCAACATTCAGTATTCAAGTCATCAACACAGAACACAAAAATCACAAGCCTGGTCGTCAGACTTGTCTGACACGATTTACCACAAAATTTCTAATATATGTGTCGCTGAAAATTCCGCTTTTTAAATTCAAAATTGTTTAAAACACCAGGTTTCTTTCCTAGTAATGCACATAGTCGATATCCTCGGTGCTGGATTTGGCTTCCTTGTTCGAACGTTTTGGTTTTGAGTACTTTCCGTTTTTCAACGTGAACAGTTTTGGAATTGACCTTCCAATGTTTTGATTCAAATGCTACTGATGAGAGGTTACGCCTTGAAATATCGATATATAGCATATCCAAATTAACCGTTTGTGACCGCGTTTTGGTATTTATAATTTTGAAGTCGAATTGTTTATTTAACAATTTGGAATATTGATCAAAATTAGAATTTAAATATTAGTTGTCTGACCACACCAATTATTTTGAATTCACTCTTCTTCTTTTCTATATGTATAAACTAGTAGTCGGTTGATATGAAAGCACTGTGTTTCCTTGATGCAGCAGCTGCTGTACTGTATACATGTATATGAACAGTTTTAAAAGTTTTATTAAGAATTCTTTTGTAATTTTGAATATGAATCCAATGTGATACCTCTAGTTTAAATGACATGAAATATGTTTCTACTCCCCCCCTGATTTTTTCAAAGGAACAACAACAAAGATTTTATTCATATTTATAAGACTGCAAAAGTTGACAAAGAATGACTCAAGCTTTGAGGTATATGTAAATTCACTACCTTTCTTGTCAAGCTTAATTTAACTAACTAGATAAAATCACAGAAAACTGAGTGACATTCAAACACCAGCAATTAAAACTTATAATAGCCAAATATAAACACTAAGATGTGGATTTTACAAACTGTATAGGTAAGTGCATGTATTGTTAACAAGCCTGAATTTGTACATATATATATTTGTTGCATCCGCAGTACAGAGTTTACAGCCCAATCTGTTATACAGGAACTACATTGAATAAAAAACTTAATTCAGATTTCTTAAATAAGATTCAGGTGTGGATCTCAGAATTTCATGCGGGTTGTAACGATTGTTTTCTGCTGGAGCAAGGTATGGTAATTTTTTGTTATTGTTTATATGACGATGGATTTGGTATATTTTTTGCACCAAATCCACGGTCATATAGTCGGATAAAAGGGGGAAGTTGAATGCCTGGTTCTTCTTTCCTTGGATCCTTGTCTTTGATTAAATCGCATGTACATCTTATTCAACACACTTTTTGTCTCATCAATAAAATATTTGAAATGAAATATTTAACACACAAATATGCATGTACAAAACCAACAGTCTAATTTTTTTTTCAAAAAAGGTCATAAAAGGGAAGTAATTCATTATTTATGACTCTCAATTATATATTTGGAAATATTTTAGTCTTTTCTTTGCAATACTTTAGTATAGATCTGAATAAAATAAGTTTTCAGACATGGTCGAGTACTTTTCAGAATTGGTCAAGTAATTTTCTGACCCGTACAGAAACTGCTAACATAAGCACACTTGCTGCACACGAGAATCTCATGTGATGCAAGTTAGATCTGTATGCAAATAAGATTGCCAATTTGAGCATTTTGGTAGTTCAGATGTGCAGATAAATTTCTACCAAAAAGCTCACGTGTGAAATTTCAAATCAGATGAGCTTTTGTCTTGCATGTTAGTTTCATGTTAGATTTTTACTAAGAAATTTTCTTTGTTTTCTCAGAACTATAAATATAGACTTCTCACATAATGCACGCATGAGATTTTGTAATTGGCATGCTCAGTCAAATACATTTGTACTTCCTGCAAATTCAAATTTGAAGAAGATTTTGGAGGGGAGCAAAGAATTCAAATAAATTAAGAGCTGTTAATAGTAAAATTTTGAATGGAATAGGTTTTAATTATTGCTTCTTGTTACATAGTAAGTCTTTTCTTTATGACTTTATAAAATTAAATATTTGTCTTCAGATTTCATCATCAGTAACAGATAATTTGATTTGTTTATCAAAGCTTTCTCATATGCGAGCGAAGCGAAGCTCACTATTGTAGAGAGTCTGCCAAATTGCACGAAACTCCAAATACGATGGTTGAAAATAAATTCTGTCATCATTTGGATGGCATCGGACCTTTTCGAAAATACCGGGTTTCGCGTCAGCGAGACCCTTTATTTTCGCTTATTTATTTACAAACGGTAACAAAACAAAACCTTTTCTTGTTGTTAATGACAATAAAAAATTTCTCAATAAATAATGACTGTCTAACAAACGAACACTAGTTGTTTTGTTTTTACACAAATATGGCTTTCTCTCGCGAGGATTCGATACTGTAATGACCCGTAGTGCATATTCATGCGCAGAAAAATGGTGGGAAATATCATCACATCGTCCCTAATAAGTTCTGTCAATCAATTTTCGGAAGAACTTTTCATAACACAGATTCATTAAAATAAAGTGATCAGCAACTGGACCCTCTTAGCTATTGATCCAGCCGAGGGTATTTTGACATTTTTTCCAGATCCAATTAAAGGTTAAACCCAGTTTTGGTTGCACCTATTATCATATTGATTTTGTATCTTCGCGAGCTTTTAATGCAGAGCCATTATCATATTAATTAATTTTAAAAGTAGATGATTCTCAAACAGGTTGTAAAAATTACACTTAAGATTATTTAAATTAAAGAAAAACATAATTTTTGTGTATGTTTTGATGAAGCTATTTTGATATTTTCACAATTAAACCCACAATGAACCTATAAATGTTATCGTAATTTGTTCATAAATGATCTATATACAAAATCTTAATTTGCATGTTTAAAAATTGTTATAAAAATATATATTTATGATAAATTTCATTTAATCTGTGTTTCCACTTGCTAATGAAAAATTTAAGCCATGCATTTTTATTTGACCAGCCCTCAGCTAGTATAAGTCATGTAAAAAAGAATTAGAATTTGACTTTGTATAATTACAAGTTTTTAAATTTCACGTGCACTATGTCTGTTTGAATTCAGATTAGAATGTGCATTGTCTAAGGTTAAATGAATCGTTTTAAAGGGTAGTTATTTGATAAAATGCACACGTGAAATCAAAGCTTACGTGAGCATTTTGCAGGCGAGGTTTTTAACATGCAAATTTCACGCGTGCAATTTTTTAGTCAACCGGTAATCGTTGGGTCGACTGGTAAGGTCACCCTCTCGTGAGATTCTGCACGTGAGACCCGCGTTTTTTTCTTGAACCTTGTATGGGCTTGATTTTTCCAATGAATAAATGCCAAAATGTCCGAAATATGTTTCAAAGTTCAATATTGAATTGTTTCATTTAAATATTCGATATACTATAACAGTTATCACCCTAGATGATATGTGACCCGGCATTTCTTTCCCCTCGAAAAGAAAGGTCACCCTCGGGGCAAGCCCTCGGGTGACCTTATTTTCTCGGGGAAAGAAACCACCGGGTCACACACCAACTAGGGTGATAATTGTTTAAGGTCTCGTGAATAACAAAAATATGATCAGTCGTGCGGAAACGCCCTCAGATTTAACTTGTGTGCGGAACTTGTTGCTCGTTAAATCATGATGCGACTCGTGATCATATTTTGGTTATTCACTCGACCCAATTAATACCTCTAATCTTCTTTTTTCGCATATTTGGCTTCAAGAACTAAAGATCACTCCAGGGATTTTAATTAGCGGATAGTTAAAAGAATGAGTTGGTTTCAGCAATTAAGGCTGAGGCAGTGGTTTAGTTGTATTTTAATTTCAAACTGTCCCTGTCCTCTGTTTTCAGAAAATATGCGCATTTTTGTTGCCTGCGACTATAGTCGCTGAAGGTGAGACATAGGTATTACTTTCCGGCGGCGGCGGCGTAAACTTTTTTTGTAAGACTTTTGTGGAAAATGAATTACAAGAAAAGTATAATAGCTAGGCATCTGATATTTGGTATACAGACAGTTGGGGTTATGGTCTACGCAACTGGCACCCTGTCGTTTGACCCTGACCCCAATTTCATGGTTCAGTGACTCTGTGAACTTAGATGTTTTTTCGGGCCAAAAAAAACCCTTTGAAAGACTTTTGTGGAAAATGAATTACAAGAAAAGTATAAAAGCTAGGCATCTGATATTTGGTATAAGGACAGTTGGGGTTATGCTTTACGCATCTGGCACCATGCCGTTTGACCCTGACCCAAATTTTATGGTTCAGCGACTCTGTGAACTTGTTTTGGGGCAAAAAAAACATTTGTAAGACTTTTGTGGAAAATGAAAAGTGAAAAGTAAAATTGCTAGGCATCTGAAATCTGGTATACAGACACTTCGGGTTATGGTCTATGTAACTGGTGCCATGTCATTTGACCCTGACCCCATTTTCATGGTTCGGTGATTTTGTTGACTTGGATGATTTTTGGGGCCATAAAACCTCTTTGTAAGACTTTTAAGGAAAACAATTAAGTGATAAGTATAATAACTAGGCATCTAATATCTGGTATACAGACACCTGGAGTTATGGTCTATGCAACTGACACCATGTCCTGTGACCTTGACACAATTTTCGTGGTTTAGTGACTCTGTGGACTTAGATGATTTTTGTGATAATTTAAACTTTTGTGGAAAATTAATTAAGTTAAAAGTATAATAGCTAGGCATCTGATATTTGGAATACAGACATACATTTGGGGTGTGGGTCTACACAACTGACACCATGTTGTGTGACCCTGACCCCATTTTCACGGTAATGTAGATGATTTTTGGGTGAAAAATGAGTTAAGTTTAATGTTATAGCTAGGCATCTGATATTTGGAGATTATGATATACACAACTGACGTTACCATGTAATGTGACCTTGACTCCATTTTCATGGTTGAATGACTAAGTGAATGTTGATTTTTTTTCATTGTTTATCAATAACTATGGTATCTAGAACAAAATTCAGACATTTTTGTGATGGTTAAATGGAATTCTGTCATCTGTCACATGACCTTGACCTTACTTTTCTGAAGGCCCAGCTAGACCTTCAATGAGTTCTGTGATTGTGCCGACAGGCGAGACATTCCTTAGTGTCAACTCTTGTTAAATTGAAAATAAAGTACAAATGTTATAACAGAATTACCCACCATGGAAGATCAATCTCAAATATCCATGAGAAAAGACAAAACAACGAAAACATACCGGAAAAAATGAAGACCGCAATGGTCTTGACTTGGTACAAAAGAAATGGTGGGTTAAACCAGGTTTATGGTGCGCCAAACCTCCCCCTTCCTTTGAGGTCTTTGGGTCCAGTAGTTACACAAAACCCAACACGGTTGTGAATACATAATAAGGATGTTGATGTGATCATATCAGTAAGCAATAACTAACCATTTCGTTTGCTATATACATGTAGGTATATTTGGATGGGTTTTAGATTTTAAAAATGATGATGGTAAAATAAGCAAATTTAGACAACATATGACGAATAAATAACTGTCTTTAATGTTTACGATCTCATGATTTCTTTTGATTTCTTAAGTGAAAGCAACAAACATATACATGTATCACTGTTTAAGCGAGCATTTTAGCCTGGTCATATTAAAATGATATGCGTTCACATTAAAAAAAAAAACAAAAACAAAAACAAAAACAAAAAATCCCAACGCAGGCCGATAGGAAACTCAAATGGAAAAGGCAATAATAAGATTATGAGAATAAACAAGATATTAAAAAGACATACTCATCTCCATCAGTAGAAAGCGAAAGGAAGGCTGTTGATAACTATTTGCACGTTTTTTTTTTAAACGAATGGTCTCTCCTGAACCTTTTCTTTATAATTCGTGATAGAAATAATAGATAAATGTCCACTTAATCAAATGAACAAAGACAAAAAAAAAAAAAAAAAAAAACACTTAAAAGGTCATTGTCCCAAAATACACTCTTAAACGTATATCATGGTATAATTCCAGCTGTATGTTATGTCATGTAAGAGGAATAAATGTTGCTGACTTTATTTGATGTAGCTCTTACTGTTTCTGAGATATAAGGGATTGAAATGGGCCAACACTACAGTTATTTCTTTTTTATGCCCCTGCGACGATATATCGGGGCCATTAAATTTTACTTATGTCCGTCCGTATGTGAATTTCCGTCAAGCTTTTCTCAAAAACATAAGAATAATTTGAATCTTGGTAGGATGATCAAGTATGACAAACTATACGTCCTGAGCTACTTTCAGACCTGTCACTTCAACTTCTGTTTTAGGCTGGATCAATATGAAAAACGACTTGAAAATTTCAATCAAGCTTTTCTCAGAAATCGTACTTCAGAATGATTTGAAACTTGCTTGAATGGTTTATTATGACAAACTGTATCTCCTAAGCGATTTCAAGACCTGTCTGACTTTTACTTTCTGTTTTGGGCGTGACTGATCACAAAATGAACTTTACGTACATACAAATTTCCATCAAACTTTCCGTACATGATAGTGTTTTGAAACTTGGTAGGATGGTTTAGTATCATGTATGACAAACAATACGGCCTAAGCGACTTCCAGACTTTTCAGACTTTCACTTCCTGTTTGGGGTCAGAGGGGGAATCTGAACATGTACCCTATGGATACATGTACATTTTTCTATCTTTATTAAAATTTATAATAGTGTCACGTGCATTTCGCAGATGCAACATATAGGTCATTAGGAATTATTTTCATCATCTTGGGTTTAATGACACTTGGAATATTTTTTAAAAAGAACTATATGACTTTAATAAAAGATAATTGCTGTTAATTTTATACAGGAGCCACACAGGTCAGCTGATGTTTGGTATATAGCAGCACTATAAAGAATTGTTTGGTGTATAGAAGCAAAGAAGCACCAATGTACAATTCAACGTCAAGTCCAAATGAGTGAAGACACGGCCGGCACACAAAAATGAGGGTCCATGTATTTACCCAAGAATACCCCAGATTACCCCCAAAATATAAAAAAATACTCAAGAATGCCCCAAAATATCACACATTACAATGAAAATAATACGTATATTCAATAAATTTGTAAAATTCAATGAGAAATTTAATAATTCAGTTAATAAAGATAAGAAAATTGGTATATTTAAAATTGAAAGGGAGATGTAATAAAATGGCCTAGATATTTCTTAGGGGAAAACAAATTGAATATAATATTTTGGCAGCAGAGGTTTAGATAAAAACAATTAAAGGAGGATTTCATATCTTGATATAAAATATGCTCATTAGCTATTTATTAGGAAAAATGAATATAATATTTTGGTAGCATAGGTTTAGATTAAAAAAAAATAAGGGAGGATTCCAGTCATATAAAATTATATTAATAAGCATAATTAATAATTCTTGAACAAACATATATTTTCTTGAAGCATTGTTCACTGATATCATTTTTGCGAGCATACAAAAAACCCAGTCCCTGTACCTCTTTAAGATTTAAAAATGGTCGGTCCCTTATAGATCTTTTATTATCTGTATTAAAAATCTTCTTGCTAGCATTCAGCAAGACTTTTCAGTCACCCCAGGGTACAGGATTACAAATACCAAAACGCGGGTATAAACGATTAATTTGGATATGCTATATATCGATATTTCAAGGAGTAACCTCTCATCAGTAGCATTTAAACCAAAACATTGGAAGGTCAAAATCCAAAACAGTTGAAAACGAAAAGTACTCAAAACCAAAACGTTCGAACAAGGAAGCCAAATCCAGCACCGAGGATATCGACCATGTGCATTACAAGGAAAGAAACCTGGTGTTTTCATCAATTTTGAATTTAACAATCGGAAATTTCAGCGACAATATATTAGAAATTTTATGGTAATTCGTGTCAGACAAGTCTGACTACCAGACTTGTGATTACCTTCGATTACAGGATTACAGGACGAGGACCTAGCTACTTTGTACCCCACCCTGAACAAATATAGAGGATATTTATAAACAATATATTGGCTGTTTGTCTTTTTGTTTGTTTGGTTTACTTTTTTATTTTGACAGGAATTTTGAAAATCTTGATTTTGGCTGTAATTGTTGATAATATAAAGAAGGGCGTAAAAAGTAAAGAAGTGCAAAAGCAAAATTACGTCAATAACAACAATAGGTATGGTATTTAACACATACATTCATACAAAAAGCAGTGTGATACAGTAAAAAAAAAAACAATTTATGAAACTACATGTATACACTGCGCATGTACACCAGGGCTGCAAACTTTTACGATTTTCACTGCTTTTTTCGATGTCAGGTCTTTATTTTAATAATAAATATAACATGAAACAACACAAAAATAATTCCAAAAAAACCTAGGGAGATTTTCAAAAGTTGCCAGCCTGATACATATGTAACTTTATAGTTGAATTCATGCATATTTTTCCTAGTAAACGCATTTCATTAAAAGTTGCATAAAAGCTTGAAAAAGTTATCATCCCCATATTTTGATATAACTTATGTGTATAACATACCTCTATACATCACAAACAACTGCCAATATAGAATCCTCATAATGTTCACAATGATCAGATCTGAAAATTTGAGAAAAAAAGATCAGTCGGTGAAGTTTCTAATTTTTGTTTAATTTTTATTGATACATTTCAATTTTATAAAATTACTTTGGCTTAATTGCAGATAAAATAAAGATTTTGGTTATATTTTGTATGTATATTATACATATATTATATGGTCATATACAGTCTATAACTATGTAATGATGATTTTGTAATTGTCTACATTATATATATATTTATGCAATTGTGTTTCTATTTGCTTATGGTTGTAATTTTTCAAATAAAGATAAAGTTAGATTTTTTATATATCTATAAATAGAAACATATACTTACTTTTAAAATCAGCAATTAATGTTTCTTCGGCGTCCTTTCATTGACTGGTCTCTTTCTTTGTCCAGGTTTCTTTGCCACATTCTTAGTCTTCACTTGCACGGTAATGATACGACTTGCTGTGGTTTCCTGTTTGTTCATTTCATAAACTTGACGAAGTTATCCCTTTGCTCATCTTAATTCTTGGAACGGATTGTGTCCTCTTTAATGCTAAATCTTTTGTACAGGCCGTGCAAGTGTTGGTTTCCTGCACCAAACAAGGCTCGCCGAAGACCCATAAACCGTAATTTGACCATGTCTTACAAAATATTGATACATGTAAGTGCGGGTGTTGGTTGGGGTTTCCAATTTGTGTCTATTTTCATGATGTTGTGCATCGACTCACAGTTGTTATTGGTCCAAGTTTTTCCCAGATTTTTAAAGTTCAATTCTAACTTTGGTCTACACAATACAGCACGAACAAACAGAAAACACAAAGCACAAAAAAACAAAAAAAAAGAACAAAAAACAAAACTGAACATCAACTGACAACACGAACTCAGATGCTTCAGAAGAGTAAAGAGTCCCTGCCTGTTGCAACAAACCCGTCGTGTTGCCAATAAACAAAGCAAGGAAGCACCTATGGAGAAATATAATGTCATATGTCCAAATGGGTGAAGACAAGGCTGGCACACAAAAACGAAATCAGCACTAACAAACAGAAAACGCATAGCACAAAAAATAAATGAACATCAACTGACTACGCGAACTCGGGTGCTCCAGTATAGGAGAACAAAACTATATCACAAACCAACATGTATCAATACTCATATGAGAGGCTGAGATATAGAAAACCCGTTTTGAATCGATAGCATGCTCAATTTCTGTTTGACGAAGCTAAAAATACTTTAACATATTTCTAAACAAACACAGAGTGCAGTGTACTGATTTTCAACATTAAACACAGTTGAAATGCATATATCTTTTAAGATACAATTAAAATGAGCTGAAATGTTGCGGCAAAATGGCGGCAATTTTGAAAATGTAAGACAATAAAATGATTTTCATACCAAAATGAACTCAGCCTATCAATATTACCTTATACATGTATATCAACTTTCATTGAAATCTCAGAAATTTTAATTTTTGATGAAAAAATGACATCCATTTTTGAAAATGGCCGATGCCAAAAAACATTTACCATGAACCATGAAAACAGGGAAAGGGTCAAAGGGCATGGGTTTAGTTGCGTAGACTTACCTCAACTAAAGATCTGTATACCAAATATTACATGTCTAGCTATTGTTCTTTTATCCTAAAATCAATTTCCACAAAAATCTTACAAAAGTTTATGTGGCCGCCACTGGAAAGTTATACCTATAGTACGTGTGGCCTTCAGCCATTCAGATTCTTTATTCTGCGAGATAAAACCGACAATGACATCACGTGCTGCGGCAGCTGCTCATCATATATCATATGCATTTGTAATTGTCAATATTCTTTGTTCAAAGTCGGTTGACACCTAATTAAATTCACATTTCAACGGGGTTTTTCCTAATATCATTTTATTATCAACAAATCTTGTTTTTGTTTTTAAAAATATAGTGAACTGAAACCCCATAAGCTCTTCAATATAGATGTACAGTCAGTTACTAACTTATTTCTTTACTAACAGGACAACACAAACTTGACAATATCTGGAGGATGGACATTATTAATTTTGCTTAGGCTAACACGCTTTTTGTCTATTCAAGACTTATCAGATGCACTCTATCCAAAAAAATGTAAAATGCCAAAGACTTTCTGAATATGAAGAGCAAAGAAAAATAAAACGCAACCGGAACCCAAATAATGATTAAAACAAGACCAATCGATGTCTGGCCTGCTTCGCACGGCAAAACGTTGAACCCTGTACGTTTTAGGCCCAATATGAATATGGACAGTCAATAATTTTTGACACTTGCATCCTATGGCGGACTGAAAATACATACTTGTCACATGCAACCCAATTTAAAAGACTGACAATTAATATTTAGAAATAAAAATATTTAGGATCCTTATATCTAACAAAACACACACACACACAAACAGACAAAAAATATAAGTTCCAATTCTCCCCCCCCCTTTAGACTCCCTAATTGTTAAACAGAAAAGGAGGGGTCAAGAATAGATTTATCCTCCATTTTGTATCCAATAAACAACAAAAATTAACGTGCAATTTTTTTTCAAAATTGGGCCATAAATAAAAAGTTTTGGATCGCTAATTTCTCAACGAAACAAGGTGAGGCCTCACAAATCATGCCAAAGAATCATTTAATGGTAAGGATCATTATTGTATAATTTGATATCAATCAGTCAATCAGAACTTAAGTTATTGTGAAAAACAAATAAAAGTTTAATTTTTAGCCCTTTTTGGGACCCTAGTTTTTAAACGAAAAGAGAAGTGACATTCAAATCAATCCCAACGTTCCTTTTATTGTAAGTAACATGACTGTAAAGTTTCATAGCATTTGGTCAACCAGAACAAAAGTTATTGTGGAAACGAATAAAAAGAGTTGCCTTTTTTAACCTCTTAAGAACGGAATGATAAAATGATCCCAAAACGGTAGGTGCACATTTTTACTATATCTGTCATCACTGTGTAAAATTTCAGAAAGATCTCGCATTTGGTTTTTGAGATTTAGATTACACTAGACAGACACTTTGAGTGATACGGACGGACAGACGGACGGACGGAGTGACCCGACTCCTTGACCTGCTTTCGCCTTCGGCGACGCAGGTAATAACTTGTGTCTGGGTAAGAAGGAACATACATGTAAGACTTTTAATAATTTTATAGCTTTGATGTGTTCTTCGACACAAAAGTGCTAGTGATATCTTAATACTTCTGAAAAAGAGATTCGGTTTTTGTCTACGATCTCATGACTTCGTTAGCAATATTTATTGAGTGTAGACAAAAACCGGGGAGCAACGTATACGTATCACCGCGCGTTAGTGCCCATTTTAGCCTAAGCATGGTCATATAATATTGATTGGTTATTGGTTCATGATTGTTTGACTATTGTCCTGTCAGCTATATTTCAGCCATAATCGGGACATTATCTGGTTGTATAACTCACTTGTCATATTAAAATATCTTACATGTACATGTATTATTTTCATAGATGCCCTTTTATTATCTTCTATAAAATTTTATGCCGATCTATCTCTGCAAATCGTCACAGCTATTTTTTTTTTCGATTACCTGAATGCAGTAAAGAAGAATATATGTGAAAATAACAAAACAGGGACGATAATTACATGTAGGTGTTCACACCGGAATAATCTTTCCACAGAATAATAACACTTATATATAAACGCCTTCTAAGAAAAAAAAGAGTTTGACAGGTTTCCAACTCAAATGTTACAAAATATACATCAAAACAAATTCCAATTGTACCTGTTGCATGTTTTAAATGCTTGTAGAAAGTCTAGGCCATCTCTTTTTTTTTTGGCTCATCTTCGAACGTCACTTTAAGCAGGAACGTATAAAGAGAAAAGTTTTTGGAAATTTCTCCAAAATTTAGTAAAGGAAAACACACAGTCTCAAAACAAAAGAATGAAAAACATGAAGTCATTATAGTGGTAATCTCCCATAAAAAGCGAAAATCATGTTTCTCTCTTAGATTTGAAAACTGTTGAATTGTATGGTTTTCAAATCTCTTTAAAGGGATTTTTTGTTTCTGTAAAAAGGATTCGCATTTAGTTAATTAGTAAGTTACTTATGCTTTACTCCCATCGCAGCACAAATTTGACTTATTAGTCGATCTATTAGCTCTTTAAATAAATATACTTAAAATAAATCTTCTTATATGATATGTACATATGTTTAACACAAAATGTCCTTTGCTCAACTTGTTGGAAACGTCAGCAGAAAAAACGCGATAATTAGAATAAAGATGGAGATATTGAGTATGAAAGCAGAATATTAAATGAGAGAAATGTCACATTTGAAGTGAGAAATTTCAACTTGTAAGCAAGAAATGTCAACTTGAAAGTCAGAAATGTCAATTTGGAACTGAGAAATGTCAACTTGGAACTGAAAAACTTGTAGCTACAACCGAGAAATGTAAAAGAACTAATGGAACTATCGGACTTTGGTACTTTACTCCGAAGCAGCGGCTATCGGCTTCAAAAATGTATACTGGTATCCTGAAGATACTAAGTAAACATGAAAGGGGGATTGCAATGAACATGAAATGATGACGATCTGGAGGAAAGGGGGACAAACGGCCAATCGAGGAGGAGATTATTGACTGCCACTGAGGGTATAGGGATCGGGGCAAATTTTCCTCCTGCACGGGAACTTTTACTGAAACCTGCATGCAGCAGAGTTCTTTAACGTGCAGTGATGGGGTTAGCGGTCAGGTTTTCTGCATTATTGCCTGACGACCCCGCATTCGTTTATGACAGGGCTGCCCAATGCAACCACCTGGGACACACATCCCAGTAGAATTGTTGGCAAAGCGTCCTGGTCCGATATCAGGTTTTTGAACGCCATTAAGTGGACTTTTACAGACAAGCTAAGCGCTGCTGCGGGCCTCTTCGCCAACAGGAACCCTCACAAGCTAGACTCTGGTGTTAGCCTATTCGCCATCCGAGCCCCGCATGAGAACATGACAGTACCATATTTATAATAGAATTCAACAGAACACTATACGGCGCTGTTATTGTTGTTTCTTCATTCAAAGTCAAAGCGATGTTCAGATATAGCATACATGTACATTGAAACCGAAATTCAGTCGAGATTGACTAGCTGCAAATATGTAGCTCCTTGGACATCTTTTTGATTAGGCACGAGTAAGCGAACATAAGAGGGTTTTATTATTAAAACTAAGATCACTATATACAATTTAGTTTTTTTGGGGGAATATAAGCTCAAAAAGATGATAAATTGAACATTAAATGATAAAAAGAGGGGTCGGATGGGAAACAAATTACCCATGTTACAAAAATGTACCACCGAACCAACAGCTCTTGATCTTAAAATAATGCTTTGATCATACGCAATAAAATTGATTAAGAATATGAAATTACTTCCATGTATTAACCGACAGGAATTTCTTATGTCAGACATTTTCCTGTACTAATTACAAGTAAATGGACGAATGACCATTAGTTTCGTGTCATTACTTTAATGGTTTGATGCCATATAAATACAAAGAATCGATTTCAGAGAATTCCTCGCAATTTTTGAGCAAAAGAATAATTTCACTTGAAGAAAACGTAAGTAAATATAATACCATTAATAAAACTTTTTGGTGTGCAAGAAGTACACTCATTTGTTTACTAGTAACACGCATATTTATTCTTAGTAACACGCATATTTATTCTATCATCAAACAAGTTCTAAGTTATTTAGTTATCTGTTTCGATGTCACGATTGAAGTGAACAAAATGTACACAGCTCACGTCAGCCCTACAAAACGTTTAAAACATAGGAAATTGGCGATATTTTAAAAAATAACTTAAATGTGTGAATTGTTTTAGAGAAAAAGTGTTTGCTTGAGTCTTGCACAAGGGGAACTATCCAAATGATAAGCATGTGAAACAAGAAACGCAATAAAAAAGAAATGAAAACATGCAAACTTGGGTGATTAATTCTATTTTGTTCTAGAATATTTGTTGAAGATACATGTAGAATGAAATTCTTTCCATGGAAGTACGGTTAGATATTCGTTACTTTCATGTTCATTCCGTATTTTGGCCTTTGAATATTCATATAGTTTAGTACCCACTTTAAAAGAAAGCGAATAATGTTTTTTTTAACTTAGTTACACAAATGTGTAAATGGCTAATGGCCCTGTCACACTATAACGTTTTAGCCAACGTGTGCCGACGTTTTAGAATATATTTTCAACACGCTGGTGTGCGTTGCGTAAGTTTTGTACACGTTATGAACACGCTACAAACACGTTAGCGAACGTCAGCGTGCGTTGGTGATCGCCGAGTGCGTCGCAAATTTTTCAACATGCTTAAAATTTCCGACGTTTGCCAACGTGTTAGAAATAAATTATTCGAACGCTAGGCATAAGTTAGAAGGACGTTATACACACGCTGATGTACGCTATGTGGTCGTTGTGCACACGTTGAAATGCGTTTGACGAACGCTAAGCTAAATGGAAACTAACGTGTCTAGCGATAACGCAGCGCACTTCTAGCGTCAGTCTAACGACCAAGAAACATATTCAACGTGTTTAAAACGTGTACAGAGCGTACAGAGCGTCATTGTAACGAACGAGTAGCGTATCAACCCCAAAATTTTATAAGTTAGATTGAATTACAAGGGGGAAAGTCAATTTCAAAAGCGTCAAATACTAATTCAAACCTGAAAAAAAATAAAAAACAATGAACAAAGCCAAAAAAATCTTGAATATAACAAAGATAACTTAGATGGTCTGGAATTGAAAGTAATTCTTGCTGCATGCAAATTGTAATACACCTGTCGTGTTTTCGATGATTTTTTTTGGGGGTAGAAAAATACTCAAATACAACGAGTAACGACAGTCTAACTTCAATACTCATTTGAAATAATGTGTATTTTAAATATTCAATAAGCACACGCGTTTTTCTCTATTAACATCCGTCATGCTGTCTGCGACCAATTAGGATTAGTCATCTACAGACCGGTATTTCTTACATGTATATACATGTACTCATTTGAGATTTTGAGAGTTTGTTAACAAGCGCATGCATTCCTCTCTGTATATTTTTGACATATCAAAATATAAAATCTACACTATATTTTATTCTTTTAGACTGAGTGCAAAAATCATCACTTTTGGTTAAAAAAACGGCTTTAGAATAATTATACATTCATATTACCAGAACGCAGAAAACCAATATTTTTATAACGAAACTAAATTTCTATAATTATTAATTAATCCAGCAATACATTTAAGCCAGATAATAGATCTATTTGGGCTATTACGAAATAATACTAAAGAAATTAACAGAAATCCTAGGTCTCCCCACCGAGAAAAAAATTCATAAGTTAGACTAACGCTATGTATGCGTTCTGCAGTCGTCACACATGCGCTAGGCAAACGTCAAGTACGCCGGACGAACGCTATACACGGTGGAGAAACTACGTCACACACATGGATTCGTACACAGAAAAATGGCCGAAAAATCTCCGCTTCAAGGTAGAAAACCATTCATTTACTACAAGTTTTTACATGACAGTTGCTAAGATAACTAGCCCACCGTACTTCTCACTACTCAAATTATGATAGACAGTTCTTAATTTGTTGATAGATCAAGCGAATTCTTCAAACACTTCGACACAATTGCGATCTCGCACAGGAACATCGGACACACTTTTTGTCAATAAAATTCTTTTATGGACATATTTTATTTTTATTGCATGATTCTTTGAATAAAAGCATTTTATGTTGGTTTTCTAACCGTTTTCAAGCTTTACCAGTCGTAGTACATAACCAAAACAGGTTAAAAGAACTAAAATGCATTACTGTGGTAAAATGGTATAGGTCACACATACAAAAAATGACGATATAGGCCACACTTTTGTATATGATGTATGCTGTATTGGCCTTCAATTGAGGGTTGCATTGCCAAAATACAAGCCTTTTATTTAAAGATAAAACATATCCTATAAAATCCGTTACTCGCTATCAAGGAAAGAGAATTTTATTCTCAAAACAAAGCAAAGAAACCTTTAGGGCAATTGCATCTCAAAAAGTCTAATGACAAGCACAACAACAGCAATAAAATCAATCATCAGAGAACTGACAATGCAGACGTAGCCAACGACATATACCATGAATATCCTTATTATATTATGGCATAACTTGTATGCAGAACCTCGGATTTCTGTTCATATAAATGTGTGTCTCTAAAAATTCAAATCAGACACAATGTATAAGAAATCAAATCTGTTCCTTTGGGATTTTTGAACAGTTTTATTCTTATTTTTCTTAATCGCACTTTGGTTGGTTTCAAAAACCAGAGATGTATACTGGGAATTCAATGTCGAAAGTCCGAATTGGCTAGGTCAAACGAGTAAACACAAACGGGAACAACACGAAGAAACAGAAAACATTTTAAAGCGCATGAAATAAAGGTAATAACAAAACTACCGAACTTGAATGATCAATCTCATAGTCCAGAGAAAATGACAAAAACAAATCGGTCATACCGGAGAATTGGTGGATCGCAATGGTCCTGACTTGGTACAGGCATTTCAAATGAAACTGAAAACAACTGAATATCAATCAACAACGCAAACTCAAGATGGAACGAGAATGAACTCCAGTGCTTCGGAAAGGTAGGCAGTTCCTGCTTGTTGCAACACACCGTCACGTTGCTACAGTCAGGTCAGTGTGTCAAATCCAGTAAAGGAAAACAAAACAAAATCTATATGACAAACCAACATCGATCTGACTGTACTCATCTGAAAGACAGAAATCCCAATCTTTGTCTATGAGCCAATGACGTCTTCCATAATTTCTGAAGTGAATACTACAATCGACGAGCAGCATAACCCAGTGTTATCAGTTTGTATGTGACGCTCTATCGTAGATATAAATGTATGTCAAGCAACCTTTGAAATAACGAATAAGTTGTGATATATTTATTCCATGAGCGAGCTGGATCGGGCAAGAAGGGTAAGTTGGCGATTTGTTAAAGTTGAAGTCATCCCGTTATCATAGAGTTTTGTTGAAAGTCTTCCTTGAATGTCTATATCGAGATGTAGATCTTAACGTGAAGCCGACCTCCTATAATACATAGAGTCCTTAATCACAAGTTCCTGGGAAAATTTGAGATGATGAAAGTCACCAAACCAAAGATTGTTCCGTTTTTTGTTGTTGTCTAGATGTGATTGTAAAAAGTCTGAAAAAAAAACCACAAAACAGCTGTACCTGCATCTTTCATTCTTTTCGAAAATGCAACAATAAATCAGCTGTGGCAATCGTGATCCGAGAAGTGTAAAGTGTGGTAAAATCAAACGTTTTTTATACTGTTATAAGATGAATCTGGAATTATTTCATTTTTTTCTAGGCGTTAAAGCGATGTCTATGGTGACGATCCCTAACAAACAGATACAGTTGAGAACTGTTCTAACACCTTAATTGTATGCTACTGCTGACAGTTCTAGATCTGTTGTACGCTTTTACAGTTCTGGGGTAGAATTGTCATAAACTGTATTAAATCCACTGTTATAAACTGTTTTAGCCCCTGGCCCTGACAGTTCTAGAGCTGTTTTACGACATGACAGTTCTAGTCCATGGCAGTTCCAACTTTCGTCATTGGTAGGCATTAATAAGTGTTTAAGTGTTTTCGTCAAATAATTGTTATCTGTTTAAATTGTTATCTTTCATTCAGAATATTTTTCTATGTAGCCATGCTATTGCATGTCATGAATTTGGGCAGATCTAAAACTGTCAGGGATCGATTAGAACTCTGGGGGTTTAAAATTGTCAGGGTTTAGAGCAGTGCCAAATCTGTCATGGTCTAGAAAAGTTCTAAGCTCAGATTCCTGACAATTTTGAGAGATGTAAGAACTGATCCCAACTGAATGTGTTTGGAAGGTGTATCAGTAACTTTCGGTCGAGTTCTTAAGGCCGGTAAAACGTTTTCATTTTTCCTATTTAACTCTATGAAAATTCAAATTTCCCATTTTTTATTCATTACCAAATACCAAATTGTTTCTTCCAACTTACAAAAATATGTCCGTTGTTTAGAAACAATCTTGATGGCTATTTATGAAAAGAGGTAGGAATGTGTCCTTGACACACAAATGCCCTACAACAAACAGCTGAAGTCCGACAATCGCTAAGAACAAAAAGTTTTTCAAACCGAACCACCCTGCAAAATTTGAATTTCTAGTAACCTTTGTAACGTGTAACCGAGCGGGAGGTTGAATTTAGTGTGTTACAAATAATAATAATTTCTTAAGCAATTTGGATTAACTAAAACAAAGGCCGAAAGTTCGTTCCAGAATATGTCTAGGATTCAATTATATTATCGATCACGGTAAGAACAATTTATTTATAAATAACACAACTATAAAAGACAAAACAAACTTAGCAATTCAATGCAAAACACACTGAAAACATAGGACAAAGTGTCACACAATGTAAAAGCAATCCAGCTAATACAATAAATACAATGTTAACGAACTAAAATATGTACAAGGCTCCTTGCAAATATAAAACAAACAACAGGTACAAAACGTATCAACAACTTGACCAATATGTACAACATGAAAAGGATAATACAATGTGGCGGGTTTGGACAGTACAGCTTGTACAGGACAGTCTGGCTCCCGTACGGAACAGCATGCACCGTTATGTATTTCTAGCCTGCTTTGTTGACCTGGACAGTCTGTACTGTTTCTTTGAGGGACAGATTGGACTGCACCTTTGGTACTAAAAACAGCTTGTATATTACAGAACAACCTGTCTGCTCTGTTAGCTCTTTAGACGCACTCACCAGCTTAAACAACGATCTGTGGTGTCTGGCTGACAATTTCAACAGAACCTGAGAGCAGAATTTCTCTCGCTTATATAGGATGGACGAGTCCACCTGGTCATGTGACTAGGGGTGTTCAAACTACATCTTCCCATACCCAACACAGTAGAACAAAATAAAACACCCCTCGTAAATGGACTGACCTAAAAACTTACAAACGTTCACCTGACCTTCGAAAACAGATCTATTTTTGAACAAAGGGAGATAACTAATTAATGAAAACCAAAACCATCACACCTTTAATACGGTTTCCGCGAAAAGCTTGACGGAAATTGATACCCATGTAAATTTTGATAAGCCTTTCAGTGTTGCTCTTGAGGTGCTATTTAAGGCAATACATATGACAACAAAAATGCTCCAGTATTTATTATGTTACAAAGTATAAAAAAATAAGAAGGAATAAGGACCGAGAGATGTTTGTCTTTGCTTTGATGCACTTGCAAATGATAAAACTAACTTTCAGAAATGAGTTGAATTTTAAAAGAAAAGTTAGTGATAAAAATACAGTAAGTGATTAATATTAGCGTACCAGAAGACGAACGGAACGCTTTAAAAGATGGTTAAGTGGTTATATCTCGGTTTCTTTCTTACTTTTTTCACGACTCGTTGTTTTTTTGTTTGTTTGTTTTTGTTTTTGTTTTTTTTTTTTTTTTTGCGTCGAAAAAAAAGAAAGGCAACTACATCATAGTCCGAATTGAAGCTACACAACTGTAATTTTTGCTTCCTGGTTTTGATTTGTTTTTGCTTTTTAAAAACACATTTTGTATGAATCCTGGGTTTTATAAGCAAGTTATAATTCAATTAAAGGGCTATTTGTGCAAATATTAAGTTCTCTGATTGACTGTATTGCTGTTGATGTGTTTGTCATTTTGACTTGGTCTTGTTGGTGGACTTTGATATTGTGATTGCCTCTAAGGTTTCCTTGATTACTTTTGAGAATATAATTATCTTTCCTTGATAGCGAGTAACGGATTTTATAGGATATGTTTTATCTTTAAATAAAAGGCTTGTATTTTGGCAATGCAACCCTCAATTGAAGGCCAATACAGCATACATCATATACAAAAGTGTGGCCTATATCGTCATTTTTTGTATGTGTGACCTATACCATTTTACCACAGTAATGAATTTTAGTTCTTTTAACCTGTTTTGGTTATGTACTACGACTGGTAAAGCTTGAAAACGGTTAGAAAACCAACATAAAATGCTTTTATTCAAAGAATCATGCAATAAAGATAAAATATGTCCATAAAAGAATTTTATTGAGAAAAAAGTGTGTCCGATGTTCCTGTGCGAGATCGCAATTGTGTCGAAGTGTTTGAAGAATTCGTTTGATCTATCAACAAATTAAGAACTGTCTAGCATAATTTGAGTAGTGAGGAGTACGGTGGGCTAGTTATCTTAGCAACTGTCATGTAAAAACTTGTAGTAAATGAATGGTTTTCTACCTTGAAGCGGAGATTTTTCGGCCATTTTTGTGTGTACAAATCCATGTGTGTGACGTAGTTTCTCCACCGTGCTATAGATAAGTTTTGAATAAGTTTGTCGTGCGTTGCAGGTAGTAGTTAGTCTGACGCTTTGTGGTCGTTCACCGAGATATTTTTTGAAACTTTTTACAGCGACTGCCAACGTGTTCCAACGTTTTAGAAAATTATTCGAACGTTCGGCACACGTTGGCTAAAACGTTATAGTGTGACAGGGCCATAAAGCACTGCTGGTGAAGGTCATACGGCTAAAACGATACTTTATATATATATATAACTATTTCTTGTAGATTTTTAGGGAAGTAATCAACCAAACCATCATACGGATTATAATAAGCCCGTTTAAAACTTGATTTTCTAATTTTTTATACATCTTTGGGTCTGTATAAGCCTATTTACCTCAGAAAGTCATTAAGCATCTTGGTAATTTTCCCTTTCCCTATTAATATATCCATTTTCATGTAGAAAGTCATTTTCATTTTTTTCAAATCAGTAGTTAAGTACATCATTATGAAAACGCACAAAGATTTTTTTCCAACTTGATTGTTTTAAACTAATTGTATTATACAAAAAATCTGATAAGAACTACTGTTGTGAAAAAATAATCACGTAAATGAAGTCGTCCAAGTAAAACTGAAACACCAATTAAATAGAGACATTTTGTTTATTTTCAATTAGTTGTCACATTATGGGGTTTGGAATTGATATAAAGAGATGGTGACATTCAGAGATGTAGACAAATATCAGGATTCTACTGGAATGTACACTATGTACGAGGATGTTAACAGCATGAACTGCATATAGGATTTTAAAGAAGTAAGTTATTCAGGTATTTTTTTTCATATTTATAAT
This sequence comes from Arcuatula senhousia, assembly GCA_963971305.1. NCBI lineage: Eukaryota > Metazoa > Mollusca > Bivalvia > Mytilida > Mytilidae > Arcuatula > Arcuatula senhousia. The sequence continues at coordinate 38,572,137 of OZ020312.1, forward strand.
AAACAAAATCTTTACGTGCTTATGTAATGTAATTTATTATTAAGATGAGAAGTAGATAACTTTTACTGTAGGTTAGCCGGTTAGTAAGTTCTTACTTCCAAGGTTCGCGACATGATGAACATGAAAGGGTTGATGAAATGAATATGCAATGTTGATGAAGTGGAGGGACACAAAGCCAATCGGAGATACGAGTTTTAACTGCCGGTAGAAAAAATAGGAATATTTACGATTGGAAGAGGATCCTAAGGATGTTTTTAACATGCAAAAAACGTGAAAATTGTCCCACGCGGTTTTCCGCTGGTTTCTGGTCAGGTCCTCACTGCTACGGCATGCTAGATGCAGGTTTACCGATTTCAACCACCCGGGATAACATCACAGGGTCTCTGTGGGCAAAGTGGCCTGACCGAGCGTAAGGTTTAGGCAATGGGCGCCCTTTTTATACGAGACTCTTACTAAAGAGCTTTCCGGCGCTTTTTGCTGTACGGGCTCTTTACAAAATATAAAGTAGTAACAAATAAATCCTAATGAAAAGTTATTTTTATTAGATTTTCAGAAACATAAGAACATCCTGAACAATCTATTTTATATGGTCCAAGATTTTGTTGAATACATATAACAACGGAGGCAAATTAATGCAAAGTTTTTTGTTTTATTTTATCTCCGTTTTTGTATATATAAAATAAATTTTGTTGATTTATAATCTTCAATAGCCATAAGATTTTAGAAATCATTTTGGAGACAACACTTACTGAAATGGATTTATATTTAGGAATTATATAGGGAATGACGTTTGGATTTTTAGGGGCGGGGAATATGTAAATTTTCTTTGTACTGTCTTTTTATTAAAAAAAATCGAAGCGGTTTTTCTCCAACGCCAGCACGTTATTTAACAAAAAAAAAACTCTTGTCTTTTTACTTCAAAGCACTCTCCTGTCTTTTTATTTCCTGAGTTGTTGGCATCCTGCATTATAATATTTAAATTTTGCCAAATTCAAATTGGTGCTCTCATTGAGACTACTCCCTTTTTAGCTTTGAGGTCGAGATTTACTAATCATTTGACTCTTTACTTTTGTTGTTCGTGAGTTATTTCATCACTACATGGACCAAGCTGAACGAATTTGACTATATCAGCAAGATAAACATGAAATAGATATATAAAAACATGAAATGATTATGAAGTGTTGTATGGCCAATCAGCTAGAGAAACGAGTTTTGACTGCTAGTGTATAAAGGAGTTTAGGTTTTTGACTAGTCCGGGCACTTTATCCTAGGCCTACTGGTGAGAGTGTTGATTTTGCTTAAAAAAAGAGAATAATTGCCCTCAAATTGAAGAATGACCCTCACAGTGTAAAGAATATATTGAGAAAAGTTGCCAAAATCTTTAAAGAATAGAGAATAGAGGGCAAACAATCAAAAGAATTAAGACTTGAGGACACACCCTTCCATAATATATCCTACTGGCCCTACCATGATGCAGCAGTGTGTTCTGCAATGGCATTTTACTATATCAGATCATATCAACCAAATCAAATGAAATAGGAGGTGTATATCTACACCATGTCACATGATTTGTGTGGACGTTGCATAAGGATCTATACACCTGGAAAAAAGTTAAGCACCCCCGTGTTTTTTTCAAAGTCATGCATTTTCGAAACACTTTTGAACTATCAATTAAGTGTAAGTCTTTGAAAATTTGTATTGCAAACTAAGATAGCTTTTGTACATGATCATAGTCTTCGAAAATTATTGTCACATAAAGCTCCGAATTGTTATTTAATTGTCAAATCACACATGAAAATGTAAATCAAAATCAAAAGATTGATAACCTATCGGCAAAGAGTCATTTTCGAGTATGTCCACCCTTTGCAAGAATGACTGCTGGGACCCTTGGTTCCATACTGCCAGTTTGGAGTCTCATTTCTTGAAATGTCATCTGCCGCTATTCAAGTCAAAAATGTGCTTTTAACTGAACGCTCACACCCTTTTGACCTTATATTGAAGAATTAAAACTGGCCAAAATTGTAAAACTAAAAATTATTTTAAATTATTTCAAATCACAGGAAAGCACAAATAGTACAAGGGTGCTTAACTTTTTGCCAGGTGTTAATTAAAGGAATTAGGAGTTGTGGATAAAATATGGGTACGATGAAATGAAACAGAAGCCCAGACAAATATCCCTATAATCATATATCCCACCCTTTTAAAGCAGAGGGCATAAATACTGTTAAGTAGTCTCTTTTGGTATTCCAGATCGTCTCATTCCAGGAACCTTAAACAAATCCAATGATTGTTGTCAATTGATAATTATTAAATTAAAACTTTAATGGAGTTATTTATTGATTTTACTCAGACTTGCATTCCAGACACAACAGTGTAACGAAATAATTACATTCTGAATGTCTAAAACACCAGGTTTCAATGTTTTCGCATTTCCGCTTTTTAAAACCAAATTAAATCGTAAGCATTTAATATTGCAATAATATATCAAATTTAAAGTGAAACCGATGAGTTTTGTCATTAATTAAATTAAATTATAACGTCGATGACGTTACTTAATTTTTTTTTACATTTCACAATAAAAACGATTGTACCACATTTGGACTCAAGTTTAAGCATTAAGAAGAAGCAGGTACGCTTTTTAAATAGTGCATTTTCTAAGCATTTTATTGAGAGGTTTTTGCTTGTATAAATGTGCATGCATGTATATGGACTTCTGCCCTGTTAAAATGAAAGCAATTATAGTTCAATTTGTGTGTGTGTGTGTGTTAAAGTTCATAAATTAATCAAAATTGCTAAATCTTAAGGTTTGAGTTTTTCTTAAGAATTGCTAATTTTGGTTCTTAAAGTGTTTACGTTAAATCTAAATTTTATTCAGTTTTTTGCTAAAACGTTTTTAGTCTCAGAAAGAAGACACATAAACTAAAGACGCCTTTGAACTTAATTGTTATCATATAATGTTTTATGTTGTCTAACATCTACAAGCTTTCATCAACCTTCCACTTAAATTTACTTTGATGTCTCTAAAACGGCACACCTGTTTCATGTTCATAATCATAAAGCATTCATAGCATATATATCCTTACAAAGATGTGATGCTTAGCGTTGGCTATTGTTTTTAAAGGGCGTCCGCCCAGTTTGTTTCATATACTACCTCTTCTTTAGTTTAATAGAGTTTAAAAGCGATTTACCCAAAAAAATCTAATATTCTTTATTTTGCTTTTATCGAGTAAGTTAGTTTCATAATAGAGTTAAAAGGCGATTTACCAAAAAAATTCTAATATTTTTGTCGCTGAAATTTCCGATTTTCTTCAATATATTTTAATTCTTTACTGGCGTTGAAATTTCCGATTGTAAAAATCAAAATTGTTGAAAACATCAGGTTTCTTTCCTTGTACCATGTGTACTGCACATGAGCGATATCATTGGAGCTGTATTTGGCTTTCCTGTTCCAACTTTTTGGTTTTGAGTATACTTTTCGTTCAATACTTTTGATTTTTAACCTTCCAATGTTTTGATTCAAATGCTGCTGGTGTTCCTTGCATATACATGTATATACCGGTTTACAGCATAATCTTCATATATATACCGGTTTACAGCATTTTTATATCTGTTGGTGTTTGTATTTTGAAGCCACTTGGTCAATAACCGCTGTTGGTGGACCAGAGGTCCCCGATGACAATTACATGCCTGCCTGGTCGCCAGACCTGTCTGAAACGAATACGAAGGAATCTTAATACTTTACTTTTGTTGAAATTTCAGATTGTAAAGATCAGGTTTCTTTAAATGTACTTGTATTGCACATGGTCGATATCTTCTGGGCTGGATTTGACTTTCCTGTTCGAACTTTTTGGTTTTGAGTACTTTTTGTTCAATACTCTTCCAATGTTTTGATTCAAATGCTGCTGATGACAATTTACTCCTTGAAAAATGCATATACAGCATAATCAAATTACCCGTTTTTGCACCTGTATACAGAACATACACGATTGAAATACATTTGTTTACTTTATTTCGAAATAAGATTCTTTCGGAAATGATTATGAAAAATGAAATAATTTAATGTGTTTACACAAACGATGCTACATTTTGTATGCAATTAAGTGTCGTTTTGCAGTTAACCACTACCTTCGTTGTCAATGAATAGTGTAATTTATCTGCAAAAACGAATATACTCAACTCTTCTGTTTGAGGAAAAATAAGATTTTTATTGATACGCAAACAAAATATTTTTTAATGTATGCATCATTATAAATACGCGGAAACAAAGGCATTCTCCATAAGTCTGGAAACCAAACTAAGAAAAAAAAGGCCTTTGCAATGAATGTCTTTCACCTCAGATATGGCAGACAAGACTCAGTGAAAATTTTAGAAATAAGGAGCACATGACTCCACGTATTTTTTTACGCCCCAGCCCTTCGCTGTTGTTACATACAAATAGCGATCTGTCACAAAAGGAAATTCGTATGCTTAGTTAATAATAATATAAATGAATAATAATCTAGAGTCCTTGTGAAGTTCTAGTCCATCTCTTTATTTTAGAATGTGATTGAAACGGATGGCATTTACAAAGTTAGAACCTTGAAAAGATTATGACTTATGATAATATCGCCATGAATTTTTGTGAAATTATAAGATGAGGAAGCTCGACCCTTTTTTCCATTGATGTCTACTAACGGACAAGAATAGATGCCCGTAATACATGTACATCTATCTCAGAAAGCGAAACGTAGCATTTGCTTAAGCTCTACATAAGTCATATATTGTTAAAAACATAAGTTGTCAGATAACTAAAACTTAAAGAGTCCGTAAGAGAAATGACGCTTCTAATTTCAATGCATGATCGCCATCAAAAGTCATAATTGTGCCGAAGTCGTCGGATGTCCGCTTTAATTGATAAAACGTAAAAAAATCTCGCTTTTTTTTGTAGAACACTGCAGATAAAGAAAAGCATTTTCTATTTTTTTTTTCAGATACACCTTCTGTGAGCCTCTTGTTTTACTTTTAATGTTGCGACGTGCTTTTAAATATCCTCGCTTTCAAAACAACCAGACCGTCAGAATGAAAAGTACAAAATAGACATGACAACAAAGTTCCAGACAATAAATTTTGCTACGCCTGACGCGCGTTTCGTCTATTCAAGACTCATCAGAGGCGCTCTACCAAAAATATTGAAAATGCCAAACACTATATGATTATGAAGAGCATAGAACAGTAAAACCAAAAACACCAAAATGGGGAACCAAATCATTACTAAGATGATCAACCTATGTCTGGGGTAGGAAGAACCTTAGGGTTTAGACAATTTTGAAATTTAAACGGATACTTTAAAGCTTTGATGTGTTCTCCAACACAAAAGTGTTGGTGCCGGAGCGGGCTAACCTCGGGGAATTAAAACTCCACCAGCAGTACTTACCTTCACGGGTGTTCAAAATAGGAATGACAACAAAGTTTCAGACAATAAATTTGGCTACGCCTGACGCGCGTGTCGTCTATTCAAGACTCAATGCACAATTTTCATTCAAGAGGACAGATGCAATATGCAAATATTCTAGATTATTTAAGCGTTATCCTTTCGTAGTGCAATATATATATTTTTTTAAAAGTTAGAAAAAAAAAACAGAAAAAACATACTCATTATATTTTTTTTACTAATTGGCGATGAAAGTTTTTTATAATTGTGGACCGACATGACAGAATAAAAAGAACCTTAACATGGCAGAATCTATATATGTTTCTATCGATACTTGAAAAGAATATTTTATTTTCGTTTCAAGTGAATTCCATTTGACAAATACCACCTGTTTTCTTTAACAATGTAAATATTATTTTCACATAAAACACAATTAAAAAAGAAACGCTATGCTTGCCGAAGGACTACTTCTAGTAATAGACGATATTTAAGTGTTTGATAAAAATTATGAATATTTTTCATTAGATTCTTGAAAAGCCAAGACTATGCACAAAATATTGGGCCTATTTTTTCCCCAGAAGTCAATGCCGATCTTAAGGTTTTCATTAAAATTTTCAAAGTGTTCGAATACTTGCATTGACATAACTTACTGAATGAAAAAAAAATGAAACTCAAACGTTTCATTAATGCTACCCATCCAGAGTGCCTGAGTTCACTTCCTTTTCAATTTGAATTCGCGTTGATGATGCGCATGCTTTTGTGTGTTTTTATTTTGCCTGTTTCTTTATTGCTGTTATCGTGTTTTTACTAATTGTGTTTCCCCCCTTTTGACTTTTTAACATTCGAATGCCCCATTGGTCCCTCTCTGCTTCTATAACATATATATGAAATATAAAGTGACAGTTGATTATGTTTCTTGACCTACAAGTTATTTAAAGGTCTACTTTAATAGTTAAGTAATTTTGTAATTATAAACCAAAAGTGAAAAGACTATTATACACCGTATGGACTCGTCAGCGGAGGAAAAGGTTATTCACGCACATGGAAATGGTAAATAACACACTTTGAAAAGGCAAAATTCTCCAAAGTAGCAATATGTCACCAAAAAGGTCCATAATAAGCCCTGAAGCCATTCTTATATAGAAACAAATGCTATTGCACGGAACACTTCATATCTTTAGGTGTTTAATTTTGTTGGCATCATAATTCATTATTGAACGATTTGTTCCACAACCTCTTTACAAAATCAATACTTCATTTGAAATATGAATTTATTTACAAAAAAAGGTTTTACTCACATTTCTGCTCACACAGGTCAATATTTTAAGTTAAACTATATTTATTTACAAACAAAAACAGTATCAAGTGATGCTCTCGATATAATTTTAAGACTGACTGGTTTCGTTGATGTTGCATTGTCATCCGTTGAATTAGATAAATTGGCATCAATTTCATCTTTTGGGGATTTACAAACAGCAACACTCGGATACTCTATCGTTGTATCTTTATTTTCAGACTCTTATTCTAAGCGATATTTTTTGTACTGGTGGTTTCTGCTAATGATTGTTTTTAAGTGCCATATTTTTGTTTTGGTCGGTTGAGCTCTTGTTTTCTTTCTTATTGGCATTTTGCCTGAAAAAAGTGTACTTCTTAATAAATAAAATGATATTGATGCATAGTGCTGACAAAATTTTACGTTGATTGTTTTAAAGTGAGCAATGGAGTTGAATGTCAGACAATCTGGTCGACGTTGAAACTAACTTTTGCCAAGGAATTTTCCTTCGATTTATAAGGGTTACAAAGACAGAGTCTTAAAATGGACACGTTTTGTGTTTCGGGTTTTACATGTGTAAAATTAATTTGATAAATACTTTCTGTTCTAAAACGTATATTTGAAATAAATGGTTGTCATGTGTCAATATGCTTAATATCGCATTGAAATAGTTGACGGAATAGCCGAAGACACTGGACATGTTTTCAAAGATGATAAAATTAGGATTCCCGACTTATTATTTCAAAGCAGTATTTTTTTTTAATAACGATTCAATTTGATTTTTACCCTTTTTTGCCCGGCAGTCTTTAAACGTCCTTTCTTCCGTATTTGAATGTACAATAACGTTAAAATGTCGTCTTTGTCTTCTTAGACCTACCAGTGTGGCACCGTTTCCATAGACTAACTTCTTATTATAATACTTTAAAAATATATATAAGAGTTATAACATATTTAAGAAAAGAAAATATTTCTTTAGCCCAAAGTAAAAAATAAAAACCATTCACCATATTAGGCATTACCTCCGATTTTGCGATGTCCAATGGACGTCGGTGCAATTTATGAGAGGTGTCAAAAAAAATAAATAAAGTTACATCGGTTTTCAAACTCTGACATATTATTGCAGACAAGTTCCACTTGATGCTAAATCATTTTGCTTGCACGTGATTTATTAGTTGCTTAGCAACGGTTATTCCGGTGATTTCTCATTTGTTACATGGACACTGACTAGTAGATTTTTAAATTGAGTTACACAGGCTGTTGATTCTTTCGGAATGAGAAAAGTTTACCGTTATATAGACGATAAAGAGATGTGGAATAAGTGTACGCGACGCAACCAACATCTAAGAAACGGCAATTTAAACAATCACAATGAAAAACAACCATTTAACCATCTCCTCCAGCATTAATCATTTGTTGTTTCTTGACCATTTTTATATGCGTTATCGGTTGATAACCTTTTCAGACGGCGTTACTTTGATTTTCGGGCATAACTTTAATCATAAGATTCATGCCTATAATAAAACGGTGTTTTGGTATATTTCATATTCTTAAAAGCACGTGTATGCATATTATATTCTTTAAAAGGGTAATTTCATTAGAGAAAAATATGTTTTATTGTTAATTTTTTTTGTAACATCATTTTGTCATTAAGTTGGAAGAAAACTGAAACATTCTATCGAAAAATTTCTTGCATCTTAAGAAAGGGAATGGTTTCAAGTGTTCCGTGAGCAATGGCATTTAATATTTAATTGAAATGGGTAAAGAAAAATGATACTCAAATATACCCTCTTTTATTTTCAATCCGTTTATCCCTTTTCAAAGTGTGTTATTAACCATTTCCGTGTACGTGAATAACTTTTTCATCTGCTCACGAGTCCATACGGTGATTATAGAGGCACTCTAGAGAACCATCTTACCATGTTTAGTTTGGCCTAGTGGTGTAAGAGAGGTTTCGAAGGACGGATACACGGATGGGGGTGCTTTCGTAGCTCATACATCCTTTTACCAAAATCATTTGAAATTTAAAAGGAAGTCGTAATGAATTGTTGCGTAGTTTTATGTCCGCTTGTCACACAAATTTTAATTAAATGTTTAAACTGTAATGAGTTGCAGTTCGTTTTTAAAACCTTAAAAGTAAATCTATATACATTCGACTTTTATTGCTAAACTTTATTTAGAAACGCATACATATGTATGGCACGCCATTTGAACAAAAAACCCGGTATCTATAGGATACCTCAGATAACTGGGGGTTTACTGGCAGCTATCTGGGGGTTTTCAGAGCGAAATTCTTAATTACATCAGGTATTGAGAGTTATTTCAGGTAACTGTGGGTTTCCTATCAGCTATCCCATGTATACCACAAAAACTCCTGTTATTAAGAGTTTTCATTGAAACCTTAGCTTTGTATTAGTTTTTAAGGTATTGATAGTTTTCAGCTTTACATCGATAAATTCTGCTTTTAGTGAGTTAAATAGCATTAACTTGCAATACCTGTAGGTAGAAAGGGTTTAATCAGGTATCTATGTGATAGCTGACAGCAAACCCCCAATTATCAAGATAACTCTTAATACCTGATGATCACTGTATGGAAAGAGCGAAAGGGAAAAACGGTTGATTTCTGTGCCCCGATGTAGTTTACTCCTGTGTCATTGTTGTATTGTGGGTAAAACAGACGATTGTAAACATCAGGAAGACGAAAATATGTCATTTAGGTAGAAAAATAGATATACTAGTGTTGTAAAGGTTCATTTGTAGTTTCTTACTTGTCACTCTATTGTTTTCTAACAAGTTTTAAATCAATAGATAAATAATGTCAGAAATATCGCAATGAAAAAACAAAAAGTTACAATGTTGAAAATTGCATAATTCTTTGGCACATCTGTAAGCAATAAATAAGTGTAAATATTCTTCATAATACTTAAGAACATATTCTACTGTCGAAGATTAGAAATTGTCCTCTCAAATGATTTTACAGCTGTGTTTAACTTATTAGGCGAATGTTTATTGTGTGCCCTGCTGCTGTTAAGTTCTGTGCACGCTGTAGTTAATTTGAGAGCAGTTTTTAAAGTAGCGAAAGTTTATTTATGTGTTCTGATAAAACTTATCAGAATAGAAAAAGCCTTTAATTTATAGAAAAACTCATTTCTAAGTAGCAGTTTGCGTTTTTAATCTTTATTTGATGGAATATCTTATGAAAGGTTTACAAAAAACCTACAATAAGTAACTGATTTGTTGTTTTGTAAACACTCAATAAAAAGGGTTGAAGAAATGCTGTCGTTTATTTCCGAGTGCACGAATGTTGATTTCTGTGCAGCAAAAATTGTTGTAGTTTATTTCTGTGCTATTTATTTCTATTATAATTAATTTTTATTGTTTGATGTTATAACATGAATGTGCTTTAAATACAGGATAGTGGCACTATTGGAAATATTTTTTTTTCAATTTCAGAAATATAATATGGATAAATTAAAATGCGAATATTGTGATTTTTTTCTGGCATATTCAACGACACAATTTTGCATTTTGTCCATTACCATTCCAAGGAAAAGGTAAATATCAAAATTAGAGTGGATGAGAAAAAGAACAAGTTTAAACATTTAAAATTTTATTTGAGACCAGAAGATGAAATTCTAAATGGAAAAAAAAACATTGTACCAGATGAATAAAAAATTTACAATAACCGTTGTTGATTTTGATGATGTTTTGGAACCCCCATTGTCTATTGATGTTGGGTATAAAACTGTTAGTTTTATTGTTCGGAAATGTTATTTTGAAATGTTATCATAAACAAACCGAATACTGTATAGCAGGAAATCGAGACAGGTTTATTTTGCGATTTTCGCACTGACATTGCTGCACCTAAATTGAAAAATTACACGGCGTGATATGTGGCCTCCATTTTAGTCTATGGACAATACGATTACTGTGCAAATTTAAGACTGTGTTAACTAAAACTCAGTTGTCCTTCCAGGAAAAGCAAAGACGGTGCGAAAAAAATCCCAGGTTTACAGCCTACAAAAATAACTCAATACATACTATTCTATTCTATTCTGTATAAATATAGATTTCATCACCAATTAATTTTGTCGTGCTTTGTTCAAAGAGCTTTATATATTATTTTTGTAATTTATAGAATAAGTAAAACATTAGATGGTTTAGACAGGAATTATAAATGAACACGTGTTTTAAAATTATCCTGGGGCCGTGTTAACGAAGGTGTCCTAGGATTAGGATGGTCTTTGGACATGTCTCGGTCCTAAGTCGTGTTATTGAAGGCATCCTAAAAAATGGCACGTCCTAAATTTGGTCCGTAATTAAGGTTGTAAAAATTGTTATCCTAGGACCATCCTTGTGACTTAAAATTTAAAAAAAGTGTCTGAAAGGTTTTATCCCCTTGAATTAGAGTTGTATGTGGCCCAACTCTCATTTTTGATATTTTACTTTCTACATTAAGCAAACTAAGATATTTTTGCCATTGATTAAATTTTCCCAATAGTGGCCTATATATTGGCGTTTTACCTGTTACATTTTGACGATATTCTAATAAATGTGGTACCAGACTTTTGAAATTAACATTTAACAGTTCATGTGGATATTTGCTTCCCAAACCTAGGGATTTACTTTTGGTATTAGTGATTAAAGCAACGCGCAGAACAAAAATAGGGCATGTTATGGGACATTAAATGATACCCCGCCACGTTATAATATCAAAAGTTCATAAAATTTTATTTCAAAGTGGCCTTTCTCGAAAACTATTTTTCATATCAAGCTGGAAATTAAACTTGACCTGTATTTTATTGTACTCAATAGCTGTACAAAATATCATTTGAATCCCATGAAGCATTTTCAAGTTATTGGTCGGAAACTCAAAATTTCATGAAATTTGATTTTTCAAAGTGGCCTATCTGGAAAAATATTTATTGGATCATGCTGGAAATCAAACTTGACCTGTATTTTATTGTACTAAACAGCTGTGCAAAATATCATTCAAATCCTTTGACGCGTTTTCAAGTTATTGGTCGGAAACTCAAAATTTCATGAAATTTGATTTTTCAAAGTGGCCTATCTTGAAAACTATTTTTTGGATCATGCTGGAAATCGAACTTGACCTGTATTTTATTGTACTAAACAGCTGTGCAAAATATCATTCAAATCCTTTGACGCGTTGTCAAGTTATTGGTCGGAAACTCAAAATTTCATGAAATTTGATTTTTCAAAGTGGCCTATCTTGAAAACTATTTTTTGGATCATGCTGGAAATCAAACTTGACCTGTATTTTATTGTACTAAACAGCTGTGCAAAATATCATTTAAATCCTTTGACGCGTTTTCAAGTTATTGGTCGGAAACCTTCGGGGGACGGACAGACGGACAGACGGACGGACGGACAGACACCGAAAAAAACTGAGGGTATAACATAATACCCTGCCACTTCGTGTGGCGGGGTATAAAAATGAATGGAGAAATGCAATGATATTGCAATACATTATTTTTATTCTCTAAAAAAAACAAAGGCAATGCAATAAAAATACTTAAATCTATTTTGCATTTGAAAATGTAAAACAAAAAAGTTTTTTTTCAAACGCCTTCACATCGGCGTAAATGCATGACATATGGCTATTCAGGATTATCCTTAATTCGTATAAGGATGGTCCTATTTAAGGTTATCCTAAGATGGTTTCGTTTTACATCCTTGGACGCGTCTAAGGATGCTCCTTTCTACATCCCATTTTAAGTCATAAGAAATTGTTTAGGATACAGCTTAGGACAGCTTCATTAACCTGTCCCCTGATTTAGAGTTAGAACTAAAGTTATATTTCCATTATTTGATCTGATTTTCTATGGCCAAGTATTTATAACTCAGAACGAAACATTCGCAACCACACAAATAAACTTCCGCGGGCTCTGAAATATACATTCGCATGTAGAAAATCAGCACAGAAATATACATTCGCGGTGCAAATTTTAACACCTACTCTTATTTCATCGATCTGTCTTGAACCTTTGCATAATTAAACTTTATTTATCAACAATAGAGTTTTATATATACTTAAATACCCGATGAACAGTTTTTGTTCACTTGAATTTCATCTGCAAGTGTTTTATTTTTGTAATTTTTCCAAAAAAACGTGTTTTATTTATAAATTGACGACTTTTTGTGATCATAATAGCTTTTGACATAAAAATGCAAGTAAAACTTGAATAAACTAAATCGTTACTATCTAATGTTGAAATCACCGACAAAGCAGGATATGCAATTATTTAATAATTTTAAAAAATGGCAGAAAAAACAGACGACTTCATTTTGAGCACAGCAATAAACTACATCGGGGCACAGAAATCAACCGCTTTTCCCTTTCGCTCTTTCCATACAGTGATGATAGTTTCGTCCAGAAAACCCCCAGATAGCTGCCAGTAAACCCCCAGTTATCTGAGGTATCCTATAGATACCAGGGTTTTTGTTAAAATGTCGTGCCATGTTAAATGCTATAGCCTTTGCTTGGTTGGATTGGTTCTGTGCTAGTAAGATGTCATCATTTCCCGGTGAACCACTTGAGAAGCACATCTTACATGTATGTGTTGAAAATGCCTTAAAATTGAAATTAATATTCCAATTACAGTCTGAACATCGTATTAGTTTGGAATTAGGCACTCTGTTTGATTTCATAAGTTTCGTGTTTTTTTTTTTGTTTTTTGCTTTTTAACTTGTGTGTTCTATGGAGAACATATTTCAAAAGAAAGCGCATAATACAGTTTAAAATTATTTTCTTACAACTTTTTGTAAGTTTTGTTTTCATATTACTCTGAACGAATGAATTAATACATGATACATGTAATGCAAAGTATGACAAAATTAAAATAAGCATAGAACCATTTAACTTTTGAGTCGTAATTGTTCTATATCAACATTTTTGCTTGTGTTTCAGATAATACCAAAAATGGCAGACAACTCAACAGTTTCTTCTGAGGAAGATTATGACTATGAGGAATTTGTGGCTCCGGAAGGTCTACTTATCTTTGCCGGGTTCGTCATCATATTCATGATCTTGCTCGCTGTGATGGGAAACCTGCTAACTATCATGTCATTTGTACGAGACAAACATTTACGTATAACCTATAACATATATCTGGCTAATCTTGCCGTAGCTGATCTAATCATAGGTGCCATAAGCATGGCAGTCTATCTCTCGTACACCCTGCGAAAGGACACATGGATCTACGGCTACCATTTTTGCAAAGTTTATTTAGTGATGGACTTTCTGGCATGTACAGTCACTGTTATTTTAATGAACGTTATAAGCTATGATAGATTGATGCTGTTGAAGCAGGGTGCTTCATATTATATGAACCAAACCACTAAGAATGCAATAATCAAAATAACTTTATCTTGGCTTCTTGGGTTTATTCTATATGGCCCGGCAATTATTGGTTGGGACCATTGGACGGGGGAGAATATAGTAGAAGATGATGACTGCGACGTTCAGTTTGCCCACAGCAAAGCTTACACCACAACGACGGCCATCTTGGAATTTTTTATTCCATTGATTACACTTGGAATCATCAACGCATTTGTGATTAAGGAAATTCGTCAGTTGCGACACAACAGAGTAAACGTTCAGGCGCAGGTTTCTACTGTCCTAACACATGTGTCAGAGAGCGGAAATGAAACCAAAAATGAAAATTCTAAAAAGCCAAAACAAACACCTTCAACGAAAGCCCGACGTGCCGCCAGATCGCTTGCCTTGTTAGTCTTTGCTTTCTTCGTGACTTGGGCTCCTTATACGATTCTGACAGTAATTACATCATTTTGTGAGGAATGTATCAGTATACCAGTTTATGAAACTTTCACATATATTTTGTGGTTTAAGGCTGCGTTTAATCCGTTTTTGTATGTTTTCAACAGTCAACGATTTCGTGAGAACTTTTTGTTTTTCCTGTGTTGTGGCAAAAGGCCGCTAAGAATCACTTGACATTCATATTTTATCCTTCATTATGACAAGCACATTTACAAACTAATACATGTACGGAGTTTGTGTTTCATATGTTTGTTGATCGATGCGCAAATAAGACAAATACCAGTAACTTATTTACATTGTAAATCAAAGAAAATTGGCATTACAAGCAGTACATATTTTGTTCACTTTTGATGATACTAGATGTGGCTCTTATTCAGCTCAATGTAGTTCTTTATCAAAATTTTCCAATTAAATTAAGGGACCACCATGCAAACAACAAGTAGACGGTGGCCCGCAGTTATAATTCAAAGAAATATCGTGCATAATGAATAAATTTATTGAAGAGATGACAAATTCAATAAAGTTCACACATCATCTTTTCCGGGTTCAATTTTTTTATGTTTAAAATAAAAAAAAAACAAACAAACAAGTTTCTACAAAAAGGTATTATAATCTAGAAGTAAAATATCGCGCACCCTACACCCAGTCCTTCAAAAGAAAAACTGAAGAAAAATATGGCATTCAAATACATAGATACAAAATCACAACAAGAGGCTCCCAAGAGCCTGAATCGGTCACCTGAACTACACAGGTACATATACATGTATTTGTAGATATCATTGTGCTTAACCATATGCGATTTAAATTTCTGAAATATCTTGATTAGTTTTCAAGATATTGGGCTTAATAAGTGTAAATTTGCCAAAAATTAGGAAAAAGAACAATAGCTCCCACATCAGCAGTCAGATCTTTTCGACAATTTCAGGACAGGTAGGTCTTAATATGCTGATCACTTTTGATGATTGCACAATTTTTATATCTGAAACCATTTTTGAGTTATTAGCCAAAAAATACAATTTACCCCTTTGTTCTATTTTTAGCCATGGCGGCCATGTTTTTTTGCAAATAAAAAATCTGAACAATGGAGTTGTAGCATATAAGCTATTAAACAAGTGTGCCATCTTAAGATGCAGTTGGTTTTACCTTGTCAAAAACAAGGTTAATCTTTGAAATTCAGAGGAAAAGTATTGAAAAATGGTAAATTTTGTTCTTTAAAGGAAATAACTCCTTAAAGAAATGGTCCTACAGCTTTGACCTAAATACATGAAATGTAGTTCTTCATGTGCTTAATCATATGCAACTTAAATTTTTGAAATATCTTTTTTTTATAGTTTTAAAGATACAGGGCTAAATAAGTGAAAATTTTTGAAAAAAATCCAGAAAAAGGGCAATAACTCCTACATCGGTTGTTGGATCTTCTTGAAAATTTCTGGGCAGGTATATCTTGATGTGCTGATTACTTTTACCCTGCCAGAATTTTGATATCTGGTACTGTTTTTAAGTTATTAGCAAAAAACTGCAATTTACCGCTATGTTCTATTTTTAGCCATGGCGGCCATGTTTTTTTACGAATCAAAAATCCGAACGATAATTTTGTACACATAATGCTACTAAACAACTGTACCAAGTTTGGTTGCAATTGGACTTATGGTGTCGGACAAGTTAAAGTTTGAAAAATTTTTAACAGACGACGACGACAGACGACGACGACGATGGACGCCAAGTGATGGTATAAGCTCCCATGGACCTTCGGTCCAGGTGAGCTAAAAAATAACAACATCGCAAATAAAGAAATGGAGAAGTCGGACGAGACAGCTATAATGGTCGCTAATCCCCTCACCCGTAACATTAAATTGTGAATCAAAGTGCCCTCAACCTTTACTATTCAAGATATGCCAACTGACCTAGTAGCGAGCATAGCTCGCAAGCGGGCACGAAGTGCCCGCTCGAGCGGAGAGCTCTACGGTATTTGTTTCCGCGAGAAATTTGCTAATGCTGATTTAGATTTTTTATGGTCCGGAAAGGGTTATTATTTTTACAGGACCGGAGTGAATGTTAAAATAATTTATAAGAAAAGAAATAATACTTAAAAAAAATATAAATCGCGCTTTTTACAAGAAAATAATATTCTTAAAATAATAAATACACATAAGCTTCTCGTTTCGTCTTGGTTATATGCACGTACGAAACTAACGTGTCTCGAAGCTTAATCGCCCCATACCATCTCGCCCCAAAATAAGCAAATGGAAATATTGGAGATTAAATGATAGCGATAGCCCTGAATGTCGACATTTAGAACAAAAAACGTAGTCCCTTTTAGCTATGCTCGCATTTAGGCAATGCCTACTCCATATTATCATCTGTATACCACTTGTAGTTGCTGAGATATGGACCTTAACCACAATTTTTACCTGAGTCGTATATACAGAAAAAAAGTGATCAAGGTGACTTTACTTTGGTACGGATGCTCATTAAGTACTATCCAAGATGTATCCACTGACCCAATATCATTCCAATACAACTTATGGACCTTAACCAAAACTTTAATCCGAGTCATTCATGCGGAAAATGTAAGTCAACGTTACCTTTTTTGGTACAGATGCTGATTACTATAGATGTACCTGCTGACCAAATATCATTTCTCTTTTGCTTGCAGTTGCTGAGATATGGATTTTTGCCATAACTTTAACCTGAGTCATTCATGCGGAAAATGTAGGTTAAGGTAGTCTTATTTCGGTACGGATGGTGGTTACTATCCAAGATGCACCCACTGATCACCAAATATCATTCCCCAATCATGTGTAGTTCCTCGGTTATTGACAAATCAAAATAATTGCTTACATACAAATGCACGTACATGTACTTGGGAACTATGTACGAACGAACGAATGGGCTCGGGGATACAAAAGATACACGATACTGACAGGATAAGTCGATCCTACTTGTTGCAGCTCATCCATTCCCGAAATTGTCAAAGAAAAATGTAGTGAAAATGGAATCCGACAACTAATGGCTACCAGGATCCTGAATTGCTCACAAGGTATTCAATGATATGTATAAGCTGGATATACAAAGGTCTGCTGGTCTGTGAAATTATCAATTCGTACGTTTTAAGGGGAGAAACTCCTAAAACTTTGACCCCATTTTTAAAGATCTGTGGCTATTTAGGTGCAAAAATTGAAAAAAAAAATCAAAATGCAAGCCAAAAAAAAAAAAAGGCAATAACTCTAACATCGGTCGTTGGATCTTCTTTTTAATTTCATTGCTGGTAGATCTTAAGGTGCTGATCACTTTTGCTCCTACCGGAATGGCAAAAAATGCCAATTACCCCTACGTTTTATTTTTAGTCTATCGTCAAATCGAAAATCCCAACAATGGTTATGTAAAGGACATACTATAGTTTTGTAAAGAACATACTATAGAACAATCCTATATCGTGTATAGCTACATTTGTCCAAGTAGTTTTGAAGGAGAAAATTTTGAAGAGTTCAACAAAAAACAGAGAAACTGTCAACCTTTACGTTCTAAGGGGTACATGTATAAATCTTAAAGGAATGGTCCTACGACTTTGACGCTGTGATCCTGATGTGCTCAATCATATGCAATTCAAATTTTTCAAATATCTTGTATAGCTTTCAAGATATTGGGATAAAAAAGTGCAATATTTGGAAACAACTCACAGGGGCTTGGATTCTGGGTCATTTATATTGACTTAAAAAAAATCGACCCCCTACTCTATAATACCCGATTTTATATAAATGACCAGAAACCAAGCCCCTGTGACAAAACTAATGAAAAAAGACATCCCCATTAAATAAGTCATCAAGATCACCCCAACCCAATTTTGTAAAATGTTTAATATTGCAATTCTGAACTGTGTTGTACAAAACAAATGTAATTTTATAAAAGTTTCATTTGATTATAATGCATGCACCCAACCTACATGATCATGGTTATAATTTCATATAAACTGCGACAATAATTAAATATGATTTTTTCAGATATAAATGAGTCTATCAACATTTTTTGCTTACTTTGATAGGGGGTCAATGATATGATTATGTTATTAGAAGGGGTGTCAAAGTTTTTCTTGGGATATGTGCCCAAAAAATCCAGCCCACTCAGGTAATAAATAAGGGGACAGCCATTTGATTTTGATGGGGGGGGGCTGGCAGCTTTTGAAAATAAATATTCTGGCCAGAATAAGTTGAAAAAAAAATCTGTCCCAAGATTCTTTAGTATGGTATATGGTAAATAGATATTCTCGTCGCATAGCGGCGGAAAATAAATTTTCTGACTCGCAAAATTTTGAAAATAAATAATCTGACTCGACCCAAACCGCCAGCCCCCCCCCATCAGAATCAAATGGTCGTCCCCTAATGACCAACCCTAATAACCACAAATTCATGTTGGTCAGAGCATTAGGCCACTTTAGATTGGAAAACTTTAGTTAAATATAGCCAGAGATAATTAAACTAAAAGTTTTAATTTTGTCAGAGCTCTATTCAGGGGGTCTATTTTCAAAATATCCATTTACTAGAACATTAAATTTATTCTGGAGGCGAGGCCACGGGCACTTGTTTCTTTACAAAAAATATATCATAAACTCTAATATACATGGAATATTAGAGTATATGATATTTTGTTTAATGGAACGAGTAGCGTTTGTGGAATGAATCCGGAAATATAAATGTCCATTCCGTAACTGTTCTTGTTTTAGTAAGTCACTTGAAAAAAACATTTTCCAAACCTCGTTGTTCACAATCAGTTAGATGCTTGTATGAAGACGTCAATACTTCCAACTTTTGTACTTTTTCCTTGAACGAACAATTTAATCAGTAACATAAAAAATGACAATCTGACAGGTAACGATAGAACATTTTCGTTACTCCACACATTTTTTTTAAAATCATGACCCGTTAATATTGACATTTTCTTTAAAGGCCATCTTTGATGATCTTATACATGTCATTGTACATTCTTACTCAAAATACATGTAATTATTAGTTTAAGAATATTGTCAGAAATCAAAAATGTTAAATAGATTTTTGAAAGTACATGAAAGACATGTACTTATATGATAGTTCTTTCAAACTTTTCAGTTTTCCACATAGATTTATTATTAGCCATAGTATGAGTTCTTTTTCACAACCATAGCTTGCTTGATAAGATTAACGAGTTCTGTGCCACGGGACTAATATTTTGGCCTTGAATGGGGGTTGAAAATTGTCAGCAGGCCAATACATTTGTATATTGGCCAATTCAATATTTGTTATTTTTTTAACGTAACAATTAGAATATTCTTTATGACGTAACATCACCTACATGTACGGGCACATAGATGATAGAGGAGCACTGAACAAGAAAAATTCCACTATGAATCATTCAACCTTCTCTTTGTGTGTGTTCAATGAACTTTTCTATGTGTACACATCTGTGTATATACATGTATTGTGCACCGCTTTTACTCTATGTGAAGTGCATGTATACTGTTTCTATAGAAAACTTTTTTATCTTTGATTTCCATACGTATGATTCTCCTGCCGGGAGACGAAATCTCCCGACTTTTCGATCCATCTCCCGTTCTCCCGACTTTTTGTGTAATCTCCCGCTTTTTCAAGACATGACGAAATTTAATTTGATAAACCATAAAACATTTGCGGTGTTTCAGGGGTTTGTCACAGTCAATTAGGTAGACGTTAAATTAACAGGTATAGGTGTTAATTAAAGGTTTATTGCCATAATTGACCTGATGATTGTATAAACAGATTGAGATTAATCAGTGAAGCCATGTATATTTGGCACACGCTAGTGTCCTCAATTGACACTGAAATGAATTTTAGTGAGCATTGAAAATCTCCCGCTTTTTTGTCCAATCTCCAGTAAAAAAATTCAAAATCTCTAGCTTTGTCATCACAGATCCGTCACATGTATGGATGTCAAAAATAAAAAATTAATTTAGTAATATAAAAATATTTTTACTTATTTAAACTAGAAGAAAAGAGCAATAAACCTTCATAACTTAAAAGTTACTCCAACACAAATTGCCTCCTCGAGCGGAGAGCTCTACGGTATTTGTTTCCGCCAGAAATTTGCTAATGCTGATTAAGATTTTTTATGGTCAGGAAAGGGTTATTATTTTTTCAGGGCCGGAGTGAATGTTAAAATAATTTATAAGAAAAGAAATAATGCTTAAAAAAATTATAAATTTCGCTTTTTACAAGAAAATAATATTCTTAAAATGATAAATACACATAAGCTGCTCATTTCGTCTTGGTTATATGCACGTATGAAACTAATGTGTCTCGAAGCTTAATCGCCCCATACCATCTCGCCCCAAAATAAGCAAATGGAAATATTGGAAATTAAATGATAGCGATAGCCCTGAATGTCGACATTTAGAACAAAATATGAATAAAAAATATATATCAAGAAGATTGTTAGAAATGGAAAAACTGTTTACCAAATAAACTTATGAATTTTGTGTAATTAAAATGAACCAAAGGTTGTGCACTACAATGTTCGTCTGCTTCTGATTTTGAATAGATGCCCGGAGTAGCTCCAACACAAAAATAATTTCTGTCCACTCATTCACACTTTTTGGTAAGACAAGGGTACAAAAACAAACAAGACTTTAAAGACAAAAATGCCCCTACATGAATATCAACCATTTGATTGCATTGATTATGATCATCATTATATAAACAAAATGTAGTCCCTTTTAGCTATGCTCGCATTTAGGCAATGCCTACTCCATATTAACCATTTTAAAGGAAAAGTGATTTTTTTTATCCTAAAAATTTTGACATACAAACTTCCATGGCTTCTGGTAATATTTTTTTAGATGAAAAAAGCATTTAACAAAATACATTTATAGTATATTGAACTCTATATTCTATAGTCACTTAATGTTAATGTGATGACACATTTTGATATATTCATGCAATTTATGTACATAAGAGGTCTCATAAAACAACAACTTTAATTTGTAAAATACCTTATGGATCTAGGAACGGAACAAATTTTTTTTCTTCAGGTAAACATCTTTTTACACGGGGCATTACAAGCTACCATTAACGCTTGAAATCTGTGGGTCAACATGGTCAAGTTAGATTTTTAATTTTCAAAATTTTGCTTGTGTTAAAAATCCGACACGACAAGATTATTTATTTCTATATACCATATTAAAGAATCTGGAGACTATGGAAGCCTCGACATGCCACGAACAAAAAAAAATTTAACTCATGGGCACGAGTAACAAACTTGTGCGCATGAGTTTTTTATCTCTGTGCATGAGTTTCAAACTTGTACGCTCGAGTAAGTAACAGGTGCACACTAGTAACAAACTCATGTGCATTCAGTTTCAAACTCGTGACACCAGTAAGTAACTTGTGCGCATGAGTTTCAAACTTAAACTCTTGCGCATGAGTTTCAAACTTAAACTCTTGCGCATGAGTTAGTACTCATGTGCACAAGTTTCAAACTCGTGTGCACCAGACTGTGACCAGTTTTAAACTCGTGCGCACCAGCTTGAAACGCATGTGCACCAGTTTGAAACTCCTGCACACCATTTAGTAACTCATGCGCATGAGTTTTGTAACTTGAGGGCACCTGTTACTAAGCGCTCAAGTAAGAAACTTGTGCACACAAGTAAAAAAGAAGAGTACTTGAAGAAGTACATGTCAAAACCATTTGTATATTTTGTAATTGATTTAAAAGAGTTAACGCAATTTTAAGTCTTTTATGGAACTGTTGTACAGTTGCTCACTGATGATGTATGTACATTTGAAAATGAGTTGTTAACTGAATTAAAAAATTTTTTATGTACGTTTTCGTTTTTTGAATTGCTAGAGAATCTTTTATTTGTTATCAATATAAGAGGGAAAAAAAACATTAGGAATAAATAACATTCATAACTTTAGACTTAATCTTTTATATTATTTTTATTATATAAATGCTCCATCTCTTTTTTTCAAATTCTCAAATCATTTATTTTTTTATCCCTTTCTTGTGCACTACGTTGTAAAACATATTGTTACGTCAAACAATTGTAACCAGGAATGACGTCACTGTATTGCCGTCTATCAACAAACACTTGGCAGTGAAAGGGTTAAAGAAGCATGTAGTGATAGGAATGTCAATTGAGGGTCTGTTAATCACACTTCAGGGTTCTGTCTCTTATTCACAACTCTTTTTAAACCATTTTCATAAAACTTTCACAAAATCTTTTGGAAATAAATTGATAATGTACATGTAGATGCACACCTCTTACTTGTATTTCAAAATTTGATCTAAGTAATCATGATGTAAGAACTGGCAGTATATTGGAAGCTGCAGCTTACAACTTATAATTATTTCTTACTTATTTTTCATTTCATAACTTTGAATGTTTGAATTATTATCATGATTATATATTGTGTCAAGTGTTTTAAAGACATTTTTGCTTGTTTTTTTACAGAACTATATATGCAAGGATTGAATCAGAATGCACAGCTATACAAAAACTTCTCCTCCAGCATCTCCAACCTCATCTACTCATTCTTCTTCATTTCACTCCTTTGATGGAACACCTTCAAATAACAGGAATGAAGCAAGGCTCACAGCTACTGCTAAAAGACAGAAGTATCTTAAAAGACTGTGTAGATTTAAACAGATGGATTTTGAATATGCATTTTGGCAAATGATTTATTTGTTTATATCTCCACAAAAAGTGTAAGTACAAAATGTATTAACAACATGTATACAATCATGTGTTTTTACATGTAAAATGGATATATAACACATGCATAATGCAACAAAAAGCATCCAGGTACCAATGGGGCAGTTGAATGTCAAAAGTCTGAAAGGGCAAAGACAAATCCAGTGAACACAAATGAGAAAAGCAAGTAGAAACAGCCATAACAATACATATTTATAACTGAATAGCAATCAACATCAGAAACTTGTAAAAAGAGTGAACTCAAGTGAACTGGAAGAGTAAGCAGTTACTGCTATAGCACAAAATTGGTCGTGTTGCAAATGATGAATTCTGCATGGCAATTACATGACACAGCCTCTTGATATTTTGGCATGTAGCTTCTCTCCTATAGTACTATATGGTGTAGAACAATTTTATTGCTGCAACTTATCTACTCCCCGTTTAGGCGACATACGTCTTCCATGGAAGACTGCCACTCTAGTTTGTGTAAAATTAACATGCTTTTTAAACATTGTTGTGATCAGGAAAAATATATCTATGTTCATTATTTTAATGTTTAATCTTATGTTATTGCAGATACAGAAATTTTCAATACAGAAAATGTAAGTACATGTACATGAGTTATTGTACAAATGTATGTAGATATTCTAAATATGAACCAAAAACTTTTATTTTCATTTTATTACCCATATAAAAAGATACTTATGTTTTTAAGGCAAAATGTATTCAAGTTTTGAATGTTTATTAAAAGGTATCACCATCATAAAGCAGCCGTGTTAAGAAAGGATGTAAATCTACTTGAAATAAAAAATCACCATAGATTTATAACAAAATCATATAACAGAAACAGCATTTTCATTGCGGTATTAGTTCTTAATTTAAAAAAAATGTATAATAAAGACAAAGAGAGGCCTAAGGGTGCTGACAGATTGTCATTTAGATGATTCTGAACAGAAGATAACGAGAATAGGTTTACACAAACAACTTGCAACGCAGCAGCTTTCATTGTGACTAGTATTGCTAAAACAAGGTTACCGTTACCACAAATTAGTCAAATCTTTTACAAAATTTGCACATAAATATGAACATCTCATCGAAAAATTTGATTGTACACGTAGATTTCTGATTGTTAAAGGAATATCTCATCCTGACTTTTATAGCAATGTAGTTTATAAAGCACAAAAATTCAAAAACAAACTTATGGAAATTAAAAACTGGCTTAAAAACCTTTTGAAAAAAGGATACGAATTCAATGTTTTAGTAAAATCTTTGCATTTGGTATGTTTTGGCAGAAATATTGATAGCTTGATAGTAACTTTAAAACGTTAAATTTTCACTTTGTATCCACTGTATTATTTATAAGCACCACAGCGATCAAGTATGTCGGTTCTGTATGGTGATACAACTCTTAATCATTCATTGTTTTGACGTGGGGTGTCGGATTTAGAACTGATGTATTTGATTCTTTTACATCAATCGATAAATGTTTCTTATCTAGTTGTCAGTAACTTCGAGTGTTCTCAAGAGAGTTCCTCCTTGTCTTGTTTTTTCGTACAGTATTTTGTCTTAGGTTCTCTCTTGTTGAATTGAACTTTTGTCGATTGAGTTTTACAGTGTGTTTTATATGTAGCTTTGTGCAAGCTTATCAATAGGGGGAAGGTTGGATCCAAAAAACTAGTTTAACCCCGCCACATTTTATATGTGCCTGTCCTAAGCCAGGAAACATTGCCAAATATACGATATTGAGATGTGGAATAAGTGTACGCGACACAACAAACATAAACAAACAGCAATTCAAAAAATCACAACGGAAAACAGCAAGCAGTCTTCAACATGACCATAGGTCACTGCTTACCGTCTTGCATTGGCCCAAGACTTATAATAAAATACAAAAGTATCAAAACCAATCCCTAAATCATCAACGAAAGACTCAATTCTTGACATAAAACAGTTAACATAGAATGACAAGGACAAACAAAGGCTTTGGCAAAGTATCCTGGCTTAGGACAGGCACATATAAAATGTGGCGGGGTTAAACTAGTTTTTTGGATCCAACCTTTGTTTGTCCTTGTCATTCTATGTTAACTGTTTTATGTCAAGAATTGAGTCTTTCGTTGATGATTTAGGGATTGGTTTTGATACTTTTGTATTGTATAATAAGTCTTGGGCCAATGCAAGATGGTAAGCAGTGACCTATGGTCATGTTGAAGACTGCTTGCTGTTTTCCGTTGTGATTTTTTGAATTGCTGTTTGTTTATGTTTGTTGTGTCGCGTACACTTATTCCACATCTCAATATCGTATAGTAGTTACCGTTTGTTATTTTGCTATAGATAGAAATTGTAATGAATTATGAATAAAAAAAACCACTAAAATTATAAACAAAAATCTATGCCAAGGATATTGGCAACAAAAACCAATGTTCATTAGTTCTTACCTTATGCTACATGTAGCTGTGGTTCGTAGCTCTTTATGGTCCTTTTGATTTTTTTTGGATTTTTGCTGACGATCTATGGTCCGCCAAATCAGAAAATTTCAAAAAGGACCATTTAGAGCTACAGAACCGCAGCTAACCTAATGCTTGTAATAAAATACAGGTAGTCACCTTTTTTACTTTTGTTTTGACTTTTAGATACAAAAGACCAATGGGCTAGAGATGACCCTGCATTCTTGGTTTTAGTTGGGCTGTGTATTTTAAGTGAGTTAATTGCAAACTATAGTGAAATCAAATTTCTTGTGTAACTATACAAAAAAACATAAATAACTTAACTTTGCATCTAACTTGACAAACAGGACAAAGGGAGACAAATGTATTAAAAATATTTTACTACTTACATGACTTACAATGTACAGTCACGACAATGATATATTTGTAATGTCAGAATTCAATTGAATGACTTACAAAGTTTGCTTTATTAAGTGAAAATAATAGTATCGAATTAAATATTATCATATTTATAGATTCAAGATTAAGTTAACAGACATGTATAGTAGGTAGTGTGCAACTGAATAAAGTACAAGTTTAAACATGCAGCAATAGCTAAAACTTTCCCACAAATACTTTTATTTCATGTATTTTAACTCTTTCATAGTTAAAGTCCTTATCACATTGCTTTTATTTTTGCCTATTTATATTATCTTATTATACATGTAGTATCTTATTATAGTATCTTAACTATCTTATACATGCATTTTGATATTTAATTGATTTATTTTAGTTTCATCTGTGGGATTTAGTTTTGTATTAAGGATACATTTTGTGGGGTTTCTGAAGCTGGTGTTATGGACAGTGTTTGTGGATTATGTTGGTGTGGGTCTATTAATTGCTACATTGTTTTGGTAAGTTTTCAATTAAGTTATTTTTTAATTCAAAATTAATGAAGATTTTATACCACTACAAAAAAAAACTGTATTCTTACAATTGAGAATCCCGTATTTTCCTCGTGAACTTGAATTTAAGCTATTTATATCAATCTAAAACCCCTTACTCTATTTACCAACAAGGCAGAAAAGCTGCCATCATCAATCTAAAAACCCTTACTATATTTACCAACAAGGCAGGAAAGCTGCCATCATCAATCTAAAAACCCTTACTATATTTACCAACAAGGCAGGAAAGCTGCCATCATCAATCTAAAAACCCTTACTATATTTACCAACAAGGCAGGAAAGCTGCCATCATCAATCTAAAACCCCTTACTATATTTACCAACAAGGCAGGAAAGCTGCCATCATCAATCTAAAACCCCTTACTATATTTACCAACAAGGCAGGAAAGCTGCCATCATCAATCTAAAACCCCTTACTATATTTACCAACAAGGCAGGAAAGCTGCCATCATCAATCTAAAACCCCTTACTATAGTTACCAACAAGGCAGAAAAGCTGCCATCATCAATCTAAAAACCCTTACTATATTTACCAACAAGGCAGGAAAGCTGCCATCATCAATCTAAAACCCCTTACTATAGTTACCAACAAGGCAGGAAAGCTGCCATCATCAATCTAAAACCCCTTACTATAGTTACCAACAAGGCAGGAAAGCTGCCATCATCAATCTAAAACCCCTTACTATAGTTACCAACAAGGCAGGAAAGCTGCCATCATCAATCTAAAACCCTTTACTATATTTACCAACAAGGCAGGAAAGCTGCCATCATCAATCTAAAACCCCTTACTATATTTACCAACAAGGCAGGAAAGCTGCCATCATCAATCTAAAACCCCTTACTATAGTTACCAACAAGGCAGAAAAGCTGCCATCATCAATCTAAAAACCCTTACTATATTTACCAACAAGGCAGGAAAGCTGCCATCATCAATCTAAAACCCCTTACTATAGTTACCAACAAGGCAGGAAAGCTGCCATCATCAATCTAAAACCCCTTACTATAGTTACCAACAAGGCAGGAAAGCTGCCATCATCAATCTAAAACCCCTTACTATAGTTACCAACAAGGCAGAAAAGCTGCCATCATCAATCTAAAACCCCTTACTATATTTACCAACAAGGCAGAAAAGCTGCCATCATCAATCTAAAACCCTTACTATATTTACCAACAAGGCAGGAAAGCTGCCATCATCAATCTAAAACCCCTTACTATAGTTACCAACAAGGCAGGAAAGCTGCCATCATCAATCTAAAACCCTTACTATATTTACCAACAAGGCAGGAAAGCTGCCATCATCAATCTAAAACCCCTTACTATAGTTACCAACAAGGCAGGAAAGCTGCCATCATCAATCTAAAACCCCTTACTATATTTACCAACAAGGCAGGACAGCTGCCATCTTGGCAAATCAATATAAAATAAATTGAATATATTTATCAATACATTTAAGCCTACTAGAGAGCTCCCAACATGACATGTAGAATTCCAATAGGTTAAAAATTACTCAGAGCACTTAGTTTGTAATCATCATCCCTGACAGATTTATAATCATTAGGTAAAAAATTTTGAGCAAAATCTGATAGCCATTTATCCGTAAAGTACCATATTAGCAATGTCCCAACAAAAAAAAGGGGTCTGACAGATCTGAAAACTACTTTAATAAGATACGAAGCTTGCAGCTCAAAACCATCCTTCCAATTAAGTTTGAAAGCATTGTTATATAAAATAACCGAAAATAAAAATTAAATGAAAATTTTATGTGCACTGATAAGACATACACGAGTGAACCACAATAAGAAAAACAAAGTGTTGCTGGGGAATTATTAAGTAATAAGAACACTTACAAATATGTCTAACTAAATAATTTTTATACGACCGCAAAAAATTTGCGGACGTATAATGGTATGATGCTGTCGTCGTCGTTGTCGTTGTCGTTGTCGTTGTCGTCGTCGTCCGTTAACTTTAGTGTATACACGATAACTTTAGTTCTAGTTATCCAAATGCAATGAAATTTGACAATGATATTTCTTACCATTAAAGGATGGATGGGATTGATTTTGGGAGTCCCCCCTTTTTTCGCTTGGAAATTAAGGGCCAAAAGGGGCCAAAATTGTAACTTTTTTGTTTGTTCTTACAATAACTTTTTCAAAATCTTCTCCTCTGAAACTACTCAACAGAATTCAATGAAACTTGGTATGATTGATCATTAGGGTGTCCTGCACTACAGTAATGTTTCAATTTCCGATTCATCAAAAAACATGGCCGCCGTGGCTAAAAATAGACCAGGGGGGTCAGACTACTGTTTTTGGCTTGTAATTCAAAAAGTATAAGGGATAGATGAAATCTGATGCCACCCTACTGCTTCAGGATCAAAAGTTCTACAAAAGTCTCCATTTGGTCGAAGTTGTCAGAAGACCCCTTATAGGGGTTACGGCCCCTTAAAGGTGAAAAATAGCATTTTTTCATGTTTTTGCCCTATAGTATGAAAATTATTGCAGATAGCAAAAAGCTGTTGCTTGCTTAATTGTTCAGCTCATTTAGCTCTACAAAAAACTCCATACAGTCGAAGTTGTCAGATGACCCCTTATAGGGGCTACAGCCCCTAAAATAATGTTTTTTCATGTTTTTGGCCTATGAAATGAAAACTATAGCAGGTAGAGAGAAGCTGTTGCTTGCTTGAATGTTCAGCTCATTTACACAATTATATAAGAATTAATTTTTGCCACCCCCCCCTTTTTCCCCTATTACGTAATAAGGGGCCAAATGGGGCCAAAATCAAAACTTTTTTATTTGTGGTCCGATTTAAAAAAAAATTTTTGCAAGTTTATTCTTGTCAGGTAGTGAATCCAAATTTGAGAATTAATGTTTGTGACCATCCCCTTTTTCACTTGTTTTGTAATTAGGGGCCAAAAGGGGCCGTAATCAAAACTTTTTTATTTCTGGTTTGTTTTTGAAATTTTTTTTGCAAGTTTATTTTTGTCAAGTAGTGAATCCAAATTTGAGAAATTATTTTTGCAACCCCACCCTTTTTTCACCTGTTACATAATAAGGGGCCAAAAGGGGCCGAATTTGATTTTTTCTTAATTCTTGTCCGATTTTGACAATTTTTTTGCAAGAGTATAATACAAAATTGAAAATTTATATTTTTACCCCCTGGGTCGAAAGTCCACCAGAGCAGCATGTGTCAAAAACCTTTGTCAGTCCACCATGGGCTGCATGTGTCCAGAGCAATAGACTATCCATATTGGGCCTAAAATGTACAGGGTTCAACATGTTGCGGTCGTATCATGCTGCGCTCGGCGAAGCTTTTTATTAATGTGATAGCCTGTCAAATTCTACCTTTTCTTTTCCTTTTTAGGTTTATTTCCAACAAGTATATGATAATGGCACCACCAAGGGGTCAAGATGTAGAATGGGGATATGCATTTGATGTGCACTTAAATGCATTTTTTCCTCTTTTGATGATACTGCATCTGTTTCAGCTTGTGTTCTTGGGACGTAAGTTCATAAATAACAAAAATTAATACAGTACACTCAGAGAGGATTGATTCTCATACTCTGATTTCGGAGGGAAATTTTTTAATGACTCCAAGAAACTCCAAGAAAAGCCATAAAAATCTAGGAGGGTTTTAGGAGTACTCCCTTCCAAGGGTCATAAATTACTCCAAGCTTGGAGTTTTTTATTGCCATGAAAACCTTTTGAAGTAGTACCTATTTCCTGTCTTTCTTGTCAGGTGAAAATGATTACAATACACAAGGTAATAAACAACTCCAAAATACTCCAAAAAGGTAATAAATTTCTCCCAGGTGGGAGAAATTACTTGGATAATTTTAAGAGTTGACTCTCTGAAACTCTGTGAATCACTGGACACTGAAATCAGAGTATGAGAATCAATCCTCTCTGAGTGTACGGTATATATACACTGTCATGACTGTAACTAAGGATGGTGAACCCTGTTCAAATTTCCTTATCCACAATACACATAAAGGTTTTGAATAAATAAAAATGACAAAATATCAGAATATAATAATGATAACAGTTCCAAATAGTTTACAGGTAACAAACTCTTTAATTGTGGTAAGTTGTCTATTGTAGTATTAATGTACTTCTTAAAATGTTCTGTAAAGAGCTTACATCTGTTTATCTGTATTTGTATTTTGCTCTAGTAATATTTTATATAATTGTAACCTAAACAATAGCTTTTTTGATTTATAGCCATTCATAGATTAAACTATTGTCAAGCATAGAAGTAATTTGAAACTGTTCATCTGTAGTTTTTTATTGCTCTGTCATGTCTGTTTATTAATTATTTCTTATTATTTTTCAGCTTTTATAAACGCTGGCTTTTACTTGGGTTTGGTATTTGGTAATACCTTATGGTTGGTAGCTATCATGTATTACATATATAATACATTTTTAGGATACAGTGGTATGTATTAAGTGACCATTTACAATTTAATTATACCCCTGCAAACAAAGTTTGGGGGGGTATATAGGAAACACCCTGTCTGTCTGTCCGTCCGTCTGTCCACATAACTTGTAAGCGCTTCTCCTAAACCGCATGAAGGATTTTGATGAAACTTTACCTGAAAGAAGTACATCATATATAGATGTTCATGAAGAATTTTCATCGCTGAGGTCGCTCACAGTATTTCTTGTTAGTTGCGGCAAAGCTAAGACGTACCAAAAAAGCATTTGAATCACCATTTTAAAAAAGACACAGAAACATTGTTGAAAAAAACATTGTAAGAGGAAAATTCAGAACACAGCTAAATTGCCATAAGCAATGTGAATTTAAGACTCAGAGGTGTGTATGAAAAATATTGAAAAAATTCGGACTACTGGTGTTTTCCAATAACCTCTATGTACATGATGTATAACAGTTCATTTACCCTTTCATTTTGTGCCTCTACTGAAGACCTTGATTTTAATTTTCAAGTTCCATGTCCCATCTACATGTATGAAAGTTAAGAGGGTCTAATTGAGTTCTGGTATGTTTTTCCGTTCCTTGTCCCTTGTCAAGTTTACAGTCAGGTTTAATTTAAGATCATGAAACTTTGTGGTATCACCCTGAAACTTAATACACAGATGTAACAGGAAATGAACAAACAAAATTCACTATTTAATTGTACATATCTCAACAACTCCATGGTTGAAAGATTACCAAAAAGGGGGTGTTATTCTAAAGTTTACTTTCAAGGTAAAAGATATTTTTCTATAAAAAGTTGATGTTATTATGAAACTTTACAAACATACATATATATAACGATGTGATGATATAGAAATAATCATAACACTTTTATACCCCTGGCATAAACTTCATAATAAGTTCTAGCACTGCTGAAAAAAGAGCATGTTGGGAATCTTGTCTTTTGGACATCTTTTTTGTTTTACAATGTTTGATACCATGTTTTAGGGTGTCTCTTCTTTTTTTTAAAAGCTTTATAGTTAATTTTTTCCCCAAAAATATTAATGCATCTTTTTACTCTGTTACAGCTTTGCCATTTTTAAAGAACACTAGAATCATATTATATCCTACGACAGCTGTAGTGTTTATCTATATACTATCACTTGTGTTACGGTGGAACTTCAGTAAAATGTTATGTGACTTTTATGAATACAGAGTTTTCTGAACAAGTTATTGTGATCATGTGATCTGAAGATAACCAATGGATATTTTTTGTGGAGTCATGTGATAAATTCAGATTTTAAATCTTATTTTGTTGTAGCATCTTTTCATAGTTTTTGCATTATTTTGCACGGGGTGTACCATTAAAATTCATTATTTAACTTTATTATCAAGGTCATATTTGCATTTTTTCATGTATAAAATAAATGAAGCAAATATTTATTCACTTCATGCCATAGGAGTTATCATATTCTTGCTATTATTAATATGCAAGCAAATATTAATATTGTAAATGTCTGATTAAACTGTGTGAATCAGTTGTATACTGCTATTTTCCCATATGATAAATAATAAAAAAATACATCAAATTGATAGTCCATGAATACACTATGCATGTAGAATTGTCATATTGCACAAGAAGAACAGAGTATTAACTAGAAATTGTCCATTTAAAAATGCAATATTGAAAAGTCAAATTAAAATCTTAATATTTAACCACATGGACAATTACAGGTTTTTATTTCTCATAAAAAACAGTTTAAATACAAAAACAGTTCAGGAATTTAGAAATCTAGGATCAAAGGAATTGTCAATTAAGAAACACCGAAAATTTCATATAGTATAAACATCAATTATTTTGCAAAAAAATAAAATCAACACATTAGATCTTTGTTACTATTCCCCCCCTGGAAACCAAGTGGAAACCAAGTGGGGTATATAGGATTCCCCCTGTTGGCCTATCCACAAATCTTATAAGTGTACCTCTTAACCACCTGAAGGCGTTTTCACGAATGTGCATGAAAGAAGCACATCATGTAAAGATATGCATTCATTGGTCTCTGATATCAATAGGGGAGACTTATTTTTTTTAAATATAGAGAAATACAGAGGTATAGAATTTTTAAGTTATATATACACAGGATTCCTTATTTTAGAATCTGATCAAATCACAAAATGTTAATCACAATCATTTGGCATAGAATAAAAGAAAAAAATGTTTTTGGAATGTATTTTTTTCTCTTTCTAAGCATTTTTATATAGTTATGCAATTTCACTTTTGTTTTTCAAAATAAACACATGTTTTATTTATATATAATTTTTCATTTGTCTTGCATTCAGAGTAAAAATAAGCACCAAGAAAGGTATAAGTATTACTGAAACCTAAATGACATAGGTATCAAAATTTTATATCATAAATTAGGTACTTACCTGTCTCATGTACCTTAGGATTTCTCTCTCTGCGGTATTCAGCTCGCCGGGAAGTAAAAAATCACGTGATTACCTGACTTCCGGTAACCTGCATTCTTTATTCTTCTCGGCGCACGAAGGACAAGACACCTTCATTCAGCTCCGTACCTCAGGGCTGAGAACGAGCAAATAAGATCCGCTGTTGAATCGATTGAGCGCTCGTTGTTCGGGTAAACAAAAAACCACAAAAAACATAGACGTTCAAAGTATGAACAGTTGGAAGGAAAGTGGAAGGAAAAGTTCTTGGACTTAGAATCTCACTTAGACAAAAAGCTTGATAGTTTATTTGATAAAATGGGGAAAATGATGTCAAGCATGCAAATTGCAATTACTGAATGTTCACAAAGAACGTCACATAGTACAGTAGGGTCACAAAGACCTGAAGTTGGTAACAATGATATGGAGTCACAAAGACCTATAGCCGTACCTTCTACATCAAAGGGACAACAAAGGCCGAAGACGAATTTACTAGAAGTCCAGTTAGGGTAAGTGATATTTATACCCATTCCGGAAGTGACTGTGATGATGATCAGTTATCGTTACAACCTAGACAACGTTAGACGTAGTGAAAGGGTTGGATCTTGACAGTTTGTAAAGTGCGGACATGTCTGAAAATGAAAATGAAAAAGACATTGAGAATGCAAATGCTAAAAGTTAAAAAGGTCTTTTTGAAATCTTCGGATAAGACGCTTTGACAAACAAAGGTGTTGAGAAAACGGGGATCAAGATTGACGAGTCTCAGAAACAGGTTTTGTTAGGAAATTTCAAATAAACTAAAAGCTTTTCCAGAAGAAGTTTTAGGTTCTTTTCCTGTTGATGTTGACACAGAAAAGTTTCTTGAAGTACCAACACTGGATCATATTATTGAAACTTGTTTAGTGAGAAAATATGGTAAAAAGGCAGCGTTTACTACTGCTGGAAAGTTTCTCTTTTCTCAACTATATAAAATGATAGAGAAAATAGCACATATAGGACAGCAAGCAAGTGATCAGGGCATTATAATGGAATTATATATTCAGCAGAGTTTAGGTACTTTAATGTCAAATTTATTAAGTAATGACTTTGATAAAGACAGTTGCATAAAGCAAGTTCGTGATACTTTTGCTATGACAACCAAAAGTTTAGATCAGATAGGAAGGGCAGGCGTGTTTCATCACATAGTACGTACGTATCTGCATATATCAATTTTTCAAAAACATCGAAAGCTTCCCCCCTTTTTGCGTTCAAAAACAAGTGTACCAAATTCGTGCGGCTCCTGTGTTCGGCCCGACAAGTTCTCCAAGGGTGTTCACAAAGATAATTTCAGTCACAGCGGCATATCTTCGAAAAAAAAGTATACGTCTAGCAACTTATCTGGCGATTGGCTTGCAGTAAATCAAAACAAACAAATGTTAGTTCAAAATCGAGAAGCTATTATAGATCTCCTTGTTCGACTAGGTTTTATCATAAATGTAGAAAAGTCAAATTTCTTCCAAATCAAGATGTGGCATGCATAGGGAAAGTTTATCCCCCAGAGGACAGAATAAAAAAGCTAAAAATGACACTTCTAGAGTTAATGAACGGGCAAACAACAGCACATCATTATCTGAAAGTTCTCTGAATGATGGCCTCTTGTCTAGAGTTGATACCCAATGGTCGTCTGTTTATGAGACCAATTCAGTGGCACCTATTACAGCGATGGAAACCGTCTCTGATTAGCCTGAATTATATAATTCCTTGTACAATAGAACTGAAGATGCATCTGAGTTGGTGGTTGTAAACAACAAACACCTTGAAGGGCCGGGTGATTTCGCCTCTTCAAGCAACTGTTACACTAACGACAGATGCATCGATGATGGGTTGTGGTGGCCATTTAGGGAACCAAAAAGTTCAGGGTCTTTGGTCAGAGCTAAAGAAGACCTGGCATATCAACAATCTAGAACTAGAGGCTGTTATTCTGTCAGTCATACACTTTCTACCAATTTTGAGACAGAAAGTAGTCTTAATACGCTCCGACAACACAACAGTTGTGCAATGCATCAATCGACAGGAGGGACTCGGTCCGCTTATCTATGTCAGCAAACATGGGAGTTTTGGAATTTGGCAATTCAGAACCAAATTGTTTTTAAAGCAGCTCACATTGCGAGTCAGGACAATGTTCTGGCAGACAGTCTGAGTCGGGCAAAATTAAAGTCACATCGACAGAATGGTCTCTGAATCAGGGAATAACGAATCCGATTTTTCACATGTGGGAACAACTTCTGATAGATTTGTTTGCTTCCAAAAATCACAAAGCTCCAGTGTATTGCTCATGGATAAGAGACAACAAAGCATATGCAATAGATGCATTCACAATTCCTTGGGAAGGCATGTTTGCATTTGTTCATCCCCCTCTGTCCCTCATTCAGAAAGGGATTCAGTACATGCAACAATTTCAATGTCAGCTTATACTGATAGCACCTCATTGGCCGAGGCAAACTTGGTATCCGCAAATGTTACAAATGTTAATAGCACCACCAGTGAAATTAACAGTGCGGGAAAATCTCATGTCTCAAGGGAAGGGGAAAATTAATCATCCCAACCCGGAAATATTTCAACTGACTTCATGGCTGTTATGGACAGTTACTTCAGATCAAAAGGCGTTTAAAAAAAACACTAGAAAATTGTTGGAACAGTCATGGCGTCAGGGGACAAGGAAAGATTACAAATCAAAAGTCAAAAAAATTCATAGCTGGTGTAGTCAAAGGAAAATTAATCCCTTTGAAGCATCTTTAGAAGCATGTGCTAACATTTTGGCAGATTTACTTGATGAAGGTTTGAAATACAGAACTATTGCTGGTTACAGGTCAATGTTTCTTCTGTATTAGCTCCCATTGATAAAACTCCTGTGGGGCAACATTCTAGCATAATAAGATGGTTAAAAGATGTTTTCAATAGTCGTCCTCCAGTGCATAAACTTATACCTGAATGGGATTTACCTATCTGAAGCATCCACCTTTTGAGCCGTTGAAATTGGCCTCCTTGAAGTACGGTACCTTTAAGTTTTTCTAATTGCGATAACCACTTTCCGTAGATGTAGTGACTTGCAATCATTAAAACTTGGAGAAGGATCTGTGAACGAACAAAGTCAATGTATTACTTTTTTGAGACATGGATTTTTAAAACAGTCTTTACCTCAACATGGGGGTTCAAAAATTTTTATTCCATCTTTTTCGGACAATAACTTTTGGATCTAAAACGTTCTTTATTTTAGTATTTGGTGAAGACTGAAAAATTTCGTAAAGATCAGCAAAGTTCCAAACTATTTTTGGCAGTGAACAAACCTAATAAACCCGTGTGACAGTCTTGTCAAACAATTTCAAGCCGGATTGTTAAAACTATCAAGTTGGCTTATAGCAAGAAAAAGAACAAGATAGGCAAAGTCAAGGGACATTCTACACGTGCTATTGGACCATCCTGGGCCTTATTTAAGGGAGCTCCAATGAGTGACATTTTACAAAGTGCAGATTGGAGCAGTGCTTCTACTTTTATAAAGTTTTATAGGAAGGATGTCAGTGTAGATTTTTTAAAGTGGTGATTCTACCCGGCGAGCTGGCTAGAGTAAATTAATGATTTTTATTATTTACTGATGTACAGTTATTACCGTATTGTTATATTATGATGTTTATCATGTGGGACTCTGATGGACAGGAAGTCACATCATGGTTATTATTGGTGATGGTTTTTAGTTAAACAGTATTGATGTGGAAGAAACTGTTTCATGCATCCACAGCCTGTATTGAGAAGCTTTGGAATCAAAGATAAATCCTAAGGTACATAAGACAGGTAAGTATCTAATTTATGATATAAAATTCAAAAAATTGTAATCAACTTAAAATTTTGTGAATAAATTATACTTACCTGTCTTATGTAACAACCATCCCTCCATCCCTGCATGAATCAGTTTCTGCGGTGTTCTTCGTGCGCCGTATGAATTATGAAGAATGCAGGTTATCGGAAGTCAGGTAATCACGTGATTTTTGACTTCAGGGTGAGCTGAATACCGCAAAGAGAGAAATCCTAAGGTACATAAGACAGGTAAGTATAATTTATTCACAAAATTTTAACTTGATTACAAATTTTTGAATTTTTACACAACTTACTTCATGATTGTATCACAATTAAATTGAGAAAATTAACAATTAAACCCAGCTAAAAAGAAGCAAAGATGTATCAATTGGGATTTGAATGTCAAATGAAAGGGTACAGATAAAATCAGTAAACACATCCAAGAGCAGCATGAAGAAACCTGTTGCATTAAACACACAAAATAACTGTTGGAGTTTACAAATAAGTTATTGTGTCATCTTTTTTTTGAAGATAATAACAAGTTTTTTTTAAGAATTACTCGTTACAATTTACCCTAGTGGACCGAGTAGTATCCGACTAGGGGTTCCTGTGTTTTACACATTCCTGTGATCCAGGAATTATCATAGGGATAACGGTCCCCTTTTACCTTTTTAATAACAACATAGTTTGATGGATAACAAAAAACACATATATTTTTTTTTATGTAAAACAAGCTTAAGGTTGGGTTACTTTTACTGTTAAAAGAGCAAGACAATTTAAAAAACATTTGATATCTGTACTAATAACATACCAAATAGATGTAGCAATGAAGGTAAACTAACGTATAAAATGTACTAGCAACAACAATAACAAAAAATACATCAGTAACTGAGTAAGTACGGTAATTTTGTGAAAGCGAGTCGGACACACCTTGATTATTAAAATTTAGATAATTTTAGTTTGGTGGACGTGTTTTTCAGCAAACAATAGGTATCCCAATGAGCACAAATTGTGCACCATTGCTTGCCGATTTGTTTCTTCATTCATATAAAGCAGACTTCTTACAATCACTTCTAGACAAAAAGGACCGCAAACTTGCTTTATCCTCCAATCTCACATTTCGTTATATTGATGATGTCCTTTCACTAAACAATCCTCGATTTGGTGACAATTTACATCTAATATATCCGAAGGAACTTGAGATAAAGGACACTACAGATTCTAGGAGGTCTGCTTCATATTTGGATCTATTTCTCGAAATTGACACACAAGGAAGGCTTTGCACAAGGCTTTATGACAAACGTGATGACTTCAACTTTCCAATAGTTAACTTTCCCCTTCTGTGTAGCAACATTTCGTCCGCTCCAGCATATGGAGTTTACGTATCACAATTGATTCGTTATTCCAGAGCATGTGGGGAGTACAACGACTTCCTTGATAGAGCTACACGGCTGACAAGCAAATTGTTAACACAGGGGTTCGTTGCTCCCAGGTTGTTGTCATCACTCAAGAAATTTTACGGACGACATCATGTGCTCGTTTACAAATACGGGATTTCTATCTCTCAGATGAGCACAGATGTTGGTTTGACATAGGGTTTTGTAATGTCATCCTTTCCGGATTTGACCAACACTTAATCGATCTTTGGCAACGTGACGGGAGTGCTATAGCAAGCAGGAACTGCTTACTCTTCCGGAGCACCTGAGTTCACTCTCGTTTCGACTTGAGTTCACGTTACTGAATGCGGTTTTGTTGTTATGTGTGTGTGTGTTTTATATTGTTATGTGGTTTGTTTTGTTGTGATGAGTTTTTGTCTGCCGGTTTTGTCTTTGTCTTTACGGTTTTATGATACTGGTTACCCCTTTGGTACACCTTTGCTTCTTTCAAATATGTGTTCTTTTGATTTATAAAGCTTGGAGATGGTAAGTTAAAGTATAAATTCAATGATTATAAAGTTTCAGTTAATCTAGTTGATTGTTTCTTTTACACTTGTTAATTAAGGAAAGAGATGATCGAAGATTGTATTTCCATACATTTAACAATGAATTAAAATCTAATATTTCATGTCTTTCTCGAAATTTTAATGTGTTCCACACTTTCCAAAGGTTCCATTTTGAATAGAATAAGACAATATTTAATATATAATCGTTGCCATTTCCATAAAAACCCAAGTATCATATTTTGTTCTGATATTGCTAAATTTTGGATGATATTTGCGGATACTAAGATTTGGGTCAGACTTCTAATGATTAATTTAGCAAAATTGCAATGAACGAATAGATGTTGTAACGTTTCATAATTTTGAATGTTATTTAGTTGACAGAATTGACATTTGCCATTAGATTTTTTCATGTGTCATAGTCTATATTCTGTATAAAGAATATTGTTGATAGTTTCCCATTGGAATTTTTACCCCTTTTTTCAACATCAATGGATTTTAGGGTAAACCAGATTTTCTTCCAGTCATTTTGAGTAAGGTTGCC
Source organism: Arcuatula senhousia (assembly GCA_963971305.1). NCBI lineage: Eukaryota > Metazoa > Mollusca > Bivalvia > Mytilida > Mytilidae > Arcuatula > Arcuatula senhousia. The sequence goes on from OZ020312.1 coordinate 38,611,873, forward strand.
AAAGTGTGAGTCCCATTTTCGTTACATTTTTAGTAGGTAAAAAAACATTGTTATAACCGGATCAAAACATCGTTTTAATTCATGCTTTATTTAGATGTGGATGGTGATTATTTTTCCACACTGAAAATATTTTAATTTAAGAAAACCATGACATGACGTCGAGAAAACAACGAAAAAAAGATATTCATTTTAAAGGAATCAGAAAGAAAAACAGACAAAAAGGCAAAACAATATTGGGGAAAATGAAAATATATTTGGAAGTAATAAAGTTAAAAGTGTTTTTAGCCAATCCATTAAAAGCTTATGCGATTAAAGGTAAAAAAAACCTGGTTGTTTAGAAATATTATGTGTTGTTATTTCCAATACCTAATATCAAAGAATGATTAAAGGGAGGAAAATACAACGATTTTTAAATTCTTTTCATTTTAGAATCTTGATACTGCGGATTAGCACACATATTGACAAATTGATGACTGTATATTTATATCATTTAATTATACATGTTTGTTTGAAGATAACATAGATTTGTTTTACTGCAATGGGTTACATAGTTTCAACTTGGTAATACACGTACATAGTATGTGACAAAATTGTATTGTGAACATACACATGTACAGGCGAGTCAAAAGACTTGGGGCTTGTTTAGGGGGGGGGTACCAATATCCCATATCCCCATAAATTTTTCATCAAATATCCTGTATCCCCAAAACTGTTTTTCCAGTATTCCATATCCCTGTAAATAAAATTGACAAAAATATCCCATATCCCAATAAGTTTTGCCTCAAATATCCCGTATCCCACTAAGAAAATGTGTGGATATCCCATATCCCAATATACCCTAAACAAGCCTCAGACTTGGCCATGCGATTGAACTGCAAAAGTAATTCATTTGTGAAACAAATATTTATCGTTCGTAACAATCAGTTTGATGTTAAAAGCTTAATAAAGTCTAAATTAGAGACTTGAATTGGTTAATATAAAAGAAAGGATCAAAGCCCAACAGGTCTTATCATACATTCAATGATATACTTATTAATGTAGCATAGTTGGATCAAGGATGGTGGATTTATAACTCAATTGACAGGCTGATCTGAGTTTGAAATACAAGAAAATTGATATTACATATACATATTTTACAGACTTTGCATGAGGCTTTCCATTGCACAAAAACAGAGTATTAAAAAACAGCACGTAATTGTATTATGCAGTCGTTGTATTTAGTATACATATGCAAAGAAGAATATACATGTATCAATTGGGAATTCAAATGACATCAAAAGCTCGAAGATGCATGCAAAGATCAAATCAGTTTAAACAAAAAACACAAACCAACACGAAGAAACAAACAACATAAAAATCATAACATTCACATGATTCAACATTTGTTCAACCAAATTAGCACCTCAAAGTCAAACTAAACGAGAGAAAACTCTGGTGATCTGTAACATGTGTAAGCATCCCACAGCTAATAACTATGGTTCCTTTCAACAAATTTAAGAGACATACCAATCAATTTGCACATGACTTAAAACTGTCACAAATCAAATTTACCCACAAAATGTAACCATGGAAATATCAGCACGTTTAACAGTTTATGATACTAAGATATGAGTTACTTAAACCACACACGTCATAAACTTTTCCTGCTGCATGACAAAACTTTCATCAAAAATAATTGTGCAAATTTTCATGTGAGGAATGATAATGAAACATATGAAATACGTTCTTTTAACATGTTTAAAACACAAACATAATACACAGAAAAGAGTTCCACGAATCCCAACATGATTTACTAGTATGTGAGTATCGTGATTGAAAATTCCAATTTAAATTGAGATATGGACCATGTGGACTGACGCAGATCTTTCTGTTATCATGGTTATTACCAGACTGAGTGTTAATTATAAGCAATTATAAGCAATTCAAGGCCGTCGCCAGGAAAATGACAGTGGTTACAAGTCGTTAAATATAGCCACAGGGACATGAGGGAGGGACCATGATCAATTTATACGAGATTATATTAAGAAGACGGAAAAAACAAAGGATTAAAAAATGAAAGTTCAATTATCGCGGAATTAAAACTCCAACAGCAGCGCTAACCTTTAAAAATGACAACAAAGTTCCAGACAATAAATTCAGTCACGCTTGACGTGGCTTCGTCTATTCAAGACTCATCAGAAGCGCTCTACGCAAAGGTTGGAAATGCCAAACACTATGAATATGACGAGTATAGAAAAATAAAACCAAAAATGCCGACCTGGAAACCCAATTATGACTTAGATCAATCTATGCAAGGGGTAGGAATAAACGTTAAAGTTTTGTCAATTTTGAAATTTAGACTCGTCGGGTAATTTTTTATAGCTTTGATGTCTTCTTCAACGCAAAAGTCTTGATGTCGGAGCTGGCTTACCTTGTGGAAGAAACCTTAGGGTTTTGACAATTTTAAAATTAAAACTGGTTATTTATAGCTTGGTGTGTTCTTTAACACAAAAGTGTTATTGCCGGAGCGGGCTTACCTCGGGGAAACAAAACTCCAACAGCAGCACTAACCGTCACGAAGTTAGTTCGAAAAACCACTAAAAAATAAAATCAACAGACACAAAAATAACATGATAACCACAAAACATACAAACAATATAAAAAAACTACATTCTTCGACTCAAACTCAAGTTAAACAAGAGTGAACTCTAGGTGGTTATTGTATTGATTTTTGTGATTTTATTGATTTTGTATTATAAATATAATTATTTAATAAATAAATTCTTCTTTTCAGGTAATTTTGTACATATTTTATTACTTAAACTTAATTATGGTTATTGGGTACATTTTAAAGTGTTTATCAACCTTATCTGTTTCTTATTCGAAATTTCGTGTTAAATTCTTATCTAATCCTCTGGACAATGGTCAGCTGGTCCTAAATTATCATGACCAGTAACGTTTCAAGATCACGAATTCTTAAAATGATCTTATCTCACATTTTCGGCCTTAAACTATATAAACAGGATGAAATTAAGACCTAATCAGTTTTGGTCTACTTCTAATTCTAGTTGGTTGTGCTTGGCCTGATTAGACGATCCTACGTGACTAGTTCCGTCCCAAAACTCAAACCAAAACTCAAACTCAAAACTTGCTGCAAACACCACACCAATACAAAACGTCATCATAATATTATGGTGGAGGATGTTTTCTAAGATTCAGGCCAAGCCGAAGAGCGTAAACTACTGGTTCGAAGAAAGTGACGAAGAAGAGGTCATTATAGGTCCATCCTCATTCGACTATTCACATTCCGACGACACCACTGTACGACTCTCACCACCAACGTACACAACGGGGGCGAATAACTCATATCCATCCAGGAATTCCTGGGATCCGCAAAAATTATCTACACCTTCAAATGTTGAACCAATACAATTATCGCCTGATTTATTTTGCAGTAAACAAGACATGGCATCATCATTACTTTCAGGACCTGTGCCATCAGCACCAACTCCTCTGCAACCGACACTTCTTGCGCCACAACAACCTAACTTAATACCAGCACCTGCTCCTGTTTTTGCTCCTAGACCAATACCTGGACCAATTCCTGCACCAACACCAGGACCAGTTCCTGCACCAACACCAGGACTAGTTGCTGCACCAACACCAGGACCAGTTCCTGCACCAACACCATGACTAATTCCTGCACCAACACCAGGACTAATTGCTGCACCAACACCAGGACCAGTTCCTGCACCAACACCAGGACCAGCTGCTGCACCAACACCACCTCCTCCAGTGTCAAAACCATCAACAAAGGAAGGTAGGACCATGATTTCGTATATACCCACCAATCTACAGTTAGAATCTTTCAAAGGAGATGGGAGCCAAAACCCCAAGACTTGGTTGCAAACTTTTAAACAATATTGTGATATTTTCGATATGTCAGATCAGAAAAAAACAGAGTCTTTTCCTTTTTATTTGACACATCATGCAAAAGTCTGGTATGAAACTTTACCAGTTTATCAAAAGCAAAATTATAAACAACTCTTGGCAACATTTTTAAAACGTTTTAAAGAGCCTCAAAGTCTTTTAGATTTAACCATTTTACAAACTTGTCAAGGAAGAGAAGAATCTGTTTTAGATTATTTAACACGATTGTTAAAACTATCAACAACTAAGAATATTTCAGATGATATTTTGTTGGCAGTAGGGTTAAATGGTTTAAAGGCAGATTTAAAAACTTTATGTATTAGTAAAGAACCGAAAAATTTTGAGGAACTTCGTCATGTTGCATTATTGGCGGAAAAAGCAGTAAATTCAAATATTGGATCTATATCTTCTTTAAACCACGCTGTTTTAGAAGAAATTCACTCACTAAAAGAACAAGTACAATCGATCAATTCAATTAAACCTGTAGAGCATGGATCTGAAAAAATTCCTCAAAATAATCAGCAATTGTATCAACCAAATGTTCCATATCCTAATATTCCTTATTATTATCATCAACCATTTTTGTATCCTTCATATATGCACAATCAACATTTTCAACCATTTTCATATAGACCCAGACAATATAAAAATATTCAGTCAATGCCTAGAGCACGGGCTCCATTTCCTAATAATAATCTTGCCATAAGAAATAGGTTGCAAACTCCAAATGCTAAATGTTTATATTGTTTAAATCCATATCATCAAAGGTCCAAATGTCCAGCTTTTAATGTAGTTTGTCATTCATGTCAAAAATTAGGACATTTTTCTAAAGCTTGCTTATCTTCAAAACGTTCTCAAAATCAATAGCAATTAAAGAAAAGGGGCAAATCTAAGGTTATTAACGAAATAACTAATGTTAAAGAACATACTATTAAAATGTCAATAAAAGATCAATGTACTTTTCCAATTTCTATTCATAATAAGGAAACAACAGCTCTTTTGGATACAGGATCAACAATAAGTGCAATAAATGAAGAAACACTGAATTCTATAAATTCTAATAAAAAGTTACAATCAACTAATGTTTGTAAAATAATAGGTGCAGGAGGTTCTACTCATTCAGTAAAAGGTAAAATAGATCTAAAATTTAAATTAGGTAATGTTAATCTTTCACATACCTTTTATGTTATTCCTGAATTAAGACATTCAGCAATATTAGGAGTTGATTTTTGTAAATCACACCATGTATGTATAAATTGGAAAACAGAAACTTTAACTTTATTCAAAAGTTCTCTTCAAATTAATGTTATAAATTTATGTCAAGGACTTGCAAGGGTAAATCATTTAACAACAATCCCGCCACATTCTTATAAAAATGTAAAAGTACGGTTGTCAAAAACAAAACCTAATAAGTCAGTTTTATTAGAACCTGTTAAATCTAATTTATCAAATAAGTCTAAATTTCTTGTATCAAAATGTTTAGTAAATTCTTCTTCAAATAATAGAGCTTTTATTCAAGTATTAAATTCTACAGATAAACCGATTAATTTAAATAAAAATAAAGTTCTTGCCTCTATCAATAATATAGACGATTCTAATATTTATCCTATAGATTCTATAGATAACAACGTAAAAATTGATAACAATACTAAATCTACTCAATCACCAATTGAATTTGATCTTTCTAATGCAGACTTAACTACAAATCAAAAAAATATCTTAAAGCAATTTTTAAATAAAAACAGAGATGTATTTGCAACTTCTTTAAACGAGTTAGGTAAAACAAATATATTTGAGCATGTTATTGAGACCACAACTGATAAACCTGTAAAATCACGTCCATATAGAGCGTCGCCTGCAGCTAAAAAAGAAATTCAAAGTCAAGTTGAAGATTTACTAAAACATGATATTATTGAACCTTCCACAAGTGATTATAGTTCAAAAAAATAATACTGTCCTCGTCAGTCGATGTGATAACATCTTTTTACTTTTTAGCCCCTGAAGAAGGACTTTATGTCCGAAAATTTGGGCAATTTAGTTTTTATTTGTTTTAAAGGTTTAATTTATTTATATTTCATATTTTGTTTTACCTTTTAAATGTGGCTTCACCTACCATTTATTTACCTATTTGATTATAGTTCACCCGTTTGTTTTAGTTCTAAAAAATGATAAAACTTGGAGAATGTGTATTGATTATCGTGCACTTAATGCACAAACGGCAATTAGAGAATACCCTTTACCAAGATTCGATGAACTTTTGGATTCGTTAGGTCAAGCAAAACCTACAATATTTTCAACTTTAGATCTTAAAATGGCATATTATCAAATGGGAATAGAAGAAAATTCTAAACACAAAACTGCTTTCATAACTCATGATGGTCTTTATCAATTCAAAAGATTAAGTTATGGATTGAATAACGCTTGAAAAGTTTTCAAGCACTCATGACTAAAGTTTTAAAAGGTTTAACATGGCAACATTGTTTAGTTTATGTTGATGATGTTATTTTTTGGTCAAAAGATTTTGATTCTCATCTTAAACATTTAGATTTGATTTTCAAACGATTAAGACAAGCAAATCTAAAATTAAAACCAAAAAAATGTGATTTTGCAAAATCAGAAATTTTGTATTTAGGACATATAATATCTAAACATGGAATTAAAGTTGATAATCAAAAAATTGAAGCTGTAAAATCATTTCCTATTCCAAAGAATGTTCATGATGTTAGATCATTTTGTGGCTTTACTAACTATTTTAGAAGATTTATTAAAAATTATTCTCAAATTATACACCCTTTAAACTGTCTTCTGAGAAAAAATGTTCCTTTTAAATGGACTAGTGATTGTCAAAGTTCTTTTGATAAATTAAAACAAGCACTCACAACAGCTCCAATTTTAGGATTTCCTGATTTTAATAACCAATTCCTATTGTCTTGTGATGCTTCACACCAATCAATTTCTTATATTTTATCCCAAATTCAAAATGGAAAAGAAACTGTAATAGCATATGCAGGACGATCATTATCACCAGCAGAAAAAAATTATACAATTACAGAGTTAGAACTTTTAGCAATTATAACAGGAATTAAATATTTTCATATCTATTTAGTAAGCAACAAATTTAAACTTTTTACTGATCATAAAGCATTATCTTATCTTAAAACCATGAAAAATACCAATCAACGTCTTATGAGATGGGCATTATCTTTTCAAAGTTATAACTTTGACGTTATCTATAGACCAGGAAAACAAAATCAACCATGTGACGCATTATCACGAAGACCTTATGACATTACTTCTCATAAGATTAAAACAAAATCAAATGTTAACGCTATCACATCTTTAACAGAAACAACATTTATTTATGAAGGAGAATCTTTAAATGACATTAAAAACAATTCAATAGACAAACAATTGCCAAGTATAAATAACATTGATAACATTTCAGAAATACAGGCTAAATGTCCTTATTTTGGACCAATTATAAAATTTTTAGATAATGGTACTTTGCCTGATGACACAAAAAGAGCAAAAGCCATTCCATATGAAAGTTCACAATATGAATTAATAAATGGCATTCTTTATCATTTTTTCCAACCTAGACAAAAAATAAAGACTCATCCACATCAACTTATCAAACAATTAGCACTACCTCAAACATTGCGTTCTGATATTATTTTTTCGTTTCATGACAATAAAGCAAGTGGAGCTCATTTGGGTGTTCAAAGAACATATGAAGCAATTAAACACAGATATTATTGGCCAAAAATGTATCAAAATGTGTATGATTATGTAACAAGCTGTCAAACATGTCAAACAGTTAAAAAGGATTCAAAAGCTACTGAAGCTCCTTTATCTCCAATACCTATCAACGGTCTTTTTGAACGAGTACATATGGATGTTTTAGCGGGTTTGCCTACTTCAAAAGATAAATACAAATACATTCTATTAGTTACAGATTCTTTTTCACATTGGTCTGAATGTTTTCCACTTAGATCTCAATCAGCAGAAGAAATAGCTGAGATATTATTTTCGCAATTTTTCACAAGATATGGTGCATGTCGATATTTAGTATCTGACCGACACTCTTCCAATATGAGCAAAATTATTAATCTTCTTAGCAAAATGTTTAATGTGAAGCAACATTTTACAAGTGCTTATCATCCTCAAAGTAATGTGGCTTGTGAAAGATTTAACTCAGTAATTGCACAGTCGTTAAGAGCATATTGCTCAAAGCATCAATCAACATGGCCTTCAATTCTACTAAGTATAATGATGGCTTTTCGTATGAGCCCATGCACACAGTCAACAGGCTTTTCACCTTATCATATGCTTGTTGGAAAAGAAATGCCAATGCCTATAGACATATCTTTCATTCCGGAAGAATTAATTACCCAAAACTATGACCAATATATAGATGAACTAATTTCTCGATTACAAATTATACATGAATTAGCTAAAACGAATCTTGAAAAATCACAACTTAAAAGTAAGAAATATTATGACACTAAAGCAAAATTACCTTCGTTTATTAATGGAGAACAAGTTCTTTTAAAAGTTGAAAAAATAGAACTAGGGAAAAAGAAGAAATTACAGGACAAATGGTCAGGTCCCTTCAGAATTATTGAAAACAAACACAATCTTTTATATAAACTTTTAAACCCTAGAACTTTAATTCCTTTAAAATCATATATCCATGCAAACAGATTACGTTCATATAAAGATCCTAGAGATTATCGCCTGCCACCCCAAGAAAATGTACAAAATAATAGTGATGAGTCAGATGAAAATGTTGATTTACCTCTTCATGACGAAGATAAGACGTCACAAGACAATGTAAATGTTGAAAATGAAGCAAACAAAAATAATCAAAATAAACAAAACAATGATACTTGGTATAAAGTAAAGAATTTACTAAAAACCAAATTAGTTAATAAGAAACGATATTATTTAGTTGAATGGGATGATCCTAATTCAGATCCCACGTGGGAGCCAGACGATAATGTAACCCAAGATTTAAAAATAGCTTTTCACACAAATCAAGCGCGCGAAAGAATAAACAAGCTAAAAACAAAACGTAAACGATAATTGTAAATAGTTATATTTAAGATTTTTGCACGATTCTACAATCAAACCTTTATTTTTGGTCCGCTAGCAATAAATTTAATTTAGTTTATTTTTCTTGTAGGAATGTACAACACTTTAGTGCGATTCTTCTTATTTATGCTACTTTGCCAATTATCGTACGCTGATGTACAAAGGCTCAATTATGGAGTTATCTTTGAAGAAACACCAAATGTTGATTTTGCAACAGATTACTGGACTCATATCTATGAAATTCCTATGTACCTTGATATACGTCATCCTCTCATTGTTAATTATCCAAAAGAAAATGCATTGTGCAAGTCTTATGAAAAATATATTGGTCAATTTAACAATGTTCGCTCTTATATGAATTTACAAATACAAGATGCTTCAGATTTTATTGTAGAAACTATTCCTCACTTGAATCATACTTTAATAGGTAAATCAAAACGATATTTATTAAGTTTTATTGGTAATACATTTGGAAATTGGTTAGGTTTAGTTTCTGAAAACCAATTTAATAAAGTTGTAGCTCACATTAATAAGCTTACTACTCAACATAATGAAATTTCATCAGCTCTTAAGCAGTATGGAGGAAGTCTAACTTCATTTGTAACACAAACAGAAGAAAGGTTAACAAACGCTATAAAAGCTATTAAACAAAATCAAAATATAATTTCTTATCTTCGACGAATGATTACATCTGATATACAAAACTTGGAAAAACATTACTCTAACCTTTTTCAAATTTTCATAGACCAAAATCAGGATATGTCAACAATTCATAACTATATTGTAAATTTAAAATCTGCTGTCATTAATCTAATAGAAGGTAATATTTCTCCTTTACTTTTACCTCCAAAGGTACTCTTACAAACAATGATTGATATTGAAACACTATTAAAACAAAACCATCCATCATACAAACTTTTGACAACAAATCCTAATTTTTATTATAATAATGCTAAATATATGGCTTTTCAAAATAATTCTAATCTTTATATTTCAGTTCAATTCCCAATTACAACTCATGGTTTATCCTTTAAAACATATAAAGTCAATTCTTTTCCTATAGCTGCAACTCATAATTCTTCTCATACTACAATATTACAAGATACTCCAAACTTATTTTTGATAACTGACGATGATAAATATTACTTATCCTTATCAAATCAACAACTGTCTTCATGTTCTAAAACTAATCCTATTCACTGTTCCTTTAATCCACCTTTTACGAATGAAAACGATGATTGTATTTTTAATATTTTTACTGATAATAAAATGAATATTAAGTCTCTCTGCAATTATAACTTTTTACCTAATTCTTTAAAATCAAGTGTAAAACAAATTTCTGAAAATTCTCTTTTATTGTATAATATTGATACATTACAATTAACTTGTAACATTACTTCACATTCAGTAAAAGGGTGCTCTTTTTGCATTTTTACTATTCCATGCCACTGTATTTTAGAAATAAACTCAACTATTTATGCACCCAAAATTTCCTTTTGTGATACCGAACAAGTTACAGATTTTACGAAAACATTTCCAGTTAATTTACCTATTTTACAACACTTTTTCGATAATTCAAAATTAGATAAAATTCTTGGAAATACATCTTTTAACCTTCCTATATCTGTTAATCTTCCAAATTTTACTATTTATCAAAATACTATGAAACATATTTTTGCTACAGATGACAAATATCAATTTAATCTAAAGAAACTGTCTACTATAATAAAGAAACAAAATAAAGTTTACTCTACCTTATCAGAATCAATCATGGATGGACAAATTGATCTTAATTTTAATTCTTGGCCAACAACTACTGATATTTTAGCAATAACTTCTATTATTTTATCCTCATTGAACTTTATAATTTTACTATACTTATTGTATAAATTTAAACTTATAATAACAGCAATAGCATTATATCAACCTACTAAAGTTTCTGCATCAACTCTTCCAACTTTTCATTATATTAATACTTCTACACCAAAGCCAGCTTCTTTTATTGAACTTTTACAGTCTAATCTAAAATGGGACCATATTCTGTTTACACTCAGCTTTATTTCTTTTCTTTTAACAGTTATACTTTTCTTCAAAATTTTTCGTAAAACGAATATGAATACACATCTAATTTTAGAAATAACAAACGGTTCAAAATGCTTATGTCTGCAAATTATTTCTTTATCAATGTGTCCAATATTTTGGGAAATAAAATGTCCTCACGTCATAGATAAAATTACTCTTATATTTTCTTTAAGACCTAAAATCAAAATAAATTACAGTAGTTTATCTGTTCGTAATAAACTAACTTCTTCATATCTATCTTTACCTGATTCAATTTCTATAAATATTTTTCAAGCTTTTGTTTTAAAATCAATTCTAAAACGACCTTTTACAGCCTATATTTTACTGAGTCATAATAATATAAAATACCCTATAACTTTGAATAAATAAACTTATATATTTGCTTTAATAAAAAAAAACAACTAAATATTTTCTCTTATTTTCTACTTGTAGAGCCTGAAGACATAGATGTGGAAACTCTACACCCGGAGGAGGTTTGGAATGCTTTGTTAACCGGCTCTCCTCCGGTTGACTACTTAGAAGCTTTTAAATATTTGCTTGATTATAATTTTGATCCGTTCGAATCAGACGAATCATTATTACAATTGTGTCTTCACACAATAAATGACCATTACGATATTTTGGAATTTCCGGATCTTCCCCACTATTTATATGTTCACATAGACTACTTTCAACAACTTAATAAGTCATATGAAAGACAGGTCAACAATTATTTTAGATAAAAAAAAAACAAACCAAATATGTTTATTACTTGTAAATTTTTTGATGAAACCCTAGCTATTCATAAATTTCACAAAATTTTAAAAGTGTCTGATTATTTTTTGACCTTGTCTCGGTATAATCAAAATATTGTAAATTTTTCGCATTTAGATTTTGATGTTTTCAAAATGTTTCTTCATTCTATTTCTTCAGAATCTACTTTGCCATTTGACGTCACAATTTTAAATAAAGCAATAATTATTTCTTCTTTCTTACTTATTCCTGAACAATACCTTAAACAAATTTTACCCTTTTCACATTTAAATATTCATAATGTTTCAAAATTCCTTATTGTTATTCATACTTTATTAACTTCTAATTATTTAGACATAGCAAAACAATGGGTTATTCAAGGTAGGCTTCCTCTATCCTTTTTGTCTGTCCCTACAGTTTCTTATACTAAATTTAAACAAAAATATCGATATGAACAACGTTTATTTTCTTTTAAAAAACAATATTTACAAAAATGTTTATGTTACAAATGTTTAAAATTTCAAACTGACTATTCTTGGTACAAGGATGATTTTCTTTTTGATGACGAAACTTACGTTCCTTTATTTCCAGTAAAAAGTAAACTTTGTTTTCAAAAACCTTGATTTCTCTTAAATTATATAGTGGAACCTACTTATTTTAAATTTAACATTTATCAAGACATTTTTCAATTTCAAAGTTAATACTTTTCAAAAATAATACCGATTATTATAAATTACTAAATTGCATGCATTTGTACATAATCATTTCAAAGGCCTTCATTCATTTTATTATTTTTTTTCCATATTTTCATATCATTTTATTATGGAGATGACAGGAGATGCCTGGTCTCAATTTCATTTTTCATTGTATATATCATAGAACTTGCATGTTCTTATATGAATTTTCATATCATTTGCCTCTTTTTTTTCACTGTATATATATTGTTTTATAAATACAAATAATTCTCATGTTTTATTTCATGTTGTTACTTCTACATTTTGTTTCTCCTCTTGCATACAAAAAAATTACAAAAATCTAAATACAAAAAATTATATAATAATATCTATTTACTTTCAGTAAATGAAAAAAAAAATCATATTTTTTTTTGGTTAACAAGGGGGAATTATTGTATTGATTTTTGTGATTTTATTGATTTTGTATTATAAATATAATTATTTAATAAATAAATTCTTCTTTTCAGGTAATTTTGTACATATTTTATTACTTAAACTTAAATATGGTTATTGGGTACATTTTAAAGTGTTTATCAACCTTATCTGTTTCTTATTCGAAATTTCGTGTTAAATTCTTATCTAATCCTCTGGACAATGGTCAGCTGGTCCTAAATTATCATTACCAGTAACGTTTCAAGATCACGAATTCTTAAAATTATCTTATCTCACATTTTCGGCCTTAAACTATATACACATGATATAAACAGGATGAAATTAAGACCAAATCAGTTTTGGTCTACTTCTAATTCTAGTTGGTTGTGCTTGGCCTGATTAGACGATCCTACGTGACTAGTTCCGTCCCAAAACTCAAACCAAAACTCAAACTCAAAACTTGCTGCAAACACCACACCAATACAAAACGTCATCATAATATTATTCGGGAAAGTTTTGCTTTTTGAAGTATACATACACCCGTCACTTTGCAAACAATCAGTGTGTGGCTTTATCCTGTAAAGGCCTTCAACACAAACAGTCAGGGGACAAACTTGTACAAGTCAGAATGGTCTGAGTCAATCTTAAAACTTGTAAGATCTTGATTACTGACACAGAAATTAAGAGCAACTTAACGAATCGGTCATATAACATCTACAGTTGGGATGATTTAAATTGTACATCTGCCAATCTTATTTACGGACTAGAATGTACCCTTTGTGGACTGATATATGTTGGTGAGACAAAAGGAAGACTAAATGCTCGTATGTGTGGCCACATATCCGGAATCAACAACGACAGTTTTCCTTTCGTTTACCAGCATTTTAACCAACCTGATCATTCCATTTTGGCCTTAAAAGTCCGCATTTTGGAAAAAAAAATTACCATCCTACAAAAAATCCCATGTTAAGTACACCTTTCCGTGAAGAGAGAGAAGAATTCTGGGTTCGACGACTGGCACTACCTTATGGCTGCAACGACAACATTGGAAGTGTAGGAAACTTATCTAGCCCTAGAAACAGTGATGTTAATGTGATGAATCTCTTTGAAAAAACGGAGAGACGGAATCGCAGTCATGGACATCGTAAATACAATGCACCAAAGCTTTGCGGTGTATCAATTAATGGATTGCTTCTGTTTGTCCAAAAACCTCTAGGGATTCATCAAATTCGAACTAAACTGTACTCTATTCCCCTTTCTAAACTCAATACTTTGTACAAGGAATGTCTAGAAAATCCGGTCACTGATCCTAAGTCTAACATTTATAGACTCACTGCTATCGTTCTTGATATCGGTTACAACCGCTTATTCAAACCTGTTGGAGTTCCATACGAAAACAGTAAAGACAATCGTTCTTTTCTTTCACTTTCATTTTTAAACAAGGGGTTAGTTGCTTTTAATTTAGGAAATATTCTACACCACAAATCTGTTACGGAACATATTCCTCCTTACTTCAAAGAAAAAAGCATTCACATTATCTCTTATTCCTACACTTCCACCATTGCACCTAAGGTTTTCAACTATAAACAAGTGTTGCTGGATTTCCAAATCAATGACCTTAAAGCAAAACCTGACTGTACCTGTGAAAAGTCGCCATTCAAATGTAGTCCCTCTGACCACGTTATCACTGGTGACCTCAACATCGTGGAAAATGACTTACTTCGCGATGTTTTGGCTAAGGTACCTAAATATCTTGAGCCAAGACGAATCAACTGGAGATATAATTTCAAAACAATTATGGATTCAGTTGAGGACTATGACAGAAAATGGGCCAAAAAAAAAAGAACAAGAGAAAGAATGTGACGTTTTGTCAGAATGGGTAAAAGCTGTGAGGCCATTGTTTTTGAAAAGAGTCAATTCTTTGAAAGGCTCAATGAGCACTAAGGCAACATCCATTTTCAGCAACGCTGATTTTGCCAAAACATTGAATTTGTCCACCTTACATGACAAATATGTTGTTGTACCTGCAGACAAAGCACCAAAATAACATCATTTTTGTGTGCAAGAAACACTATATTGACTGTTTGACAGCTGAATTGGGGGTTGGTTGTACCAGCAATAGCACCACATACACGGCTACATCACTGTCTAAGGAGGAAATCATTGACAATCACAAATCTGTCATTTCCTCCTTCGGTCTTCTGTTGTTGGCAATAATGATGACATCACATCCCTGTATTGGATTCCTAAATTATACAAAAATCCATACAAACAGCGTTTCATTGCAGGGTCATCCAAATGTACAACTAAGCCTCTTTCAGTCAATAAAATCCGGCCTCCAGAAATATAACGATTGTTGTTATTCTAGAAATGGTGTCAATCAAATGTGAGTCCTGAAAAATTCGAAAGAACTGATGGAGATTCTCAACTCTAAATCAGTTTCATCTTGTAACAGCATCAAAACATTCGATTTCTCCACACTTTACACTTCTATTCCACATGAACAACTGAAATCGAGATTGGCACAGCTTATTAAACGCAGCTTTTTCAAAAAGAATGGAAAACACAGGTACAAATATCTAGTATAGTCGATTATACCAAGACTTACTTTGTCATCAATGAATCTAAGAAAAAGAACAAATTTACAGAAGACCAAATAATCGACATGCTCAATTTTCTTATTGACAACATATTTATTCAGTTTGGTGGACGTGTTTTTCAGCAAACATTAGGGATTCCAATGGGCATTAATTGTGCACATTTGCTTGCTGATTTGTTTCTTCATTCATATGAAGCAGACTTCTTACAATCTCTTATAGACAAAACAGACCGTAGATTAGCTCTCTCTTTCAACCTCACGTTCCGTTATATTGATGATGTCCTTTCACTAAACAATTCTCGATTTGGTGACTTTCTCCATCTCATATATCCCCAAGAGCTTGAGATAAAGGACACAACGGATTCTAGGAAGTCAGCTTCATATTTAGATATACATCTCGAAATTGACTCTCAAGGGAGACTTTCAACAAGACTCTATGACAAACGTGATGACTTCAACTTTCCAATCGTTAACTTTCCCTTCTTGTGTAGCAACATTCCGTCCGCTCCAGCTTATAGAATTTACGTATCTCAATTGATTCGTTACTCCAGAGCGTGTGGGACTTACATCGATTTCCTTAGCAGAGCGAGACGTCTGACGCAAAAATTGCTCACACAGGGTTATGTTTCTCCTCAGTTGCTGTCTTCACTCAAGAACTTTTATCGAAGACATCATGCACTTGTAGATCTAGACAAATGTGGAACTTCGATCTCTCAGATGAGTGCAGATGTTGGTTTGTCATAGGGTTTCGTTTTGCCTTCCTTTACCGGATTTGACACGCTGAATGGACTATTGGCAACGCGACGGTGGTGCTATAGCAAGCAAGAACTGCTTACTCTTCCGGAGCACCTGAGTTCACTCTTGTTTCGACTAGAGTTCGCGTTGTTGATTGATATTCAGTTATTTTGTGTTTCCATGTTTGATATGTTTGATATGTTGTCTGTTGTCTGTTTTTCCCTTTCTTGTCGGTCTAAACTGGTTTTGTGTCTGCCCTTTTGAACTTTTGACATTCGGATGACCCATTGGTACCTCTGCTTCTTTACTTGTACAAGTCAGATTAAATAAATTAGAGTTATCTTCTCCTTATTTTTAGAATTTTCAATCTGACTTCTACGAGTAGATTATACTATAATGCCCTTTATTCAAAGTCTCTTATCTATAGATATATTCTGTATGGTTACATATCTATTGTATATACTTAAAGCTACTTGAAAATAGTCATGGGTATGTAATTTAATTTTTTGGTTTTAATACAATTTTTACTTGTACAAGTCAGCATCTAAATTTTACTGCCCCTCTTTTGCAGTAAATTTCTCCACTTTGGCGGTCGTGAACACCAAGGTCTTTAAACAAACGAAAAATTAGATGACATGCAAATAGTCTACGGTCATTCATATATTCACTGCAATGTTTTCTTTTAATATTTGTGCCGTTGTTTGAATTGCAGACAACATTTATAGGTCGATTTTTAACCAACTGTTCTGAAAGAAGCAAAGATAAACATTCGAGTATCAAAATTCCGAAAGGGTAACGACGAAACCGGTAAACACAAACAAGAACAGCACGAAAAAACACAAAACACAAATTAACCGAACCGAAATCAACAACGCGAACTCAAGTCGTAACAAGAGTGAACTCAGGTGCTCCGGAAGAGTAAGTGGTTGCTTGCTATTTCACACCTGACGTGCTGCTAATTTCCCTACCAATTTTTAAAAATCGTCAATAAACACATTATATTTCCTTTAAGGTACGTATTTAACTATCAGAAACCGTAAAACAAAACAAAAACAATGTACATAAAGCTTATATGTTTTGTGATAAATTTAGTTAAGGACGGACCATTTCACATAAAAGAGGGAGGCTAGGTTTTTTTTTTGGTCAGAATGTTGGGGGTTTTTTTTGGCGCAGAGCGCGAAATGTTTGTTTTTGAATTAAGGCGGTGCAACAGAAGTGTTTTTTTCAATATAAGCATTATTTTATATCTAAGCAGCAATCCTTCCTAAGAATATTTTTTTTCTTACCCTCAGCTGCAAAATATTTTATCTTCTTCAAAATTAGTTTTCAAAATATCTTTTAGTAAAATTGCAAGGCTCCTACAAGGTAAATAGTCGGCCCTTCAATATGTCTTTTAAAACGTACAAACGCGAGTCAATGACTTTAACGGTTTGCATGATTTATTCGTTTGTAAAAAAAATATCTCTCTTTCATCAGTTTTGATGCAAAATGCTTAATAAAGTCTAAATTAGAGACTTGGTTTATATAAAAGAAAAGATCAAAGTCCGACAGGCCTTAGCATGCATTCAATGATACAGATGGGTCCAGTCCTAACCTGTACAAAAGTGAACTTAAAGCAGACTTTAGGTCCGCTTTTCTGGTCAGCTATAGCTGTCCAGAGAGTGAACTTTGGTCAGGTCAAAGCAGACCGTGGTCCGCTTTCCTGGTCAGGTCTGCTTTTAAAGTGCAACTAAAACGGTCATAACAACTTGATCTTATTTAAAAGTTTTTAATTTTCTAAGATCAACGCAAAAAATCCGATCAAAATCCGTTGACAAATAACGGAGATATGACTGTTTGAAGTGCAAAATTTCGCACCTTTCAAAATCTAATCAACGATATTTCCGGAAAAGAATTATATGCGAGCTAACCGGAAGTGACGCACAAGGGGGAACCGAGATAGTTTGCTAGTATAATGGGTATGTGTTTTTGAAAGGGGAATTAAAGATATTAGCAATGAAATATAAATAATTTCGGTGGCAATTTTTAGCATAAACATTTTAAGGAAATACCCAACGAACGCATACACATTTTACATCAGATTATATTCTAAAAAGAGTAGGCCGTCACAGGAATGAAGTTAAGAGCTTTTCAAAATTTGTATTAAATGTTAAATCAAGGAAATAAAGTACTCGAATTCCTTGGTTATATTAAGTCGAAATCCTATGATTTCAGCAAATAATTGTCATATTTCACAAAATTTATTAAGTTTTACCGCAGAAATCAGTACACGTACATGATGCAATCAAAGGAACATATCAATGTTAAACAGTTGTGTGTTGTCTTTATTCTTCAAAGTGTAATGTAAATCATATATGTCAAATATGCAGGTCTATGTCGGAATTGGACGGTGTCATGATAATTACCTGATTTATTAACCCATGCTGAGTATGGTCTGATTAAACAAACGCAGGTGTGAAGTGAAACGAAATTAGACGACCAATACATCACCGTAGGGGGCAATTCACAATTTGGGGACAAGCAATTTTTAAACTCGAGCATCTTCTCAAATTATGTTTAATTGTCGTATTGAAATAGAAAAATAATAAAATAAAATGAAATGAATAAATTTCTTGATTCTACAGTATTTGCAATAAATGGCTTAAAACTGTTGTTTGGCATATACTGTTCATATATCAGCGTCAAAAAAATTATTAAAGTGTAACAGTAAAAAAAAAACATGTTAAAACATCACGCATATCCTAGAGCATCGTCTCTTGGTGCTCTCTGCAAACAAACGCATTTTAATTAGAAATTAATTCTTCAATATATTTAATTAGTAAAAAGTATTTATTAAAATATTTCATCAGATCATACATGTCATATATAGATTTTCTCTTCTAAAACTTCTCTATTGCTATTGTGCTGTTTTGGCAAATACTAAGTAAACACAAATATGTAAGTATGCTTATTTATTATCTTGAATAATTAGAGTTGTAAACAATAAACAAACACATCACATTGTGTATTCATAACTTTTTATAACTTTAGACGGCCCCGGACGGACACTAATATGCGCAATACGTTCGTAGATGGTCATACGAATTCCGCCCGCTTGCAGCTTTTTTTTTCATGAAATGTCCGACGAACTGTAAATCATCTGGCGTCAAACTTCCTAGAAATCCAACTGTGTCTAGAAGTCACATATGGCCCCCGTTCTTAAAATGTATTAGAGTTATGGACCTTAACCAAGAACTTTACAAAAGTGTTACGGACATATGTATGCACTTGAATATAGGAAACCATGGAATAATGTTGAATGTGTGAATTGATGTCTTAAGCTTCCTGTCGGTTACATCGAAAATATCTGAAAGCCACGGATTTGAAATAGACCCACACATGTGCTCCTTTCTCAAAGCTTAATTTCATGCGAGTGACCTCAAACAAATATGATCAGTATCATTACTGGCCTGTCACATTTCTGACTTATAAGATTTTGAAAGAATAAACTTCTTTTAATGATTTTCTTTTATTATTTTTTTCATCTTCACAATCTTGTTACAGTACTGTATAAAGTTTTTACGTAGTGATTAAATATATATTTTACATTTTTTATATCACATACATGTATTTTATTTCTTGAAGCATAAATTATCATTTCATTATTAATAAATTGTAAAGATAAATTACCGTTTGTTAATGTAACTAGTGTAAACAAATTAATCGGTTCCCCCTCTGACGTAGCACGGTCAGTGGCATTAGTGACGCGAAAGCGGAAGTTATAAAGGTGAGATTTTAAGAAATTTACACTAAATTGCCAATATCTTTGTTATTTGTCATCGGAATCAAGTCGGGTTTTTTTCTTTGATCTTAGAAAATTAAGATCTATAAAATGAAATAAAGTTGTTGTAGACGTTTTAGTTGCACTTTAAAAGTGGACTAGAGCGGACCTGACAACAAGTCAGGTCAGCCCAAAGCTGACCTGTCCTCAGGTCAGGTCAGCTAGAAGCAGACCGAGAGCTGTCCAGAGCTGACCTGACCAGAGCAGAGGACAGGTCCGCTTTGGACAGCTTTTTATACAGTGGACAGGACTGCAAATTAACAATTTGCATATTAATTTCATAATTTTGATCTTTTTAATACATGTTTACTTGAAATAAAACAAAAAATAAAATATTATAATTTTTATGCTAAAGATATAATAATTTTTATGTTAAAAGATATAATAATTTTTCACTTAAAAATAGGTATTATAATTAATTTATTTATTTATTTATTTATTTATTTATTTATTTATTTATTTATTTATTTTATTATATTTAAATATTTTATTTTATTTTTTATTTATTTTATTTTATTTTATTTTATTTTATTTTATTTTATTTTATTTTATTTTATTTTATTTATTTATTTATATTAGATATTTTATTTTAGTTTAGGTAAACGTAATGTTGGCCGATTTGTTCTTTGAATAAAAACTCTTTTATTAACGTGATCATGTAAATTTTATAATTTTATATTAATTAAAAATCAAACATAAAAACCCTTTTTTTATTTTGTATTGATAATGTTAACAAGATTTTGCAGAAGACCTTTATTTACTTGATTAGGTTATTTGGCATTAATTCAACATTTGTAACATATCGTGGATTTTTATTTATTGTATAACACTTGTGTCAATACATGTATATGAATATTACTTTCCGTAAACTTGACCTGACCACTGGTCTGGTCTGCGTCAATTTGAAGCTGTCCAAAGCGGACCTGGAGCTGACCAGACCAGTGGTCAGGTCTGCTCTGAGTGAACCTGACCAGAGTGCTGGTTCGTTAAAAGCGGACCAGACCTGTCCTGTCAAAGCCGACCTAGGACCTGGTCCGCTTTGAAAGTGAACTTTGAAGCGGACCATGGTCCACTAAAAGCAGACAAGAAAGCTGTCCAGAGTGAACTTCTGGTCAGCTTTTCTGGTTCACTATGCATACAGGTTAGGACTGGACCCATCTGTATTCTTATTAATACATTATATACATGTACTACGTTTAAAGTGTGATGGAGTTGTAAGCCAATTAACAGACTGTTATGAGTTGGAAATATTAGAAAATTGATATATTTTGATATATAGTTAACAGACTTTCATGTAGGTATTAGTCCTGCGACGAGATTTTAATTGTACAAAAACAGCATTATTATGATATTGTTATCTTATAAATGTATTATTGTCGTATTGAGTATGAATATACATGTACTAATTGGGCTTTACAACGTCAAAGTTCTAAGAGTAAAAGATCAAATAAATTAATACAACAGCAACAAACAACACGAAGAAACAAACAACATTAAAACACAACATACAACCAAATTGAAATCATCAAACTGTACGAGAGAAATATCTGCTGATCTGTAAGCAGCCTCTGCTTATTACAACACAGCTCTGAACTATGGTTCCCGTCAACA
The DNA here is from genome assembly GCA_963971305.1 of Arcuatula senhousia. Classification (NCBI taxonomy): domain Eukaryota; kingdom Metazoa; phylum Mollusca; class Bivalvia; order Mytilida; family Mytilidae; genus Arcuatula; species Arcuatula senhousia. Next base: position 38,633,561 of record OZ020312.1, read on the forward strand.
CATTTAAGAGACATTTCAATCTATTTGCACACGATTTTCAAAATGCCATTAATCAACTTAAAATGTGACCATGTACATATCAGCATGTTTAACAATTTTATTAAGATATTAGGTAACTTAAAAAACTACATATATATATGTTACAGTAAATGTGTATAATTAGGAATTATACATAATTCCTGAAATTTCAGTAAATATGTATAATTACTAAATGGCTTAGGAAATATATATAATTCCTAATTCTGACCAGTAATTATACATAATTCCTGATTTTTAAAGAAATTTTTATACAAATTTACTGGTCTAATTTTAGTAAATTTGTAGAATAAATCTCAAGCATTCTAATACATTTGTACCGGAACTGTTGAAATCATCAATCTCTTAAAAAAATTTTCATTTAGATTATACTTTAAATAACTTGAATTGTTTAATTCACTTAGGGAGCGACCATTTGATTTTTAAGGAGGGGTAGGCTATGGTGAAATTTGACATAAAAATGCAGGATGCCCCAAAAAATTCAGGAAATAGAAAGGCAGGACAGAGCTTTAAAATAAAAACAGGCAGGATGATGTTTTCGACTGAAAATTTATGATTAGATTGAGAATAAAAAATATGTGTGCGGTAGCACGCACAAAAACAAAATAAAACCAGACTCAGATTTTTATATCCCGCCACACGAAGTGGCAGGATATTTTGTTATACCCTCAATTTTTTTCAGTGTCTGTCCGTCCGTCCCCCGAATTAAGGTTTCCGACCAATAACTTGAAAACGCGTCAAAGGATTTGAATGATGTTTTGCACAGCTGTAAGGTACAATAAAATACAGGTCAAGTTCGATTTCCAGCATGATCCAAAAAATAGTTTTCGAGAAAGGCCACTTTGAAAAATCAAATTTCATGAAGTTTTGAGTTTCTGACCAATAACTTGAAAATGCATCAAGGGAATCAATTGATATTTTGTACAGCTATTGAGTACAATAGATTACAGGACAAGTTCAATTTCCAGCATGATCCAAAAAATAGTTTTCAAGATAGGCGACTTTGAAAAATCAAATTTCATGAAATTTTGAGTTTCAGACTGATAACTTGAAAACACGTCATGGGATTTGAATGATATTTCGCACAGCTGTTTAGTACAAGTAAATACAGGTCAAGATCAATTTCCAGCATGATCTGAAAACAAGTTTTTGAGATTGGCGACTTTTGATATTATATCGTGGCGGGGTATCATTTAATGTCCCATTACATGCCCTATCTTTTCAAAAATAAAAACGCAGGATGAAAAAATATCCATAGCCCCCCCCCCCCCTAAAAATGTAATGGTCGTTCCAATATTTATTAATTCTCTTCTTTCTTTACCAGAATTATGTATTTTGATAATTTAAGATATGGAAAACTACTCTAAACCCAAAATGAAATAAGATAATAATAAGGATTCACTCGCTTTAAGTCAAATTTACTGTCCTACTTCTTCTTCTGGAGTTTCTCTGTGTACTTGCTTTATTTTTATCAAATATACCAATACACTAGTATTAGCTTACATATAATCCGACTTACATCAGATTTGTTAAAGATAATTCTATATTGTGACATACCAAAAAACGATGTGAAAAATTCACAAAATGTAAATGTTTTAGTGAACACAGGTATGAAACAAACATACATTCATGATGAAAAGGCAGTCAAATGAGCAATGGGCTGCCATGTAAACAAATGGTAAAAGGGGTTAAAATTCTGTAAAATTTAATGCTTTGTGCATATTGTGCATTGCTTGTTATGTTTTTGAACAAAATAAGATAAGATTGATCTTATTTCATTAGTCTTCAGGAATTATATATAATTACTGCTCAATATTTTAGTAATTATGCATAATTCCTGAAAACTTCAGGAATTATGTATAATAACTATCGAGGCCAGTAATTATACATATTTACTGAAATTTTCAGGAATTATGTATAATTCCTAATTGTACACTTTTACTGTAACATATATATATATATTTCATGCTGCATGACAACACTTTAGTCAGGAATAATTTTGCCAATCTTTATTAAAATACATTATTTTGAAATTCAAACAAAAACAAAGGAAAGAGTTCCGCAAATCCAAACATGATATACTTGTATCGTGATTGAAAATTCCTTATTAAATTGAAAAATTGATTGACGCAGATATGTCTGCCATTGACGGTATAAATTATAAGTTAAAAGCAATTTATATTGGGAAACGAGACAGAATGTAAGACTAAACTATAGGAAATGAGAGAATTTAACAGTGGTGACTACAAGACGTTAATTATAACCACCGGGAGCGGCCAACTTTAAACTTTGTAATATGATATAATTTTATTAAAAAGACGAAAAAAGCAAATCAGTAACAAAGAGACGTTCAAATATCGTTACGTAGTTTAAAAAGGGAATGGCAAAAGACAAGAGGAATAAAAACACCGACACGCTTAGCATACCAACAAAACATAAAAACAGTTAAAATCAACAACAAAAAAATCAATAAAGAGAGATCACCAGTTCCTGCTTGTTATAGCACAACCGTCACGTTGCCAGCGACCACTTTATTACAAGTCAAAGTTTGTTCAGGATTACAATACAAGCATTCTAAGAAACATCAATATCTGAACTCATCAGAAAAATATAGCAATGATTACATAAAGTCTTTTTTATTTTTTCCAAAGCGACGATAACCGGGGAGCAACATAACCTTGTCTAAGCAATATTCCTGTCAAAAGAAGTGTTCATTTGTCAAAAAAATGTTGCCCCATTGTATCAGAAATCGAAATGTATCGCAGAATAGATCATTTTGATGGGCAATCTAGTCGCAAAACTAGTGTTGTATTTAAAATCATTTCAGAAATCGAAATGTTTCACAGAATAATTTTTTATAGGCAATCTAGCTTTATGATGTTGGTCTATGGAACGCCATAGCTGCCTTATGATGATGAATTTCATTATGTGATGATACTTTGTCATTATGTGATGATACTTTGTCATTATGTGGTGATACTTTGTCATTATGTGATGATACTTCGTCATTGTGTGATGATACTTTGTCATTATGTGATGGTACTTCTTCATTATGTGATGATACTTTGTCATTATGTGATGCATGGTACTTCTTCATTATGTGATGATACTTTGTCATTATGTGATGATACTTCTTCATTATGTGATGATACTTTGTCATGATGTGATGGTACATTGTCTTTATGAGATCCTTTATTATTATGAACAGCGCTGAAAAAAATAGTCATTTCTTATTTTGTTCAACAGGTAGTTTTTTCTGTGTACCCCACCTCCCCAAAAAAAAATCATTTCCAACAGGTCGCTTTCTCGAATTTCAAATCAATAACCAATATATAATTTATTATATATTAAAACTTCGTAAACAACATTATTCTTCTTTCATGCGGTTTTACTTAAAGGTTCATTTAACATGTTTTTTTAGTTTTTTTTTATTTTTTACTCGGGATTTTCAATCTATGTTTTAGACTGTTCGGGTTTTAGCGTCTTTCATTAAAAAAATAACAGAAAAAATACAATCTATCACTAGAGGTCGCGTCTATCAACACTAGTTAAAACAAAGTTATGTAATGAACAGAATATTACTTTAGTAGTAATTGTTTCTCTATTGTTAATTATTGAAATGTTACTTATCAAATCAGGTATTGAATTGAATCCAGGTCCTATTGAAGTTCATTTGAATGATAGTAGTACTTCTGAATGTAGTTCCACATTTTCATCTATGTCTTATGCATTATCTACTTCAGTATCGTTTTTTCATTTGATATTCAGAGTATATTACCAAAACTTGATCTTATATCTGCTTAATACAGTGAGTTTGATATCCTTTTATATGTCTTTTACCGAAACTTGGTTAAAGACCTCAGACGTGGACGATGCCACAGATATTATCAATTATCAGAAACCATTTCGAAGAGATCGGGGTCGGGATAGAAATGGGGGCGGGGTTATAGTATACGTTAAGGATAACATAAACGCCGTTAGGCGCCATGATCTAGAGTAAGCGGACTTAGAGGTTATATGGTTACACACTAAGACACGTGATAAGAAGTTTTTATATGGAACCTTTTATGTTCCTCTACATAGTAATAATGAGGTGTGGAATAAATTTGAACAATCTGTGGAGTCGACCGTAAATGAAGTCAGAAATGATTATGTCATTACAACTGGTGATTTTAATGATAATCAACAACATGTAAATTCTAGAATGAAGTGTATCTGTACGTCTTATTGCTTGGAGCAGATGATAGATTACTGAAAGTTCCTCGTCTATCATTGACTTAGTCGTACCTAGTTGTACTGATTTTGTTCATTATACCGGGGTGGGCCCACCTTTATTAGACCAGGTTAGATACCACTGTTCTGTCGTAGGCATACTAAATTCCTCCAAGCCCATACATAGTTCGTTTAAACGTAAGATTTGGCTGTATGACAGAGCAGATTATAATAGTCATAGACATCTCTTGTCTGAAATTGACTGGCAACTGATTTTTTCCTCAGACGATATGGATAAGATAGTATCAGATTTTTCCGATGCCATTATGGGTGCTGCTGAAAAATTAATTCCTAACAGAATGGTCACGATTCTTAAGACGGACCCGAGATGGATGACCAATGATATCAGAAAAATAATTCGGAAAAAGAGGCGACTCCATTCTAAAGCACGACGTTCTAACAAGGAATCCGATTGGGCAAAATTTAGACCAACGCGGAACCTAGTTATCTCACATGTACGTAAAGCTCAAGATAATTATCGAAATAAACTAGTAGATAAATTAAAACAATGCAATCCTTCTACAAAATCATGGTGGCTTATTTGCAACCAGATTTCTGGTATGAAATAGCGCGACCGTAATATTCCCCCGTTACTTAAAAATGGCAGCTTACTGACCGATGATACTGCCAAAGCTAACGAATTTAATGATTTCTTCGTATTACAAACCGAGCTCGACGATTTGAATTCTCGTTTTCCTGGCCACACAGAAGATGTGAACGCAATCGGCGATTTAGTATAAACGAATTAGACGTTGAAGACGTTATAGCTAACCTTAATATCAATAAGGCATCTGGCCCAGATCTTATAAGTCCTAGACTTCTAAAGATGGGTATTTCAGAGCTCAAAAAGCCGTTATGTGATCTTATTAACTTATCACTGAATAAGTCGTATTTTCCTTCTGCGTTGAAAAGAGCAAACGTCGCTCCAGTTTTTAAAGAATTATCGACCTATTTCATTACTATGTATCTTGTCCAAATGTATGGAACGATGTGTCTACAAGTATATTCATAACTTTTCATTTGAGAATCGCGTTATATCGGAACAAAACGGTTTTACCAACGGTGATTCTGCTATAAATCAATTTATTGATATATCCAATACCTATGGTAAGGCACTAGATGATGGCAAGGAAGTACGCGTAGTGTTCTGCGACATCTCCAGAGCCTTCGATAGGGTATGGCATAAGGGATTATTATACAAACTGAGATTATATGGGATCTCAGGACGTACCTTTAAGTGGTTCAATAGTTGCTTATCAGAAAGATTTCAACGCGTTGCGCTTAACGGTAATTTTCTGATTGAAAATCAGTAAAGTCCGGAGGTCCGCAAGGATCAGTACTTGGTCCCTTGCTTTTCTTGATTTTTATTTACGATATTGTGATTGGTATTCATGCGGTTATTGAATTATTTGCCGACGATACATGCCTGTTTATCACCGTTCATAATCCAGGCACTGCTGCAGCGTATTTAAATGACGATATTGATAGGATAAATCGTTGGGCGAACCAGTGGCTCGTGCAATTTAATCCTCAAAAGAAAACGATGCTTCCGTCTCGTAAACTAAACCGACAAGCACATCCTCCGCTGCTTATGAACAAGAGGTTTCTAGCCATTAGCATTTAGGCTTATATTTCTCAGATGACAGTTCGTGGCATCAACATATCGACTATATAGTAAAAAAGGCATTTAACCGCATAAATATTCTACGACAAGTTCGTTTAACGTTAGATAGATTTACATTAGAAAAGATGTTCCTCACCTTCATTCGTTCGATCATGGAATATGGCGATGTGATATGGGACAACGGTACCCAGTTACTTATTAATAAAATCGAGAGTGTTCAGATAGAGGCCATGAGAATCGTTACTAGGGGTACTTAACTAACTGCACTCGAAAAACTCTACGAGAAGACGGGTTGGGTTAAACTTTCTGACCGTAGGAAATTTCAAAAATAAATTATGATGTATAAAATCATTAATGGAGAATCAACTGAGTACTTGAGTAATTTGATTCCGAGTGCTCGGTCTGATCTCCACAATCACTTTACACGTCAATCTACGAACATTACTGATATTAGAACAAAAACGTCGTTATGAATTACTTTATAGCATCTGCTATTAAGATGTGGAACGCTTTACCGATTGAAACACGAAACTTGAGATCACTTAGTATATTTAAATCACGGACTTAAATAAATCCGAACAAGCAACGTACCTATTATAATGCGGGAAGTAGAATGGGTCAAATCTTGCACGCCAGATTGCGCATGAATAGTGCGTGTCGAGAGAGTAACAGCCACTATCTTAATGATTGCAAAAATTATTGAGATTTACGTCAGACAACTATTTACTCATTGTCTTTCAACTTGAAATTATTGCTTTATGGTTCAGATGCTCTTTCTTTTGACCAAAATACTGAATTGTTCATTAAGGTGCAAGACTTTATATTAAGAAGTACGAACAGTTGGACGACGGACGTCAGGTGACCCTTTAGTATGTTGGGGAAAAAGGGTGCCTCTCGTAGATCAGGGCTACCTTGTTTTACAATACAGCCAATTAATAATTTGTCTGTGCCATTGTAAGATATACACAAAGAACGGAAACGCCTCCAGGGTTTGTACAAAAATAAATATTTTGAAATCACATTAGTTCTGAGCGTCCTGTGTTAGATGTGATTCGTCTGTTTGTTTTCCCGACCCATTCAAAACACCAATGGCATTGCTCTTGCAAATAATTTTGTCCTTTACCTTGGAGAATTCTAACTGAAAATTTCTGTTCATATAAGCATATATGATAGGATTAATCAAACTGTTTGACAATGCCAGAAATATGGCAATAAATCGTATCACAATGTAAACTTGACCGTTTATACTAAAGTCAGAAGAAGCTTCAATGCTATCGTGCACTATGTCTGCGATGTAGAATGGGCACCAACATAGCACGAACGAGGAAACACAGGCGACGGATCGTCGGAGAAGTCTCCGCTTTCTTAATATGGAGGTATTCGCTGCTATGTTCTTTGCCCACAGTTTCTTTACCATTACCGTGTACATAACCGCCATCATTATAACAGGAATTAAAAGAAGGACAATAAAATCAGCAGTCCTAAACCAAAGATCCGTAGATTCGTCTTCGGTAAACTGATTGCACACCTGGCCGTGTTTCTGTGTTGCATTTGTATTTTCGTCGTCACCATCATCGTCGTCTCCTGATGATTGGAAAATTCTATATTGAACAAAGACGTGTAAGCTGTAGATAAAGGCAGCAATCATCAGCATGGATAGTTTGATGAAAGTTCCTCGAATGGTCGGTTTGTACGACAGTGGGTTTACTATTGCCGAATATCGATCAACAGTTAAAGCAACCAAGAAAACAACAGCCGAAGAAAAAGTGAAAAGCTCAATAAAAGGAGCTGAAATACACCATGCCTGTGTGGTTTCTGTGCCATAAATGGATATCATTGTAGAAATGATTACAAAGGTGCCAAGGAGACACTGTGCAAATGACAAGGCGACGTTGTAATAGTTTGGAATCTTGTGTAGACTGGATTTCCATATTATAAGAACTATGACAGATCCATTCGACAACACTATACCAAACATCATAATATATAGCAGAATCAACAAGGCGTATATTCCTGTGTCTGATATAAGAAACGCTTCTTCGTCCTCTTCTGCCATTATTCATGTTCTGAAAAAAATACCATACATACACTTGTTGTAAATAAAATAATCAAGAGCTCATGTATTTTGAATAGCCCGGCCGCTTAGTCCTAAAATTGTTCACTTTGTGATACAAGCACAAAATTTGGCATGAATGTAGCTTAACTACCTTTGCAATTTAACCAGAAAAAAAATAATTTGGCGGTCATTTTCCAAAATGGCGGTAGACACCATGTGTTCATAGATAAATATGGGATTTCTATCTCTCAGATGAGTGCAGATGTTGGTTTGTCATAGCGTTTTGTTTTGTCTTCCTTTACCGGATTTGACACACTGAATTGGAAATTGGCAGCGCGGCGGGTGTGCTATAGCAGGCAGGAACCTCTTACTCTTCCGGAGCACCCGAGTTCACTCTTGTTACGACTTGAGTTCGCGTTGTTGATTTCTGTTCGGTTGTTTTTATGTTTTGTGTTTCCTTGTGCTGTTCTTTTTCATGTTTACCGGTTTTGTCTGTGCCTTTTCGGACTTTTGACACTCGAATGCCCCTTTGGTGCCTCTGCTTATTTCGTTAGGATTTTATTGCAGCTATTAACATTTTACTTTTTATTAATCAAATTTATAGGAAAAAAAAAACATTGCAAAATAATTTACACCAGTGTGAAGCAAATGTTCTAAACATATTATGAAATAAAGAAATAGTCAATTTGTTCCAGTTAGCGGCAATTTTGAAATAGAATTGTCCGTTTTAATAATTTCAAATAATAATGTTTTTTCCGTTAATAACATTCGTAACAGATTTCTTGTATTCTACTGAAGGCATTGATTGCAAATTTGGTACAGTCAGTACCGTGCTTCCCTTTTCCATGTCAGTCGGTCATCTTTTTTCCTTTTTTGTTGAACTAACCTATTTGACTATCTAAGGTTAAAAAAAGACAATTTTTCGCAAATGAAAGGGATTGCTACTGAATGGATTGATTACTAGCTTAAGTAGGAAGTGTTGTAAGAAGCCTATTCTTTCTATATCAGCCAGGCATCTATTTCCTGTTTTCCGAATACATATGTACTATGGTAGGATTAATCTTTCAAAACAAATGGAAAACGCAGGTACAAATATCTGGTATTCGATTACACTAAGATTCATTTTTGGATGCCCCATTGGTACCTTTGCCTCTTTGTACCAAAATGAACCATCAATATACTTGTGACAATTTTAAAAGAGAAAGATCAATTTATTGAAGAGCTAAAAAGAGTATTGAAAAAGGGATTAACTATCATCGAGGTATGGAATTTTCAGAACATGGAACGATATTGCAATCACATGTGAATAACTTTTCAAAGAATACATTAACATCCTTACATTCTAAAATAAACATAACAGGCCAGCGGATGGCTAAAATGAAGTCCAAATGAATTACATCAAATATTACGACGAAAGGGAAGGCATACCATAAGACTATAACAAGGTAAAGTATGGCCAGATTGGTGCTTCATATATAGTTGGGAGGGGGCAAAGAAACAACATGGAACAAACTGTAGTCATTGTTAATAAAAGTTTACATTAAGATTTTATTAGTGGTTAAAGACACTCAACATGCTAAAAATAAACTCAAAAGACTCAATGTAACGAAAAGCATTACATACAAGAAAAGCATAATATGGTATGGAAATAAAAAGCCCATGTAGATCAAACCAAACCAGACGGATAAATTACATATTGGCGTAGTTTTGTGTTTATATAGTATAGGCTGTTTTCATCATATTTAGACAAATATTTTTATGTTAGTCAATAAAACACAATACAAATGCCTTTAGAGAACAAAACTAACAAAACAAAAGGAGATGCATGTTAAGAGGTTAGAGATAGAGGTGAGGATTAAAAATGATGTTATGTTTATTGTAACAACGGTTTTTGTCGACAGCATTGGAAAAATAATGACCATAAATGACTAATATCGTTGCCAATAATATATTTGTGCAAAGGAAAATCAATTCGAATTTGTTGATTTACTGACAACTTGTATTGTTTAATTTGAATTGTTTAATTTGAATTTGGTTAAGGGAATCTTAAATTAAAATGACATCAAAGTTCCAGACATTAGGGAGATATGATCCTGTGGTTTTGAATATTTTGAATATTTCTATATCCTTTGTCTTTATCCATTAAAATGAATGGGAATTTATTTACCCATAGACCCCCTATTTTTAAACTGTTTAAATGTTATTTCAATGACAAAATCCAGAGGATTTCAATTTCCCGCCAATTTTTTGAAACCCTTATATCATTATAACTAACTCATGTACATATGATTTTCTTTTCTACTATTTAACTTTATTTGTGTTTTTTTTTCTAATAAGCTAGAGAGACCATTTTTATGAACATTTAATTACTTTTAATTTTCAGGTGCGTATCTCCTTAGATTTTGCTACAGCTGACGCGCGTTTCGTCTATTCAAGACTCATCAGAGGCGCTCTACCAAAAATATTGAAAAAGCCAAAAACTATAAGATTACGAGAAGCATTGAACAATGAAACAAAAATACCGAAATGATAAACCAAATTATAACTACATGTAAGATGGTCAACCTATACATCTTGAAAAATGGCCGCCGTTTTTAATATTTTCAAATTGATTTGTCTAATATGTTGTTATGTCAAAGGTACGATGAAAACTAATATCATGCTACCTCATGATACCATCGCGTTTCCTCAAGGTCTTTACCACGTTCCCTCAAGATCGTTATATCACGTTCCCTCAAGATAATAACCACGTTTCCTCGAGATCACTATTGCGTTCCCTTAAGATAATTGTTGCGCTCCCTAAAGATAAAATCACGCTCCCTTAGGATTACATTGCGTTTTCCCAAAGTAACATCGGGAAACGTGAATAAAGGTAATAACAAAACTACCGAACTTGAATGATCAATCTCATAGTCCAGAGAAAACGACAAAAACGAATCAGTCACACCGGAGATTTGGTGGATCGCAATGGTCCTGACTTGGAACAGGCATTTCAAACGAAATGGTGGGTTAAACCAGGTTTTATGGTGCAAAACCTCCCTCTTCCATTGCCATCTTAGGATCCGGTAATGACCATAGAACACAACATAGTTGTGAGACACAATAGGGATATTGAGGTGATCATCTCAGTACAAAAGACCAGTCAAACACTAATTAAAATAATTAACTACCATATCTTTTAACTCAATTTTGAACTTTTCTACTAGTGGCTGATAACGGAGAAAGAATTTTTTAGTGATCGTATGAGACGTATTTTCTTATAGCCCTGCTCCAAAAGTAGGTCACGAAGAAATCGGTGTCTGATCAAAAAATCTGTGAAATGTGTGCAAGCTCTGGCATATCGAATAAGTTGTGAAATATAAACACCGTATGCAGGAGAAGTAGGTATATTGCTCTGGAGATTAGGAAAATTAATAATTTGAGAATTAAAATCGTCTCGTTTATCGTAAATTTTTGTACTGAGATGACCACCTGGGTCAAATTCGAGGTGCAAATCCAAGAAAGACGTGAAGCAATTTGATTCGGTGGTCTCTTTAATCTCCAATTCCGGAGGATATGAATGATGGTATCGTTAGGGAACGTGATGTTCTCTTGAAGGAACGACATAAACGGCTTAATATGTCAAAAACTGTTTCAATGTTATTTCAATGACAAAATCCAGAGGATTTCGATTTCCCGCGAATTTTTGAAACCCTTATATCATTATAACTAACTCATGCACATATGATTTTCTTTTCTATTATTTAACTTTATTTGTGTTTTTTTTCTAACAAGAGAGACCATTTTTATGAACATTTAATTACTTCTATTTTCAGGTGCTATCTCCTTAGATTTTACTACAGCTGACGCGCGTTTCGTCTATTCAAGACTTATCAGAGGCGCTCTACCAAAAATATTGAAAAAGCCAAAAACTTTAAGATTATTAAGAGCATTATAGAATGAAACAAAAATACCGAAATGATGAACCAAATTATAACTACATGTAAGATGGTCAACCTATACATCTTGAAAAATGGCCGCCGTTTTTAATATTTTGATTGTCTAATGTGTTGTTATGTCAAAGGGATGGCAGAATGCGACCCTGAGAAAAACTAATATCATGCTACCTCATGATACCATGATCGCGTTTCCTCAAGGTCTTTACCATGTTCCCTCAAGATCGTTATTACGTTCCCTCAAGATAATAACCACGTTTCCTCAAGATAACTATTGCGTCCCCTCGAGATAATTGTTGCGCTCCCTAAAGATAAAATCACGTTCCCTTAGGATTACATTGCGTTTTCTCAAAGTAACATCGGGAAACGTGATGGTATCTTTAGGGAACGTGATGTTCTCTTGAAGGAACGACATAAACGGCTTAATATGTCAAAAACTGTTTCAATGTTATTTCAATGACAAAATCCAGAGGATTTCAATTTCCCGCCAATTTTTTGAAACCCTTATATCATTATAACTAACTCATGTACATATGATTTTCTTTTCTATTATTTAACTTTATTTTTGTTTTTTTTTCTAACAAGAGAGACCATTTTTATGAACATTTATTTACTTTTATTTTCAGGTGCGTATCTCCTTAGATTTTTCTACAGCTGACGCGCGTTTCGTCTATTCAAGACTTATCAGAGGCGCTCTACCAAAAATATTAAAAAAGCCAAAAACTATAAGATTATGAAGAGCATTGAACAATGAAACAAAAATACCGAAATGATGAACCAAATTATAACTACATGTAAGATGGTCAACCTATACATCTTGAAAAATGGCCGCCGTTTTTAATATTTTGATTGTCTAATGAGTTGTTATGTCAAAGGTACAATGGCAGAATGCGACCCTGAGAAAAAATAATATCATGCTACCTCATGATACCATCGCGTTTCCTCAAGGTCTTTACCATGTTCCAAGATCGTTATTACGTTCCCTCAAGATAATAACCACGTTTCCTCAAGATAACTATTGCGTTCCCTTAAGATAATTGTTGCGCTCCCTAAAGATAAAATCACGCTCCCTTAGGATTACATTGCGTTTTCTCCAAGTAACATCGGGAAACGTGATGGTATCTTTAGGGAACGTAATGTTATCTTGAAGGAACGATGTAAACTTACTTTAAACCTCCCATAAGGTTTTATTTTTAACATTATAGCGATCAAGCATGTCGGTTTTGTGTGATGACACCTCATCAAATCATTATTGTTTGAAGTGTTGTGTCGGATGTTAAATCGATATGTTTGATTTTTACACATCAGTCGATTGATGATTTTCAGCTAGCTGTCAGCAACAGCGAGTGTTCTATAGGGCTCCTTTACCGATAAAAATGTGATCTATTTTTCATGTATTAGTATACATGTTGATGCATAACTAAGCTTTCTTGACCTTTTAACTTTACGTATATATCTGTTGCTCGTGTCAGTACACACATATTTGAGTGGGCGGAGTCTAAATGGTTCAAAAAGAGATCGTTGTTACTTTATACAAATTTATAAATACGTGTATATATACGTATTACTGAATAAAAACAAGAGGTACATATTTGTCTTGTTTTTCCATTTTGTATAGAACATATTGATCTTTCTGTCTTTAGTACTTATATCAAACTCTGACTTTTAGGTTCAAGTATACGTTTACCCAAAAATGGCTTGATTTTAGATAGACTTTTCAATGTATATCCACAAAAACTGCATATTACATTGAAAATTAACCGTAGCAGGACCTATATAATATTAATTACTTAATATTTTTTTTAGTGTTTTCATGATTGATTCTATTACCAGTATTCAATAACAAAACACCAGGTTTCTTTCCTTGAAATACACATGGTCGATATCCTCGGCGCTGGACTTGGCTTCCCTGTTCGAACGATTTGGTTTTGGGTACTTTTCGTTTTCAACAGTTTTGGAATTTAACCTCCCAATGTTTTTGATTTGCGGTTACTCCTTGAAATATCGATATATAGCATATCAAAATTTACTGTTTATACCTGCGTTTTGGTATTGATATTTGTAATTTTTAATTTTAAAAACGAAATAATATGGAATATGTGCCAAAAAGTCACGGTCCACGATTGAAGTTCTGCTTTTTTCCGTTTTTGTACACTGTCGATTTTAGGTTAATGTCATTAACAGCCTTGCAGGTGGTCTCAAATCTTATTTAATTAAAATTTAACTAAACGTGATCACCAACATAAGAGTTGAGTGGAACAATTTGGATAGAGTGTTCTTATTCAAAATGCATTTTAAACGCAAAACATTCATACCGCAAACACCTTGCTATTTTCAACTAAATAAATGTGTCAATGTCATAAGGTGCGTCCATATCTAGGTTCTACTATACTTTATTTGTCCTGTACATGTACTAAGATATTCTCTAAGAAATCACACTGTCCTAATGATTCTAAACGCTTTAGCGATTTGATCCTCATTTCAGTTTACTCCTTCGGGTGTAATAACTTTGCTATTTATATAACGAATATAAACCCGATTTAAAGAAAATGTAAATGACAAAATTGTTTGATTACAAAAAGTAATTTATTTAAACTTTGTATTATTAGGCATCGAGTCCTGCAAACAAATATTTAAAATGAAATACGTTATCTAACATAATTTTATAAATTCTTTTTTTTTAATTTAAAGACTTTACGATTTGTCTAGTGTAAATTAAATGACAGTAAAATGCCACAAGGTGCTCACACATAACACGACTAACCTTTGTATCATCAATTCGTTAAATAGACTCAAAACATCAAACAACATCAATTTAATTCATCAAGTCTTTGCCTTTTTGACATTATTAAGCGATGCAAAAAACATTAAATGAACAAGAAACTCAATTCTCAGCAATTCATCAGAACTTGCTTCTAATCTGTGCGCTTGCATTGAATCATATTCTTCTAATCAGTAAACCCCATTATTTTCAACTCTTCTTAACCATGAAAATAACATGGCAACATTTGATTCCAATAGAAATCTAAACTCTAATGAATAACTTGCATTTTTATATGGACCTTTTGAAAAACCACAAATTTATATTCACTAACGAAAAACGACAGAAAAAGAAATATAAAGGCCTACTTATTAGAATTCTCGTTTTGATATAATATTAGTATCTGGGTCACAACTTGTTGGATGTACTCTACTGACACAAGGATGTCTTAGAAAATACAGACAGGATTTGATACAGCAAGAAGTCTGTCTGGTCGTTCACCGCTTTAGATTTATATGATAGCGATCGATACGAATTCTGGATTCTGCTTACAAGTATTTCTTCCATATCAAAATAATGTGTTACAGAAGGTTTAAAAATTAGTGGCTGCGCAGGAGAACAACAGCTTTTGGTTGTCATCACAAAACAAAACCAAACATATACAAAAAACACGTATGACAATCGCAATCAACAACGTTGTTTCAAGTCGAAAGAAGATCATGAACAGTCAGATATCTTATGAAAAACCATGACCTTGAAAAATGATGATTTTTCATGACATTTAATTTAAACAATTGTAATGAAAAACCATGACTTCATATAAAGTAGAACAAGGTCACGAAAATCCATGATCTTTTAATTACAATTATTTCGTGATGGAACTTCATGATCTGAAGATGCTACAAAGTCATGGAAAATCATCATTTTCAAAGATCATGAAAAATCGTGACTTTAAGAAAGCCATGATTTTGTATGACTTTTCACTATGTTTTTGTCATGAAAAATCGTGATAAAACGGTTTAACATGAATGACTCCTTGGTAGAAAAAGGTCGAGTAACTCTATATAACTGTGTTCTTGAATAATTATAAAACCTCTTTATCGACTTGGTTTTATTAGAATTTTGTAAAATAAAGCTAAAAAATGTCATTCTTGTACACAATTTGAACCACTTATTTTGTAGGTTTTTGCGCTTTCGTTATTTCAGACGACAACAAATGGGTCAAATGTCAAAAAGAAGTTACTAAACCGAGTTCAGAACCGGGACATACAAACAGTTCAAATTTTCATGAAATCAGACAACTATAGTACTGACAAAAAAAAGGTGAAATGTCATGAAAAATCATCATTTTCAAAGGTCATGGTTTTTCATAAGATATCTGACTGATGAAAGATTAGAAATTACTGGTTGATATAGCACACCCGTCACACGTTGCAAACTTTAGGGTCCAATTCGGTAAATTGTCGACAATATATAATATAGTCGTCTGAAAACCTTCCCACTTTTGCCTGAGCTTCACATAAGCACTTGCAAGAAGCAGAGGTACCAATGGGGTATCCGAATGTAAAAGTCCGAAAGGGCAGAGACAAAACCAGTAAACACCAACAAGAACAGGACAAAAACAGACAACATGTAAAACATGGAAACACAAAACAACTGAATATCAATCAACAACGCGAACTCCAGTCGAAACAAGAGTGAACTCAGGTGCCCCGGAAGAGTAAGCTGTTCCTGCTTGCTATAGCACACAACCTTTTGGATGTTCACTCAGTCATGTCAGTGGGAGTTGAACCCATACTGGAACATCTGTGGCAACATATATATGTGAATATGTAAATCCGTCTTCTTCTAATGGGATATAAAAATCCCGAGTTTGACTACGAGCACATGATATTTTCCATAAAATTTCTAGTGACGACAACAGCTGGGGAGAAACATAACCATTTATTAAATGACTAAAAATTATCTGTATTTTGATTTGTCCAGATTATCGTGAAAATTATATTTTGCAAAGCAATGGTAACCTTAAAGCTGATAAAAAGTTATGACTTTTGAGTCGCTAAAAATAGAATTTTCAGTCGTTCAAAATAGAATCTTGACTGTGACGTCATTGGGTGAACTTCTGACCTCAATTTATCCATGTTATCAAGATGTTCTTGGTAAAATTGCATATGATTTTATATGGTTTGATTTTAAAAACTTAAATCAAGATTCATCTCTCAGACATTTCATCATATTCGTGTACAAAAACGGTTTTTAGAAAATTGAAATTTTAGATGTTTTTCAGTATACAAGTATGTGAAAGGTTTTCGTTTTCTTCTTTCATTTTAGTCTTTCTGCCATTTCGAAATTTGTTCGCCAAATAAAAAAAAAATAATTTTGATATAGAAGTACGGATTCGTAGCTACATGTACTAGCTCTTAGTATACCAGTACCATGAGCATAATCGTAAAGTACTCTACAATGTTTAATCTAGATTCAAACATTTCTTTCTTTATTTTTAACACATATTTTTGATCAATTTTGTCCTCTGGGCCAGTCCCGAATGATAAATGGGTAAACAGTCAATTTCTGGATAGGTGTGCCAATCTGTGTGGAAAGAGCCACGCTTCAGTCACATTTAAAAATAAATTGTACGCTTCTACCAACAAAACCTCTTTTGCAGTGCCCCCTTTGTTTCCACCAACCCAATTAATCATCATTTCATGTTCATTTCATCTTTCCATTGATGATCAAATCCTTATATATCTTTTTTAATGTTGCTATGGCGTAAACAAACTCAGTAACTCGCTTTAATTTTTAAAAATATTATTTATGAGTTGTTATTGACAAAGTTTAAACTGATCAATTTTGAAAAAAAAGCTGCGAGACACGCACTGCTTTAATTTTAAATCGATCTGTAGAAACAAATGCCCGATTATTTTCTCGAGGCGATCATTAATTATTGCAATTCTCCATACGATGCATTACCATCGTCTATATTTTTAAATGATATATTTTCAAGAAATATGTTGTTCCATAACGAATGTGATCAGAGAGACAAATAGACAGACAAAAAGAAGGGTGTTTCTTGTTTTTTTCTGGGATATAATTAAACAATATATAATTTCTGCCCGTAATATTTTCATAGTCATGTAGCTTTTTTATTACAATACACGAACAAAAAGAAGTACTTATTATTTCTGACATGTTATGTTTTAGAACTTGCATGAATTCCATTCTGGAAAGTCAATCTCCGGGGTCAATCTGTGGTACTTTGGCAGGGTTGCTTTTGGTGAAATTAAAATGACATATCACGGCTTTTGCCCTTAACTTCCAGGATGTTAAATTTTGTATATACTGTTTCTATAAATTTTCTATGAAATTGTGAACAATAAGCATATAAATAATTATGTTTTAAAATCCGATTTAATATTAAGCTTTAGCTTAAAGCAATTAGCATGTACACGTTTTATTGTTTGTTGTGAATGAATAAAAATTGCGAAAAGAAAATCTGTAAAAAAATGTATTATTAAAAAATAATTATATACATGCAGTAATACTGATAGCTCACTGTATTTGAGAAAAAAAGATGAAAACCGTAACATCAAAAAACATTATTAAGCAAATTTCACTTTCATTCATTTCCTTAAGATTTTCTGGTTTTAACAATAGTTATTATTCAGTTTTCTTTAAGCTATGCAAATGGTTCTTACCTGACAACACGGATTTACCATTTACAGGATAATATAGAGACTGAACACCGGTAATGAGTTTCTGCTTCTCACACATGTCACATACATCTATCTTATCTATATTTTTTAGCTTATCCAATAGAATTGTATCAAGGAAAATATTGTCATATCAGCTTCTAGTAATATATAAGACAAACCGGTTTGGGGGGGGGGTATTTTGCGATAATTTTGCTATAATAAGGAGTTGCATGTCGTCAAAACCTACTTATATATAATAACAACCTTAACGTTTGATGAGTAAACTGGCCCCAAGTTCATAAAATTTGAGATATCCTCAAATCCTTCCTCAACTGACATTTCTTGCAATTTTAATGGCCAATATTTGAGCTGAGGACATATTTGAGGAAATTTCAAATTTGAGATGTTTTATGCAACTGGGGCATGAAATAACAACTTATTTCATAGTTATTTGCATTCCATACCTTTGTAATATGAAGTCGCGTTTAAATCGTTTATAGGTCGAGCAATATCCATATCTTCATTGTGCATGGTCGCAGGTCCCAGGTATTTTTTTGGGCTAATACTAATCGTATGTCGCCCCTGAAAAGACCAGGTCGCAGGTCATGTTTTAGGCTAATGCAAATCATAAGTCGCCCCTGAAAAGAAAAGATCACAGGTCTTCCTCGATGTTTGAGGTTATTGGCTTATATATGTATTGAATAAAAGTAACTACTAATTCATCAAATGACAATCATAACAGATCAAACTTAAAGAAAATATTATTTCATTCTTTATAGAAAATAGCATTGAGCGATTTTGTCTTTTATTCCTTTTATTCCTTGAATAAAAGTAACTACTAATTCATCAAATGACAATCATAACAGATCACACTTAAAGATAATATTATTTCATTCTTTATAGAAAATAGCATTGAGCGATTTTGTCTTTTATTCCTTTTATTCCTTGAATAAAAGTAACTACTAATTCATCAAATGACAATCATAACAGATCAAACTTAAAGAAAATATTATTTCATTCTTTATATATTCCTTGAAATATCGATATATAGCATATCCAAATTAACCGTTTATATCTGCGTTTTGGTATTTGTAATTTTGAAACCACTGGGCGATAACCGCTGCTGGTGGACCAGAGGTCCCCGAGGGTAATCACAAGCCTGGTAGTCAGACTTGTCTGACACGAATTACCATAAAATTTCTAATATATTGTCGCTGAAATTTCCGATTGTTAAATTCAAAATTGATGAAAACACCAGGTTTCTTTCCTTGTAATGCACATGGTCGATATCCTCGGTGCTGGATTTGGCTTCCTTGTTCGAACGTTTTGGTTTTGAGTACTTTTCGCTTTCAACTGTTTTGGATTTTGACCTTCCAATGTTTTGGTTTAAATGCTACTGATGAGAGGTTACTCCTTGAAATATCGATATATAGCATATCAAAATTAACCGTTTATATCTGCGTTTTGGTATTTGTAATTTTGAAACCACTGGGCGATAACCGCTGCTGGTGGACCAGAGGTCCCCGAAGGGTAATCACAAGCCTGGTAGTCAGACTTGTCTGACACGAATTACCATAAAATTTCTAATATATTGTCGCTGAAATTTCCGATTGTTAAATTCAAAATTGATGAAAACACCAGGTTTCTTTCCTTGTAATGCACATGGTCGATATCCTCGGTGCTGGATTTGGCTTCCTTGTTCGAACGTTTTGGTTTTGAGTACTTTTCGCTTTCAACTGTTTTGGATTTTGACCTTCCAATGTTTTGGTTTAAATGCTACTGATGAGAGGTTACTCCTTGAAATATCGATATATAGCATATCCAAATTAACCGTTTATATCTGCGTTTTGGTATTTGTAATTTTGAAACCACTGGGCGATAACCGCTGCTGGTGGACCAGAGGTCCCCGAGGGTAATCACAAGCCTGGTAGTCAGACTTGTCTGACACGAATTACCATAAAATTTCTAATATATTGTCGCTGAAATTTCCGATTGTTAAATTCAAAATTGATGAAAACACCAGGTTTCTTTCCTTGTAATGCACATGGTCGATATCCTCGGTGCTGGATTTGGCTTCCTTGTTCGAACGTTTTGGTTTTGAGTACTTTTCGCTTTCAACTGTTTTGGATTTTGACCTTCCAATGTTTTGGTTTAAATGCTACTGATGAGAGGTTACTCCTTGAAATATCGATATATAGCATATCCAAATTAACCGTTTATATCTGCGTTTTGGTATTTGTAATTTTGAAACCACTGGGCGATAACCGCTGCTGGTGGACCAGAGGTCCCCGAGGGTAATCCCAAGCCTGGTAGTCAGACTTGTCTGACACGAATTACCATAAAATTTCTAATATATTGTCGCTGAAATTTCCGATTGTTAAATTCAAAATTGATGAAAACACCAGGTTTCTTTCCTTGTAATGCACATGGTCGATATCCTCGGTGCTGGATTTGGCTTCCTTGTTCGAACGTTTTGGTTTTGAGTACTTTTCGCTTTCAACTGTTTTGGATTTTGACCTTCCAATGTTTTGGTTTAAATGCTACTGATGAGAGGTTACTCCTTGAAATATCGATATATAGCATATCCAAATTAACCGTTTATATCTGCGTTTTGGTATTTGTAATTTTGAAACAACTGGGCGATAACCGCTGCTGGTGGACCAAAGGTCCCCGAGGGTAATCACAAGCCTGGTAGTCAGACTTGTCTGACACGAATTACCATAAAATTTCTAATATATTGTCGCTGAAATTTCCGATTGTTAAATTCAAAATTGATGAAAACACCAGGTTTCTTTCCTTGTAATGCACATGGTCGATATCCTCGGTGCTGGATTTGGCTTCCTTGTTCGAACGTTTTGGTTTTGAGTACTTTTCGCTTTCAACTGTTTTGGATTTTGACCTTCCAATGTTTTGGTTTAAATGCTACTGATGAGAGGTTACTCCTTGAAATATCGATATATAGCATATCAAAATTAACCGTTTATATCTGCGTTTTGGTATTTGTAATTATAGAAAATAGCATTGAGCGATTTTGTCTTTTATTCCTTTTATTCCTTGAATAAAAGTAACTACTAATTCATCAAATGACAATCATAACAGATCAAACTTAAAGAAAATATTATTTCATTCTTTATAGAAAATAGCATTGAGCGATTTTGTCTTTTATTCCTTTTATTCCTTTATCTATAAAATACAAACCATCTCTTAACAATAACGCCCTGAACATTCTGAACATATGAGAGATAGTTCTACAAGAAGAAAGTACAATGATTTTTAAAATCAATTTCTGAACAAATGAAGTTTTCTTTGAAGAAAGGTCATAATTCAATATGTATACGGGTGCACAAAATCGATCTTGAAAAGAAAGACGCCTCTCTGGAAATAGCATTTGTTCAAAGCGGCTAATAACCATTTTGTGTTTTATCTTTCTTTCGAATCCTTATATCGTAATGGAAGGCAGAAAGGTTGCACAATCAATCCATAAAACATATTTTAAATCAAAATTGTTCTAAAATGCGTGTACCAAGTCGGACCATTGTTATCATAAATTTTCTTGTCTTCATCTTTTCTGCCCGGACTTTGATATTGGTCACTCCTTATCGTTAATGTTTTAAACCATTTTTTGTTTTTAAATCTGTACTACGGTAAATTGGAAATAGTACATTTGTTTCCAAGAGGTACTTTTAGTATCGGACGAAGTCCGACTAAGTGTATTTAGTTTGTCGTCATGTTAACACGCGTACGTCGCCATATTGGAATCCGTTGTTATGGTGTTTTTTTGTAGGTCACTGACCAACGTTTCTAATCAAGTTTCAATTTCGCACAAAAACTTGAAAAAAAATTGTTTGAAAATCTAATTGGCTTAGAAATTATATTTTGGCTTCGCCAAAACATAATTTCTTATAATTTCTTCTTATGCAAAAAACACAGCTAAAGCTAGCCTTCGGGGGATTATGGGATTGATTTACAAAATGCTACATCCGGTTCGCAACATTAATACACTTGTCATGTGACCTATATTCTAACATTACTAAATATGACGTCACCTATAACAACATGAAACCAATATGGGAATGTTTACATACGAACAATAATGCACCATGATCATAAATAAGCCTTGCACTGATTTAGCTAATCTCATTATCTCAGCCTATGACAAAACAAAATTTAAAAATGGAAAGAAAGGGTCCTACCTCAGATGCTGAGATGTATCCTTGGAAGTTTTCAATATCCTGTGTGATATCCTCAAACATTCATGCCGTTATTTTCCGCCAGGTTGCTAAATCGATCTCATGATGTCAATACGACCGAGAATTAAATACTGACACCGAAAATTTTCAAAACCTGGCCGAATGAATGAATGTTGACATTTTGTATCTTGTCTACTGAAGTGCGAAATTCTCTGACAGGGAAATGACGTCATGAAGAAGTAAATTCGTCCCCGCTTACTGTTGTCCACAAATGTTTGGATGGTATTTGCAATTTTCAAGTTTGCATAATTTCTGATCCAAGGTATATTCTAACAAGAATGCAACTGCCATTATTGTCAGGGATGATTAAAGTCTTAGACTAAAATAATAGGGGCTTTTAATCATTGACAAAATAATTATTCAAATATTTATTTTTATTATTTCTATTATTTTTGACTTCGTCCGATTTTTAGGCTAATGCATACGCCATATTATATAAATGTGTGCAGCGCGTATCGAGAGAAATAATACAGGGAGGTCAATTATTATTGTTTTATGTTTGACCAGTATTAGGGTCTTACCATTTAACTGGAAAAAAGGGCCTTTGTTTTTCAAATTTTCACTTTTCACAGTGCATGATTAATAGCGTTGTGACAGATAATGATTTATCACATTAAGTGAAAAACGTTTAATAGTTAATTGAAAACGACGGAATTCCACATTTAATGCTAAAAAGGGTTTACCTACTTTAAAACAGATCACGAATTGCTTACCTAAAATAAATAGGTTCGAACCTCTTCATTTTGTTTGGCTTGATGTGGCTCAATATGGACCCCTTTTTAAAACAACCGCACTTGCAAATTGCAATCTTGAAATGGATTGATTTTTAAATTCTCCAACTCAACGTTTCAACTTAGAAAATGACGAAATCCAAGTAAACATACTATAGAAGGTCCGATGGTGCGAAGCTTCGGTAGTTCTAATGTCAAAAAGTCCGTAGGTACAAAGGTCTAAAAGTTAAAATTGATATAATTAGATTGATCAAGGAATTATGATTATTATTTTTATTATTATTAATATGATTAAAACTGTGACCATGTATATAAATATTCAAAGGGGTTTTTGAATTCTTTAACACATTTATGTATTGTCAACTAAAATGTATACGATGTTATATGATTACAGATACTGGCTATCCCGATCACTTAAAATGCAATCAAATGTTGTGCGATGATTATATCCTAGCCATAAAAAGTAAAAATAAAGTTTACCTCGGTATTTTTAATTTCTGTGCAGTCATTCTCGCTTCGACCAGAGTTCACTTTGCTGATTGTGGTTTTGACGGTTGTATTATGTGTTTTTGTTGTTGTTGTTGTTGTATTGTTTGATTTAGTGATTAATTTGTGTCTACCGGTTTTGCCTTTGCTTTTCCGAATTGGCAATTACTCATACATGTTTTGCTTTTGAAATTAAACTCTACTGATTCTAATGCAACTGCATACCAAATATTCTGCCAAACGTTAATGGTGTACCATATAATTGATCAGACGAAAACAATAAAACATTAGTAACTGGCCAAATCAGAACTGAATGTCCAAAACAATTCGATAGTGGCTTTAGGAACAAACAGATGAATTGCTTGTGAAATTGATCTGTACTTATGCTTATGCAACTGCGTACCAAATATCAATAGTGTACCATAGCTTGCTAAAAAGAACACCCTGTAAGAGGGTGCTATTGGGGCATCTTAAAGAAAAGGGAAATTTATAATAGGGAAGGCAAAATCGACATGTACAAAAAAGGACATCTATCACCGGTGACATTATATTTGCTCAAAGTTAATTCGAAAGGACACTTTCAGATATCTGTTAAAAAAATAGAAAATGAAGAATTGTTTATGCAAGAATGTCGTCTAAATATCTAAAACTATTACCAAGATTCAATAAGGCTCTGTTTGTTTGTTGGGGTCTTATTGTAGTTTTGTCATAACTTGTGATTCATAACAGTATAGGAAAAGGTCAGCTACATGTATAAGTGGAGAAAAATTTGTTCCCATAGGAATACCAACTATTTGGCGATAAATTTGTTTACCAAAACGTATGTAATATTATCTAACAAATAATTAAGTGCAGAAATAGTTTCTACATCAGTCCAGAGAAGACAAAAAATGAAAGCGTGAAAAATATATCAGCTGACAAAACAAATGCATATACAGACAGAAAAAGTAACTGCTATCAGCATGGCGAAATCACCACTGACCGGAAGTGAGCTTAGGTGAATTTATGCAGCACGTCAGCCTGCTGACAACGAATAATCTAAACTTTATATTATTTGAGTTTTAATTCATTTTGAAAAAAACAAGTGACCAGAAGGTATTTAAGTAAGTAATAAATGGTTTACACAAAACTCATTGTCCGTTGCATTAATGACAAAAACGTCCAATGACAATAAAACGACGCTATTTGATGATTGCAGCAATCTAAGAAGTATTCCTCTAAAACCAAACATGATTCATTTCTATCGTGATAGAAAATTCATAATTGAATTGAACTTTGCTTTGCTAGTGTGTGTATACTGGCGAAGAAAGTTCCGTCATTACTGTACGTTAGTTATAATTTAATAGCAATTAAAATTGAGAAACGAGACCGAATGTAAAACTAAACCATTAAAGATGACAGGCAACGACAGTTTAAAAATACAGTCATCACAAGCGACTAAAATAGTATTTTGTTATACAAGATTTTATTAAGAAACTTGAGAAGCAAACTGGTAGCAAAGAAGCATTTTTTTATTGTTAAACTGAAAAGGCTCAGCTAAAAGCATCAAAATAAATGACAAGACAAATAACAAAATGTAAAAACATCAAAAGAAATAGTATAAAAATCAGCAGCGCAAATTTAATTCCTAGCTGTACTCAGGTTCTCATGAAGAGAAAGTACTTCCTGGTTGTCATTTAATAACAAACAAGTTGAAGATCACCACTACAGTCACGTGAACCACCATCTTAACTCATTTTATACATGTTATATGTGCGTATTAGAGAATTCGAAGCAGAGATATAATGGGGCACACAAATGTCATAGTTTTAAAGAACAAAAAAGTACCATTCTGCACAAGCAAGAGCAACATGGAAAAAAAACAGATTACGCACCAAAACAAATAAACAGTAATCAGGAAAGGCAAACTCAAATTATAACGAGAGTGAACTCTGTTCCTGCCTGTTGTAAAACACCCGCCCTTTACTTGTAATCAATCCAGCGAGTCCAATTCGATAATGAGGTACATAACAAAATCTAATGAGGGAACAACATCTGAGAGACAGAAATCTTATATTTGTTTAGTATCAAAATGAAAACATAAATTTGAGAAGCAACGTCCACCCTTTTTATACATCATGATCAGCTGTTTATGTTTGCAGAAATTATCTTCCCGTTCTTGTAGATATTGTTACACTAGCTAATGCAAGGGAAAGTTGTTGTTCGGTATTATTTTTTATTCTATGTGTATTTGGTTATAAAACAGTTCGATAAGTCGTAAATACTTTATTCCAATTTTTTCCACATGTTTTTTTGAGGTATTCGGGTCATTCAAATATGTTTTTTAAATGTAAGAACCATTTTTGCCTTCTAATGAAATGCTTCATACCTGTCATGAAAGACCACTCTTTCAAAGATTAGACAATTTACAATATAACAAAAGCTGAAATTACCCTGTGTTATGGAAAATGATTCTTTGTTATGGGATACGACCCACAATATACAATAATCATGGAATTACCCTGTATTATCACAATATACAATACACATGGAAATACCCTGTATTATAAGAAACAACTCACAATATACAATAAACAAGGAATTACTCTGTGTTATGGGAAACGACTCACAATATACAATAAATATTGAATTACCCTGTGTTATGGGAAACGACTCACAATATACAATGAACATGGAATTACCCTGTGTTATGGGAAACGACTCACAATATACAATAAACATGGAATTACCTTGTGTTATGGGAAACGACTCACAATATACAATAAACATGAAATTACCCTGTGTTATGGGAAACGACTCACAATACACATTAAAGACATAGAACCTATCAATTTCGTAATTTTTTACATTGAATAAAAAGTACATATTAAATTAAAAATATACTATCTAAAAATTACCTTTACCAACATAAAAACTCAATGTTTTGCAGTTTTCTATAAAATAATCTTATTTTAATTATTCGCGTTGATTAAAGGCATATTGTCTACGAAAAAATAATTTTTTGTAAAACCAAAAAAATGTCGTCTGACTATTCGTTTTGTTTATTTAGAAAGATACAAACTTTCAAAATACCATTAGGGTTCTTTATTACTTCAAAAATTGAAAAATAAATAATATTTGTAAAGCTTTACAAAAATTCATATTCATGAGATGTAGATGAGCTGTAAGCATGCGCACTATACTTTCTTTGATTGAAAACTTCAATAGTTCTTGCACGTGGTGCATAATCTGTTTCTCGAAGTTTTAGCTCGGAAGAAAATTTAAACGGCAACCGAATATTAGAGCTACTTAATGAATAAAACAGACAATTATTGCCTGTATTAATTTTTGAATGTTATTTAAAAGGTAAACACGAAAAATATCGGTATTTTTTCAACATATCAATGTATTCGGGGACAAAACTCGAGATTCCGCTTAGTGTCCGTGTTAAAACTACTCAGTCTAAATCTGTGTCAATGTGACGTAGTGCAGGTAAATAAAATATCAATCAATATTGTCGAGCTATTTTGATCAAAATAAACTACTTTTGAGGCAAAATTTGTAGCAAATTTGTTTTTCAATATTCATTTTATAGCATTTCGGTCTAATTAACACCAAAAAATTGAGGGGTAAAAAAAATGAGTTTGCCGTAGACAATATGCCTTTAAGTATTGTCCAGCATAAATATTTACTTTTGGTAAACTTGGTACTGTTAAACTGAGAAACAAAATGTAACCAAACGAGGCGAAGAGAAAACGAAATCGGAAAATTTAGAAAAACGACTGTTGTCAGCTAAAATCGATACAGTTTTCTTTTTTTACAAGTTTCGCTCGATTTCGTCTACTTTCTTCACAGATTTCGGTTGCTTATTTTACTGTTTACGTTTCCTTCTTTACTGATATCGTTTTTGGTCCGCTCCGTTTCGTTTGTTTACTTTTTGTTTCTCAGTTTACCGGTACCCGCAATTGTTTACATTCTATAATTAGTGTGTCCTCTTTTTTGACACTGCGTTTTTTTCTTCAGTTTTCCGTCGAAAAGAATACTTTCTGGTAGTTTTTTTGAAAATTTAACAGTTTCTTCCAAGGTTTTACAATGTTCTCTTCAAATAGTGTGAATTTCATTATTTAAAAAGAAATGCCAAAATGATAGGTTCTATGTCTTTAAACATTGAATTACCCTGTGTTATGGGAAACGACTCACAATATACAATGAACATTGAATTACCCTGTGTTATGGGAAACGACTCACAATATACAATGAACATTGAATTACCCTGAGTTTTGGGAAACGACTCACAATATACAATAAACATGGAATTACCTTGTGTTATGGGAAACGACTCATAATTTACAATAAACTTGGAATTACCCTGTGTTATGGGAAACGACTCACAATATACAATGAACATGGAATTACCCTGTGTTTTGGGAAACGACTCACGTTATACAATAAACATGTAATTGCCATGTGTTATGGAAAACGACTCACACTATACAATAAACATGGAATTACCCTGTGTTATGGGAAAAACGACTCACAATACACAATAAACATGGAATTACCTTGTGTTAAGGGAAACGACTCACAATATACAATAAACTTGGAATTACCCTGTGTTATGGGAATCAACTCACAATATACAATAAACAAGAAATTACTCTGTGTTATGGGAAACGACTCACAATATACAATATACATTGAATTACCCTGTGTTATGGGAAACGACTCACAATATACAATGAACATGGAATTACCCTGTGTTATGGGAAACGACTCACAATATACAATAAACATGGAATTACCTTGTGTTATGGGAAACGACACACAATATACAATAAACATGGAATAACCCTGTGTTATGGGAAACGACTCACAATACACATTAAACATTGAATTACCTTGTGTTATGAGAAACGACCCACAATATACAATGAACATGGAATTACCCTGTATTATGGGAAATGACTCACAATATACAATAAACTTGGAATTACCCTGTGTTATGGGAAACGACTCACAATATACAATAAACATGGAATTACCCTGAGTTATGGGAAACGACTCACGCTATACAACAAACATGCAATCATCCTGTGTTATGGGAAACAACTCACGAAACAAAAAAAACATGGAATTACTCTTTGTTAATGAAACAACTCACAAAACACAAAAATGGGAACTATTTTCTGTTAGCTGTTTTCAAATCAGACATGAAGCTAGCTCGGAGGATTTATCATGGTCTCTTGAAAAATGAATAAGTTGCAATATGTTAACAACGTAAGCCGGAGCGGACGGTATGATGCTACAAAAGAAATGTAAGTTGGGATCATCCAATTATTATGCAAAGCTTTATTGAAAGTTTTCATTCGATGCCTTTAGAGATATAGATCTAAATATCAAATTCCCCGAATACGCAATGTCCTTCATCTCATGTTCCCTGGAATACTTATATATGGATTGGGAAAAATCACGAACTCGGGGATTGTTCAGTAAAAGTTCATAATTAATACATCGAAAGCGAAGATAAAGTGTAAAGCTGGTCAACGATTCTTTTATGTAGAAGTGACCACAATAAAAATGCTTTATGGTAGATGTGGTGTCTAAAAATTTATCCTTAAAATTTTCTTTAATTTTGGCCACAGTAAGCCATAGAATGGTACCTTAAATCTTGATAATAAATAAAAAGTTCACCACAAGAATTTGTGTAGAAAATAGATGAACAATGCATTATTTTAGTTATTTGAATATAGGATCAATAAGAGTTTCAAATAACCTTCATCTAAGAAAATATACTCCATAGACTTTTCTTAAATGAAGCAGAGGTACCAATGGGGTATCCGAATGTCAAATGTCCGAGAGGGAAGAGACAAAACCAGTAAACACTAACAAGAACGGGACAAAAACAGACAACATGTAAAACATTGAAACACAAAATAACTGAATATCAATCAACAACGCGAACTCCAGTCGAAACGAGAGTGAACTTAGGTGCTCCGGAAGAATAAGCAGTTCCTGCTTGCTATAGCACACCCGTCGCGTTGCCAATAGTCCATTCAGCGTGTCAAATCCGGTAAAGGAAGACAAAACATAATCCTATGACAAACCAACATCTGCACTCATCTGAGAGATCGAAATCCCATATTTGTCTATAAGTGCATGATGTCTTCCGTAAAATTTCTTGAGTGAAGACAGCAACCGAGGAGCAACATAACCCTGTGTGAGCAATTTTTGCGTCAGACGTCTCGCGCTGCTAAGGAAATCGATGTTAGTCCCATACGCTCTGGAGTAACGAATCAAATGAGATACGTAAACTCCATTAGCTGGAGCGGACGGAATGTTGCTACACAAGAAGGGAAAGTTGACGATTGGAAAGTTGAAGTCATGACGTTTGTCATAGAGCCTTGTTGAAAGTATTCCTTGAGAGTCAATTTCGAGATGTAGATCTAAATATGAAGCAGACTTCCTAGAATCCGTTGTGTCCTTTATCTCAAGCTCCTGCGGATATATCAGATGGAGAAAGTCACCAAATCGAGAATTGTTTAGTGAAAGGATATCATCAATATAGCGGAACGTGAGGTTGAAAGAGAGAGCTAGTCTGCGGTCTTTTATGTCTAGAAGAGATTGTAAGAACTTGGGAAAATCTTTGTTTTGAATGTATTGTAAAATATACTTAATAAAAATTTTGAAAAAAGTGAAAAATGTGTTTTTCCTATTATTTCTAAATAAATAAATAATCTCCCCTTTAAAAGTACGGGAAAATAAAGAAAATCGCGTAAGAAGGTGTATTTAATCCCAATTATTGTTGCATTTATCAATTTTGACGTTTATCAAGCCTAATAGACATGATAGAAGTCCATTAGAATAGCTAACATTATAAAATTTAAAATTATGATAGATGTGCAAACAAGATGCTCAGTGATAGAGACCCCATCTACCTAAAATAAAAGAAGAAACAAATCAGCAAGGAGATGCTCATAATATGACCACAAGAAAGGACACATGTCCAACAAACTGTACAAATTTGTTGTCTATAAGGAGCTTTAAGGCTTTTAGAGTACTCGCTGCTATGTTAGATGTGTAATGTGTTATTTTAAAGACATAAAGTCTTAACCATGTCAACGTTTTTGTAATTGACTACCAAATATATGTAACTGCGTTTTCCATCCTTTTTAAAATAAAAAAAAACTTTTAATCAATCGTGCCAATCTTGATATAAGTTGCGCATGCGGAATAGAATTATATATTGTGGAAACGCTGTAACAAGAGAAGCTGATATCAACAATTGAGTTCTTTTCTTATTCTTTTGGGCAAACGTTTTATTGTCACCATTTCTTACGAAACAACAGTCGATATATATTGGAGGCCGGATTTTATTGCCGTCAGTATAGGTGTTGAAGAAGTGAAAGAGGTTACGTATTACATTTGGAAGATCTTCCATGCATTTGAGCTTTGTTTGTATGGTGTTATGTAGTTAAGGCATCCAATACAGTATTCGAATGTTATGATTACCACCAATAGAGAGGCCTAAGGAGAAAACAACCAGTTTACGATCCTCATTTATTTTTTCGGTTGACGGCGTTTTGCTGTCTGTTGTGCATATATTGCTGGTAATCAACCAATCACTGTGGAAAATGAACAAAATCCTTATACTTAATAAAGTGTTTCTGTAGTAATTTTCAAACCGACGACCGAACATAATTTACACTTTTATTTAATTTTTTTACAAATATAGAATTACAATATTTTTATTTTTTTCTGCATGTACAATACAAAATATAATTTATATTTAAGTAGGCTATAACGAAGTACTTGTGCACAATGTATGAATAAACAACCGACATTTTTTTTTCTAAAAGTGATGGTTGTGACTCATTTTTATAAAGAAGATTGAAACAAAAAATAAAAATATTTTTTCTGATTTGTTGCTTACAAATATACTTATATTATTTATCGTAACTATTTTATTTTTTTATATAAAATACGATTAAGGCCCTTCTTATATAGTATCCCCTTCAGATATACGAGATTTCCTTACGATATTTCAAAATGTATAATTTTACGAGATTTTTTCCAAACCTGTTACGATCTATTTCCGATTTGTCACAATTTCGTCAGTTGTGCAGAAATATACAGTGCTCCCATTCAGCGACGATACGAATTATATTTTCGACATGTTTACGAGCATGTTACGGTGTCTTTACCACGTCTTTGCGAGTGAATTGCGATATTGAAAATGATATCGCAACTTTGGGAGGTCTTCCCGAGTTGGTTACGAGTAAAGGCGAGTCATTTTCGATCTCTACGAATTCTTTACGAATCATTTACGTGTTAATTTATGACACTAGTGCTTTTTCAATCTTTGCGATCGAATACGAGTTGAAAACTTATAAGAACACGTAAGGAAATCTCGTTTAAGTGAATGGGGTATAAGCGAGCATCATGCCATTTCTAAAATATGTTTATGTGCTCGACTTTGAAAAAAGGAATAAAATTGATGCAAAGTCTGACCATCCCCTTTCCCCAAATCATTTGCCCTCTATTATAAAAATTATCTGTTTAAATTTCAAAATTGTGTAAGCCCTAAGATTCTTCCTACCCCAGACATAGGTTGATCATCTTAATAATAATTTGGTTTCCCAGTTTGGTATTGTTGGTTCTGAAATACTGTTTTATGCTCTTCATAATCATATAGTGTTTGGCATTTTCAATAGTTTTGGTAGAGCGCCTCTGGTGAGTGTTGAATAGACGAAACGCGCGTCAGGCGTAGCAAAATTTATTGTCTGGAACTTTGTTGTCATTGTTGTTAATATATCTTGAAACAATAACTATTTATGAAAAAAAAAGAAAAAATATGTTTTGTGCAAATAAAAAATCATTGTAACATTCTGAAAATGATCAAAATGGGCGCATTTCAATTGAGCGAATTTGAAAATGACCCCTGTTTTCTTTTGAGCGATTTTTTTTCTATTTCAATGGAGCGAATATTTTTTCCAGGTAAGTAAAGGTAAATATAGGTACACTACTTTGGAATTCATACGAAAAAATAAAATAAAATAGGAGAAGACTTAAAATTTCGAATTTCAGAAGATTATATACATGTACTTGACTAACATTTGAGATGATTTATTTTCATATTACAATCAGTTATAATGGTTACGAATGATACTTTCGATTAATGTTTCAACACCTTGACTTTTTTATTCTGTATCTTTATTTATCATATAAAAAAATAGATTTATTAGATTCGAATATATGAAGCTGCTATGGTGCTTGCGTTGACTTGTAAAGTAAGAAGTCAGTCTTAACATATAGGTGCTCGCATTTCAATGTTTTTTCATCTTTTGATTTTTTTTGCCAGTTGGTGCCTTGCTGTTTTATTCTTTTAAGCATGTGGAATGTAAAATATGACATCTCCGAAAACACGACTTTGGACTATGAAGAGTCTTTAGATGGTCTAGAGACGAGAAAGATTCGAGAAATACGCCCCAGATTTGCTTGTGAAATCAAACTTTACCTGTAATTTACTTGTCGAAAAAATTCGCTCAAATGAAATATAAAATCGCTCAAAGGAAACTTTTTTTTGGTCACTTGAAATATCAATTCGCTCAAATGAAGTGCACCGCATCAAAATATTTAGTGACAACATTTGGAAGGGACGATATAATTCCATTATAAAATCTGCGACGTCATTTCCCTGTCAAAAAATTTCACACTTCTGCAGCAGACCAAATCACACAAGAGTGAACGTAAGGTTTTCTGAGTATCAGTGCTTGATTTGTGCTAATGGTAACAGACGGTTGGTTTAAAAACCTGGCGGAAATAACGAATGAGTAAGTAATAATAACATGCAAGATTACGAAAACTTGCAGGATCATGAAACTGTCAGTTTTACCTTCATTTCAGGTAAGACCAATTTTTTTTATTATTATGAATACTCTCTCATATGGCTCTTTTAAGAATCAACTTCATTTTCAGTAAAGCTAGTGTCTAAAACGTTGGACGTTGATTATCGAGTAAATGGTGTGCATTCTTGCTGGTGTGAGTTTGTAATTTTCAAGATACTAAATATGGCTTCCGCATGTATATACACCAAGTAATCTTAAATAAGCATTCGAATCTGAAACTCAGATGTCTCCTGATGTGACTTGCACAAAATCAGTAACGTGGATGGAATGTTTGATCGCCAGACTGTTTTCTCAGACTTTGTTGTATGCTTTTTAATAACTTTGCATCTGAATTCAGAATTTGTCGATGTCCCAGTTAAAGTTTTAAGACCCTAAAAAATGTTTAAGATAAGACTTTATTAGTCTTTTGCGTCTTGTGCAATATATGATATCTCTATTTCTGTTTGATTGTGCGACTCCCCCAGAACACCAACAACGTTGGTCTTACAAATAATTTTGTCCTTAACATTAGAGAGTTCGAGCTGAAAATTTCTGTTCATGTAAGCATATATTATTGGGTTAATAATACTGTTTGACAATGCCAGAAATATAGCAACAAACCGCATCACAATGTAAAATTGACCGTTTATGCTTGAGTCAGAGGTTGCTTCAATACTATCGTGCACTATGTCTGCGATGTAGAATGGGCACCAACAAAGCATGAACGAGAAAACACAGAACACGGATCGTCGCAGAACTCTCCGCTTTCTTAATATGGACGAATTCGTTGTGATGTTCTTTGACCAGAGTTTCTTTACCATTATGGTATACATAACTGCCATCATTATAACAGGAATCAAAAGAAGGACAATAAAATCGGCAGTCCTGAACCAAAGATCCGTAGATTCGTCTTCGGTGAACTGATTGCACACCTGGCCGTGTTTCCGTGTTGCGTTTGTATTTTCGTCGTCATCGTCATAGCCGTCTTCTGACGATTGGAAAATTTTATATTGAACAAAGACGTGTAAGCTGTAGATAAAGGCCGCAATAATCAGTGTGGAAAGTTTGATGAAAGTTCCTCGAATGGTCGGTTTGTACGAGAGTGGGTTTACTATTGCCGAATATCGATCAACAGTTAAAGCAACCAAGAAAACAACAGCCGAAGAAAAAGTGAAAAGCTCAATAAAAGGAGCTGAAATACACCATGCCTGTGTGGTTTCTTGGCCATAAATAGATATCATTGTCGAAATGATAACAAAGGTGCCAAGGAGACACTGTGCAAATGACAAAGCGACGTTGTAATAGTTTGGAATCTTGTGAAGACTGGATTTCCATATTATAAGAACTATGACAGATCCATTCGACAACACTATACCAAACATCATAATATATAGCAGAATCAACAAGGTATATATTGCTGTGTCTGATAAAATGAACACATCCTCTTCTCCTTCCTCCATTTGTCAATATCTGAAAAAATATCATTTTCTTTTAATTATTTATATCTATTTTTACTACTAAAATAATGAGATGCATTTTGTTAGCTGTATCGCGTTTCAACAAAAATTAGACGGGCCAGATTGATTTATCAGAAGGATGATGATTGTAATGTTTCACAATCACAGACGCAATTGTATCTGGTTTTGTTTTGGCTTATTACCCTTCATTAATTAATCTGGATGTGGAAACCGATTCCGTTCCGAAAATTCGCCCGTTAAGAAGTTGTAAGGCAGGTGGCGTTATTTGAGTCAACTTAAATGGATACAACGTAGAGAATAAAAATATATAGAAATTAGAAAGGAAAATGTTGTGAATGCAAGTTACTTATAATAAGTGAATACCTCGATAGAGACTGAGATCTTGGGACGTAGAAAGATTGAGAAATATGTTAAAAAGAACAAGTTAAATGTATTGTGCAGTAAGGTTTGATGACACACTTACATAAAAGCGCAAAGCTAGAAAATACTGGAATCATTTATAGCTTACAGTTCATTATTTTTTAATAGAATCACATCAAAGTAAAGTTGCAATCACGTTGAGAACATTTTAACGACCAGTTTTAAGATAAGAAAAAACTTGGAACATCTTAGAGATTTTAGCGACAAATATGTGTAATTATTACGATGAAAGATAATTATGAACCTAAGGGAAGAAATGAACATTGTGGTTAGGGAGCAACCATTTGATTTGTAGGGGGGGGGGCTATGGATATTTTCTGCGTCCTGCCTTTTTATTTTCGTAAAAAGGTCAGGCCTGGATTTTTTTGCGTGCTTGCGCACGAAAATTGTTTTTATTTTTAAAAGCAACTATATTTTTTTTTAGCCCAAAATACTATCCTGCCTTTTTTTTTACTCAAAGCACAGTCCTGCCTTTTTATTTCTGGATTTTTGTCATCCTGCCTTTTTATTTCAAATTTCGCCATAGCCCCCCACCCCCCTAAAAATCAAATGGTCGCTCCCTTAAAAACAAATTTAGATAAACAAATTCTTTGAAAACTGTTTGAAGCAAAAGAGGTTAAGTGAAAATTTGAAATCGAAGTGGAATAAGAATTAATAGAAAATTATGAGATGTGGAATAAGTGTACGCGACACAGTTCACAACAAAGCGGCAATTTAGAAAAACCACAATGGACAACCGCCAGCAGCCTTCAACATTATTCACATATAATAAGTATGTATCCTTTTTTACCCAAACGAATTCCATTTTCATGACAATCAATACCAATTTTATGTCCATTGACTAGGTTAGTTTTGCTTATTTCCGGAAACTCCTCGGGTGTAATAACTTTAACATTATACCACATATATAAAATCACGTTTTAAAACCTATCTAAATGATAATTTTTTGAATTCCAAAAAGAAACTTGAACTTTGTATAAGTAAGCGGTGTCTGCAGGAGTCTCCTACAAACAATATTGGCCTTAAGAAATATTGTGAAAGTATTAATGTTCGTGGCGTGCTATAGCAGACAGGAACCGCTTACTCTTCCGGAGCACCTGAGTTCACTCTTGTTACGACTTGAGTTCGCGTTGTTGATTTCCGTTCAGTTGATTTGTGTTGAGTGTTTCTTCGTGCTGTTTTTGTTCGTGTTTACCGGTCCCGTGCGGGGCCCGGGTGGCGAATAGGCCCGCAGCAGAGCCTAGCTTGTCGTAAGAGGCGACTAAGGGTCTTGGGATTCTGACGTCGGGTCAGTGTTCAGCCCACAGAGCAACCAAGTGTGTACCCTAGGTGGCTGAATAGGGTAGCCCTCGTCCGCGGGGGTTGTCAGGTCTATAATACGGAAACCCTGACCGCCGACCATAGTGGGCCAACGTGTGTGGAGAGTGCCACGCTTCATGCACGTAAAAGACCCCTTTGTGGACCGCCAAGTAGTGCACCACATAGGCTAAATTTTCCGCCCCTACCCACCTCTCCCCTTTTCCTGTGGTTCTTTAAAATTTACCGGTCCTTTGTTTCCCACCCCATCCCATATTTCATTTATCATCATCATTTCATGTTCATTTTATCATCCTTTTCATGTTCATCGCCTGTAAATAACCTATATAGCGTTGCACGGGCGTAAAACACCAACTCACTCACTCACTCACTCGTGTTTACCGATTTCTTACGGAATTTTTTGAGTGAAGACAGCAACCTTGGAGCAACATAATTCTGTGTCAGCAATTTCTATGTCAAACGTGACGCTCTGCAAAGGAATAAAGCAAAGAAGCAAAGAGGCACCCATGAGGCATTCGAGCGTCAAATGCCCAAAAGGGCAACGACGTCATCGGTAAACACGAACAAAAACAGCACGAAGAAGCACTCAACACAAATCAACTGAACGGAAATCAACAACGCGAACTCAAGTCGTAACAAGAGTGAACTCAGGTGCTCCGGAAGAGTAAGCGGTTCCTGTCTGCTATAGCACGCCCGTCGTATTGCTAATTTTCAATTCAGTGTGTCAAATCCGGTAAAGGAAGACAAAACAAATGTCTACGACAAACCA
The DNA here is from genome assembly GCA_963971305.1 of Arcuatula senhousia. Taxonomy (NCBI): domain Eukaryota; kingdom Metazoa; phylum Mollusca; class Bivalvia; order Mytilida; family Mytilidae; genus Arcuatula; species Arcuatula senhousia. The sequence goes on from OZ020312.1 coordinate 38,671,251, forward strand.
ACATCTGCACTCATTTTAAAGATAGAAATCCCATTTTTGTCTACGAATGCACGGTGTCTACCGTAAAAATTTTTTGAGTGAAGACAGCAACCTTGGAGCAACATAATTCTGTGTCAGCAATTTCTATGTCAAACGTGACGCTCTGCAAAGGAAATCTATGGAATTCCCGCAAGCCCTGGAGTAACGAATAAACTGCATGTGATACGAAGACTCAATAAACAGGAGCGGACGGAATGTTGCTACACAAAAAGGGAAAGTTGACGATTGAAAAGTTGAAGTCATCACGTGTGTCATAGAGCTTTGTTGAAAGTCTTCCTTAAGAGACAATCAAACAAAATCGGCTGTTCCGAAGATCGTATTATTATTCTTTAATTCTAGTTTATGCAATTGATATCATGTGATCAAAAATTTCCCTGTGAATAATTTTTCCAAGCGTTAAAACCTTATCTCTCGACCGTTTGGTTAATGGCAGACTTTTTTGTATGATTTTAATTGACTTTGTCTCATTTGAGATCTAGTTTTCTTAGGGACGGACCATTTAATTTGAAGGGGGCCTTGGAGTTTGTTTTGGTCAAAATTTTGTTTTCCCCGCGGAAATCTTTTTTATTTGTCGAAGGCATGGAGACAGAATATTTTTTTCATTATTATCATTATTTCATATGGCAGAAATCTTTCTTCAGAATATTTATTTTATTACCCTCTGCTGCCAAAATATTTTTTTCATCAAAAATCATTTTCAGAATATATTCTTTTAGGAAAAAACCAAGCCATTTTATCTTTGTAACAAAGTGGGTAATTACAAACTGCAACTTTATTACACACTGGGTTGGTAGCTTTAATACAGTTTGTAATAGAAAAGATATTCAAATAAAAAGTGAAATTAAATAGATGATAGAAAAAAAAGATTTATTTGGGACTTTATGTGTTGACGAGGTGACGATAACAAAGAATTTTAAACAAAATAACGTATTTGAAATTTTATTACAAAGTGCAACTTTATTACAAACCGGGTTGTTACAAGCCCCCCCCCATTTCAAGTTAAATGGTCGGTCCCTTGTCGACTGTTGAGTAAACGGTATTTTTCTATTTCTTTAGACCTTAGAATATACTTTATCACGTGCACATAAATAAGAAGAAGCATGTGAAAAAAATGTTGCAATCGAATCCTGAGTCCGAAAGGGAAAAATAAAAAAAAAATGACAAATCCAACAAATCACTACAACTAAACATCAATCAGCTTCGCAGACCCTGAACGAGATTGAACTCATGTGTACAAGAAGAGTAGGTTCTTTTGTATCTAGCTTGATCTCAGTATCACTATATTCTATTACATTGTACTAGTTATAAGTAATTCAAGTTTTGAATATGAATTAATATCCGTTTGTTCTATATCATCTAATAATATCGATTGTTAAAGGCTAGATATAATTATATTGCTCTACATAATTTACTGTTTAAGAATTTGATATGTAGATAATGACATTTTTAAATTATACATGTAATAAGAAGGATAAGATCACATCTACATACGATAGCAACAACATGAATATGTTAAATAGCATTATTTTTGTATTTGCTAAAATAAGCAACATGCTCATAAGATATGCTAAGGTATAGACCACTGTTGTACCTAGATATATCTGTTAAGTTCTGTATTCCTTATATGCATATTTGAATGTGTAACATACTATCAGCAGATAATTGAAAGTTCGAAAATCAAAAGTATCGAAATTCCCAAACACTTGAACAATAAAGTCTTTGGTAGCTTCGGTTTCGTAGCTCTTGTAAAATGTACAAATTCGAAAATGTGTATAAAACGGTTGATTTTGGTTATGCTGTATATCGATATTTCAAGGAGTAACCTCTCATCAGCAGCATTTGAATCAAAACATTGGAAGGTCAAAAACCAAAATTATTTATAATGAAAAATACTCAGAGCTTAAAGGTTCGAATAGGGAAGCCAAATCCAGCTACGAGGATATCGACCATGTGCAGTGATCCTTTTGCCATTTTTTTTTATTTGGTCGCCAAATTAGAATTTGTTCAAAAGAAGAATTATGAGATAAAGAGCTACGGATCCGTAGCTACCAGCTATAGCATATTAGTATAATCGTTGTTAAAAAAAAAGAAACAGCGAAAAATACTCATAAATTATAGCATATTAGTATAATCGTTGTTAAAAAAAAGAAACAGCGAAAAATACTCATAAATTTTATCTAAAAAAAACATTAAAAGGACTATATACAGAAACGGATCTGCAAAAACAACTTTAGTATTTTGTAATTGATTAAAGAAATAATAACCAGTTTTTCGTACCTTGATCAGGGTATCACGATATTATATTTATACATTGTGCTAGTAATTCAAGATTTGAATATAGATTAATTTCCATTTGATCTATATCATCTAATAATATCTTATGTTCAAAACGAAACATAATAATATTGCTCTACATACATGTAATTATTTTTTTTAAATTCATGACGATTTTTTGTTTGTTATAATAATAAAACAACATCTACATATATAACATAACTAAATAACCACGAACGCGTGTATTTCTTATTTTTCTTTGAGTAAATTCTATTGACAAGAGTATCGTTTTACCGGCCTCTATTTTAATCATTTTCAACTTGAACACTGATTCAAATATTCCATTGCAAGGTACACTTTGGTAAACATATGTTTGTTTTGATTCGAGACAAAATTTGAGGGTTCTAACTGTTTTTAAGGAAGGTCTTATAATCTGTAACCAAATCAAGCCAGTTAGAGATCTGATAAAGTAAAATACCATATACAAAGCTTACTCTTATGTACCTTTTGCAGCTTTAAGAAATGCTGGGATGATTCTGTTGTTTATTCAGCAGCAGTAAAGAGCCTGATAGTCATGGACAAAACAACATACATGTAGATGAAAGAATCGAAAAACAACTATTTAAATAATAGATTTGTACAACAGATTTGATTCAAATCCCACAATAGAATACATTCAGGGTGACATGAATGATAAAGAAGTGGCAGATCCAGATTCGGTGCTGCAGGGTTTGGAATCTCTTTTAGTCGGAAAATTCTGTCCTTTTCGTAAATATTTTTGGCAAATTTGGCTTTGAACATTTGCTTTGTCATAAGAATATCGTATATCGGGTTATTTTGGCGTGATTGTTAATATTTGGCTACGTTGGCGTGCGAAAAAAAATCGGCAAAATAAAACTACACATCTTTTTAATCGTGTCTTATCAAGAGAAGAACACCAATATGTTCATTTGCCAAAATAACCCAATAACCGGTACATGAAACCTTAAAATCCTTTTGTGTCACGTTTTTATGTTTTTGTTTTTCAAATTTCACCAAAAAAAAACAATCCCTGTTGATCTACTAATTCAGCACATGGCAATCCTACAGAAAATATACCAGACTTAATGACATCGACATTTTGTTGAAAAACTTTCATCATATATGAAAGCAAAATACGATTACCTGGAGGAAAAATGAATAAATTTACTATAAACTTCTTAGGATATAAAATATAGAACTTTGAATGTCGCCTCCCAAAATTAAATCAACAAACGCCATGATAACAGAAACACCGCGTAAGACAATTAAAAGAATATTGTTGACCATTAACTAAACTGCTTTGTTCAAATGCTCATATTGGCTTTTATACTCAACATGTTAGCGTCACTCCCAATATAAAAAAAAACATTCCGCTTATTCTTCTGGAGCACCTGAGTTCACTCTTGTTATGCCTTAAGTTCGCATTATTGATTTCCGTTCAGTTGATTATGTGTTTTGTGTTTCTTCGTGCTCTTCTTGTTCGTGTTTACCGGTTTCATCGTTGCCCTTTCGGACTTTTGACACTCGCATTCCGCATTGATGCCTCTTTGCTTCTTTCTCTTATAAAAACATTCTCATATTTTACTGTTGACATTATCAATCCTCATATCTTTAATTCACTCCCACCAAAATTTGTTTAAACGGTAACGTGATATTCAGTTACATATGCTACATGTAATATTTGATTTGCCAGTTTGACATGTATCTTTACATGTAAATGTACGCCATGTACGTGTAGTGCAACCAAAACGTTTACCTATCTAAATCAAGGCATGCAAGTCTGATTTCATTTACTTACTGATGTACAAACTTGTTCTCTGTTTGCCTTTTTTTCTTACAACATTTTGGCACTAGAGTGACGTGTTTAACATGATGAACACTATACGCGTACTATATTTAAGGGAGCAACCATTTGATTTTTTTTTCATGGGAGGGGCTATGGAGATTATTAGGCGAGCGGCGGATATCGAAAAAGTCGTCTAATTAAAAAGTTTAAATTACCCAAAAACCTCATGAGATTTTTTGAACTCAAATAAAAGGTTGATTATTCTATTTTATGGATATATATGTTTGACAAGTCGAATATGGTCAGAAGATATAAAAAAATATTCTTTTGTACATGTACCCTATGAAAATCTTTAACGGCTTGATTTTTAAAATTATTTTTTTACCTAAAAAAACACACACGAAAAAAAATTGTAAATCACATCATGAAATATTTTGCTCAATTCTTTGTTTGTAATTGAAATTTTTAAAAACAATAAGAGTTTTCTACAATTTTTATCGAATTAAAAATCACGAATAAAAGTAGCAAAAAAACACGTTAATTTTAACTTTTGCAACATTAATTGTCATTAAAATCAAACAAATTGTATACTTAGATCAAGAAAATGTTGTAAGGCTACTTTTTAGTTAAAACTGCATACTTCTGACGAATGATAATAAAGTTATACTTAATTGAATATGTAAGATTTAGAGAAAATTGACTGCAGATGACTCGGAAAACTGTCGGAGTGTCCCGTATTTACATTTTAACTATAATCTGATTGATTAGTAGTTGTCAGAATTTTCATTTTTTGGTGTAATTATGAAGAATATGTGCTAGTTTTGGATTTGTGTGAACACAAGAAATTTATTATTCGGTTTTTGCATTTATTTTTACCTGCGATGTTTGATAAAAGCAAAGTTTTAAAAATTTGTGAAAGGTGTACTTGACTTTTGAGGTGCGTTTGTTATGTTAAACTGAATAAAAATTCGATTGCAGAAAAACAATAAATTAATGCCGTATATTTTGGCGAAAATATTTGAAATTATGTTACTAGACTATCTATTTGAAACTAAAAGTATAAACTGTGTACGTAAGCATCCAGGAGCAAATCAAGAAATTTTCGAAAAAAGGGGGAGGGCTCTACATAAAGCATTGTTGTTGAAGATGTTCATGACAGTTTTGCCTGAAATCTATAAGATTTTTTTTTTACATTTTGTCACTAAGCGACATTAAGGGGCTCCCGGAACACCCCACCTGCTGGAGCCGTCATTGTACAATGATTTGGTCGTCTTTTGAACTTATGACTTCACGCTTAAAAATGTCTAATCTTTGAGCTCAAATTGCACAATGTTCTGACCATTTTAGAGGCGTCAAACTAATATGTTCTGAAAGCCAAAACTCTTATCTCTCTATTAAGTCCAAAATATCGCCCAAGGTTTGTTATTAAGTTATAAAACTTAAAAGTTTTTAAAACCTTTATTCGCCACTTAACTCTTATGTTTTTTTAGTTAGTTTTTCGATGATTTTCTTTCTTTTTTTGTGCAAAGTTATTGTTCTCTACTTAACTAGTTGGATTTAAGATATTGTTGTTGGTTTTTGATTCCTATTCCGTTTTAAACATGTTAATGGTAACTCAGTACACTTTTTATTAACAACCTAATATTCTGGTATAATCCACAAATGTGGTGTTTTTGAGTCAATGAACACATTTGAACCATTTATTTTTGTTACAAACGAAAGATAAGATGATGTTTTACAAATAGAGGAAAAAAGTGAGTGAAAATATGAATTCTTTTTTTCGCAATTCAAACTTTTATACAAAAAAATCTAAATAATTTGACCCTTTTCTAAAAATAGAAAAATTGATGTAATAAATTTCTTCAAAGAAACCAAAAGTGAATGATTTATATTCACTTATATATGTAAATAATATTAAGTCTTTATTTTCTAACTTTTAACCACATTTTGTAACATTTTAGTTGCCATAATGTTTGCAGACTCAAACTTTTAGATTTTGGGTAGTGACCTTTGACCTTTAATTTTTTCATGTTCTGACCAGATTCCAAATGGCAAACATCGATATTATTAAAGCTGAAACATTAAACTATCAATATAGTTAAAAAAATCCCATGAGGTTTTTGGGTAATTTAAATTTTTTTCAAGACCCTTTCCGCCGCTCGCCTATATTCTTCGTCCTGCCTTTTTATTTTCGGAAAACGCCGAGCCTGGATTTTTTGGCGGGCTAGCGCACGCATTTCTTTAAAATTTTTCAAGCTACTATAAATTTTTCAACCAAAGATACCATCTTGCCTTTTTTTCATTCAAGCACTGTCCTGCTTTTTTATTCTATATTTTTACCATCCAGTCCTTTTATTTCAAATATCACCATAGCCTCCCCATAACAAATCAAATGGACGCTCCCTAATATGAATGTTTCATTATTATTTTTCTTTCCTTCCTTTTTTATTTGTGGTAGTAGTAATTGTCCTAGTAAAATGTTGATAAGCTCCCGTGATTTATACAGTTTAAGGATGGGAATCGAAAGACTCATGTTGGATTCTCTTCCGCACTATAACATTGAAGTGCTTCATTAGTATATTATTATGCAACACTAAGCAACAATCGCTAGTAATTTCCTAACATTAAATCTTTGAATCTTTCCGATTTTTGTATGTTCGTGCTTTTTTGTATTTAACGATAATTATTTTAACTTTTCATTTAAAAAAAAATCTGCATTCTTTCTAATTATTCATACAACTGCATCGTCATCTTAACTTTTCTTCATTCAACACATGTTTTATTAAAATGTTGTCCCCGTGCCAAGACTCGAATGGCACATATTTTTCACAGTAAGTGACTTTATATATATATATATTTAAGTAGGGCGTCATGGTGTTTTTAAAGACATAGAACCTATCAATTTCGCAATTTTTTACACTGAATAAAAAGTACATATATTAAAAATATACTATCTAAAACTTTCCTTTACCAACATAAAAACTCAATGTTTTGCAGTTTTCTATAAAATAATTTTAATTTAAATATTTGCTTTGATTAAGTATTGTCCATCATAAATATTTACATTTGGTAAACTGGGTACTGTTAAACTGAGAAACGAAATGTAACCAAACGAGGCGAAGAGAAAACGAAATCGGTAAATTAAGGAAAACGACTGGTGTCGGCTAAAATCGATTCAATTTTCCTTTTTTCCAGTTTCGCTTGATTTCGTTTCCTTTCTTAATACAGATTTCGGTTGTTAATTTTACTGTTTACGTTTCCTTCTTTACCGATATTGTTTTTGTGCAGCTCCGTTTCGTTTGGTTACTTTTTGTTTCTCAGTTTACCAGTACCCGCAAGTGTTTACATTCTATAATTAGGTTGTCCTCTTTTTTGACACTGCGTTTTTTTCATCAGTTTTCCGTCGAAAAGAATACTTTCTGGCAGGTTTTTTGAAAAATTAACAGTTTCTTCAAAGGTTTTACAATGTATTCTTCAAATAGTGTGAATTTTACTATTTTTAAAAAATTCCCAAAATGATAGGTTCTATGTCTTTAAGTCTTAATATAGACGCCTGGTCAGAGTGTGCAAACGGGTGTGGACAGTGCCAACCTTCAGGCATGTGTCTCCTTACAGACTACACTTTTCGTTTCTATCAACATTTTCATTTTTCTAGTGGCTTCCTTTTTTTCACCCTAGTCCCATTTTTCATCATGTAATGTTCTGTTAATTAATCAATTATGTAATGTTCCGAAAAGGCGTATCCCATCTCCCGATCGGTAACTCACTTTTTAACAATCTCTTTTTATTGTTTGCAAACTTGATTACTTGTTATAGACAAATTTAAACGAAAAAAATGCATGCATAAATATTGATAAAACAGTAATTACATGAATTGTGAAAAAGAATACCCCATTCCTGCTCAAAATTCAAAATCGATATGGAGAAACATAGGTCCAATTATTTTCGAGAGGCGATCTTTAGTTAGTACAATTCTCTTTTGAATGTTTTTATTTCCATCGTGTATGATATGTTTTATTTATCAAAATATGCTTTTAAGACGTATGCTTTTCGATTAGAAAGACAAAAAGACAGACAAAAGGGAGATAATTCCCATGGTCCCCACTTTTGACAAACGTGTGCCCGTGAATTAGAAAGTACGTAAAATTTCTGTCCATTAAATTTTCATAACCATGTAACATTTTAGTACAAAACATGAACAACCAAATAACTTATCACTGATTAACATTTCTTGATCAGTTTAGAAGTTAGATTCCTGTTGGAAACTCCTTCTGTGGTACTTTGTCAAGGGTTACTATTGGTGCAATCAAAACGCCATGCAAACGGGAAAAAAACTCCGCTATGGCACAACTGCCAAGTTTTAAGGTTGTTTTTTTTCGAATGATTTATAGATGTTTGCTTTCTTAAAAATCATGAACAATTACAATAAGTATTGTTCAGCTTTATATTTTTTTTCAAAAAATAAAAATTCCATGTGTGCATAATATATTGTTTTTGTAAAAAGGAACATTTACACGTATTATTGCGTAATTTATGATGATTTAACACGGCGAAATAAAATCTTTAAAAAAGATTTTTAAAAATATATAAAGTTATGCTAATAGCTCACTCTATAACAGTAAAATAGAAAATAAGAATTGTTTATACCGTTACAGGAAAAACATAACATTTCCTGTTCATTCATTATCGAAATATATGTTATTATGTCCCCGACCACGAAGTGTCGTCGGGGACATATTGTTTTTACTCCGTTTCTTATTTTTCTTATTATTATTAAGTCGCCCAAAACAAAGTTTTGGCGACTTATTGTTTTTACCCCGTTTCTTATTAAGTCCCCCAAACAACGTTTGGGGACTTATTGTTTTTGCACCGTTTCTTATTATTATTATTCTTCCGATTCTTCCGCTTAGTCGTGAACTTGTCCGGAGATCCTAGAAAGAACGACTCAACATATCAAAATGAAACTTGGCAGGATGAACGATTGGCATGAAAGGAAGCCTTGTCGATAATCGGAATTTTCAAAATGGCCACCGTTTCCATGGAAACAGGAAAATGGACTAAATATTGGACATTGCAATATCTCGGTAACCTAGGTGCGCAGGGTTCTAAAATTTTGTAGGATGATAGAGCAAAACATTCTCTTTAATAATATGAAAAAAAATTTTGAAGCGATATTTACGGTTTTCGAGATATAAATAAAAATGTGATTTCAAGGGAGATAATCAGGTCAAAATTTTCAAAGTGCTCCGATTTACATGAAAATTGATATTTAGGTTTTTTTTGACATGCTGTAGAGAATAGTGGCAAATACGGGTCGTTTGGGGGACTTTGTGACTTGCTTGCAATCACAGTTAATACTTGTTATTCTTCTTATTATTATTCTTTTTCTTACCCTTGAACTTGTCCGAAGAACTAGTCCTAGGATTTTTGAGTGACATCAATGAAACTTTGTACAATGATTGACCATCATGAGAATTTGTTTGATTTGTTTTCGTTTTTTTCAAAATGTCCGCCGTTTCAAAATGGCGGCCATCAGAAAAAGTGGGCGGAAATTTTTTTTTCATCGGATCGTCTTGAAAATTGGTCATCTGGATAAAGCGGGTATGCTGAGTTCAAATCTGCGACCGGATTTGAAATCCGACTTACAGTTTCAAAATGGCGGCCATTTTACTACACCCGCCCCCTAAAAATGTAAACTTTGTCCGATTTCAATAAAAATTGTTTTCTATACATATTTTATTGTACTGAAGGGGAAGAAATAGTATCCATGGCGATTTTGGGCGACTTGTGTGTTGGCATCCCGAAAATCGCGAAAATGTAATCATCGTCCGATTTCAACGAAACTTGGTATACAGGGTATATGGGTGATGGCGACTCACGGCACATTGTCGGAATTTCTGTTGAAGAGGACAGACATTAAATGAGAACGGGAGGGGACATCCCACGTTTCGGGAAACGTAAATTTTAATTTTAAATATATTTTTTAGTTTCCTTTAAAATAATCATATTGTTCTTACCTGAGTGAAGATGACAACACGGATTTACCATTTACAGGATGATATAGAGACTGAACACCGGTAATGAGTTTCTGTTTCTCACATACATCTATCATATCTATAAGTTTTCTTTAGCTTATCCAATAGAATTGTATCAGGGATTGTATTGTCATGTTAGCGGCTAGTATTATTCATTTGTTTCAAAGAACAATGACATGATGGTTTGCGTAAGGTAAACCGTGAAGCATAACTGTCAGAAATTATTTCTAAAATATATTGTAATGGTAATAACAAAATTATCGAAAAGGAAAAATCAATCTTCAATATCCTAAAATAAAAGACAAGAAAACGCAACGACATGATGTCAGTGAAAATTTTGCAATATTTGTAATAATAATTTTTTCATTTACCTTAAAAAGTTTTCATTCATATAGCTAGTACTGTTTTTCTTTATTTGATAAATGCGTGTCGTTCGTCATGATTATGAAATGCATGTACATGTAGTACATTCAACAAATGCTTGAGTGAAACACAACCAAAGAAACTTGTTTCGAACCCAAACTCATGGTACATGTACCAAGATAGTGAGACTCTTATAGTCTGGGTGATCGATGCTATTAGGAAACTTAAAGTTTGGGTAGAAAATAGAATTTATAGATTGTTTCTCACCTTTTGAAATGTACTGAAGTTAATTTTTTTACAGTGCTGTACTTAGGGGGTTTTAAGCTGGGCTTATTTGTTGTGTGTGTTTTCGTCCTGTCCTTATTTGTGTTTACTGGTTTTATCACTGCCCTTTTTAGGACTTTTACATTCGGAGGCCCCATAGGTACCTCAACTTCTTTCATTGCAATTAAAATCTCATTTAAACGTTCATAAATAAATTAAATGAATTCCATATATTCATTGTTTATGGTTGCAGGTCGTTTTTTGCCAATCAGATTCCGATCCTGAAAAAAACCATGTCGTACTGCTTTTATAATTATCCCAATTTATAATGAATCGTTAATTTTTTTTCACTTTTGATTTTTTTATGCATTTCAATAGTTTATTCAAACAATAAAACTTAAAATTGAATTAATGTTGTTTGCTAAAAACAACTTTTGATTTACTTGGATAAACATTCGAATTGACTTTCCTTTTACTTTTCAAATGAAGAGCTCATGCATATAACAATGCATAATGGTTCTATTGTTCAAACACCTCCGGTTTTCGGACTGATTTCTTAACAATAGCATCTTAATAGATTAAAGATTGAGCTTGAAGATACAAGTCAGAAGAAAATATAAATGTAAATATCAAAGTCGATTTCTTAGCGTAAACATGTAAAAGTGTCTTTGAAAAGGGGCAAAAATGTCATTTGAATGTTGCATGTTTTCGTGGGCACAAAATCAATCTTTTGTATAAAAGCACACGCACACACAAAACACGATAACATGCACATGATACATGACAAATGTGTTTAAAGCATCTAATCACGGGGCATGCTGTGTTTTGTGTTTCTATCAGATCTTGTGTCCCAATGGATGGTGGAGCAAGGTACAATAAAATCATAATAATACTAAATCGCTTTTAAAATGCCCGTACCAAGTTAGATCATTGAAATCGTCAATTTTTTCCAGTCATTGCAATAATTTGATTTTACTTCTTGGACCATGTGGACATTTGGGATTGGTCATACTTTATTGTTTTATTTTGATTACCCCAAGTTTGTTCTTAAAAAATAGTTTACTGGCTAAGAGAAAGTAAAACATTGCATTCGTTTTCCGGGATACCTCTTTATAAATCCATTTCTGACTTAAGTTCTTGTAATGTAAAGTAATGGTTATAATGAAAAAAAATAATGAACAAATTAAGATAAGCACAAAAAAACCAAATCCCTTTTTAAATGTTCGATCCCTCAACAACTCTGCATAATCTGCCGAAAGCATTTAGCTTGTTTCCGATTCCAGGATAAATAAATACATATATGTTAAAACTAATTCTGAATCTGTAAAATGTTTGTTTTTTAATGTTATTAGTACTACTAGTAAATTGTTAATATCTGGACACGCCTCATCTGACAATCAAGTAGCTAAATTCATGCCACTTTTAGCTAAAAGGAAGTAGTCTTTTTCTGTTATCATGAATGAAATAAGCATTGTTTGCAAATAGGAGTGAAAAAATTTCTAAAGTATTATAACATAACCATATTTCGTATAAATCGAGACGGTTTGTGTCTAAAATATCTATTACAAGAAACGATTCGATTTCAAATTATCGCTTTCCATTTTCAAAAAAGGACAGGTGTCATATAACCGTGTAGGAGTATTATAAGAAGAAGATGTACCAATGACGCATCCGATTGTCAAAAGTCCGAAAGGGCAGATACAAAACCAGTAAACACCATCGAGAATGGGACAAAAAACAGACAACATCATTGAACATGTAAAACACGGAAACACAAAAATCACTGATTTCAACCATCAACGCCAACTCTAATCGTAACGAGAGTGAACTCAGGTGGTCCGGACGAGTTAGCAGTTCCTTCTTGCTATAACACACCTGTCGCACTCCCAACAGTCACTTCAGTGTAATAGATACCAATTTATCATGTAATGCGAGAAACACTAGTCTTGTTAATGAAACAAAAGAAGATCGGATTTCAAAACTAACAAGCGCAAGTAGTAAAACAGTTATCGCCCCTGATAGCTCCTGAGGGTTCCAAGTTTGTCAAGATTTAACAATTTATAAACTAATGTCCAACCCTTTCCGTCCAGTTTAATTTGAAATTTTCTTGAGAAATACTTAGTAATACAAGCTCTAGATCTTTAGAATTTAATGCGCAAAAAGAAAAAGGAACAACACTTTGAACCCTGCGTTTTAAGAGAGAAATATCCTGTAATTGTTGGTACAACCTTTCCCTTATTGCTTTCAATTAAAATGTGCAGCAATTATACAGAGTATAAATCAAATCGACAGAGTCCAATTCAATAAAAGACATAAGTTCATGTACAACAATAAGAGAAAAACGGAACGTAAATTAACTGTCTTGAAAACACCTGCAACTACTGACAGCTTGCCTAGAATCATCTATCGACTGATGAAAAATATTAATTACAATGCTCATTGACTTACAATTCATCACTGACAACACTTCAATTGTTTGACACAGTATAGACCCTTTCATGGGTTTGTTCTTGAAATCTCAGTGTCTGAACAAACTGATGTATAAATCTTGACAAATTGGTTGGGACAAACTGACCAGACACTTCCCATCCCATGTATAATCTTTCAACGCACAACAACAGCATAAATATAGCTAAACCTTTATTGATTGCTTCAAATATACTACTTATTTGTTGTATTCACCAATCTCATACAATCATCCACAATCTCAAGAAAATTACTGACTTTCGGAAAACCACATGGGACTTAAGACGGACACCAAACAAAGGGTATATGGCATAATATATTTACGTGTATGACTAATCGTTTTACATTGCGGGTGTTTAAAAGCCACATTATCACATCGGATCCAAACAAATTTAAAATAAGTTTCCGCTAAACACCATTCTTAAATCTTCCTACTTTTTTACAAAAAGACTACAACCGCATGAGCAGAGTCACTACCATGCTTACCCATCTTCAGTTGCCTACTCTACATCAGCGACGAGTAGAAAGCAAGGTGATCACGATGTACCGAATAATAAACCACCTTGTGGCCATATCAGCAACATGGCTCAAACCAACAGCAGTAACTATTCGAGGACAACATCAGAAATTCCTGGTACCATACGCTAGGACTCAAATGTACCAACATTCATTCTTCCCAGGTGGAATTCGGATCTGGAATGCTCTGCCAACCTCAACCATGGCATGCAGCTCCCTCCCCACCTTCAAGGAGAAACTGCAGAAGACCACCCTTAGATAAGCTACTCGCCAATCCTGTTTAACTGTATAGATTGTTTTATTAATCTGCATTTGTAAATTGAGAGTTTGTGCACATCATCACACAGTTCGACAACGCGCAAAAAGGCGGTATGAACTTTTACGGAAGACGAAGGCGAAATCGTATTTTGCAAAATAAAAAAATATACATCAACTGTCCAGATCTTCAATATTATCCAGAAGACTTGAAAATGCACAGCTATTTTGAATATTGGTTAACATTCAAGCAGGTATACCAGAATAAAAATTATACAATTGGTTTTTTTTTTCTCTTTCAACATTTGCTTTTTTAAAATAAGATATAATTGTGTAAAATCACAGGGACTTGCTCCCCTCTATCAATATTTTCTTACAGTCAATGTGGGGCAAAATACTATCAAAAATCAATCAAATATTGAGAATAAAAATAAAGAAACAATAATTGAAGTACTTTAATAATTTTGTTATTTTTAGAATCATTTGATATAGCAATTTATGTACCCTGTGTAATTTTATGAACCGTAACGGTATGAAACGATCAAATATTGAACCTTCTGGGTTTTTTTTCTTTTCTGGGGGGAATTTACAAAAACCGTTTTGTTTGTCTTCCTTTACCGGATATTTGACAAACTGAATTGACGGTCATGACGGTAGGCAGCGCAACAGTTATGCTATAGCAAGGAGGAATTGTTTAATATGATTAAGGCCCTGCCTTTTTAGCGAGCATCGAAAATTTATATATATATTTTTTAATATATCCATATGCTCGACCGGCTTAGTCTAAGAAGGAACTTTCAAAAAGGAATTGGATAGCAGCAAAGTCTGACCCCACAAACCCAAACCACATGCACTTGAAAAAATTGTTGTTAAAAATATCTGACATCAATAAATACTTGTTAAAAAATCAATTATTTGTGCAAATAATAAATCCCTGTAACATTCTGGGACGACATTTAGCGGGGACGAAATTATCCCTTTATGGATTCCGCGACGTCATTTCCTTTTCAGATTATTTCGTGCTTCTTCAGCAGACCAAAGCAACATTCAGATTCTGTCCAGTTTTGTGAGATTTTCTGAGTACCAGTGTTTAATTTGTAGCATTGGTAACAGAAAGTACATCAAAAAACCTGGCGAATCAAACGGTAAAGTAAAAATATCATGCAGGATTGAGGAAAGTGAGTGAAACCCCGCAGGAGGGGGCTCTACTTTCATTTTCAGGTAAGCTCCTTTTATTTAATATTATATTATGAATAAGTCGTCATCAGGTTGTTATCTTGCTTAGATTCTAACAAAGCTTGGTCATTATCATGAGTTAGGTGTGACTAGTCAATAGTTGCCCAAAACTAGCTCGGTAATTTCCGGAAATCGTTTTTTCAGCGGAAAAGACCGAGTGGTGTTTAAATAAAATTCTTTTTTTTTAAATAAACAAGTGGATGAATTAGGGTTTTATCACTGGTTTTGCATTTCTATTTTTTTATTTTTGCATAACAGATTATGATGTATATTTTATAAGCACAGATGATTGATTGTTTTACTTGCTCCGTGCCTATTATTATTTTTGCTCCGTGAAAGTAGACGTGTTCCGGTTTTCTCGTCAGTATATTTAATTGTCACATCTCACATGCATAATGCCGTAGGGCTCGCATCTGCGATGCTCGTTACTATTCCGGAGCATCTGAGTGTACGACTGAAGTTCGCGTTGTTGATTGCTTTTCAGTTGTTTTTGTATTTCTGTGCTTTATGTTATCTATATTTTAGTCCTGTACTCGTTGTTTTTTGCTGGTTTTGTTCTTGCACTTTCGGAATTTTGATATTCCGATGCCCCATTTGTACCTCTGCTTTTTTTAATTCGAGTCAATGCTATACGGCAAAATGTTTTTATTTCTCATGCATACCAATTAGTTTAAACTGATGCCTTATACCTTATCAAGAATTTTCTTACCTTGGTTTACGATAGTCGATTTACCGGAACAACTACATGTAACAAGTTTTTTTAACCTTCATGTTCGGCAAATGTCATCTAAGCTATTTAATAAACATTGCGCACAACATTCATATCTTCTTATTGTTTGGCCTTTGACAGCTATGCCAATGAAAAGTAGCAATAAAAATTATAAAATGCATTGTATAATTCTAGTTTAGTCTTAAAAGCATTAAGCAAATTATAGAATTAAAATATTTGTAGAATTCATCATTAGTATATTGTAAAGGATATTGAAAGTCAATGGGGAAAATGTTTAACTTACCATTTTGGGAATAATAATATATCGAATTGAATGGCGATGCAGTAGTTATTTTTTTCATAACAAATGAAAATCATTTTTTTTCTCAATTTAAAAAGTAAGGATCAGGTTACCATGCATTTACGATGAAGCTTTTAGAAATGAAGTAATGGTCGTAACATAAAACACTTGGCACTAGATGGCCCTTAGTAATGTATATGCAGCCTTAAGCTTTATATCGGATTTTGTCCAAAATCATGGATTATATTACTGCTGTCATTTTCAGATTCTATTTTGCCACTTTGATTTTGTTTTGTTATTTTTAACTGTGCTTTTCATATTCCTAATATATGTTGTTTGCCATTATCAGCTTTGTGACTAGAGTGCATCTAGTGAGTTTTAGATAGGCAAAAATCAGTTTGTAAAAACATTGATTTAAGGTTGTGTTATGATTCAAGAACTGCTGCTGAGAGGTTATTCCTTGAAAAATCGACCGTTTTTATGCCCGTTTTGGTATTGTATTTTGAAAGCAGAGGCTATAGTGACACTGCCTTGGCTTTGATCGATATGAATACCGTCTAAGGTGTCTATAAAATTTTCGGAAGTTTAAACTGGGTTTTCACATGATGTCTAAGTAAGAAAGGCAATGCTTAAGTTATTATATTTTATTTGAGATCATAGGGTTCGGTTTTCGTCTTACTATCTTCATGTTTCTCGGTCTTCTGCTTTCTTGTCACGAGACTGTGGTAATGTAGTAATAACAATAACTAATTAAAAATACATTCTTCGATATCAATATCTTCTAAATAGTTTTGATGTAAGCATCCATTAGATTCATGATAACATATAAGTGCTTGTGATCCAGACAATAGAGAGATCAGAGGTGAGGAAAGACATCGGATGTGGGCACTTTCGATAAAGGAGATACAAAAGAATTGTGGATTACTCAACATTAACATTAGTTCTAGATGTATATTCCCAGGACGATCTTGACACTTTTCCGAGATACCATGGGTCTGATAATTTTCAATAGTGCATTATGATATATTCTAACGAATGCTTTGTTTAAGTCCACAAACTTAATATAATGTGTCAATCATGTCAATTGCCACTGCACCGACTGTTCTATAATTGGACGTTAAATAGCACGTTGGACTGTACATGAATGCTCACATCTGAGTCATATTTGTTCATCTCCTAGCTTTAGTTTCCTTCGATGTTATACTTTTTTTTTCATTAAGGAATAACTAGTGTTAAAACTTTGATTAGTTATAAAGCAGCTGTACTCCTCTCCAAATCTGACAATTGCAAATATCTTCTACTAAGTAGTTTTACAAAACAAAAAACTGTTTTCCAAACTGCTTGTTTCTTTTCACTTTTTTAACTTTCACGAAGACGTTCATGTACTTTAGTATGCTTGCTGTTGGTCCATGACAAGCTTGGAAAATTTCTGGTGAAATATAGCCTTGTTCTGTTTTATCCATGTCTGTTTTTGTGACAGGTTTTATAATCGTATTTTATGAGATGGTAAGTAGAAAAATAAGTCCATATCTAAATCTTCTTATAGGGGGGAATCAGGAGTACTTGCTGACTCTATTCAATAAGGAAACTACTTGGCTGAATTGGTCTTCAATCCTACAAACTGTCAATGGATGTAGTTATTAGAATTTGTGTCGATACACCCCATTGTACGTATTTCTAGCTTATTAAGTAGCCAGCCAGTTGGTGAATGAACATATTTTAGTCAGTCCTTTTCCCCTCATCATTTTTTTGCAGATTACTATGTCCTCTAAACAGTTATCTTTCCTTATGCACTTGATTTTTCGTGTTTACAAAGCCGTTTTTTTTCTTCTTTGTTTCCATTGTTTCTGTGGTATTGTCAAATAACCATATCTTGAAATGTCTAGAAATGTTATCTGAATTCGCATACTCTCTTCTAAAGTACCATCTTCAAGATCTGCATTTGATTGATGTCATTGATGGTGTATTCGCATGTTTATTACAGTTATTGCAATCCTTTAAATTTCGACATTGTATTTCTTGCCCACTTGCAACCTTTCTTCATTTTTCTTTAACTTTATCTTCCAACAGCATTCATGGTCAGACCTCTGTAGAACATTTTATGCTGAAAGGTTTCCTACATCTGTCTAAAGTGATCTTGTCTATTTTGCTTTTTATGTTTGAATTTACTGATGGCCAAAGTATTTATGAATGATTTTTGTTCACAAACATTTTTATGGCCCGACCACGTATGTGGATCGGACATATAGTTTTATCCTTGTCCGTCCGTCCGTCCTTAACACTTTGGTTAAGTTCTTGGTTAAGGTCATTACTCGGATACTAGATGTTGGGGGTCAATGATATTTCACCACCCGATGGGTCTTGGGAAGGGCTACACCACCCACTAGAAATTAGGTCACTGTGACCTATATTTTATGCATGAAAGACTTCGGTTAAGTTCTTGGTTAAGGTCCATAACTTGGATACCAGATGTTTGGGGTCAAAGATATTTCACTACTAGATGTGTCTTAGGTAAAGTGACACCACCCACTGGAAATTAGGTCACCGTGACCTATATTTTACGCATGAATGACTTTGATTAAGTTCTTGGTTAAGGTCCATATCTCAGATACTACATGTTGATGGCCAATGGTATTTCACCACTAGATGTATCTTGGGTAACATGACACCACCAAAAAAAAATTAGGTCACTTTGATCTATATTTTACGCATGAACGACTTTGTTTAAGTTCTTGGTTAAGGTCCATAACTTGGATACTAGATGTTGGGGGTCAATGATATTTCACCACTAGATGTGTCTTGGGTAAGGTGACACCATACACTAGAAATGAGGTCACTGTGACGTATATTTTATGCATGAATGACTTTGGTTAAGTTCTTGGTTAAGGTCCATATCTTGAATACTACATGTTAGGGGTCAATATGTCTCTACTCGATGTGTCTTGGTAAAATGGCACCACCCACCAGAAATAAGGTCACAGCGACCTATATTTTACACATGAACACTTTTGAACAATTTCTTGGTAAAGTTCCATATCCCAGGTAATACACATTTATGGTCAATGATATTTCAAGAACGGGAGGGCCATCCTGTGGCTCATAGACACATTTTTTCTAGTTTCCACTGTAATCAGATAAAGTCCATCTGGATGTGGTCAAGGAATCTGTAATACTTGTAATATAATTGAATTAATTATTGTCTAGCCAATCAAATGTTTCAACGGTTTTTGAAAATTATAACATACATGTAGGCCTTTGTCCCGAGGTCTTTGTGAAGGCAAGCGATTTCTCTTTGTTTTTAAAATTAATAGATGTGGAAATAGAATGTAGCATATTCAACATGTTGAAAGAATGAAATGTCTCGAAATATCTTATTAGTAACTTTAGCAAAAATGTGTTATAAAGTGTAGATTCAACGGATACTTGAAAATTGAATGTAGCATATTCAACATATTGAAAGAATGAAATATGTCTCGAAAAATCTTATTAGTCACTTTAGCAAAAATGTGTTTTAAAGTGTAGATTCAACGGGACAAAATTGGAATTGAATAGTATTGTGGTTGTATGGAATATTAAAAAACATTCAACTTGACATGAAAAATATACTTAGCTATACTTTGTGATATTTGAATAAAACGGCGTGTATCAGCATTTTTTTCCATATTGAAAGTGTGCACTGGATCTGTAATTTTTGCATAGTTTGCCTGGACTTGCGACAGTTTAGATGTACAGTTCAATAAAAGATATTAATACAAAATATTCAGTGTAATACAAAATCTTCCACTGAATATTTTTGGAGGACCACTAAAGCCTGCTAAAATACCACTGATTATTGCTAGAAGTACCACTAAAAACCTGCTAAAATACTACTGATTTTGGCTAGAATTAACCACTATAAGCCTGCTAAAATACCACTGATTTTTGCTAAATAAACCACTACACAACTGCTAGAAATACCACTGAATCTTACTAAATTGACCACTGTTTAATGCAAATATACCACTAGAACCATGCTACATATTTCTCAATATCACCATATACAGCATTTAATCTATCCACTACATTCTGCTACTTTTTCCACTAATTAGTGCTAGTAACTAATTTGCATAATACGCTAGATTCATACTAATACAATCCACTACATTCTGCTGTCAAACTAATTTAAATAATTGAAACGCTAAAAACATACTAGAAACTCCACTAATTATATACTGTCAGTAAATTTTAGCTTCGATTAGCTAAGAAATATGCAAATGAGACACACGACAAGAGTCTTACTATACATGTAGTGGAACTTTAGTGGTACTGATTATTGCTAATATTCCTGCTCAATTCATGCTAGACTACCACTACAAGGTTTAAATATTTTCCACTAAAAATATACTAAAACTCAACTACGATACTACTACAAAAGGGTCTGGGGGATCATATGAATGTTTTAATGTATTCGTTTACCACGTTAGTAGGTGATTAACACTTTATGATGGTTATTTTCTTAAACTCTGTCATTAAGAGCTTACTGTATCCCGTTTCATTAGTTATGTTTTTCCTTTATACCAACTCTACTGTTTTAATACTGTCTTTTTCGTTAGCTGTTTCAGAGATTGAGGTGTGGCCTAAGGTAAATGTCGCATTTCTTTTGAGCCGAGTATGTTGTATGATTATGAACTTTCGACAGACAATTATCGAATCCAACTACTTTTGAGCTCAACCTATACTGATTTTCTTTTATCTTTTAGGTTTACTACTATACATAGTCTTTTACTGTACGAGGAACCCATAAATGGACCGAGGTTGATGAACGGGAAACATTATCATCCGCCAGTGGGCGTATCAACAGCATCTCTAAGGTTTTTTGTGTCCTCATTTCTACAGTTTACCCATGTGCTGTTGGCCCACGTTACCGTGCATTGCCACGCGATTACACCTTAGACATTTTGGTAGTGTAGAGGCTAAGTAATTGCAAGGAAAGATCTAGGCTCACGATTCTCCTTTTCATTTAACAGGCAGGCAAGCAAACCGCAACGGAAACATTTAACCACTGGTACAATAGAACCATCTCTATATTTCGATATTTACAAAATGTAGTGCAAAAACTGAAGAAGAAAACAAATTCTTAATAACACCTACTGATACAGGGAGCCACTGCACTCAATGTGAGACTATTTAGAGGTTTTTCTTATAATTTGCTTTGATGATTTTGTGTCTCAGGCTGGCCTTGCAGAATAACTACCTTCGATTGGTTTAATGTTCCAGAAGTTGAGCCGATTTCAAGTTTCAGGCGGTCAGGAAAAACACAACGTGTCTCCCGTAGACATAACTTTAGTAATTCTATCTAAATTCATTTGTGTAAATTTGTACTTTAAAGCAAACAAGATGCTCAAAGTAGCTAGAATCGCTAACCTGACTTGAATGTCTGATTTTTTAGGCTATAGGCTAAAACAACTGAAAATCGACCAATTCATATTGACCGAAGGGACAGATGAGCTTAAAAAACAATTATAAGAGCTTTTGCCATCACTATAAGAAAATACGTCTCATACGATCCCTAAAATAAAGCCCAAACCCAAAACTATCACATATTCTTCATAATTACACAAAATAATGAAAATTCTTACAATTACTAATCATTCAGATTATAGTCAAAATGTAAATACGGGACACTCCGACAGTCTACAGTCAATTTTCTCAAAATCTTACATACCAAATTATAACTTTATTATCATTCGTCTGAAGTATGCAGTTTTAACTAAAAAGTAGCCTTACAACATTTTCTTGATCTAAGTATACAATTTGTTTGATTTCAATGACAATTAATCTTGCACAAGTTAAAAGTAACGTGTATTTTTGCTACTTTTATCACAGGCACTTGTTTCTATCAATAATGGGGGGGTCGAGTATGTATTAAAAGTGCCTGTGACTTTTATTCGTGATTTTAAAGACATAGAACCTATCATTTTGGGAATTTTTAAAAAATAGTAAAATTCACACTTTTTGAAGAATACATTGTAAAACCTTTGAAGAAACTGTTATTTTTTTTTTTAAAAACCTGCCAGAAAGTATTCTTTTCGACGGAAAACTGATGAAAAAAAAACGCAGTGTCAAAAAAGAGGACAACCTAATTATAGAATGTAAACACTTGCGGGTACTGGTAAACTGAGAAACAAAATGTAACCAAACGAAACGGAGCTGAACAAAAACAATATCGGTAAAGAAGGAAACGTAAACAGTAAAATTAACAACCGAAATCTGTATTAAGAAAGGAAACAAAATCAAGCGAAACTGGTAAAAAGGAATATTGAATCGATTTTAGCCGACACCAGTCGTTTTTCTTAATTTACCGATTTCGTTTTCTCTTCGCCTCGTTTGGTTACATTTCGTTTCTCAGTTTAACAGTACCCAGTTTACCAAATGTAAATATTTATGATGGACAATACTTAATCAAAGCGAATAATTAAAATAAGATTATTTTATAGAAAACTGCAAAACATTGAGTTTTTATGTTGGTAAAGGAAAGTTTAAGATAGTATATTTTTAATATATGTACTTTTTATTCAATGTAAAAAATTACGAAATTGATAGGTACCATGTCTTTAAATTCGATAAAAATTGTAGAAAACTATTATTGTATTTGAAAATTTCAATTGCAAACAAAGAATTGGAGCAAAATATTTCATTGTGTGATTGACAATTTTTTTTCGTGTGTGTTTTTTTAGGTAAAAAAATAATTTTAAAAATCAAGTCGTTAGAGATTTTCATAGGGTACATGTACAAAACATTTTTTTATATCTTCTGACCATATTGGACTTGTCAAACAACTTTCCTAAAAATAATATAGCTAGATTCAATAACTGAATTCAATTTCAACAAAACGGAAATTTAGTCAGGCAGTTATAATGTTAAATCACCTTTGTACATTTGGTATAAAGGATGATAGACTGTGGTAACATGACATCGTGCATACATCCAACAAAAGGAGTTCAAAAGCCGTTATGTTTTGACCTGCAACCGGAACACAACATAGTATCATATAGGAATCTAGATGAACAGATTCATAATAAGTAGCAATTGGCATCTGTGCTTTAATTTGTAAAAACAATGGATGTGACAATCTCATTGTCCCTGACTCGGCGCTCAATATCATGCAATGAATGGTAGTGTCTCATCAGAGATCGTGAATGTATATTTGATTGCTAGATGGAATGAGGAGACAAAAGAAATTGAAATTGATTATCTGCAGGGTCGGATGAAACCCCTACATGTCTTATTATACATTTTTTATAGATCAAGAACGGGTCCTTGATACTGTTCATAAATGTGTTCTTAATGGAAGCCAACAAAAAAAACAAGCAAAGCTTGGTCCTATTTTAGTACCAAATGTAACATTATCTCTCTTTTAAGAAGCAAAGAGACAAAATGATGCATTCGAGTGTTTAAAGTACCAAAGGGCAACAACAAAACCAGTAAACATGTTTGGGTTCTTGTGCTGCTGATGAGGAATACTTTTTCGAAATGACCATACAGCTCATAAAATTAATTGCAGTTGGAGTAAACATATGTGTTATTGTCTGATGTTCATTTACTCCATATCCTTTCTTAAATTATGAACGAAATCAGCACGAAGAAACACAAAACATAAAAAAAACGAACAGAAACCAACAATGCAAACTCAAGTCGAAACAAGAAAGAACTCAGAACTGATCTATGTACAAAAAAATATAATTAAGACGGACACTTAAGCATTGAACGCATCAATGTTGAGGTCAGAAAGTTCCATTCCCTTTTGTCCGATGAAGATGCGTATTTTATGAAGTCACTCCTACAGGATGGTATTTGAAAAGACTGGTACTTTTGAGCGGCTTGTAATTATTGTTACTTATTACCAATCATGGTATCATTGTAAATATAGTGATTTTAATGCCCGCAAGGGCGTCTCTAATGGACAATAAAAACATTTGTATTTGTAATAATGAGAAGTGGTATATAAACTGTACGCGACACACCTCACATAAATTGCGACAATTTATAAAAACCACAGACAGCGGCCTTCAAAGGGGCCAGTAGGATCTGCTCGCCGTACTGCGATTGGTCCATGGTCTAAATAAAGTGCATTAAATTAAAATCCAATACCGAAATAGTCACAGATAAACCCCCTTCTTAAGCAAGGTACAGAAAACAAATATCTGTCTCCTTGACATGATCATAAAAAGCAGTCAAAGCGTCGTAACTCTAGACATTCAAATTCCTGGATCTTTATCTTTATTTAATCATGTTAATTTGATTTCAAAGAAGTTTATTTTCCTACTTTTGCTTCAAAGTACATGGGGTTTCGAATGATGAATTATTGATTATCCACAATAATCATAAAAGATACACATGTAACACAACGCCGGTGAAAGACTATTCGGTTTTAAAGAGAGGTGACCATTCCACTACAACATACATGACATACAGCCAAAACTTACAAAAACGCCATCGAATCATATGATTTTCCTTAATTCTCTGATATTTTAGATAATTGTTAATATGGAAAGAAAAACGGTTTTTAGACAATACATCTTTAATATGAACAATTTTTTTAACACGAAGACAGCAGTGTCGCCCGCACAATTATTAGACAAGATACGTTATGTATTGGAATATCGAAATACATACCATATACCTGTGGCGTAGAAATGAGACTTTCCAAAAAAAGAACCTGAACGATTCGATCGAAAACTCAACTTTTTTGTGTATACATTTCTTCAGACTAAAACAACTCTAAATCAATTTGTTGAGTATATCATTTGGACACATATGTTCGCTGTTATATATGAGTTGCATAACAGAAGTATGATCCGTTTATTTATTTATTATTATTTTCTATAAAATGGAATCTGTTACACATTTGAACCAACTGAAAGTCAATGGGATCTTTTTTATTCTTGTATATTAGCTTTTAAAAATAAGCATTTTACTTAAAACATTTCGCGTTTTAGATTTCTTTTACGTTGAATGGTGTAAATATTGCAGAACATGATTGCATGAGACAATAACTTAAAGGGCATTATGAGTAAAGCAGGTTAACATAAAGCATGCATAGTTTCATCATTATAGACATTGCAACTAGGTTTTACGGTTATGTGAAGCAATAAAATAAGCTTTGAACGCACTATCTGTGAAAAATACTTCAAATCAATTTTATTTAATGATGTTTTATTTGATGGTTTGATTGTTTTTCATAGGAGGCAATTTCCGAATGTTTATATTTTAAAAGATAATATGACTCTCTGAAGTATGGACTCGGGATAAATATCTTTATGACAAAGGAGTAAATTAGCAAACAATTTTCATCCTTTAAGTAAAAGTTAAGGCAAATCGTGTAGCGATTTTTACTTTGAAGCAACAAAAAACTGCATAAGACGATTCGTGAAGTGATTTTGACTTTAAAGTAGCAAAAAACGGCATCAGACAATTCGTGAAGTGAATTTGACTTTGAAGTAACAAAAAAAAAAAACGGGAAAAAAAAAGACAATCCGTGAAGTGGTTTGGACTTTTAAGTAACAAAAAAACTTCATCAGACAATCCGTGAAGTGAGTTTGACTTTGGAGTAACAAAAACGGCATACTAAGACAATCCGTGAAGTGATTTTGATTTAAAAAAAGCCAATCCGTTTTATCTTGACTTTGGAGTACAAAACATTGCAGGAAACAGAAAAAAAGCCATGAACAAAAAGGGGGACAAAAAGTTCATACGAAGCAAGACTTCTGCATTTATCAAATCCTATGGGGAAAATTTGGAAAGGGTGAAAAGTAGAAAGTGTTTATACAAGAGATCGACTTCCTATAAACATAAAAAGAAAACATTAAGTTCATCATCTCTCATTATATCAGAGGAAAACACAATCAAGGAGGAAAGGCGAGTCTTTATTGAGGTAAGATTTCAATTTCTCACTTTTTGGACAGGACAGTTCCTATTTTTAGCGGTGTGAGATTTTTCTGTCTCACACCACCCCATGTGAGATAGCCTCGTGCAGTTTCCAAGGGACGTAACTCTATTGTTTACGTCACGCTATGTTTTGTAAACAAATCCACGTTGTACAATTTACGGGTTTAGTGAGAAAAATAATCAAACACCGATGATTAGGCCAAGATAAGGAAATCTCCGACACCCTTGGGTAAGATTTCTTTACATCTGCAACTCGGCAGAGCCTCGTTGCAGACTTGAAATCTTACCCTCGGGGTGTCGGAGATTTCCTTATCTTGCCCTAACACCGGTGTTAGATTCTTATAGTCTATTTTTGACAATTCAAAATGTAAATTGTCTATACGTTAAATAAGAATTGCTTGTCCATTTTTTTATATTTAAATATCTGCATGAATAACAATGTGTTTGTCTGCACATGCAATCATGTTAATTGTTGTAACTGCTAATTGTTAGTAAAGCTCATTACCTCTCAAATGATATAGATGTAATAAAAAGTCAAAAAAATCTTAAACCGTCTGTCCATAGTATTTGCTTAAGGAATTTTACAAGAAAACATATTATCGACGGAGAACACGCTTGTTTAATGAGGATGCCATTACTTGCTCATTTCTTTCTTCTTTCACAATCAACAGACTTCATACAATACATGTACCTAGACAATGGGCGTGCGCTATACATTAACTGCGAAAATGTGCAATTTTGATGATTAAGGCAAAAAAACTCCAATAAGGAATTGTCCGACAATTTAGACTCAATAGAAAGATTTATTTTTATAACACTTTTGATGCTGACGAAGGAAAGTGTGCTTCGGGATAACTTATCTCTTGTACGTTTCGAACTACAGATGTATCCCAAAAATATGGTCTGACCCTCATTGTTTTATTTATGAGTTGGTTGGTTCTATGGGCCATGTAGAGGACATTTAAAAGACCAAGTGTACACATTTTGAAAGCGGTCTCTTCAGTGGTTTCAGAGAAAAAGATTTTTTTTAAAAATATGTTTTAATTGGTAGAAAAAAAAGTTAAATGGAGGGGGGATAACTCTTAAACAATTAATCCAACAACTTGACCTTGAAATCGTTTGCATTAATTTTACGAACTTGGCAGAGGATATTCTATAGATCAAGTGTCCAAAGTTTGAAAGCAATCACTTCAATGGTTTCAGAGAAGATCTTTAAAAAATGCTAGCGGACGGCGGACGACGGGCGCCTAGTGATGACAATAGTTCAACTGAAACAATTTTTTTATGTCCGTTTTGGTGAGTGAGTAACTGAAGATCAAAGGAAAAGGGTAAGGTTGAGAAGAGGCGGAAAATCTAGAGTATGAGATTCACTACTTTTTAAAGGGATCTTTAACGTTTGCCCACTGTGATCAGCGGTCAGACTTTCCAGCGGTCAGACTTTCCGTACTATAGACCAGCCAACCAATCCCCGTGGACTAGAGCCTACCTTTTCAGCCACCTAGGATACACACTTGGTCGCTATGTACGCTGAGCACTATCGTGATGTCATAATCTCAAATCTTTTAGTCGCCTTTTATGGCAAGATAGGCTCTGTTGTGGAACTATTGGCCTCCCAGGCATAGTTTGGGACTATTTCCGTTATGGAAGGCATCAACATTTTATACAAACGTACATATGTACATCTGAGATCAAATGAAAAGGGAAATAAATCATGTGTTCAAATATCAATATAAAAATTATCATTGCAACACGACCAAGAGGTACTCTTTCCCTTTTAAAAATACTTTATTATACATTTGTACGTCCTGTATAGAAACACTTTTTTTTACCTAAAGATATATACTTCTTATAACAAAAAGGTGCAATATTATAGTTTTTTTCTGAAACGACACACATAGACCTAATATGATTAAGGCCCTGCCTTTTTAGCGAGCATCGAAAATCTATATACCTTTTAAAAATAAATCCATGTGCTCGACCGGCTAAGTTTAACGTAAAGAGGGAACTTTTAAAAAAGGAATTAAATAGTAGCAAAGTCTGACCCCACCCAACCCAAATCATATGCACTTGGGAAAGTTGTTGTTAAAATATCTGGGATCAATAACTACTTATTAAAAATTCAATTATTTGTGCAAATAATAAATCCTGTAACATTCTTGGACGACATTAAGCGGGGACGAAATTATCCATTTTATGGATTACGTGACGTCATTTCCTTATCAGAGTATTTCGCGCTTCTTCAGCAGACCAAAACAACATTCAGATTCTGTCAGGTTTTGTGAGATATTCTGAGTATCAGTGTTTTATTTGAAGCATTGGTAACAGATGGTACATTAAGAAACCTGGCAGAAAAAAAAACAATAAAGTAAAATATCATGCAGGACTGAGGAAAGTGAGTGAAACCCCACAGGATGGGATTCTTCTTTCATTTTCAGGTAAGAACCTTTTATTTATTATAGAATGAGTAGGTTTTATTCAGTAAATTTATGTATTTCTTTATCTTATTTTATCTTACTTAGAATTTAACAAAGCTTGGTCAGTATCATGCATTTGGTATGACTAGTTTGCCAAAAGCTAGCTCGGTAATTTCCGGAAAATCGTTATTCAGCGGAAAAGACCGAATGGTGTTTAAATAAAAATCTGTGTGTAAAAATAAACAATAGACTATTTTCATATTTCTGGGATGACTGATTATTTTAGTCCTTCTCAACACTTTTTAGAGAGTTATCTTTTCCTGAGTAGGACAAACAAAAAATATTGCATCAATAAGGTCAGAATAAACTTGATTTTGTAATGTTTTCTTACAAATGTTTCATTGTAATCTTGGTGGATTTGAACTAAAAAATAAGGATACATCAATAAGATGTTGATTTGGAACTATTTTTAGCTTAAAATAAGTGTAAAAGGGCATTTGGTCATTCTACCTGAACTTTTTGAACTATGACATATTTGCATTCAGAAAGACAGTAACGAATCCTCTTTAGACATGTTATTTGCTAAAACCAATAATTTCAATAATTTTATTCTAGATTTCCTAAAATAATGTGTTAAAACTTTACTATTTTTCCTTTGCTCAGTTATACAAAAAAAAAGTCCATGTCGGGTCAGGTTCAGTCCAAAAAATACTAAATTATTCAGCAGTCCCTGAAATATGAAAATGGCTTATTAAGTGGATGAATGAGGGTTTTATCACTGTTTTTGAATTTCATTTTTTTTATTTTTGCATAACATATTATGATGTTATTTTTTATAATCCCAGAGGGTTGATTGTTTTAATGCTCCGTGCCAATTATTTTTTTCACTCCGTAAAAGTAAACCTGTTCCGGTTTTATTGTCAGTATATTTCTGGCACATCTCAAAACATGCACAATGCCGTAGGGCTCGCATCTGCGATGCTCGCTATAAACTATAAATGTACAAATTCTCAAATTATGACGCAATGCTCTTAAAATCTGGCGAAAGAAAGAAAATAACAATCTGAAGAAATTATATCGATAAAATGTTCTTTTTAAGAACAAAGTGATGTCACACTTAGTTCAGGGTCTTCACTTTAAAATGTAAAGAACGTGATTTTTAATGCTTTGGGCGAGTATATTTGATCGACGTCCTCGATAATTAGACTAGATATACCCTAAAGTGATCGCTGGCAACGTGACAACACACCGAACAGAAACTTCTCATCCCCCTAGTAGACCCGAGTTCACCCTCGTTTAGACACAAAATTGCGATCAGTTTAGTCCCAATGTTTTATGCTGTGATGTCTGTTTCATCCTGTAGTAGCATCTGTTAGACTAATTTTGTTTAGTTTAATCATGCATATCTTATTGTCAAACATATACAAAAGGATTGGGAACAAGTTATATCAACTTACAAGGCCGTTTCCAAACAATAATAATACACACAATGATAACTAAGATGGCAGCAATTACTATTAAGTACACACATAATTAAGTTTAAACAAATACTACAAAACGAAAAATACAAAAGAAAAAAAGGAAAACAAAGTTGGAATATGTTAATAAAAAGTATTATTTTAATGTAAAGTGAGCATGGGTACATTTTAAGAAGAAAAAAAGGGGGAGCTTGAAATACACTGCTAATGTTTAATTATTGCTGAAACGCTTTCAAATTGTCTTTTTGATTCAGCTATGAACGTTTAGAAAGTTCATCGCTAAGCGTTTCATTGCCAAAAAGAATATTTTTATCTGTTCTTGGTGTCAACCGATTTTTTTTCCTGTTTCACACCTCTAGCATTAGTGTTCTCCATTGCTTTGCTTCCGGTTCACATATTCATCAATGTTTCTTTATTGAAATTTTGCAATGATAATAATTTAGTATGTTTTTATTAAATTGATGCAATTCCGGTCTCTTCGCTGGTTTAATATTTTTTATCTTTTTTTATCTTTTCTCACAAATAATAGGCATGTCACTACTTTTTATCACTTAATTATCAAGTATTTATAATGTCAGATGTTATTTTTTTTTATGCAAATTGTTTTTGACGGCCCAATTCAGTTATTAAAACGAACCAGAATAGAGCATAATTTCAAGAACTAAATAATTTTCATTATCTGTACACATGTATGAAATTGTCGATATTTTTCAATTTTTTCTCTTTATCTTTCTTTTAACATCCGGCTTAGAGAGCGAAAGCGCTACCAAAACAATCACTCTTGTAAAAAATATCTTAGGAACGGACCATTTAACTTGTAGGTGGGGGCTTGGTTTTTGTTTTTTACAGAAATTTCTTTTCCCCTAGCAGGATTCGGAAACTATTTTTTTTAAGGTGTCGATTGCAACAGAGTATTCTTTTTCATTATTACTTCGGAATATTTTTCTTTCCTTTCCTCTGCTGCCTAAACATTTTTTCATCAAAAATTATGTTCAAAATATAAATATTTTAAAGAAAAAACAAAACCTCCTCGTCTGTCCCATACAAAAAATTATATAACTTTGTTATATATTATATATATGAACTCTAAATTTATGGTTTATATAAAAATATATTTCTTAAATTCATCTCCCTACGTTTTTTTTCAAAAAAGGGAGTTCAATAAATTAGATAAAGTGGTGATACTATATGATCTTCCCAGGAAATAATCCAAATTTTCATTTCATTATGTACTAAACATTTAATGTTTCATTCGAAAAAGACAAATAAGCATCATTTCTTTTGAAGTCAGTACCATTGTGATTTTCATTTCTTCGATAATGTACTACATTGTAATACTCAATTGTTTCTTTGATTTTTCAACGGATTTGCAATGTTTACCACAGAATTCTATACATTTATGTGCTACATGTACTATTAAAGATGAAAAGAGTGTAAATAAATACTTAAACCTCTATCTTGTCCATGATGTCATACTCTTTGTGGGTGATATTTTTCAAGCCTTTAAGCTGAGTAAAGAGAGGAGCTAATGATAGACTACATAAGTAAAGGTCTATTATCGAACAATTGAACATCAATTTAAATAAAATTGATAATAAATCTACTCAAATGGACACGACAAGGACTTATAGACTTCTGTGGAGTAAGATATATAATTACGTTACTGTTAAGTAGACATAAACATGAGTTTAATGTAGTGACAATATTTGCCCTAACCCTTGCCGAAATTTAATGTATTAAAAGTTATAAATCTCCCACGACTTAACTTTCCATTAATGATATATGAACAATGCACAATTTTAGATCACATTTATGACTTTAGATAGCATTTGAATAGAAATATATTAAAGATTGAACTGTGGTCTGAGGACAAATATCGCTGCTTTAGCACGCTCATTGTTTCTGGAATAAAGCGATAAAATGCCACTCACGATGTCACCTTTGTTACGTATTTAGATATCTTTGTTATTGTTAAACGACAGAATTAATGGAGAATTGGCAATTTATTTGATTTCCATGATACGGAAAGGGACTTAATTAAATACTTGTCGATTGCAAGTTTGATTATAAATTGCATTAAATTTAGAAAGTTGCGTTGTTCGCCTTCATTCATAATTGTAGCAATTACATCTTGATGAAAATTGCCTTTGCACAGTATAAATGTTTATTGAATTTACGTTATAAGAAAATGATTCGCAAAGATTTTAGGCTGATGGCATTCAGGACTGACTGAAGCAAGTGAATGGACAACGATATCGACCACGTTTGGTGATATTAAGGTTTCAATTTTCTGTGAGACAAAACATCGCTTCTTAATATTAATATTTGATGAGAAATGAATAGACATAATGCAAGATATGATACCAGAGAGACTTATTATAAACGTGTGCCGCTTAGGAAACATTCCTCTGTGATGCCACGGCTCGATCCGGCAGATTGCGTGCAGTTGAAACAGCCATCTGATGTGAAAGATTCCAGAAACTCTAGAAAAAATACCAGGAAAACAGTTTTTCCGCTTCTTAAAAGCACAGGAACATTATTGACTGATAATGAAGACAAAATTTTGCCACCACGACTTGGTAAATGGAACAGCGTCTTCAAAAGGGTCGTCGTTGTCAACCGATTCCCAAAACCAAAGAAAACTGTACAGTTTACGCCTACTTGCAACGTAAGTTTTGAATCATTGACAGTGTAATGCAATATACGGACATGTTTTCATAAATCACATGTTTATTGTTATTTAGGTACCATGGTCACATAACGCATATTAATAATGACAATGCATATCGCCATGCACTTTTAGATTTACTACTTTAATGTACAGGGCTGTTGTTTTCAAGCCTTTTTTCATATGTTTTTTTTTTGTAAATCGTCAAACTTAAGACATTTTCATACTTTGTTTATCTTGGTGTGTACTGCTGCCAAAAGGTTGGGATTTAAGCATTTTTGTTGTCACTGTTCTATAAAAAACATTGATTTTTGATAATATTGACTTGTCAACCAGATTTCTAATTATTCTATAGTAATTTGTGGTGGTTTTTTTTTCAAAAAAATTAAAACAAAGCAAAATATTAACAATGTTTCTTTTGCTATTTAATGACATTAATTGAACCAACAATACATGCTTTAGATGAGATTGTTCTCTCATTATTAAAATGCCGTTTTTTCATGTACATGTGCATATGAGCTGCTACTTATTTGGGGGGATCCACATTTGGGCTAATTGGCAATACGTTTGGGCCAAAAAAAGATTACGTTTGGGTTAATTGCAGTCGACGTTTGGGCTAAAGCTTAATTGGACAATATACAGGTAAATACAGGTAATTATTATAAAATTCGGTATATTTTCTTATTATTTTACAAAGACAAAAATTTACATGATAAAGTTTTATTAACAGCACTAAAGTTTGTTTAAGTTAAAATCACTCTCAACATGCTAAATAGATACACAGTCAATGCAGACTTAAAGACGAGTACATGCACGGAACTTGTAGCTTACAGCTTTCAGAAACTGATGTCTGGATAAACTTACTGACCTGAATTTCATGTGCATTTCAAACAAAAAGTCAAGCTTTTCCTGGTCCTTCTTTTTCAATATAGCTTTAGTGTCAAGTGTTCTGATTTGAATGTATGCCATTGCTTGAATATTAATTAGTACCTCAATAAATACAAACACAGACGCATGTGGAGTGTAAAACTGTTTATTAAAGTGTGCATGCAACTATTCAGCGCCGTTTGTAGTTCTCTGCTTCTGATGGTGTTTCTGCCCAAGAAGAAGGTGGGAACAAGGATCCAGTAACTATAAAGTTCTAATATGTTGTCTGCAAAATTAACGCATCTCTGATCATCTGGTGTGGTACAACAGTGTCCCCAACAAATGCGTCTTCAATTTCTTCTGCTTTCAAAAAAAAAAAGACAAAGCAAAGCAAAGAAATGTGTTTCCATTTTTTTTTGTATTTTTTTTTTCTTCAAAATTTGAAATTTGTATCACCTAAATGTATATAATTTATAAAGACTTTGGTAGAAATCTACCTTTATTTACCTGTTCAGGTAAATATCTAATTAGCCCAAATAAAAATCTGTATTTTTGAATTTTTGGCCCAAATATAATGCGCCCCTTATTTGAGGTTACAGATCGAGTGGAATGCCGTTTAATCATGTACATGTATTCCTTATAAACTCAAATATGCTACTTGGCTTGTCAAACAAAGTACTTCATCAGTTTGAATATTCAAATACTTTGTTAATTTTTTGTTTGGGCTTCCATGGTCATATTTTCTACCATCTGACCGTATTTATTCTAGAGCCTCAGAGGACTTTCCACGAGGATTTCTTCGGGTATTTTTGCAATCTTGATATGTGACTATAGGTCAATAATTATTACATTAACACTGATTTCCAGAATAAATTTATTAATATCATGCATTTGAAAAAGGGACAAAGTCATACTCACTTCTCATTTATTGTTGATTTTAAAGTAGGGAATATCAACAAGCAATATTTGATGCGGTGAATAAGTTGTGGGTTTTTTCTGTGCATGGATCGTTCATGTATAGTAAACTGACAGTGTTACCATTTACTCATAATAAAAGATGAGATTTACAGGGGCGGAACCAGATGGGGGCTTGGGGGTCCGTTCTCTTTCTTTTTGCGGAAATATTTGGTTACCTATGGATTTATAGGAAATCATTGAAGCTTGACCAGAGTAGGACCTTTCTTTTCGAAATTTCTGAATCCGCCACTGATTTTAACAATTTTTCCACCTTAAACCCTAGACAAACATAACATATTATTGTTGCAACGAACCTTTATATTAAAATCTTACAGGCATAAATAACATATAATTGATATGACTTGTAGTGAGTGATAAAAATGATTTTAAACATATGTGTATTTTTTAAACAGAAAAGTGATGGTGTAAAGATTTCATTTTAAGGCTTGGAATAGGCTAGTATATAAATATAAATAGCGCAGTTTGGAAATTATTTGCACAGAGAAACCTCCTTACTAAAATCGTGTTAAATATTTTCTTTTTAAGAATAGTATGTTACTTTCTACAAACTTCCATATATGCACAAATCTTTTAAATCTTTAATCCCAAACATATGTTTTACCCGTATGCCTGCATTTTCACACAGAGTTAATATATCTAATATTTCAACACGGGACTGATTATCTTAGTATTAAAATTTTAATCAAGTCTATGAAAAATTAATGTTCAAATCAAAAGTTCACCTAAGAAATGTAAGGAACGACGCACGAAAGGGTTTTACCAATCTTTGATCTTCCCAAAACAAATAAACTGGTCCATTGTTGTCCTGTTATGTACCTTTAATAACGGTATCTGACATTTATTTATCCAGCCTGTGTTATATATTATCTTGGCCCTTTGAATGACAGGGTCGTCCCATAGAAGCTGTTGTCATTGTCCATGTCATATCAGCCCCTTCATATCACACAATAGATTTCTCCGAGGGATTAGAAAGCTTAATATGTATGATCAATTCACATGGAAAAATCTAATGACAAATTAATAAATTTAAACTTTCCCGTATTTCATGATAATTTATAAAATGATGAGATTACTACAAAAACTTGTCTCGTTCTCTGCTGGTATAGATAGAAACACAGGAACATGGAGAGCCAACGAACATATGTTATTCAGAAGGTAAGGGATACAGACTTTGTCCTTTTATTTTAGGGAATTAAAAGTAGTTAACTGTACATTGTAAATGTATCTTACTTTTTTAATGTCATGTTTTATTGCAAAAGTTTCTTGTATTGTACGAAGTATACGTGTACTTTTAAACCTTTTAAAAGTACGCTGAGGTCAATCTACTTTAGGGGTTATGTATAGTGCTTATGAAAAATGACACGGACTCAGGACATATATAAGTAAGGAAGTTCAGGGATATAAGGAAACCTATTATCAGACATAGGTATTTTTTCTCCAACTTTCATATTTGTTACAAAAAACATGTTTTGTGCAAATCCAAAACAAGTACCTAGTACTTTGTTCTTTCTACTAGTTTCGGTTTAATTTTTACCCAGTGCATGTTTGACATGTTAGACATAAAAAAAACTGTTTTATCTCCTTATTGAAAAACATCTATATATACATATATAAAAATATTAAGCAGACATCTTAATATAAAGTCCACACGTGACAGCAAAAAAAAACTTTATATGGCACAGAAGAAAAATCCATTTTCCTTACACCCCCTTCACATATACGAGATTTCCTTACGAGTTCCTAGGAGTTTGCAACACGTATTCGAATCCCTTGGCAATTAACCCTCGATCAGTAGCTCGTAAAGAGGTCTTGACAACTCGTGTGAAATCGTCTGACTTCGTTTAAGTTTTACGAGGATTTTTGACATGACTTGAAAAAAAAATGATAATGTCATGATTAAACTCGTAAACGTTTACATTTGTGTGTCACCCGTAAAATACTCGTTGAGATCGAAAATGACTCGTTCTTAACTAACTGGGGATCTTCTTTTATGAGTCGTTTGCGAGTTAATTTCGATTCCCTTAATAACTAATAATAGTTGTACACACTGTCAGGAAAAATGGAACTCTCATCCCTTGTTTATTAACACTGCTGCAAGTTTCGAAACTCAAGAGTCCCCTGCAGGAGGTTGAATTTCCCCGATCTTTCTCATCCCCCCTTTTTGCAATGCATATGGCTTTCAAAATTTTTTCTATCATTCATCCCATGCAGTTCACCTTATCATTCTTTGGTGTTCATTTTGCCTGTTCTTGTGTGTTCACCTCGCCAATATAACCGATTTTGGGAATAAAGCAATAAAAACAATTATTACTTACTAAAAAGCCAAGATCTCGAAAATAAGGATAAATCTCAAAACCATGGGCAATATAATGTTGGTTTCTTTTTACAATATTCATTTTTAATTTGATTTGCGTTTACTTAATGTTTTCTTTTCATTTATATCTGTTTTCATACTAGACGTGCAATGTACATTGTAAAAATAAAACATTGATGGGATCTCTTGTATAAAGTGTAACTAGGCGAAGGGACATCTTTACATGTAATAACAACTATATTTTTTCAAGAATATGGTAAGATCTTTCACTGGAAAAAGGTACTGTACACCTAATAGAAAATTTAGATATCTTTGTTCAAAAAGTCAGCCAAAAGATCTAAGACTAGAGATAGAAAAACGTAACCACGATCATCAACACACGTTTAATTATGCTCATAAAATATAAAAGGATTTTGAAATGGGCAGAAGGGTTCAGTATCACAATAACATGCGTACGTCAAAGGCTACTTCCAGACCTGTCAGGTAACTACGTTGTACTTCCTGTTTCGTGATCGAATGATATGAAAATGATCAAGCTCTTCGCAAAATCCATACACGAGAGAATATTTTGAAATTCGCAATCTGGTCTAGCATATCGATATCTTAATTTGTATGTCCTAGCGACTCTAAGACCTGTCAATCCACTACATTTTGTTGGGAATTGGACCGATGAAATTCAAATGCAAATTTCTGTCAAGCTTTTCTCAGCAACCATACATGCAAATTATTTGTTGAGCAAGTGTCGCAAACTAGACGTTCCTAGCGACTCTTAGACATGTCGGACCGCTACTTTCTTGTTTGTTACTGCATGGCACCATATGAAAACTCGTATAAATTTTTGTCGAGATTTTCTAAGAAACCGCACATAAGAATAATTTGAACTAAGTCCGGTGGATGAATTGTCCATTAATACCCATCCCTCCATATGAAAGTGGCGGTCAAATCTCTCCAACCCGCTTGACCATGTGTCCCAATTTACTTTACTTCATCGTCATGTTATGTTCATTTTATCACACATTTCATGTTCGTCTTCCTGATGTAGCTCGATTCGCGCTGAGGTTTTGGATTTGAGCAATGACTTACAACATGTAGCTATACATATAATTAGAAAACAAGTTTTGAAACTGTTTTTTATTAAATATTATACAATGTCTAGGGACAACTATTTCGAATGCATGTTTTTTTGCAAATAGAGAATTATGTTCAGCACTTTGATACATGCACCGGGAACAAATTCTAATTCTAAAAGGTCCACACCTGCATCACTTCAGTGCTTCGTCCTACTTTTTTTTATTTAATACATGTGTGTTAAGTCGGTACATATCCAATAAATACAGAATCGATAGAATTTTCCATAGAAAACTAATTAATAAAAGTTACTAAACGGAACCGTTTTGTCCAGATAAAGCTGTTTATGGCGTGGTGATAAAATACTAAACTTGTTTTTCTTCCGTCAAATAAGCCATAAAATGATTTTTTTCATTAAAAGTCGCATTAATCAGTAAATCACAACATTGGCTAATAGTAATTAGGATGCAAAATCACAAAATGAGGTAGAAAATGATTTTTTTCTAAAACTACGAATAGCTTATTCCATTGACATTTTATACTTTAACATCGTTTAAAGTACAAAACCCCTTTACGGCCCAAAAACTCTTGTATTATTATTCAATCATTGGACAATTTCATATCCACCACATTCAAATTCATAAATTTTTTCAATATAAAATGTCAATTTGAAATCAATGTGTTCATTTAACTATTTGGGCGGTGCCCAAGGTATAAGCTTGTAAAGAAATCTAATAGAATCATTCGGTTGATGAATTCTTGGGTAATTTGAAATAAATATTCCTTAAATGGGTAGGAAAGGTTAATGTATTTTCCTTTGCATTGATGTTGACCAAGAAGACATTCAAAGATGGCAATTAAGGATACTTAATTGGAACGTCAAGACTGTTTGCTTTGTGTCTCCTTGTTCTCCGATTTTACTGTTTACATTCTACATTTGGCGATGATTATACTGTGACTCCTGCATGCTCTATATTTACATTGCAAATAAATTGATTTTTTAACAAAATGATAATCATAT
Organism: Arcuatula senhousia; assembly: GCA_963971305.1. Taxonomy (NCBI): domain Eukaryota; kingdom Metazoa; phylum Mollusca; class Bivalvia; order Mytilida; family Mytilidae; genus Arcuatula; species Arcuatula senhousia. The sequence continues at coordinate 38,710,251 of OZ020312.1, forward strand.
AATCATATTTGTTCTCTTGAATTGATTTTTATTTATTTGCAAAAAGACGTAGTTTTTAAATCTTTTAAAGGAAGCAACTTCTAAAACGAAAATTCAATTATAGCTTATATTTATGAAAGATTTAAATTCTATTTTAATTTTATCGTTTGTATCATGATAATAATAAATAAAATTTCAAATTAACGCTTTTTATAATGGGCATCAATTCAAATTACCATGTGTTAATAAATATTGATAGTATGTCAAAACTCGTATATTCTCAGTGTAGAAATTTTTCTTTGTGTTGGAATTTCTTTGACCGATTCAATGTCGCTTTGCTTTGTGAACGCCTTCATTGAATTCAAAAAGCTCCATAGATGACGATTGTATGAAACACAGCTAAAGTCATTTTATAGAGTTCACATCGCTAGCATCTACCGATTTTTTTTATGTTTTTTTTTTCTATTGAACAGTTGTACAATTGTAACTTTTTAATTTGTTTTTATAACAAAAGATTTATAAGCCTCTCTGCAGATGAACGTTTCGTAGTCATAAGATGGAACAGGAAAGTGTCTTATATTTACCGGCTATAAAGAAAAATGTGCTATTTGAAATCCAAGATGAAAAATCATTTTTGCAAACCAATGGATTTTACACTATTGCAAATATATATGCTAAAACGGTACCCAAACGTTGTAAGAGTATTACGAATTTAAACCAAGTGACTACGCTCCCGAAGCAAATTCTCTATCGCCACGTCTCAGGACTTTTAGATGATATTAATTTACACCAAGAAGGACATCCATCGTTATTTGAACAATACCGTCAGTCGGGTATTGTGTCTTTCGTTATAAATGGACAACTAGTTACACGTAAAAGAAGGCATTGGAAAACAAAACTTCGAGCATCTAGGTATTTGTATGAACCCGTTACACGCAAAAATACAATTCTTTTCGATTCGGATGAGGAGGAGGAAAATCCGCAATATGTTGTAAAGGTAGGTTCGTAAAGCTCTATTCATTTGATGGATTTCATGCGACGGATTTATAAAGCCCGTATTCATACACAAGTTTAGGTAAGACAAGAGGATAGTGATGCCACTGTTACGTGTATGAATACTGGTCAAACGAGTAAAATGTGTGATTGATCGTTTATAAGGCTTACTTTTCGCATATAAAATGTGATGATAAGGCTTTTAATATTCGACCAGATATTCTTGCTCCCAATTTCAAGTTAAACTCGTCCATCAATAAACCCTTTTCCTAGGAAATCATATAGATATCATAATTTTATTATGGGATTAATATTGCATGCAGTTTGAATGTAATTGCCATGTATTGCATTTTTTTTTCAGCCATTGGTACGATTTCGTCGAGCTGTAAAGAATGTTCAGACATTATTAAAAGCAACAGTATTAAACAATGGCCAGAACCCAAGAAATGAAAATAAACTGTTATCATGGGCACAAGATTTTATGTCAACTCGACGAGAATTCGAAATGCATGGTCTCAGTTTCGACAAAGGAGATTACAAAGCTAGAAGAGAGGTATATTTTACAGTAAAAGCAAAGGTGTTCAAAAGGGCAATCATATTTAGTTAGTCCGAAAAGACAAAGGCAAAATCGGAAGACATAAAATCATCACAACAAAACAAACCATTCACAAACACACATAACCAAACCAAATTCAGCATCGTGAACTCAAGTCGTAAAATTTCTTGAGTGACGACTACACCGGGTTAAAACAACTATCTGTCAGACGTGACGCTAATAGTAAAACGCATTATTAAAATTGACCAATTACAAATTATACATCCATAAGGAATGATCATTGCTTGGTAAATTTATAAACGCTTGAAAATTTGATTTCATGGCACCAATACCCCTTTTTTTATCGATTTTACAGTTTTTGTATAAAACACTACTATGTACACCGATTTAACAAGGGACCGACCATTTAACTTAAAGTGGGGCTAATATTTTGGCAACAGAGAGTAAGAAAAAATATCCTGAAGAAGGATTTCTGCTTTATGAAACAATGCTAATAATAAAAAAAATTCTTTCGCAACGCCTTTTAACATGCTTAGAAAAAAATATTTTTTTCCGCACCATTTTTTGACTCAAACAAAAACCAAGCGCCCCCTTCAAGTTAAATGGTCCGTCCCTTATCCAAGCGATTTTAAAATTCCCCTCAACCATTTTTAGCTCACCTGACCCGAAGGGCCCGTCGTCCGTCCGTCCGTCGTCCGTCCGTTAACTTTTCTTCAAAGATCTTCTTCTCTAAAACCACTGAAGGGATTGCATTGATATTTGGTATACTCGATCTTTAGGATGTGCTCTACCAAGTTTGTGAATTATATACATGTCGACAAACCAACATGGCCGTCGTTGCTTAAAATAGAACAGGGGGGTCAGACCATTGTTTTTGGCTTATAACTCGAAAAGTATAAGAGATAGAGAAAATCCGAAGCAACTTTCCTTGTTCAGCATCAAAAGCTTTGCAAATCTTTCCATTGAGTCGAAGTTGTGAAGCGACTCTTTATAGGAGTAATTGCCCTTTAATCATCAAAATTGACCATTTTTGAAGTTTTTGGACTAAATCTTGAAAACCATTAGATCTAGAGGAAAAGTTAGCATTGCAGAATTGCTAAACTCATTGAGATCTACAAAAATGATTTCGGGGTCTAAATTGTCAGATCAGCCATTTAAGAGTTATTCCCCTTTAACTGTTTTGTTCAATTAATTTACACTGATTTTCAAAAATCTTCTTCTCTGAAACCACTGAAAGGATCGCATTGATACTAGGTACACTTGATCTTTAGGATGTCCTCTACCAAGTTTGTGAATTATATACATGTTGACCAACCAACATGGCTGCCATTGCTAAAAATAGAACAGGGGGGTCAGACCATTGATTTTGGCTAATAACTTGAAAAGTTTAAGAGATAAAGAAAATCCGGGGCAACTTTTCTTGTTCAGCATTAAAAGGTCCTTACAGGAATTATTGCCCTTTAACTGTTTTTTTATCTATTAATTTAAACTGATTTCCAAAAATGTTCTCTGAAACCACTGAAAGGATTGTTTTGCAACTTTGTATGCTTGAAAGTTTGTGAAATTTATTCAAACTTTGGCATAAGAGATCAGGTGAGCGATTCAGGCTCCTGGGAGCCTCTAGTTATTCCTTGAATTTTAAAAAATGCCGTCAGTTTTTATGCCAGATGATATGATTGATGCATAATTCATATTTCTCATTGTATTTAAGACCTGTTTAAGCAATGAGGCCAAAGCAATACTTTCCATGGACCCAACAGAGCGGACAGACGACCAACTAAAGGTGGCACTGTTAGCATTAAATCAAGCAGTCGACGCCTTTAGTGAGTTCCCTATCACTATGCAGCGATCGCTGGTCAGAGTCGGTTGGTATGAGCAGTGAGTATATTGCAGTGTTTCAAGTGAAGTATAAATGTAACAACGATTGTTATGGAATGTTTTCAGCAGACAAATATAGGTAGTACGCCATAAAATTGAAGACCAAAATGCTTCCAACATGGCACAGGCTTTTCAAATGGAATTGTTTGTTGAACAATATTTGATGAAATCAAGCTTCCCTCTCCCATTTTTAGCGAGCTGATCATCTCATTACATGTACAACAGACACAACATTCTAAAGACACACAGTGAGCTACTTCATGTACTAATAGTAAAAGTAAAACTAAAACTTTGTATTTGAGGAAGAATACTTTTTACTCTTTCTGGAGAATACATGTATATTGTAAATCTAACCAGATGCATGTAATTAACATGTTTTGAAAAACAAAAACATGTTTTGAACTGAAATCTCGATGTATTTCGAAAAACTGAAATTTATTGAAATGATTAACATGATTTAAAATTAAACAATAGACATTATTATAGAATCCATATACTATAATAATGTGGTTAACAAATTTCGATCATTTTTTGACAAAGTTTGAAACAAAGTACCGTACATGTAGTAATAAGAATATAACATTTCAATACATGTATACAATCATGTTTGTCGTATTTTTCTTAGTTTTGAAGACAAGAGGGTAATTATCAGACAGGGCCACATGGCAGACAATTTCTATTTCATCATCTCTGGAACAGGTATGTGCATAATCCCGTCTTTAAACACAGTTTATTAAAACACATTCACTGTGAAAAGTAGTTTTTTCTACAAACGTGTATATATAAATTGAGAAACTTATTGCAGTATAATGAAAAAAAAAAGATATGAAATAATAAATGAATAAATGACAGTTAATAAAATGCAAACAAAGAATAATCAATAAAATTCAGTTGCAATATGCAAATGCACACAAACTGAACATTCATTTATTCAGATGAGTACAAGTAAATATTAACTATCTCTTAATAAATCTAATCTAAATAAATGACTGATCAAAATATTGGTTGACGTTTGTCCATATCAATGAATCAAAATAGAATTAATGTTTGACTAAGCTTTTGATAAATCACCAAACTTATACAAGCCGAAAATTCTTGTATTGCAAGTTTACAATGGTTTTCAATCATCGGATAGGTACCATTAAAATCGTTTTGTTTCCTTTGGTAATATTTGAATCTTTTATATAATGGTGATGTCTGAATTTATATGATGGATGACAAAAGTATATCTTCCTTGGTCTAATTTTAAAGATTTTATATTTATAAAATCATCACCTTTCATTTTATTTGCTGTTAAACAAAAAGAAATGAAAGAATTTATATAATTTTATATTTTTGGTCGGATTTCACAAAGTACATGTAAAAGTCTGGTTTATAAAATGAGAAATATTTGGCAACTGGTGACATTTATTTTTATTCTCATACAAGTGTGGACTCTAATGCATATTGCCTAGCAAGCCGCTATGGACACAAAAAGCAAAAGTCTGCTTTAGTAACATAAAAAAGACTTTATTATTTCTAGGTCCTGCTAAGGTTTATTGTTGAATTCTATAGGTAGCCTTTGCTGTACACATACTATAAAATCGATCTAAAATTAAGCCATTTTAAGATAAACATGTTGATGAATCTTAGTCATGTAAGTGTTTATCCTAAACATTATTTGTTTTTAGATCCCGTAACTATCTCCTATTTAGTTTAAAATAACTGCATCAAAGTTTGGTTATGTTAGTGGAGGAAATAGGAAACTATTGCAGATAGAGAAAAGCTGTTGCTTGTTTAAATCTTCAGCTCATCGAGCTCTAAAAAAGTCTACATTGGATCAAAGATGTCACAGTCTGTTGTTCATATATACTTTTAAATCAGCTTAATGTTACAGTTTAAAAAGGTTTCAATCTTCAAATTATTCTGAAAACAAAAGTTACCAACGGGATTCTGGGAATACCGAAGAAGAAAATCAAACATATATTTTGCGCCTAGAAATTTTTACAAATTTTGTTTTATAATATTATTATTTTCAACATTTAGTTGCATTCTAAGCATGCGGAGATGTAAAAAAAAATCGTACATTGTTATTTTGACTTTTTTCTAAGTGTGACCAAAATTGAAACTGGACTCATCCTCTTTTATATTTTTAGTCTTGGGCCAATGCAAGACGGCAAGCAGCGACTTATGGTCATGCTGAAGACTGTTGGCTGTTTTCCATTGTGATTTTTAAAATTGCCGTTTCTTTATGTTGGTTGTGTGGCGTACAATTATTCCACATCTATTTATCGTCTACTTTAATGGTTATCATTTTTCAGATCAGCCTATGATTTTGAAGTATATAATATTATATGAAATAAGTTTAAACCCAATTGTAGATCTCTTTATGAAAATTTGCAAAGTACATGTATGCCTTTAAAATTTTTACGTCTAATAGCAATAAATTATATTATAACTCAAACAGGGCCAGACCCAGAAATTTTTGAAAGGGGTTGGTCCACATAAATTCCGTTGTGGACCAAGGACGAAAAGGGGGTGGTTCCAAACAAATTTTGCAGAAAACCTACACGTTACTTGCGAAATTTTTGTCGGAAAGGAGGAAAATTCCAACCTCGGAACCCCCCCCCCGGATCCGCCATTGCTCAAATATTTTATATTGTCACCTATTCAAAGATTGTCCCTCCCTTTATGATAGAGACTAAAGCAAACTTATGCACGAATTTTTACAAATTTTGTTTTATAATATTATTATTTTCAACATTTAGTTGCATTCTAAGCATGCGGAGATGTAAAAAAAAAATCGTACATTGTTATTTTGACTTTTTTCTAAGTGTGACCAAAATTGAAACTGGACTCATCCTCTTTTATATTTTTAGTCTTGGGCCAATGCAAGACGGCAAGCAGCGACTTATGGTCATGCTGAAGACTGTTGGCTGTTTTCCATTGTGATTTTTAAAATTGCCGTTTCTTTATGTTGGTTGTGTGGCGTACAATTATTCCACATCTATTTATCGTCTACTTTAATGGTTATCATTTTTCAGATCAGCCTATGATTTTGAAGTATATAATATTATATGAAATAAGTTTAAACCCAATTGTAGATCTCTTTATGAAAATTTGCAAAGTACATGTATGCCTTTAAAATTTTTACGTCTAATAGCAATAAATTATATTATAACTCAAACAGGGCCAGACCCAGAAATTTTTGAAAGGGGTTGGTCCACATAAATTCCGTTGTGGACCAAGGACGAAAAGGGGGTGGTTCCAAACAAATTTTGCAGAAAACCTACACGTTACTTGCGAAATTTTTGTCGGAAAGGAGGAAAATTCCAACCTCGGAACCCCCCCCCCCCGGATCCGCCATTGCTCAAATATTTTATATTGTCACCTATTCAAAGATTGTCCCTCCCTTTATGATAGAGACTAAAGCAAACTTATGCACGAACGTTGCAATCCATGTTCCGCACACAGGGGCTTGGATTCTGGTCATTTATATTGACTTTAAAAAAACGCCCCCTACTCTACATTCCAAGCCCCTGTGGTTCCGCACAGTTAAAATTATTTTCTGATGTGGCGACATTGGTCTCTGTGTGGTGAATCGACAAAATTATCAAGCAATGATAACATTTTCGAACAACCAATTGTGACAAATAAGTTTATTTTTCCGGATCCCGCAATAGCTTTGTGAGAAATAGACATATTAAAATGACCTAGATCAAGACAGACGAATGACCCAATGTGGCTATTTTGTCATTTTCCAAAAATCAATAAAATGCTTGAATTGTGTGTGTCTGATTGACCTAGTTTGCATAAGCATTATTTCTGTCTGTGATAATAAACTTTATTCAAAGAATTAACATTTTGCAGTCAAAAATTTATAAGAAAGTACACTCAAACATGTGCACAACCTGATAAAGTGACTACGCCATGTACGCTACATGATCTAGTTGCTTTAAAACACCGCCACATAAAAGCATGAAAAACGAAGATGCTGTGTACAACCTTTTTGCAAGATTTAACTTTTTTTTGGTGTCCGAATAGTATTTTTGTCCTTTAAAAGTAAATTTTCGCAATCCAAAATCAAATATCCATTACGCTAAAGCGACGCAAGATATGCTACACTGACTAAAATAAAATCCGAGGCGGAACACATAATCTACTGGTCGCGGCCATATTGTCTTGATGTAAATCCGAAGATTGAGAATCCGAATATAGCCCCCGAGTGAAAAGTGAAAGTATGTACATTGCAAAGAGCTTTTGTAAATATAGAAACGACGGAAACAAACGACCTAATTGAAGTATCGCTACATATTTATTTATAATAGGTAGTAATAATTAGTTTTCTCTACAACTACATCTATTTAACCAAAAAACAGGCAACAACTGCATGGCATCTCATCTCGTGGGATTTGAATTCTTGTTTGTCGCTTACCTTCTCCGTGCGGGTTCCGGTGGCGAATAGGCACACAGCAGCGCTAAGCTTGTCGGTAGAAGTCCACCAAAGAGCGCTCAGATACCTGAAATTGGCCAGGCCGTATTGTCGCGATAAGAGATCCCCATGAAGTACAATCTTTCCCGTCCGTACAATCCCTCTTCTTTTGCGTGGCAGTCAAAACTTTCTACCACGATTGCCGTTGTTTCCCTCTTTTCTTCGCTTCATCATCATTTCATGTTCATTGTATTACCGGTTCGTCCCCAGGCAGAGTCGAAATCGCTTTGCTAAAAAAAAACTTTTTTCGTACCGCACATTGACTCTAAAAAAAATATTGATAGATGGGAACAAGTCCCTGTGATGTAGTGTAGTCATCCTTTCAAGCTCACCTGGCCAAAGGCCATGTGAGCTTATGCCATCACTATGCGTTCGTCGTCGTCTGCCGTCTGTTGTCCGTCGTCCGTCGTCCGATAACAATTCAAAAATCTTCTTCTCTGAAACCACTAAACCAATTTAACTGAAATTTTGCAGGAATGATATATGACATGTTGGCAACAAACGATCTTCATTTTAAAATGATTTGATAAAAGAAAACATGGGCGCTGTTACTAAAATTAGAACATATGGTAAATTCACTTAAAATGGCTTATTACTCAGCAACCATAACAGATAGAAAAAATCCGAAGGATCTTAGCCTCTTCAAAATCAATAGCTCTACAATAGTCTCCATTGGGTCGAAGTTGTCAGATGACCCTTGTTAGAGGTTGTGGCCCTTTTAAGGTAAACAATAGCGTTTTTTCATGTTTTAGCCCTATAGAATGAAAACTATTGCAGATAGAGAAAAGCTGTTGCTTAGCTCATTTAGCTCTACAAATGTCTTCATAGGGTCGAAGTTGTCAGATGACCCCTTATGGGAATGGCGAAAAGGGTAACTTTGGCCTATAAAATGAAAACTATTGCAGATAGGGAAAAGCTGTTGCTTGCTTAAATGTTCTGCTCATTAAGCTCTACAAAAGCCTTCATAAGGTCGAAGTTGTCAGATGACCCCCTTATGGGGGTTACAGCCGTTAGAGTCGAAAAAGGTGTTTTTGGCCTATAGAGTGAAAACTATTGCAGATAGGGAAAAGCTGTTGCTCGCTTAATGTTTAGCTCATTAAGCTCTACAAAAGTCATCATAAGGTTAAAAGTGTCAGATGACCCCTTTTGGGGGTTACGGCCCCTTAAAGGCGAAAAAGGTGTTTTTGGCCTATAGAGTGAAAACTATTGCAGATAGGGAAAAGCTGTTGCTCGCTTAATGTTTAGCTCATTAAGCTCTACAAAAGTCATCATAAGGTTAAAAGTGTCAGATGACCCCTTTTGGGGGTTACGGCCCCTTAAAGGCGAAAATAGTGTTTTTTGGTCCATAGAATGAAAACTATTGTACATAATAAGTCATGTAGATGGAGGAAAGCTGTTGCTTGCTTAAATGTTCAGCTCATTTACCTCTACAAAAGTTTCCATAGGGTCAAAGTTGTCAGATGACCCCTTACAGGGGTTATGGCCATTAACAGGTGAACAATCGTGTTTTTGGCCTATAGAATGAAAACTTTTGCAGATGGAGTAAAGCTGTTGCTTGCTTTAATGTTCAGCTCATTAAGCTCCACAAAAGTCTCTTTTGGGTCGAAGTTGTCAAATGACCCCTTATAAGGGTAATGGCCCTTTAAAGGTGAAAAATAGTGTGTGTTTTTGGCCCATAGAATGAAAACTGTTGCAGATAGAGAAAAACTGTTGCTTGCTTTAAGATGCAGCTTTTTACAAAAGATTCACACAAGTTTGCATTGGGTCTCATATGTCAGATGACCCCTTAAAGAAAACACCCTCATGACTTAAGAACCAGGTGAGCGATCTAGGCTCCTGGAAGCCTCTTGTTTATTTAAAAAAAACGGGCTGTATTTGATATCGATATATGTTTCTATATTGTAGCAATAGTTACGATAATGGACTCAGAACAGACAGTCAGAACTGCAGCAGTTCTGGCCAAAGGAAATAGTTTCGGGGTAATACATGTAATGGTAGTCATTTTTAACACATGTTACACTGTAATACTGAAGCAGTTCTAGAAACATATATCTAAAGTTTTATTGTTTTAAATGTATCTGCCAATTCATGTTCTTCCTTCTTGCCTCCCGTATGATGTTTCGAGCACGTCGGAAAGTAACATATTTCAGTTTATTCGATTCTTTACACTGTGAAGTTTGAAGATTAACACGGTAAAGTTCTTTTCTATAAACCAATTTTCGGTGGTTTTGCTTTTACCTTCAAGTTGATTCTTTATTATATCATTAATATATGATTATTTTGTTTATAACTAAAAACAAATTCTCAATAAGTTAATTACACATGCATATTTCAAAATCATTAGAAGGGATGATAAACGTCTAGTTGATTCATATATAGTTTTACTTGATGTACACAGGCAAATTTGGCTCACATGAGTTTCACGTGAATCGAGACTCAAGTGATATTCATGTGAATCTCACGTGAATTTTACATGAAAATCATGTGAGTTTCACATGAAACTGGCTCACATGAAATCGATGTGAACTTTTCACGTGAAATTGATGTGAAGTGTTTTCATGTGAGATTCGCGTGAATTTCACATGAAACTCACGTGAGATTCGTGTGAATTTCATGTGAAAACTCATTTCATGTGAAACTCACGTGATCTTTTTCATGTGAGTTTCACGTATAAGCTCGATTACGGTGAATTTCATGTGAACTTTTTCATGTGAAACTCATGTGAGCCAAATTTGCCTGTGTAAATGTATAAGATACGTTTAATTCTATTTTAAGGAACTTGCCCTCATGCATGGTTCAAAACGAACAGCAACAGTGACATGCAAGAATAGTGTTGAACTGTTAGCAGTTGGTCGAGAGGATTTTATTGATATCTTTATGCCAAAGAATAAAGACCAGGAGCCTGAACACATCCGCTTCCTGCGATCAATCAACATATTAAATGGCTGGCCCATTGAATGTCTTCCACATCACGACCCGAAGATTTGCTGCTTCACGTTTTTTAGGTAGGTGTTCTGCACACTTTCTTTATACCAACAACTCTAGGTTACAAAAAATTACACAGTTCAATTACATTATATTCAAAACCTGTTCATGTTACACAGCAAGTAGCTGCTAGTTTTTTGAAACACATGAAATACCCTGATTATGCCTTGATCGTCTTTTCGTCTTGCATATTTGATATTGATCATCACAATTCCATTATTTTGTGTCATAAGTTCATACTGCTGGTTACTGTTAGGTTGTCTTACTACGTTTATTAACTTATATAAGATTTTGTTTTTAGACGTGGGCTTCTTCTATGTAAAGACAGCAATGCCAGTGAATGGGTCTACATTATAAAGACAGGAAGCTGTCGTGTTCTCAAGAGTTTACAGTCAACAAAACCAGCAATACCCATACCAGAAAATGAGCTGAAACATTCATATGATATCTTAAGTAATTCTTTTCTTGGCTTAAATTTACATTGCCTTTATTCGGTCGATAGATGCTTTTATATGTAGCTATGATCTGTATGTTATAATACGATGATTCGGTTGAATTGAATTTCATTCATGTTTTTTGTTTAAGTTTAACGTTTGGCATTAATCAATTGATGTGCTCCAATGCATTGCAGTCCGTACATGCATCTTTCTGTATCATATATATAATGTATTTATTGGTTCTATGTGATTTTTCGGAGATGCTGTGATAAATTATAAGTACATTGTAACTGTCTGTAGATTTGGCGCATGTATAAACTAGGTTCAAATTTATAAAAAGCACAATAACCATAATAGGCATAGAAAAAATAGCAGTATTTAACATTTAAGTAATCATGTTTTATATCAGAGTTATCTCCCTTAGTTCAACTTAACAAAAATCCCATACTTTTGAAAGGTTTCACAGGCCTATCATTTAGAAATGTAATGATCTTCTTTTCATTTGTTAATTCCAGAGTTGCCTCCATTAATATCTCCCCGGTCGACGACATCTAGCACCAGCTCACAATCGTCACGAACAATGTCTGCTCCAAAGTCATTTAATTCATCTTCAAGCAAGAAAAAGAGACGGCGATGTAATGTTGAAAGTTTGAGAAATTTACTCAATAGTTCTGGTGAAATAGGTATGTATAATTGCATGAATTGGTTTGTCGCGACTATTCTGCAGATTTTATCCTATCACAGAATCAAAACTGTTTTGTCATTTCGGGTAGAGTGATATATTTGAAGGATATAATATCATTTCTTCAAACATTTTAGTACCTTAAAGGCTTTTAGTACGATGTTTTAGACCTGCCTTGGTCATGTTGTTGGTGTACTTTGTATTTTTCAAAATGAATTATGTAGATATTAATAATTGTTTTCATTAAAGGACAAGAAGAATTAGAACAACATAAGAAGGAGATAGAAGAATTATACAACAAACTTCATAACAATTATGACAAGCACGGAAAGGTTGGTAATCATTATAATATCACTAGATCATTGATGAAACTGGTTCCTTGTTGATATCACAGAGCCTTTGCTGGGCGTATTGCTGGAGAAAAGTTGCGAATGAGTGTAAACTTAAATAAACCAGGTCAGATGAGCTATTGGCATGACTTGGCGTACGTCGTCCGTAAACCTTTTCAAACGTTAACTCCTCTTACACCGTAAGTCCAATTGCAACCAAAACTGGTACAGTTGTTTATTGGTCTATGTGCTACAAAACTTTTGTTTGGATTTTTGATTTGCAAAAAACATGGCCGTCATGGCTAAAAAAGAACATTGGGGTAAATTGCAGTTGTTTCCAAATAAATCAAAAACCGTAGCAGATATCAAAATTCTGGCAAGGGAAAAATGCCCAGCACTTTAAGATCCAACTGCCCTTTCCCATGTAGGAGTTATTGTCCTTTTTCTGCATTTTTTCCAAATTTTGCACTTATTAAGCTCAATATTTTGGAAACTATAAAGGATATTTGAAAAAAATCAAATTGCATATTGTTAGGCACAAACATCTACAAAAATCTATAACAGGATCGAAGGTGTAGGTTCGTTTCTTTTAGGACTTACATGTAATCCTCTTAGAGCGTCAAAATTTACCATTTTTGCAGATTTTATTCACTGTATTATAATCGTTAACTACTCTCAAAGCATACGTTTTATTGCAAACAAACGTATGCTTAATTGTTTCCTGACATTAGTGATACAAAATCATTGTTTGGATTTTTGATTTGTAAAAGAAAACATGATCACAATGGCTAAAAATAGAACATAGGGGTAAATCATGTAAATTGCAGTTTTTTTGCAAATAACTCAAAAATGGTGACAGATATCAAACTTCTGATGGAAGCAAAAGGGTCCAGCAGCTCAAGATCTACCTACCCTGAAAGTTTGAAGAAGACGTTACCACCTAAGTTTTTGCCCTTTTTCTTGATTAAAAAAAAAATGTGTACTTATTAAGCTCAATATCTCGATAACTATTAAAGATAATTGAGTAATCTACATTGTTGTTAAACACATAATAAAAGATCAATAAAATCTGTAATAGGGTCAAAGTTGTAGGACCCTTACTTTTAGGAGTTATTCCCCTTAGAGCTGATATATTGCACGAAACGTCCACTGCGTTTTCTGCTGCATTATCATATTTTCAAATGCTGATTACATGATTTCATAATTGTTTGGCATTAAAAACCATTGTATTAATTTCATTTTAATACAGTGTTTTTAATGCCAAACAATTATGAAATCATGTAATCAGCATTTGCAAACAATTTTTTTAAATTATTTAGAATAATCAAAAATAATTAAGTAAAAAGAACACGGTCTTTTAACTGTGTTGTTAAACTGGAATGTATTATATTTTATGTTTTAGAGATACTCACGAGTTTTTGATAAAATGCAAAAGAAAAAGAAGAACGCTGACATTGAAAAGTTGTTTGTAAAAATCCAAAACCTTGGTCCTCGAGATGTTTTTGTAAGTTGATTTAATAAACGTTATCTAGAGCTATTATCTAGCATTTAAAATTTATGTCTGTACCAAGTCATAAGAAACGTCAGTTTTCTTGGTCTTTAATTATTCTTATTTTGTTTCCACTTTCTTTTGGCATTTAAAATTGATATCCTCAATTGTTATTGGTTTTTTTTCATATTGCATAATGTAGAAATAGAAGAAAAAACTACTGGTTTTGCCTAAAACATCCGGTTACATGCAATTGCTTATTCTAATATGAGATAGGCATTGCCTAAATGCGAGCACAGCAAAGATATAATATGTCAATGAACAGCTTAATTGTATTTTTACATACCTTTTGAGTAGAAGAAAGCCCCCCCCCTATACCATGAAACATGATGGATCCTCTTTTTGGCCCTCATATGACGGAGTTCCACGCCTCAATTGAGGAATAAAATAGTTTAGAATTCAGAATATAAGATCTAGAGGACCCCATTCCCGGAAAGACGTGGATTTTTTGATGCACTGTTTTGATCGTATTTATTTTTTATCTTAATCAGTTCATTTTCTAGAACGTCCAGTTTGGGACGAGGTATTTGGGGCGAAAGAGCGTAAAAAAGAAAATTTAAAAAGATGAATTAAATTTGTTTTACTAAAAAAATGAAGTTTTAAACTCATCGTCATCAGAATATGTTTCTCCTTGTTCTATATTTACAAAGAAAATTTTTGGAAGGCGATTAGCAAAATTGGTAATTATTTTCAAATTCACATCGAATCTGTGTGCACGTGAAATTGTGAGAAGCATATCCGGACGAAAAATAATCAATATCAGCATTAGCCAATTTTTTCGCGGGAACTTGCTGTAGAGCTCTCCGCTCTCGCAGGCACTTCGTGTCCGCTGTGAGCTGTGCTCGCTATTAGTGAACATAAGATATTAATTATTTCGTTGAATACTTTTTCTTACGGCTAAAAGTTTTGCTGGTGTAAAACCTAGAAAAAGCGGAAATTATTACAGTATTAGCTATGCTCATTGGCTTCTTTATTTTGTCATGGATGTATTGTCTTATTTTGTCTTCTCTACGATGTCTTGAAGCTTCGTCCCTGCTTGTTTAAAGGCGTATATTTTTTACAGTCTTTGCATGATATTATTGTGTTCCTTTTTTCAGGGGTTAGAACAAGTAGCTTTTGGAATGATAGAAAAGACGACAAGTACAAGTCTCGTGTCTGACGGTGCTGAATGTATACTCATAAACAAGAAGTACTTCCAACAACATCTCAACGACGAAGAAGCTAAACGATTACGGAAAACGGTAAGTCATATATCATATTTATATACTGATTGTCTTCATGAAGCTGCTCATCATTTCAATTTTAATTCATTTGTGAAAGTGACATTAGTCAATATTTTGGGTCTTCATGTTTTACATAACCATCCGTGGGGTTCCGGGTAAAATAGGCGGCCCACAGCATCGCTACATGTAAATAAAAAAAAACAGCAGACCTGACATCGGTTCACGCTGCTTTGGTCCTATACGACTGCGATTTGTGCCCGATATGGTTAAATTGTGTAGCCTGTCATGATGAATGCCGAGGCCGTCATGGAGAAAAGCTGACCGCAAACAATAGCGGAGCACCATGTTGGGAAAAATGTCACTTTTCTCACACGTTAAAGAACCGTGCTTCTACGGGTCTCTATAAAAGTATGACCCTTAGGATCACCTTGCAGGAAGCTGAATAGTCCAATCCTACCTATCCATCGTTTCTACGGTGGCAGTCAAAACTCCCATCTGCGATTTATCATGTGTATCCAGTCCCTCCACCTCATCATCTCGCGTTCATTTTATCGTACTTTTCATGCTCATCTCTGTAATATAGCCTAGATTGTGCGGCTTGGGAATAAATAACTAATCACACGTACATAACGTATTTTTGCATTACAACTTTAGGGTCAGTTGTATTATTATGTTAATTTTTTTTAATTGACTTTGAAACAAGCGTCAGATAATACAGTTTTAAGTCTTTTGATTGGAAGTTGGTTGGATGAATACTCCCTAAATAATTTATTTTAAATTCTAAAAAAATTGCTTATCAAAAACTTTTAAGATGCTTGTTTAGAAGCCTTGCCTGTTTTTACCTTGTAATATTTTGTATGTTTGATGGATACAGCGGGCATTAATGAAGATAATATCAAAGTAAGCGAACTTGGATGATCAATCTCAATGTCCAAGAGAAAATACAAAACATGAAAGACATACAAAAAAAAACATGAAGTCCGCAACTGTCCTAACTTGGTACAGGCATTTCAAAAGAAATATATATTAGTGTCCGGTAGCATCACAAAACACAACGCAGTTGTGAAGACATAGGGATATTAAGCAGAAAAGACGAGTTGGGGAATTATAAGACTGGAATTCATATATCGGGTTAGCAAAGACTGATGTGCTTTAAATTTAAGAAGCAGAAACTGCTTTTACCCTAGAAGAGCACCTAGGTTCGCTTTCGTTACGACTTGCGTTCGCGTTGCTGCTTGCTGTTAGTTTGTTTTTGTATTGTTGCTTCGTGTTCTGCCCTGTTGGTGTTGACGGATTTTGTCTTTACGTACCCTTTCAGACTTTTGTCGTGATTTGAATGCACTATTTGTATCTCTCTATTTCCTTTAAAATGTTAATGTGATGTATCATTGGTTGTGATGTTGTTTTTTTCAGCTTCAACCTTTGCCGACGGAGGAAAGTCTCCAGCAGAAACTACAAGACAAGACAAACTGGGAGGCATACAAAGCCATGACAGTCATTGACCAGATTTTATATAAGAGACAATTACATAGTTCAGAAACATTATTTTATTAACGATATGGACTTAAAGTCTTTAAAATGCTCAGGGAAAATGTTCACATATAGTATGTTATGTATGTGTATGAGACTTAAAAGTAAAATAAAAATATAAAGTCCATGTTGCTGATTGCAGTTTAGATTTTGCTGTTTTCAATGTTGACACGTGCGTTCTTCAGCTACTTCTGTCCTCTGCTTTTCTGCAAAAGCGGGAAAAATAGAACTCTGCTTTCCGTCCGTCTGTCATTCCGTCCGGATTCATTTCCGGAACCCTTGAAACTTACGCATTATAAAGATTATGAGGTAAGAAAGAAGCCTTTTGAATTTAAAAGTATCACAAGGTTGAAAAGAAAGGCCGGATGGGAAAATTTGGAAATGAAATTGGTTTCCGGAGTATCATTTGTAAACGCCTTGATACATGTAGACTTTCATGAGACTTACACATGCACTTTAAATCATCTGATAAAGATATAAAGCTTTCTTTATTTGGATTTCAAAATGTTAAAACTAGGTCACGGTAACACGTTTTTGGAAGACCTTAAGTCATACTGTCGTTCACATCAGACACAAAAATTGCTTAACAGGGTTATATTGTTCCTCTATTATTATCTTCACTTAAGACAGTTTACGGAATGCATCATGTGTACGTATACAGGATCATGATTTCTGTCTCTCAGATGGGTATAGATCTTGATTCGTCATTTTGAATTGGTTTGTACTTCATTAACGGATTCAGTCAGATACCTTGTGAGAAACCACGACCTATGAAAATGAATACCTTTCATGAAAGAAGCAGAGGTACCAATGGGGTATCCGAATGTCAAAAGTCCGAAAGGGCAGAGACTAAACCAGTAAACACAAACAAGAACGGGACAAAAACAGACAACACGTAAAACATGGAAACACAAAACAACTGAATATCAATCAACAACGCGAACTCCAGTCGAAACAAGAGTGAACTCAGGTGCTCCGGAAGAGTAAGCAGTTCCTGCTTGCTATAGCACACCCGTCGCGTTGCCAATAGTCCATTCAGCGTGTCAAATCCAGTAAAGGAAGACAAAACAACACACTATGACAAACCAACATCTGCACTCATCTGAGAGATCGAAATCCCATATTTGTCTATAAGTGCATGATGTCTTCCGTAAAATTTCTTGAGTGAAGACAGCAACCGAGGAGCAACATAACCCTGTGTGAGCAATTTTTGCGTCAGACGTGTCGCTCTGCTAAGGAAATCGATGTAAGTCCCGCACGCTCTGGAGTAACGAATCAATTGAGATACGTAAACTCCATAAGCTGGAGCTGACGGAATATTGCTACACAAGAAGGGGAAGTTGACGATTGGAAAGTTGAAGTCATCACGTTTGTCATAGAGCCTTGTTGAAAGTCTTCCTTGAGAGTCAATTTCGAGATGTAGATCTAAATATGAAGCAGACTTCCTAGAATCCGTTGTGTCCTTTATCTCAAGCTCCTGTGGATATATGAGATGGAGAAAGTCACCAAATCGAGAATTGTTTAGTGAAAGGACATCATCAATATAACGGAACGTGACATTGCAAAAAAATATATATTGTTATGAAAAACCATGACTTCATACAAGGTCATGAAAATCCACGAAATTTCAAATCCCTCTTTGTAATAAAAATTCTTTATTTTCAAATCTTGCAGTCATGGAATTGTAATGACATTTGTCAAGAATAATCGGGACTTTTAGCAAGTCATTATTTTCTATGACTTTTTTCGATATTTTGAAAAAATATGACAAAAGAGTTTTACATGAAAGACAACTCGGTAGAAAATGGTAGAAACGGGGGTAGAAACTCAAGAAAACTGCTGGTAACTCTGAATTCGGAGCTGTAGGTGTGTTCTTGAATAATTTCAATACATCTTCATCAACTTGTTTTTGAAATAAACCAGTAAAATAAAGTAGAAAAATGACGTTCTTATGTACCAATCTAACAACTGATTTGTCGTTTTCGTCATTTTCAATGTAACAACAACAAATATGTTACATGACAAAAAGAAGTAACAATGCTTAGTTAGGAATCCGGATCTATAAAGAATCCTTAACAAATTTTCATGAAATGGGAGAAAACTGTATGTAGTGCTGATGGAAATAAGGGTGAAATGTCATAATAATCAATCATTTTCAAAGGTCATGGTTTTTGTCTCGCCTGTGGAGCAGAGCGGGACATAGGTGATACTTTACCGGCGGCGGCGGCGTTAACTTTTTGGGTAAGGTTTTATGAGCACCTCCATTTTTCAAGAACTATAGGTCCTAGGTTGATGAAACTTGGTATGCATATGCCCTAGTAGTTGCATCCCCATCTTTTGACATTGACCTTGATTTTCTTGTTGAGTGACTTTGACAATTTTCATTACATATAATAGCAAGGGCAAGGTTTTGCGAGCACCTCCATATCTCAAGAACTATAAGTCCTAGGTTGATGAAACTTGGTAAACATATGACCCAGTAATAGCCTAGCACAGTTGCATCCCCATCTTTTGACCTTGACCTTGATTTTCCAATTGAGTGACTTTGACAATTTTCAATACATATAATAGCAATGGTAAGGTTTTGCGAGCACTTCCATATCTCAAGAACTTTAAGTCCTAGGTTGATGAAACTTGGTATGCATATGCCCCAGTAGTGGCCTAGCACAGCTCTATCCCCATCTTTTGACATTGACCTTGATTTTCCAATTGAGTGACTTTGACAATTTTCAATACATATAATAGCAAGGTATGCATATGCACGAGTAGTAGCTTAGAATAGTTGCATCCCCATCTTTTGACCTTGACCTTGACTTTCCGATTGAGTGACTTTGATATTTTTACCTAGTTTCACGTTCCTCGTACGTTTTAAAACATCTACGTAGGTCTCGACAAGAAAATGGCACAAGTGGTCCCCTACAGTCCCTAATATGAGTAGTGAGCAACATGCAGGACATTGTCTCAACTTGTTTCTATGATAAAAACGACTTTAAACTAGTGGTACTTGATTCTTTAAAGCACGAAGTCACTTGCCCTTGTAAAAATGTAGGTATTTTAGCTTTGGAATTTAAAATCAGAGCAGATTAATAAATAAGTAAAACATGTACATATGTTTTAAAAAGATTACTTTTACTAAACAAAGTATGTTGCACCTTACAGATTAGTAAAGGATTATGTCAGCTTTATGTATCAACAGATCAAATATAATAATTCTATTGTTCTATGGCGAAAGCGTTTAAAAGGTTTGTTTAATCTTTGTCCACATTGAGAGCGCGGACGTTGAACTGATCACACTTGGAATATACAGTTTATTCTCGGGGGTGTAAGTATTGTTGCCGCCTTAGAAAACCATCCAAATTTTCAGAAAAAAAATAATGAATACATTTAAATTATCCATTGTACGTATATATATATTGAAATATTGTAAATGTTTAAATTGTGTAAAGAATGGATCAAATAATTACTAGTAATATTTGCCTGCTTGAAAATTAAACAAAATTCCTACGGGACTGTTGTATTAATGATTTTGTACGGATTGCATACAAGTACCAATTGAGCATTCAAATGTCCGAAAACCAGCTTCTTAATTTATAAAATAATACACACCATAAAAAAGCACACGCATTTCTCAACAGCAATCAGCAACGCAAACTCACGCCGAAAGAACATTGTTCTCACTGGACTGGTGGGGTAAGCAGTTCTTGTTTGTTATAACACACTTGTCATGTTGCCATGATCTCAGATTCAGTGTGAGTTAATTCCGATAATACAAAACCCCTATAACAAATTTACTTCTGTACTCCTATATGAGAGATAAGATTTCGTATTTTTCTACGAGCACACGATTTCTTCGAATGACGACTAAAACCGAGGAGAAAAACACCCTGTGCAAAAACATTGCTTGTCAGATGTGACGCTTTAACAAGGAAACAATGATATATTCCACAAGGTCTTGAATAATAATAATACCAGTCAAAATAAGATGATGGGATCAATTTTTCTATTAAGGTCTAGTTAAACATTACTTGGTATTTATACAGTGGCTTTAACAAATTATTCTAGTTTACCCATTGGATTTGAGTCCCCGTCATATTGCTCACTTCATCATCATTTCGAGACATGTTCATTTAGTTACCTTGCTTTACAAACTTACTAAACATGCTAAATCAGGTTTATGACTTTCGTAAATTGTTCTTAACCACGACAGCAGGAGACGGGAAGGAAAAAATCATTGACTAGTAAAAGAAATGACAAAACGTAGTGAGTGAGTGAGTTGGTGTTATACACTCATGCAACGCTATATAGGTAATTTACAGGCAATGAACATAAAAAGGATGATAAAATGAACATGAAATGATGATGATAAATGAAATATTTGGTGGGATGGGAAACAAAGGAAGAGCCATAGAAAAGGAGAGAAGTGGGTAGGGGCAAAAAATTTGTGGTGTACTACTTTGCAGTCCACAAAAGGGTCTTTTACGTGCATGAAGCGTGGTACTCTCCACACACGTTGGCCCACTATGGTCAGCGTTTGGGGTTTCCGTATAAGAGACCTGACAACCCCCGCGGACGATGGCCACCCTATTCAGCCACCTAGGGTACACAGTTTTCATTTACATGTTTGTTTGTTTTTAGTAATCGCAGCATGCCAAAGATACATTTGTACTATATCGATTAACAATCACGGTTCTGTATTAATATGGTAATAAATCCTCATCAATCAAATATACATGTATTTACAGTCATACATGTACCAAAATAAATTATAATAAATGAATGCATAGTGTTTGAAATGCTCACATCGGTCTGACAGAATTAAATTTTAAATAAATCAATCAATATGTCCGTACAACATGTACCAGAATGAACAAAATATGGCAGGGTATCAAGACATGAAACAAATAATTATAAACGTACCTACTTGAAATAACATACTTTAATAGGAACTGTACCAAAATGGCTGTAGACGTTTGGTCTGGCAGAAAAGCCTTTTCTCAGCTTCCAATTGAGCGGACACAGGCCAGGATAAGACAGTCCTTTTGTGTGATTAAGCAACACCATAAGACTGCCTGGGCTGAAGCTATCGACAAGACAAATACCAACAAGCAGGCCGTTCAGTTAAGGATACAGGAAATAAAAAAGAAAAATGACAGAGCGAGACGAAAGATGCGGCATAATTTTGTTGTCGTTCCTCAAATGATATCGTGCTTGGGTCGCTCAGTCAGGGTGAGAAGCAAATGCTCAACTAACATAAAAATTAAACTGTCTTTGATTAAATACATAATCTTGTACTAATAGTACTTTTGAGTTTCACCAATAATATTCTGTTAGTAACGATAAGCACCTTTTTTTCATTTTCTGTCGCTGTATAATCATGTTCTTAGGTATAAATTGTTCATGTACATGCAACTGCTGCATGTTCCTAACCGACGGTAATTGGTATCCCATGAAACGGAAGGACCAACTTGATATGAGAGCTTCAAAATACTGACCTTTTCATTTAAGCAACTAGAATACTGACAAAGTCAGAAAGGGCCCAACGGAACAACATCTAAGTGTTTTCAAAATCATACGAACTTTGATTATAACCAATAAGGCATGTTCCATGGAATGTGTATGAAACTTCAGAGCTGTATTGTTAATAGAATTATAAAGAAATAAAACCTTTGAAACAAATAAAACAAACCAAGCCCGAATCACATGATGTCTCCAATGAAAATGTTTCCAATTAAGAATTCAAACTGATGACAATGTTGATAGTGATCAAAGCTTAGAATTTCCGCAGTGAAATAATCAAAACTGATGCATTTTCAACGATCGTTATCCGATACATTTTATATCACAGTCCCAGCATCTGAAAGAATGTAGTCATAAATTCATCATAGATTTTTTTTGAAAATGCAATTACAATATTCTAACAGCTAGTGATTCCAGTCTATTTTATCCAAAGAGATCAAACGGGGCTTTATAATTGAATATCTCTTTTTGGACTTCAATAGTAATCTTTGCCAAGCAGGTGAAATATTGCTTAAGACATTGAACATTTTTAACTACAATGATCGATATTTAATTTATAAACCTCTTTTTTATTCCACAATGTCTTGATTTGTTAAGCTGATTCAGTGTCGCCCTGGAACAAAGATGTCTTTTATCTCAGCAATACATTGTATATCTTCATACAATAGTACAGTAACGACGCTTTAAATTAAATCTAAAATCATTTGTCTAATATGTCCTATTTTTTTCTTTATTCATTACATGTTCTATTTTTGAACTCCTGTGTCAAATCATATCTCAATTTCCATCGTTAAGCTTTATGAAATACATTAAGTTGCATGTTTCAGTAGGTTCTAAAGTTAAGGCTTAAATAATGCTTATTGTTTAAACTAGATAGCTGTAATTCTACGATGCATTAGATTGAGTTTTTTTTCTATGTTTCTATAATCAAGAAACTTATTTGCAATGTTTGCTAGTGAATAATATACACGAAATATGGATACTTCCGAACTAATTCGTCTTGATACACCGACCAGGGATTTATGGCCTCCGAAAAATCCCGAAGATGAGGAGGTCGAGGAAGAAGAGGAATCAGAAGAGGAGGAGGAACCAGAAGAAGAAGAACAGGTAAAGGGGAATAACTTGTTTAAAAGACGATCATGTATTCGTACGGTTCTTAATGAAAAGATTCATGTACACACATGTAAATATAAGGGGTACGTGTAGATTTAACAATGATTAGCAGTTTTAAGTACAAGTGTATAATTAGTGTGTTTTTATTTGAATTTTTCACGGTTTGGTTTGGCTAATGGTTGTATTACTTTTGAACACCTTATATTAACATTAGCACCAGCCATATAAGCATTGTGGTCGTTACATCTAGCTATCTTTATGAACACTCATGTTAATGTTTCTGTAATCGGGTGATGATTTTTGTTTTATTTTGATATAATTTGAATTATGAAACTAACTGAAAAAATTATGACATATTTTGTACAATTAATTATGGACCAGTTAATTGTAGTTATATAGGGTAATAACAAACCAAAGGAACTTGGAGGATCAATCTAAAATGTTCGAAAGAAAAAAAAACAAGACAAGACAGACTTACCGGAGAAATTTTGAAATCGCAATGGTCCTGACTATGTACAGACATTTAAAAAGAAATGGACGGTTAAAATAAAACCTTCCTCTTCAATTGCAACAACATGGCCCGGTTTTTTAATTGGAAGTAATTCTGCATGGTTTTGCTATATTTAAAAACTTAATGTTACTTTATTTTTAAATATATCAAATACTGATATTTTTTTACGTCTATATTGGTGTTTTAATTTAGTTTCATTTCTGTTTTTACTAGTTATATTCATCGTTGTTATTAATTATGCATTGCTAATTTTGTATTTTATTCATATCCTGATGTCGCATATAGATTTGAATTGAAAATATTCATTCATGTAACAGAAATGGGAATTATTAATAGAACGTTAACTCTAATAGGAAATGATGAGATGCAGAAGTGTACACGACATAACCACAGGGATTTGCTCCCTTCTACCAATATTTTGTCATACAAAAAAAAAGCATGTATGGCACAATAGACTTTAACACAATACTTATAGAGGAGAGAAAGTCTCCATGACACAAACTACACATGATTATAATCAGCAATAATGAACAAAATCCAAAACGGAATCGGACAGCAGTCTTTAATGTTTTTGCTAATCAGTGGCTTGCAATTGTTCCCACCTTTACACTATAATGCAGATGATACAAAACCAATCCTAAAATTACGAGTAATTAAAACAGATCTTTATGATTTTTTTAGCCGTATGTGAAGTTTCGGAGGTTAGCAAGAGCGGTGAAGATGTTAATCCATGTTTGTCATGCCTGCAAGAGGTAAGTAAATGTAAAGTACATGTAAACTTGTTAGCCTGCAATTGCTGATAGATTTATGATCAAGTAAAAGACAAGTTACTGCTTATGCTTCTTTTGAAAGGCTTACGATGTATGGACATTCGTTACCAACAAAATGTTGAATTGTCTTTTACAATTAGAATAGATAGACTGTCGAATGTACGAAAAATAATAGTCTAAGACTTAAATTAAACATGTTGAACAAACTTAATAGGTTACGTATACTACATGTAAGATTAGTTTATACGATGTTTGACTTTTGAGAAAGAAAAGTCGCTACAACATAAAACGAAACAGAAAACTTTAATATAGGCTGGAGCGACAATAGGCATGTTTTACATGATATTGAATGCATATAGGGTTAGCAAATTTTAAGGACAAGATACAATAAGCCCCCCCCATACTTTAAGAAAACATAATGACATAAATCCAATGAAAATTATAAAACTATCATAAAAGTTTCAAGTAAGATGGTTGACCTTTGTGACTATAGCTATTTTATTTTCTTTTTTTTGAGTTTCACCAATAATGTTCTGTTAGTAACAATAAGCACCTTTTTCATTTTCTGTGGCTGTATAATCATTAATATACTCTGGTTTTTATTTTATAGGGACCTTATGTATGGCAAAAGTACCCAAATTACAAAGAGATATCATTTTTCATTCTTATTTATGCTATTTTTAATTGTCAGCGACAACCATGACAAAGTAGACCATTGATTTCTCAACTGTTTTATAATCATTTCAGAGTAAAATTTAAAATTCATAAACAATAACGGTGGTCTTAGTAGTCGCTGGCATCTAAAAATTAAAAATAATACCCATAATTTTGCTTTTTTCAGCCAATTTAGCAAATATCGTAAAAAATTGTTATTCTAAGTAATAAACATGTTATTTTCTAAAAAAATATGTGTACGTGCTTTCTCATTCATTTGACTTGCTGAATAACAATAGAACTTTTCTTTATGTTGATGCTCAACTTTTTAGACTCACAGGGTGTCCAAATATGGGCCTTGTCGTACCTTGTCCTTTCTTTTAGTTATTAGTTTTAATCATATTTTAGTCTCCTGGTTAATTCTGTCGCTCAAGAATCATGGTTTGCACTACTGGACAATTTGATAGCAGTCACAACATTACAGCAGTCTCAGAAGAAAGGACGGGAATTTGTGAGATTGGCTCCAAACGGACAGGGAAAATTCGTTCAGCTTACATTTGATTTAAATGATTACAAGCAACAAAAACAAACAGAGGTAACTTGTAAATGTTGCACATTTTATAATATAGTACATCACATGTAACTACTTAGATTTTAGGAACAATAATCCTGAATTGATCGTACATGCAGTACTTCAGATTAAACAGTGGGGCACATGTGCAATATTCTTAAAAGATCATAACACCCTCTTAAGACCGTTTTAATACAAGTTCGTTAACCACTAAGCTATATACAACATGTAAAAAGAATTCATTGTTTAGGATTGCTGAATTTTATAGTGCAATTATTTCTGAAACTAAAACTGAAATTAAACTTTAGAACTTTCCATAATTTTTTTTCTGGAAATGAATGATTTGCTCGTTTTGTTATGTGTTTCTTTCTCCATTGCATGCATGTTCATAACTTTAGAGCGGTCACTACAAATTTAAAGTAACATTTATGATTCTTACTTCTTTGTCTCTCTATAGGGATTATTTACCGACGAAATTCGAGAAATAATGAAGCAGAGACCGGGCTCTAGAAAGTCTGACAAAGTCGATGAGGTATTCGTATTCATAGTAGTACATGTACATGTGTTTGTACATTTATTTATTGATGACTGGGTTGATTGTTTATCTTTGTTATCTTTATTACTTTGTACAAAAGTACATGTAGAACGCGTTTATAGAACTAACAGGCTGATAAACGGGGACTAGCAAGTGAGACTAGCATATATAGTCTAACTATACCATTCAGGAAAAAAAAATCACGTTTCGCAATAAACCTCACAATCTTGCAAACTATTGCAGAGAAGCCAACTCTTATTAATTAAACACTTGTTAGACCCATGTCAGTTTCATTTTCTTGTTACAGTTATCTTTCTTTGTATATTTTAATGGTTCACCTAAACTAAAACTGTTATGAAAATGTCCAATTTAGTAATGATTCATTTACTAATAGCATTGATTTTCATCCGTTTCTATGCATAACATGTATTGTTAAACTTATTGACTGTTCATAAGTTGGAAGAAAAGTGGTTAAGTATAGTTTTTCTTCGCTTTTTATCTTCTAGGTGGTCAAATGTTTAAAGGGAATGAGCAAGCAGTTCAGAGAATACCCATTTGCAGTACAGAGAAAAATAGTACAATATTCCTTCTATGACAAGTAAGTAGAGTGGTGTATTCAATAAAAAGTCTTTGAGTTTAAGCATTTCTTTGTATCTCTAAAATAAGGTTCTCTAAATATCAATAATTTTATCATGCCATGAAATGAAACGAAAACTTAGTTTTTGTTTTCAGCTTTTACCTTCAATTTTCAAGACAAGAAACCAAAAGAATAAGGTTTTAAGATGGATGGGCGTTGAATTCATTTTACATGCATACATATAAATGTGTACATTAACGTTTACTAAGATATGTTCGACGTACCTTCACTTTTTCGAATGACACTGACAGTATTTAAAGAATATTCATTAGTTTCCTTTAATTGAAGTCTCAGTTTAACGTTCTATTCGAAGTTGTACTACTATAGTACATATTTAAGGCAGGGCAATTACATTCATTGCCCACTGTTGAATATATGCTGTTGGTTGATTTGCACAGTAGACACAAATGTGTTTTTCAGAATGAGGATCAATGATTTCATCATAAAGTGTAAACCGAATACGCTGTAACGGTTAAACTGGTTCAATTGCGACCTTTCTTTTTGTTTCAGATATAACCATAATAGAGTTATTTTAAGACAAGGCTTAGCTCCTGATGGGATATACTTTAATGTGAGCGGTACACGTAAGTATACTCTAGTATTATAAATGAAGCATCAGTGTAGGTATACTACGAGCCATTCACATATCGTAATTCGCTCGGTCGGACTTACATCGATTTCCTTAGCAGAGCGACACGTCTGACATAAAAATTGCTCACACAAGGTTATGTTGCTCCTCGGTTGCTGTCTTCACTCAAGAAATTTTACGGAAGACATCGTGCACTTATAGACAAATATGGGATTTCGATCTCTAAGATGAGTGCAGATGATGATTTGTCATAGGGTTCTGGTGTGTCTTCCTTTACCGGATTTGACACGCTGAATGGACTATTGGCAACGCGACGGGTGTGCTATAGCATGCATGAATTGCTTAATCTTCCGGAGAACCTGGGTTCACTCTTGCTTCGACTGGAGCTCGCGTTGTTGATTGATATTCAGTTATTTTGTGTTTCCATGTTTTACATGTTGACGGCTGGGTAACAGATTTTACATGCATGTATATACGGATGTTGATTCTTGTATAGCACATACATATTCGATAGGTATATGTACTTTTAAAATATATGCTTGAAGACATGTATGAAATTTTAAAACGTTTTAAACAATTTTTAACAAAACGACTTTAGTAGAATTGTACGAAGAGCACATTGTAAGGTATGAAAAAATAACAAACCCAAAACTGTGTAAGATTATGATATATTGTAACGAATTAAGGGCCAGCCCAGCTTGTATATCTATAAACATATACCACCATATAAGTCAATTGGGGTTCAACTTTAAAAAAAAAAAAGATGTCAGTTTCAACAAGGGTACTTGGGTTGTTTTACATGTTTGATAACCTGTCATTTACATGAAATGGTTCTTTTGAACTTTACTTTGGTATCACGTATCCTATATTGGTCTACAGTCTGAGACTTTAATTCACAAATCAATACTTAATGTTTGGACCCTGACAATCGAACAATTTGTCAAATTAAGAATTATTAAAATGACAAGAAACACAAACCGATAATTCTTGTACTAAAATATCAGACATGTTCAAGGTTTTAAAAGGTTTTTGTCATCGTATTCGCCACACGAAACATTAGCCCATAATTTACCATTGTCGAGGTTTATAACAGTTTAATTTAAACGTCAAAATTAAAAAGGTCTTTGGTTCTATTGAGCTTTATGTGTATTTCCGTACGTACAAAGCGTTTAACTTCATGCATAAAGGACCATATAAGTTTGTATCAACGCAAGCCATTATCATACCTTGTATAAGATTATAATCACAATACCAACATGCAATCTTCTTTTATTTAACGACAAAAATGAAAAAAAACGAACCTTTTAATGCATACAGATCATGCTTTCTTAATGGACACGCAATGTACCATTGAAATTTAGTGAGTTGATATTTTCTTACTTTTATAATAGTAATTACAAAACCCGAAGGAAAACGAAACACAGAGGAAATACATCCAGGAGATAAATTCGGGGTAAGTCAGATTAGCTTTTATAAAATTTCTACGTTGTCGAGAACAATATAATGGTGCATTGTTTGCTATCCAAAAGAGAAAGCACTATTGCAACCGTAGATATTTTTTTACATTTGTCAGTGCATAGTAAAATACGTGTTTTTATTCTACTAAGATGTCCGGGCTAGTAAGCAAAAGTTTAAGAAAACTGGTTCAATGAAGCTTGAGAAGGATTCACATAAACATAAGCTTGTTACCCAATCCAGGATAAATAAATATGTTTAAACTAAACATTCTTCTTAATGTAATCAACTTAAATGTTTTATAACAATAACTTTGCCTGTCCGTCCGTTCACTTCTCTTTTTTTCCGAACCGGCTAGCTCATGGTCTCGCACGACATAGCCAATACAGCCAAAGTGAATACAGCCACTCTATTTCCGTGTTTTAAAAACCATTATATATGTTCATACAGTTGCGTGTTAATAATAAGTTACTAACAAGTAATTTCATACATGTATGACATGTACGTGTACATGTACATATCATTTTCATGAGGTTTTTTTTGGCCAATGCGTTTTAAATATTTCACTTACCGTAAATTTATATTACAAGTGTTTCGATGTGCATACATGCCATACTTATATTTCTTGCCCTATCATTCTACAGGAGGAGGATCTGATATGCGGCTGTGCTAGGAGGTCAACAGTTATAACTAGACACGAGGTGGAATTGCTCTTTCTACATAGATTTGTAAGTTGTACTTCATTCTATTTTTAATGTTACATGTATTTCTTGACTTAGGAAATAACCAGCAATTTTAATACTTAAATTTGATAGAGTCAAACGAAATCGTTTTTGTTTTTAATTTCCTTTTGGCCCATTGACCAATAGCGGACGCTGTAGCTTTTGTCTTTCCAAGATGGTCATAGTTTTAGGAAACCAAAGATTCCATGCACTGTCCGCAGATCTTTAGAGGCTTCAAAGATTTACATTTCTAAACTGATGTCATATATACTTCTAGTATACGTTTTGGTGAAAGGAAAGTTTTTTGGGAGTTTGTCTTCATTTGAAGACTACATGTACATGTAGGACCTTTACTCAGACTTGTTAAAAGGTCATTCACACTTAGTCAAACAAAAATATCGATATTATTACACTGTAATAAGGTAATCCATTTATCAACTCATAAAAAAAACATTTCATAACTTTAACACTAAGCATACTTCATATAGGGTATCAATTTACTTAATAAAGTATGCACGTACACCCATCCCCCCGGATATACCATATCTGTTCCGTAATTCATATCACTACAAAGCACTTGATATGCATTTGTTTTCTGTACTTAGCGTTATCTTATATGACAATGTTTTTTACATCGGGATTTTAAACATTGTATAACTATTTTTTTATAAATTTTCCATCGCACTGATTTGCAAACAAAAAATACAAACTTCTCAATAAACTAAACCCGTAGGACCTTTATTACAATCATTCCTTTTCTATTGAGTATTAATTTTCTTAGAAACAAAATATTTCTTTAAAACATATAGTGTAGTTATTACATGTAGGATTATGCTATAGTTATTGTACTGTGGGTGAACACTGCAGTCACGTCTTACATGTATTTTATAAAATATAAAAAATGTTTCAAAGTAACTATGCTGAAAAGTTTAGAAACACACTAAGCATGGTTGCTGTATTCATAATTTCATGTTTTGTAAAGAAAAGACAAACATCAACATTTCAAATGAAATTGCAATATCATAATTTATGAAACGTTTACATATCCTATGCTAACATTACATGTACATAGTTTTGGTATCGATTTGAAATTAAAAAGATACGAAACTCCTGCCTTTTCACGAAAAGACAACCGGGTGTAAACATTATCAAACGTTGCTAATCAAGTTATTCCCTGACAAGATCAAACGGAACTGAAAATAACTTTCCAAAACGTACTTTACTTGTACTCTAAACGTATCCAGTTTTGTTTATCACTTCTTTTTTGCCTAGATGATCTAAACAGGGTTATTAAAAAATACTACAACCTTCGATTCATAATAAAAGTTTTACATGTAGCATAAAGATGCATACAAGTTATATTTAAAGCGAGTACTGTTTCATTGTACATGTATTGGAGCTCTCACGGGGATATACACTTTTAATTGCCTTATTATCAAATCTACTCGTGACTTTGCAACAAATATTCCATTAAAATTATGTTGCATGCATAATGTTTAAACTACGGGCGCTTTAAGCAATAATAATTATTTTAAAAAATAAATTATACGACTTAATTCTGCCGTGTGGGGTAGCAATATTAATTTGAAATTACTGAAGATCCATTTTAGTTAAGTAGACCGGTATAAAAATTAAAGTTTCCAAGTCATAAATTTCTCATCGTCGAGACTAATTTGTTTGGCATATTATGTATATCAAAATTACATCGATTATAAAATTCAAAACATACATGTACTTTTAACATTTGTTTAACACTTAATTCATGTATTTGAAAACTGAGAGCTATTTGTTTTTCGCACAAATGAATACATCATATATTTTACCACAATGGTCAGTGAAATTTGGGTATTCACTTTGTTCAAATGTTGGCATTGCAGTGATTTTATTCTTGTTTGAATAAATATTTGAAGAAAAAATCAAATTCTTTTACATGCGTTCAGTAGTATACATAATAACACAAAAGGCATTTTTGGAACATACAATAGTGTTTTATATAATCTCAAACATTTACTATATAAGCCAAATAATAATAGTGTGACAATCAACGGTCATTTTAGTGAAAACATCTTAATATAAATGACAGAGTACTAAACCACCTTAACAACTTCATGATGACGTATGATATTCCAAATGTCTCTGTACGAACATTTACTTTTATATGCTTTGAGCTTTATCTATACATTGTGTCACGTCTAATGATCTTGAAAATATATATCTTTTATCATTTATAGGATTATATGGACATTTTTGACATGGCATCAGACTCGAATGATGGGAGGAATCTAGAAATATGCAAGTAAGTATTCTTTATAAGTTTAAATAAGTATAAAGTGAATTGGTTATTTTTTTAAGTAACTGCTGATGTGTTGTAAACATTTTGTGCAAGTTGTTGGCTTTGCTCTGAATAAGATGCAAGTTTGCCAGTTAAGGTGACTCGTGGAATGTATAACAGTTTTGGACAAGAGGTTCCGGAGGAAAAAAACAAAGGGCATGTCGATCTCTGTTGTCAATTTATCCAATGAAAGGTTTTCGAATTGTTTGAATTTAAAAACGTAATTACATGCACTCTTGTATGCACATATTCTCGTCTTGATATGAACATGTTCTTGTAATATGACTTTCTTTTTACTTCTCATTGAATCTTTTATGTATTTTTGACTTCTCATTGAATCTTTTAAGTATTTTTGACTTCTCATTGAATCTTTTATGTATTTTGATTTAAAATTTCCGATGACCTTTTTCATGTCGAAATATGCATATATAGATATATTTGTTAGTCAAGGGTTTCCATCCGATAACTCTTCTGTAAAGGTGGATCGTATCTCTTAGTGTGCGATGATGACATACAGCATCAATGTAACATACGTACAATATGTTAAGAGGCATCTTCGTAAGGGAGCAACCACTTAAGTTTTAGGATGGGGGTATGGTTAAGATAGAATGCAAAAACATGTGGAAATAAAAAGACAGCAGGGCAAAGCTTTGACTTATAAAAAAGACAGGATGACATTTTTGGTTATTATCTTTCAAATAACAAAATTGAAGCTTTAGCGCATGAAAAATATATCCAGGCTCCGATTTTTTTTAAATTAAAAGACAGGATGGAAAAACATCCATATAGCCTCCCCATAGAACTCAGATAGACATATACTACTTTTTCCACGACTTTTATCCCCTATTTAATGGTTTTAAAACATTAATTTCCATTGCAGGAAAAATGAAGTGTTAAGACATTTTCCTTTGGAAAAATTGGCAGAGAATCCTGGAACGTGGAGCGTCCTTAAATATAAGTATGATCATTTTTTTTATTAAAATCTTTTATTCTTGACATAAATGTTTTTACTCTATAACAATTCGTTGGCTTAAATAGCCTATAAATTGTTGGATCCTTTTATGTATTAAACTTAAAAGTGCAGTTTTCACTGCAATGTGTCTTCTTTTTTGTTATAAATGTTCTTTGAAATTGAAAAGTGTCATTTATGAATAACTATTTACTGATGCAAATATAACAATTTTTTTATCTTAAAGAATACAAAAAGATGCCATGTACTTTGCTGAACTCATACGTTCTTTAATATCATCGAACATTTCAATTTGTACTTTGTTAAAAACTGATAAAACATTTGAGACCCATCTTTATATAAACATAAAAATGCATATCCATGTTTTAGATATGGACGTCTCATGGTTAAAGACAGTAACGATGTAGAATGGATCTATGTTATCAAATCAGTAAGTCCCAAAATAATCAATTATGTGCTAAGTACATGTAGCTATTTATCCTATCATACATGTATATGCATACATTGGTTTGGTAAACTAATCTTGAGACAAACATGTATTTTGGAATAAGCAAAGAAGTCCCAATGCGGCTTTCGAATGTCGGAAAAAAATGAAATCAGCTAATATCAAAACAACAACTATACATTTGTACGAGATGGAAACAACTCAACAAAAAACACAAACATGTAAAAGCATTGTGTTTATTGATATGTTGTTATTTAGCGCTTTCATCATTATAAAATACATATAGTTCCTTACATATATAGAGGAGTAAATTATTATGTTTATGATATTACCATGTCTTTATTATCTTAGGGTGAAGCTCGTGTTTTGTCTTACCTGAAACCTGAAGTTATTGACATTAATAAGCGGAGAAGAGAAATACAAAAGATGATGCAGATGGAATCACCTTTCTACAGGACAAAGAAATTGCTCAACTTCATAAGTGGAAAAGATTCATGTGAGTCACCATAAAGTTAAACTTGCAAAATATACCAATATTTGTGAATAAAAACATAATTGGTTGGTAACGAGTAACAAAATCACTAGTATAGTATATTTATCTAAAGATTCGACTGTGTAGACGAATCATAGCTTTAAGAATTTTCAATTATTCAACGGTATGTATCGTTTCTTCCTATTGTTGAGGTCGACAAAAACATGTTACAATAATGCAGATTTGTAATGTTTAAATAAAAATAATACGTCTTTTATATTTCAAAGCAATGATACATGCAATCATACGAAGGCAAAGTGTATACATACATGTAGTAGCCTATGGAATAAAGCAATAATCCATTGTTGGATACATGTAAATTTTGGAGACGTGCTTTGTCCTTGTTTTTGGTATTATATTTGTACATAATCATAAATTTTCACTAAACCAAATTCAGCTTTTGTAAAAATTAATTTTATCTCTAGTACAATATCCCCATACTTGAATGAAATGTCTATTTATTGATATCGTTAACACGTCTGTATGATGTTAGTATTTGCTAAGTAAGCTTAGTTAACACTTCTGTTAGGTATGACAATTCCTATAAATGATTTAAGCATTTACTTTGCATAAAAGGAAAAACCGTTTTGCGATCTTAATCGTGTTTAAGTGATTTACTTGTGAAAGGATAAATCGCTCTTGAGTTGTATGAGGGCTTTGCATGAAATTTTTAACATACGAAATCCATTACTATAAATTTGTTAGTTTGGGCATGCTGGGGCTAAACAGTAAGACGTGTGCAGTTTCAGAGATATGTTTGTATTATCAAAGTACATAATATTTAAGGATCGACCAATTGGAAGAAGCAAAGAGGCACCAATGGGGGCATTCGAGTGTCAAGAGTCCGAAAGGGCAACGACAAATCCGGTAAACATGAACAAGTACAGCACGAAGAATCACAAAGCACAAAATCAACCGAACGGAAATCAACAACGCGAACTCAAGTACTCAAAGACAATGATCATGAGATGTGAAATAAGTGTCACAACATAATTTACATAATTAAATAGCGACACTATCAACTTTACAATGGAAAACAGCCTTTAATGTAACCAGTGGTTTCTGTGTTTTGGAAAAGGCTCTAGATTAAAACAGTTACTAGCATGATTAATACGATTCAAACCAGTCCAAAAAGTGCCAAAGAAACACCGTTCTGAAAATAGAACAACAGATTTCTAGCTAAGAGGATATGGAAATCCGTTCGACTAATATCTACAAATGCCGTTCAATTATTGATATGCATTTAACAAAACACCATCGTTAAAGAATATTGCACTGAAGCCTTAAAATTCATTTTTCTATTGTATATAAACAATGACGATTGTCTATCAGACTGTTGTGTTTTAAAGGTTTTATTTCAATTAACAGCCGAATCAACATACAAAGCATCAAATTACCACCCAAGTGAACGCCGAGGTTTAGTATCTGCCCCACCAACGTACGGCCATAGGAAATGTCTTGATGACATTGCATATCGTAGTTTTCCCGAAACACCAAGAACACGCCAGACATTAGAAGCCCTAATTGGCAAACCTGTTAACCAAACAGTTAAAGATGTGAAATTGCCTAAACTTGCCGTTGTTGGCTCTGCTAAATCTAAGAAAGATGACAATATAGACGATATAGACAATGAAAAAGAGAATAGTATACACGATGTAGACCAAGCAGACGAGAAAAACAGGAATGTTACGATAGAAGACATCAAACCTAACTTAGACACAAAACATTCATTTTATCATAAAACTGGAGGACTAAATACAAATTTGTCTACGCCACGACCACATTCTGAAAATTCAAATACTAAAAGTAGGTCTGTTTCAAGAGCTAAGAGTGAAAGATCGCGATGGGCTCCAAGTATTAAAAGTTTATCAGAAAGACGGAAAAATGTAGGCAGAAAAACAGAATTGCCTCCCTTTGTACAAGTTGAAGTTCTTCATCCGGGCCAATCATTTGTAAGTGTCGTACTACCGGTATTTAAGGGGGGTGGACAGCTAAAAATGGAGGTAGGAGAGAGGAGGGATGGAAGATGTTGCCTATCCATCCTCTCCATTAAGTTGATTTAGGAAAAATAAATAAATGTAATTCCTATGACAGATGCAAAGGACTACCAAAGGGACATTCAAATATCTAAAAGGCAAAAAAAACAAAAAAAAAACAGAATACACACAAAAAAATAAAAATGCTCAAAATGTCAAAAACAAACAAAACAACCAAGTTGCAATTATCAATTAGAATTCATGTGCTTTGAAAAGAGTGAGCAGTTGCTGATTGTTGTAACATACTCTCACGTTGCTAAGGATCAATTTAGTGTAGATCGAATCAGGTGAAGAAAGAAAACACAAACGCTCTATTACAAACTAACCTCTGCGTTTTATCTAACTATTAGTTAAATGTTATTTTGTTGGCTTTTTTAATGAGATGTGCTTTAATACCAGGAAATGTATATATTAAATTACAAATAAACGAAATAAGTATTTTCATTTTATTCAAATAATGATGACAAAGAAAAATTAAATTTAATCAACCGGTTTATATAAATTTGCTAAACAATATTGTAAGATTTCACACAATAATTCACAGGGAGTGTGGTGGGGGTAGCTTTTTTGGATGGGGATGTGCCACTTTAGATTTGAGTTCAATACCAATGTTTATATAAAAAATCATTTCCAGGACCCATATTTATATTTAATCAACAATTTCAATAACCCATATTTATATTCAGTAAATTTTTAAGAATGTCTAATTCATACACATAAAATGATAACATAATGATTTGAAAATGTCAAAAAAGAAACATAATTACATAATAAATAATTAGTAATATTTTAGCTCACAAAGAACAAAGGTCAAAACAAGACCCATATTTGTATGAACATTTATTATTTTCAATGAAAATTAAAAAGTACACACATTTTATATATAATTGTCTTATTAAATGTACCCATTTTAATAGAATTATTCCTTTTAAAAATCTACCCATATTTTTGGCACGTCAGCCAACACCTAAATATAGGAAGTTACTCCCCTGGGATTACCTTTTTAATGACCTTTAAAGTATGTTAAAAACAAGGCCGAACTTTATCTGTTACAAAGAAAGACAAGAAAAGTGATTTAAGGTTCATGTGTACGTTTATCTAAAAATGGCTTAAATTTAGATTGATCTTTTAGTATATGTACAGCAAAGACTGCGTATAAAATTCAAAAATAAACCGTAGCAGGACCTAGATATACTTATGTAGATATACTAACACCCTTGCAAGTGGCCTAAAAAATCATGGGGCATTTCATTATAATTAAACCAAGTCAGAGTATTCACCAACATGTCAGTTGAGATGTACAATAAGGATGTTCTGTTCTTATTCATAACACATTTTGAACGCAAAAAAACTGTACTGACAAAACTGTGCTATCTTCATCAAAATTAATGTGTGGATATAATGAGGTGTGTCCATAACTAGGTCCTACTATACTTTATTTGACCTCATAATATCCTGTTTGAGATATACATATACTACAAATTTCTTCAAAAAATTTCAAACTGTCCTGATGAACCTTAAAAGTAGACATCACTTGACACAATATAGTGCATCTACAATATAATGTACATTTTATGTTATTTATTTATGGACATAAAATGCAGGTCTTTAATTAATGTGTACAATCAAATAAAAACAGACAAATTAGAAACAAATAAATAAATAGATAAATCTGTATTGTCACAAAGAAAATGCAATCATTTCTTCATTACAGGGACTTTTATCACTCCTGGAACCAAGTCAAAGAGGTCCATCAGTCAGTCTGGTAAGTGTTACATTAATTTTGGAATAACGAATTTAACGATAACTAACACATTATGGCCAACAAACGAACATAACATCTGACACACATTACAAATTCTGGCCATCAACAAATTTGATATTTCAAATCTACCGTTTATATAACATTGATGTTCTTTAAAGCTTCAAAGTGGTATAACTGACTAAGTTGTTCGATGTAATTGAAATTAACTGCCTTTCTTGATTCAACCATCAAAGAAGTATTGATAGGCATCGAATATCGAAAGTATGGAACAGCAGTCAAAATCAGTTGATACATTAGAAAACCAACAACAACAAAAAAACAATTTAAAAAAAACACGGGGCCTGTGTGGCCGAGTGGTCTAAGGCGTTGGTTTAAATACCACACAATTGATCACTTGCCGATCACCTCTCAGGTGGTGTTTAAGTCCCGCGTGTATTTAACAAAATACGTGATTTTCTTACTAGATTATATGTGATTAGGTTTGTCATTTATCTGCCAAAGGTCGGTGGTTTTCTCCGGGTACTCCAGTGTCCTCCACCATTACAACTGATCGCCCTACATGGCTCAGGTGTGTCGATAAAGGGCGTTGAACACCAACATCAACACCAACACACATACACACGAAAAAATAAGCTCCAATGATACGATAGTGAAGGCTCACTGTTCCAACTTCTCTCCGATTTAATGTCCCGTTCAAATGATCACCTATCGTCGTTGCCATTATCTTCCTAATTAATTCCTATGTGAATTTTTAATCCATTTCATTAAATTTTGTAGGTGAGTGGTGAATGTGAAGTACTAGCTATTAACAAGAAGTTCTTCAGTAAAAATTGTGATGATGCTATGAAAAGTTTAATCATTTTGAAGGTAATGTTTCTGCTTAAGTCAGCTCTTAAAAGCACATCTTAAAAAATAACTATGTTATACTTACAAAGAAATGATTTAAAAGAAAGCTCTAATTAAAAATATTGGAAAAAAATATTAAAATAATTATATTTAAAAATTTACAACATTAATTAAACATTATTACTCTATTTAAACCATTAATGCCTTAAAATTGAGCTACATCTAATTGCAGTACATTTGTAACAAAAAAATCAAAACACAAATAATTATTATTATTATATTCAACAGAAATTGAATTTAAGCCATTTGAAAAGAAAATTGAAATTTAGATGTCTACATACCACATTTTTTGGAAAATTTGTTTTTAATTTGTAGGAAAAGCCGTTTCCCCCACAACAAGAACTTGTGGATAGATTAGATATCTCAATGCAATGGGATGAATTTAAACAGGATACAGTCAAAGAATTTATAGACAATTTAGCAAGAAGAAAAGAAATTAAAAGATAATGTTTTTTCTATGTTTGGAAATTTATAAACTAATATGTCTTTCAATAATATTGTGATTCCTTTTACCTTATATACCATTACTAATAAAATAATTGTTTCAAAATGTATTTATCTATTTTTTGAAAGTTTTTGTTTGTGCTTAAAAATCTAGTCAGCAATAAGTTCTTTACTTTTACTCTATATCAGGATTGCCTGTATCATTACTCTCTTGCGACTTATTTCCATTATTTGGTGTTAATGAAGGCAATTTTCATCTTTCTACTTATTTTGTCGTTTGTTGTTCATACTTTGATGAATTATCAATTTCCTGTTTTTCCGCCGGGTATTGAATCCCAAAATCTTGTTTATTCCCATTGTCGTTTGTGTTTGGTGTCGAATCATGTTTTTCTAACTCAACCTGATCCTTCTGTCCAGAATGTTTTTCCTCTTGATGTTCTGGATCTGTTTCCTTGTTAACTTCTCCGGATTTGCCCTGCTTATCGTCCGTCTTAGTTTTCTGTGTTTGATTCTTCTGTTTACTTATGTCTTTTTTGTCCCTATATGCTTGTACGACCCCTTTGTATAGAAGCGGACCATCTTTGTATAGATACAGAGCAGGCCAGACAACATACTGTACCTTGTCACCCTTCTGTACAAATTCCTTGTAGGAATGCTTATCGAAGACAACTCCTTTTGTTAATTCGTCTTCTAGATACATAATTGGGTCTTGAACTACCATATTCCAACAAAGGAAGACACATCTTTTAAAATAATCTGTTTCCTTCAGTTTATCCATCATAGTCTCATCACCGTTATCATAATTCCACCCAGAAGTAGCATTTCTACAAAAGCTCTGAAGAAAGATAACATAGAAAATGAAACCAATATGGTTGAAAAATTCGTGAATAACAACATGATTTTAGTCAAAAACACAGTAGTTTCACATGTTTACAGTATGTTAAATGTTTCGGTGTAAGATAATTTAATTATGAAAATTTTATCAGACAGTGCGCTTTATTGTTTTTATATAAAACCTCATCAACAGAAGGTTCAGCCTACAAAACGTAGCAAATTTGGGTGCCTTAAAATACATTTTTTTCTTTATTTTTCTTTATTAATGATTATGTTTCTTGGTATTAAACTTGTTGGTCTTCCTCTAGATGCAATTCTGTAACTGTGATTAATTTTCAATCGCATCGTTGGTATATTGCAAGACGACAAGCAGGCACCAATGGCCACTTTTTAAATATTTTTTTATCCTGACGAATGGTTTCGAAATGAAAAAATGGATTTCCTATGTCGAGTGCCAAACAGGAAGTAGCGGTCTGACAGTTCAGAAGGGACGGATATAAGTATGAATTAGTATGCCCTGAAATGAACGTGGTCACAAGGGGGAAAATGTCATTGGTCCTGCTTTGGACCCTGATCTAATAATAGTAAAATGAAAATACCAAAACGGGTAAAAATTGATAAATGGTGTTGCGTACAGCTCTGTAAAGTAATTCAAATAATATAGAATGGATATGGTGAGCTGCAAAGTTAGAAGGGGTGTTCGTGTGCCAACAGTGATGAAAATCATCTTTTTTCAACGGCTTTAAAAATTGATAAACAGTTAATATGGTTATATATCTGCTGCATATATATATTTCAAAGAAATATCTTTCATCAGCAGCATTTGAATCAAAACATTGGAAAGTCAAAAAGCAAAAATTCTGAACGAAAAGTAGTCGAAACCAAAACGTTCGAATAGGGAAGCCAAATCCAGCACCAAGGATACATGTATCAATCATGTACTGTACAAGAAAATGTACAAAATGCCCTTTCTATTGTTATCTTAGTAAGTTGCCAAAATATAACCAGAATTAAAACAATTTACAATTTACAAAATTTGTTAAGTTTGCAGCAAACAATAGAGGTTCCAATGGGCACTAATTGTGCACTTTTGCTTGCTGATTTGTTTCTTTATTCATATGACGCAGACTTTACATCTCTTCTAGACAGAAAAAAGCAAAGGTGTACCAAAGGGGTAATCAGTATCATAAAACCGTGAAGACAAAGACAAAACCGGCAGACAAAAAATCATCACAACAAAACAAACCACATAACAACATGAAACACACACACATAACAACAAAACCGCATTCAGCAACGCGAACTCAAGTCGAAACGAGAGTGAACTCAGGTGCTCCGGAAGAGTAAGCAGTTCCTGCTTGCTATAGCACACCCGTCACGTTGCCAAAGATCGATTAAGTGTTGGTCAAATCCGGAAAGGATGACATTACAAAACTCTATGTCAAACCAACATCTGTGCTCATCTGAGAGATAGAAATCCCGTATTTGCATACAAGCACATGATGTCGTCCGTAAAATTTCTTGAGTGATGACAACAACCTGGGAGCAACGTACCCCTGTGTTAACAATTTGCTTGTCAGCCGTGTAGCTCTATCAAGGAAGTCGTTGTACTCCCCACATGCTCTGGAATAACGAATCAAGAAAAGATTGTAGACTAGCTTTCTCTTTTAACCTCACTTTCCGTTATATTGATGATGTCCTTTCACTAAACAATTCTCGATTTGGTGACTTTCTCCATCCATCTCATATATCCGCAGGAACTTGAGATAAAGGACACCACAGATTTTAGGAAGTCTGCTTCATATTTAGATCTACATATCGAAATTGACTCTAAAGGAAGACTTTCAACAAAGCTCTATGGCAAACGTGATGACTTCAACTTTCCAATCGTAAACTTTCCCTTCTTTTGAAGCAACATCCTGTCCGCTCCAGCTTATGGAGTTTTCGTATCACAGTTGATTCCTCACGTTTGACACACGTTTGCTCCACGGTTGCTGCCTTCACTCAAGAAATTTTACGGTAGACACCGTTCACTCGTAGACAAATACGGGATTTCTATCTCTCAAATGAGTGCAGCTGTTTGTTTGTCTTAGAGTTTTGTTTTGTCTTCCTTTACCGGATTTGACACACTCAATTGAAAATTAGCAGCACGACGGGCGTGCTTTAGCAGGCAGGAACTGCTTACTCTTCCGGAGCATCTGAGTTCACTCTTGGTACAACTGTTGTTGATTTCCGTTCGATTGATTTTTAGGG
This sequence comes from Arcuatula senhousia, assembly GCA_963971305.1. NCBI lineage: Eukaryota > Metazoa > Mollusca > Bivalvia > Mytilida > Mytilidae > Arcuatula > Arcuatula senhousia. Next base: position 38,752,454 of record OZ020312.1, read on the forward strand.
GTTTTTTTTTCGGTGCTGTTCTTGTTCGTGTTTACCGCTTTTGTCGTTCCCCTTTGGTCGTTTGACATTCGAATGCCCCATTGATGCCTCTTTGCTTCTCAATTTAGGGAGTACGATTTCGTTTTGATATAGAAAACAGGGATAACCAACATCATGTTAATTTTAAAGCTTAAAAGAAATAATTTGACTAGAACTAAAGTTATTGTAAGTACACTTAATTCTTATTTGTAAGTACACCGTTTCTGGTATTGTATTTTGGTATGTTGTCACTAGACAGCAACGAGGATGATAATAAAATCTTAAGTATATTGTATGTCTGCTAATACAACTAGAAAAACTGTGAGCTGCAGCTCACAAATAAATACCCCCCACCCCCCAAAAAAAACAATGAGATAAAATTTAGAATAGGAGATGCACATCTACATTATGTCAAAAAGATTGTGTGTAGGTTTCATGAAAATCCATCAAGGGGTTTAGGAGGAGTTGCAGATAAGAGATGGGCACCCCCATGTAGTCGAATGGCTGAGTCCATGCATTGCTATGGGAAACCCCAAAATCCTTCTGATCAAACTTTCTAATAGTAGGTGCACATCTATATTATGTTACAAAGATTGTGTAAAAGTTTCATGACAATCCATCAAGGGGTTTAGGATGAGTTGTGGATAAGAGATGGGTACCCCCATGTAGTCGAATGGCTAAGTCCATGTTTTGCTATGGGAAACCCCAAAAATCATTCTGATCAAATTTTAAAATAGTAGATGCACATCTACATTTGGTCACAACAATTGTATGTAAGTTTCATGAAAATCCATCAAGAGGTTTAGGAGGAGTTGCGGATAAGAGATGGGTACCCCCATATAGTCAATGGCTAAGTCCATGTTTTGGTATAGGAAACCCCAAAAATCATTCTGATCAAATTTTAAAATAGTAGGTGTACATCTACATTATGTAACAAAGATTGTGTGTAAGTTTCATGAAAATCCATCAAGGGGTTTAGGAGGAGTTGCGGATAAGAGATGGGTACCCCCATGTAGTCGAATGGCTAAGTTCATGTTTTGCTATGGGAAACCCCAAAAATCATTCTGATCAAATTTTAAAATAGTAGGTGCACATCTACATTATGTCACAAAGATTGTGTGTAAGTTTCATGAAAATCCACCAAGGGGTTTAGGAGGAGTTGCGGATAAGAGATGGGTACCCTGAAGTGTAACGGAAGGACGGACGGACGGACACCCCTATCACTATATACCCCCCACTTTTGAAGTGGGGGTATAAAAACGGGTATAAACTTTTAATTTGTAACATTTGTATAAATTCTCAATTGCTTATATTTGTTATCAAGCACTATTACTTACTCGGTTTTCATATAAATAGTTTGCAAATGCTTCAGCCGATTTCTTTCTCTCTCCGCTTATTGTGTTTCGGGGTCCTTTTGTTTCATTTGACTTTTCATTTGCCTAAAAGATATTAGTAATATTGTGTAAGATATAATATAATGTTATAATGCATTATAATGGCAAATAACACGTACTTTTACCAATTATAAAACGACAAATTTATGAAATACAGTTGAGTCCAGTTCTAACATCTCTTTAGAACTGTCAGGAACTGTCAGGAATCTGTTCTAATTCTGTTCTGCTGACAGTTCTAGGACAGTTTATGACAAGCCCTGTCCTGTCATAGAACAGTTCTGGACAGTTCTATCCCGTGACAAATTTAAACTTGTTCTAACCCCTGACAGTTCTAAGCTGTTATGTGCCCTGACAGCTTAGAACTGTTCTAGCCTCGGACAGTTCTACCCACTGACAGTTCTGATTGTGACGATTTCAGAACAGTATAGAATAATGAATTGTCTGGTTAAAATAAATTTATATATCGAGTTTCATTAAATAATAATGCCGAAAATATGCGCATTAGGAGTATTATAACCGCGTGACGTCATTTAGAACTGTCAGGGTGCAGAACTGTCCAAGGCTAGAACAGTTCTAAGGTGTCAGGGCCTAGAACAGTTCTAAGCTGTCAGGGCCTAGAATAGTTCTAAAGGTGTCATGGGTTAGGAACAGGTTATGGCAGTTCTACCCTAGAACAGGTTATGACAGCTGCTGTCCAGGGTTAGAACAGCTCTAGAACTGTCAGGAGAGCTGGACAGTAGAGATGTTAGAACTGGGCTCAACTGTACATGTAAACACTAAATCCCCACTAAATTAATTTTGACTACCAAAATCTCCATCACATTTTACAAAATATATATCTGTATTTATTTTCGCGGGTAGTTATTTTTAAGGTTTAACGATTTTACCCAAGTTCGCGTGTACTTAATTTCTCGAATTATCTTCATCATTCTATTCATATCATATAGTTTACTTGATTTTGCGGTTAAAATTATCCGCGAAATTCGTGAAAATAATTACCACGCGAAAATAAGTACGTTTACAGTAATCAAATGTCCAATATTGATGATGTCCTTTCACTGAAAATTCCTCGATTTGGTGACTTTCTCCATCTCAAATATCCCTAAGAATTGGTAATGAAGTACACTGAAGATTCTATAAAGTCTCTTCATATTTAGATTAACATCTGGACATGGACACCCAAGGAAGACTTTCGACAAAGCTCCAGGACAAACGTAATGATTTTTATTTTCCAATCGTCATCTTTCCCTTCTCGTGTAGCATCACTCCGTCCTTATGGAGTTTATTATTATTCCAGAGCCTGTGGGACTTGCAATGATTTCCCTGATAAAGCCACATCTGACACAAATTTGCCAATACAGGAATATATTACTCCTCGACTGTTGTCTTCAGTCAAAACAAAATTATGGACCACCTCATCGTGCTCATAGACATAAGGGGTGAGTACAGAGAGAAACATAAGGGTATCAATTGGACATTCGAATGTCAAAAGTCCGTAAGGGCAAAGACAAAATCAGTAAGCACGAATAGAAAATAATGAGATGTGGAATAAATGTACGCAACACAGCTCACATAATAAGCGACTATTTAGAAAAACCACAATTAAAACCACCAGCAGCCTTCAACGAGGCCTGTAAGCGCTGCTCGCCATTCTGCAATTGGCCTTTGGTCTAAATGAAACGCATATAATTAATTCAAAGCAAGTCCTGAAATAGTCACAGATATACCCACTTCTTTAACCAGAAACAGAAAACACCAAAAAATACAAGTATAAATAAAAGCTTTGTGAAAGATTCCTGGCTCAGAACAGTCACATATGAAATGTGGCGGGGTGAAGCCAGTTTTTTTGGGCCCAACTTCCCCTAATCAATATTCCCAGACAAAGCATAACACGAACAAAAGGAACAAGTATTCGCACTTCGAGATAGAGCCATCAACGGACAAAACTGTTAAAATGATTTATTGCTTGAAGTACGTTTAGGTAAAGATCATATACAAACATGGTTGGATGTCCTTAAAAAGAGGTAAATCATCGATGAGTGACATATTGAATTTGAATATTCCACGATATAATCTACATACTAATGCTTCATAGTAAATATCAAGAGCTTGGCTGTGATAGATAGTTGTGATTATAAAACCCGTTATGAAAATATTCACAACCCCCACAGGAAAAAAATACGTGATATTTGACAAGTAATATCCGGGAAAAAAATTAAACTGACCAAATTTGAACATTGAATTGTCCATTTTATAACAATCTTTTTAAAAGCATACTATATAGTTTATAATCACAAATCAAGGCCAAACTCAGTTAATAAAAAGATCTATAAAAATATCCCATGTATATTTTCTAACAAACCTCATTTTACATTTTCAGTTACCTGGTCATGTTCTTTTTTATCTAGCGTTTCCTTGTTCTCTAACATTCCAAAAGCCATTAGTTGTTCTTCCGATCGTGATTTACATTCTTTATAACAAACCTAAAATAAAAACATATACAATTTAAGAACTTAAATGCAACAATCATTCAACCAAAAGTTTACAAAAGCCTCAATTTATATTTATTACTATGCACACTTTGTACTTTTTATTAATTTGTTCAGTTGGTAATGTCTTAGATAAAGTAACGTAAAAACAAAATTACCTAAATTACCTATCTCAATGTCCAACAGAAAAGACAAACGTGGCAGACATCAGAAAATTGAAGATCACAATAGTCTGACTTTGTACAGGCATTTCAATAGAAAAGGTGGGTTAAACCAGTTGTTATGGTGTGTCTTACCCCCCCCCCTCTGCTATTGTGATCTTAAGGTCCAGTAGATACACAACAAATAGCTACGCCAAGCGTAGCATGATACGATTACAACAAGTTGAACCCTGTTCGTTGGAGGACAAATATGGATAGTCTCTTGCTTTTGTCTATGAAGCCCATGGTGGACTTACAAATCTTTTTGGCACATGCATCCTGTGGTGGACTTTTAAATGCATTTTTGACACAAGTGTACTTACTTCAACATCTAATACAAAAAGCCTTATTTATATACATGTATTAATTGACATTTTGGCCCTTTGACCCCTAATTTCCCCAAAATTGTTACAAATATTGCAAATCTGATTGCAAATTAAGACATAGAATTTCACAAGGAATCCAATGAAAACTAAAGGCTCCCAGGAGCCTGAATCGCTCACCTGATCTCTTATGCCAAAGTTTGAATAAATTTCACAAACTTTCAAGTATACAAAGTTGCAAAACAATCCTTTCAGTGGTTTCAGCGAAGATTTTTGGAAATCAGTTTAAATTAATAGAAAAAACAGTTAAAGGGCAATAACTACTGTAAGGACCTTTTGATGCTGAACAAAAAAAAAATTGCTTCCGATTTTCTTTATCTCTTATACTTTTTGAGTTATAAGCCAAAAACAATGGTTTGACCCCCCTGTTCTATTTTTAGCAACGGCGGCCATGTTGGTTGGTTGACATGTATATAATTCACAAACTTGGTAGAGGACATCCTAAAGATCATGTATACCAAGTATCAATGCAATCCCTTCAGTGGTTTAAGAGAAGAAGATTTTTGAAAATCAGTGTAAATTAATGGAAAAAAAACAGTTAAAGGGAAATAACTCTTAAACGGCTGATCTGACAATTTAGACTCTAAAATCATTTTTGTAGATCTCAATGAGCTAAACAATTCTGCAATGCTAACTTTTCCTCTAGCTATAACGGTTTTCAAGATATTGTCCAAAAACTGCGAAAATGGTCAATTTTGATGATTAAAGGGCAATAACTCCTATAAGGAGTCGTTTCACAACTTCGACTCAATGGAGAGATTCGTAGAGCTTTTGATGCTGAACAAGGAGGGTTGCTTCGGATTTTCTCTATCTCTTATACTTTTTGAGTTATAAGCCAAAAACAATGGTCTGACCCCCCTATTCTATTTTTAGCAACGGCGGCCATGTTGGTTGGTCGACATGTATATAATTCACAAACTTGGTAGAAAACATCCTAAAGATCATGTATACCAAGTATCAATGCAATCCCTTCTGTAGTTTTAGAGAAGAAGATTTTTGAAAATCAGTGTAAATTAATGGAAAAAACAGTTAAAGGGGAATAACTCTTAAACGGCTGATCTGACAATTTAGACCCTGAAATCATTTTTGTAGATCTCAATGAGCTCAACAATTCTGCAATGCTAATTTTTCCTCTAGCTTTAACGGTTTTCAAGATATTGTCCAAAAACTGCAAAAATGGTCAAATTTGATGATTAAAGGGCAATAACTCCTATAAGGAGTCGTTTCACAACTTCGACTCAATGGAGAGATTCGTAGAGCTTTCGATGCTGAACAAGGAAAGTTGCTTCGGATTTTCTCTAATCTCTTATACTTTTTGAGTTATAAGCCAAAAAACAATGGTTTGACACCCTAGTTCTATTTTTAGCAACGGCGGCCATGTTGGTTTGTCGACATGTATATAATTCACAAACTTGGTAGAGGACATCCTAAAGATCATGTATACCAAGTATCAATGCAATCTCTTCTGTAGTTTTAGAGAAGAAGATTTTTGAAAATCAGTGTAAATTAATGGAAAAAAACAGTTAAAGGGGAATAACTCTTAAACGGCTGATCTGACAATTTAGTCCCTGAATTCATTTTTGTAGATCTCAATGAGCTAAACAATTCTGCAATGCTAAGTTTTCCTCTAGCTTTAACGGTTTTCAAGATATTGTCCAAAAACTGCAAAAATGGTCAAATTTGATGATTAAAGGGCAATAACTCCTATAAGGAGTCGTTTCACAACTTCGACTCAATGAAGAGATTTGTAGAGCTTTTGATGCTAAACTAGGGATTTTGCTTCCGATTTTCTCTATCTCTTATACTTTTTGAGTTGTAAGCCAAAAACAATGGTCTGACCCCCCTGTTCTATTTTTAGCAACGGCGGCCATCTTGGTTGGTCGACATGTATATAATTCACAAACTTAATTGGTAGAGGACATCCTAAAGATCATGTATACCAAGTATCAATGCAATCCCTTCAGTGGTTTCATAGAAGAAGATCTTTGAAGAAAAGTTAACGGACGGACGACGGACGACGGACGCTTAACGATGACAATAGCTCACATGACCCTTTGGGTCAGGTGAGCTAAAAATTGAAAATCGGACCACAAATTTTAAAAAAAGTTTACTTTGTGTGGCCCATCTTTAGCTCCCCTGTACAATGTAATGGAGCAATAAATATCAAAACCACTGACACATTTAGTTGACAGAATTTAATGATGAATTCAACAAAAAAAGAATGTTTAAAATTGAATGAATAATAAACATTCTACAACAGTTTTGTCAATACATCCATTTTAACCCCTTTTGACCTTGTTTTCTAAAACAGCAGGGGCCACAAACACCAAATTCAATACCAACATCCCTTTAGTGGATATTATCATCATATTAAAAAACTTCATAACAATTGGCTGGCCCACTACAATTTAATTTCTAATTATATAACTATTTACCTAGAGAGACTTCTTTTTAAAAATTACATTTTTTTTCCCTTTGACCCCAAATTTCTCAAAAAACGGTTACAGATATTGCAAATCTGATGGTAAAACGCAGACAGCGATTTTTACATTTGGATTCCAATGCAAAACAGATTTTGAAAATCGGACCACAAATTAAAGTGTCGATTTTTTTTTGGTGTGGCCTCTTTTTGACCCCATATAGCAATGTGACGGTGTTATATATAAGCAAAACCATTGACACATTTTGTTGATAGAATTTAATGATGAATTCAATAAAAACAAGTAATACTTTGAGCGGGCTCACAAAAGGATACCCCCCGCTTCATATTGGACTGTGTACTGTAAAAAAAATCTCAAGTCCAGTTATCTCCCCTCAATGATAACCGAGAGCAATATAAATTCTTCATGCACATCTACAGATGATGTACTTCAAGTAAAGTTTCATCAAAATCCATCAAGCTGTTTAGGAGGAGTTGCGCTTATGGGGTCTCTCATTGAATAATGTATTAAAAAAAGTCTAAGTCCAATTATCTCCCCTAAATAATATCCAAGAGCAATGAAAATTCTTCATGCACATCTATATATGATGTACTTCCTTCATGTAAAGTTTCAACAATATCCATCAAGCGGTTAAGGAGGGGTTGCGCTTACAGGGTCTCTAATTGAATAATGTATTATAATGTATTTAAAAAGTCTAAGTCCAATTATCTCCCATGAATGATATTCAAGAGCGAGGGAAATTCTTCATGCATATCCATATATGATGTTCTTCCTTCAGGTAAAGTTTCATCAAAATCCATCAAGCAGTTTAGGAGGAGTTGCAATTACAAGGTCTCCCATTGAATAATGTTATTAAAAAGTCTAAGTCCAATTATCTCCCTTGAATGATGTCCGTATGTGATGAGAATCTTCATCCACATCTACATATGATGTTCTTCCTTCATATTAAGTTTCAGCAAAATCCTTCAAGGGTTTAGGAGGAAAAGCGCTTACGAGTTATGTGGACAGAAGGACAGATGGACGGACGGACGGACAGACAGACAGGATGTTGGGGGAGAGGTATAAAAAAATTCAAATTTGAAAGAATAATAAACATTCTACAACAGTTTTGTCAATACACCCGATTTAGCCCTTTTGGCCCTTTTTTCTAAAACAGTAGGGGCCACAAACCCCAATTACAATACCAACCTTCCTTAAGTGGTTTCAAAATTTCATATCAATCGGTCAATATTTACTCAAGTTATTGCATGGAAACCAAATGTCCACAGATGACGACAACAATGACAACGACGACGACATCGCCATAATATCATACGATCCTAAAAATCTTGCGGTCGTATAAAAAACCAACACAGTTGTAAAGACATAATACAGATATTGAGGTGATAATGAAGGGATATGAAGTATAAATGCACGACACAGAACAAAACTAAACATATTGAAATAAAATGAAACAAAGCAAAGGACTAGAGCTTTAAATTGCTGTTCTTCATCATGGAGTCACACTGGGCCTTTAACAGGGACACCACGTTCACACTTAATGCAGGTCTAATACGGCAAATACCACTTGCTTTAACGGAATTCTTTGCTATATGTCGATAACGGTACGCCTGTGTATTGAAGTTTACAAGTGTAGGGTATTCAACAACTTACACACAAATCTTGCAGAGAAATCCAATAAATATTATCATTTGCTGTTCAATAATCAAAAACTTGATACATTTTAACAATACAAACAGTACATAGACGATAAAGAGATGCGGAATAAGTGTACGCGACAAAACCAACATTAAAGAAACGGCAATCTAAAAAATCACAATGGAAAACAGCCAACAGTCTTCAACATGACCAGAGGTCACTGCTCGCTGTCTTGCATTGGCCCAGGACTAAAAATACAATTCATAAGATTCAAGCAAATCCCTATATTATCAACGAAAGACCCATTTCAGGACATAAAACAAAAACCAGAGAGTTGGCAAGGACAAACAAAAGCTTTGACAAGGATTCCTGGCTTAGGCCAGGCACATATAAAATGTGGCTCGGTTAAACTAGTTTTTTGGGCCCAACCTTCCCTCTTTTGTTTATCTTGAACAAATCACAAAATATAAGACACTTTAAAAATCAAATCGATAAAAGTTCAATTCACCAACAGAGAACCTGAGACAAGAAGACTATACGAGAACAACGAAACGTAAAGGAACTTTCTTAAGAACACTCGCAGTTACCGACAGCTAGCTAAGATGCATTTATCGACTGATGTAAAACAATAAAACAAATCGATTCTAAATCCAACATAACATTTCAAACAACTAATGATTTAGTATTATATCATCACACAAAACTGACATATTTGATCGCTGAAATGCTTCGAAACATTACAATAGTCAAAAAGTAAAAGATTAACATTTAAGAGTTACTATCAAATTACCAATAATTCTACCAAAAAAAACACCTAATTTAAAGATTTTTCTATAACTTCCAATTTGTATCCTTCCTTTAATAAGTTTTTAAACAAAATAAGCATGTCAAGAGGATTGTTTTTGAATTTACGTGCCATTAAAAACTACATTTCCATAGAATTCGGGATGTGGTATTCCTTTTACAATAAAAAAAACGACATGTACAGTTAAATTTTCCAATAAGATATCCTTTTTTATGAACGAATTTAGAAAAAGATTTGACTAATTTGTGGTATTGATAACCTTGTTTTAGCAGTTTTTCTGCAATGAAACGGATTTTGTCATTAAAATCAGAAACACCACTGAAAATTCGAGCATATCTGACTAACTGTGAAATGTACACTCCGTAAGATGGAGCTAGAGGTACATCACCTTCAAGAAAAAGAAAGTTTACAATTGGGAAGGGAAAAGTCATCACGTTTTTAATAGACTTTAGTGTGCAATTTTCCATTGAAAATGCTTAAATCTAAATCCAAAAATGGACATCTATCGCTGGTCGAGTTGGATTTATTAAGGGTTAATTCTTAAGGATAGATATCATTTATTATAGTGTTATAGAAATTGGGGTTATTAAGAGCGAGGATGTCGTCTAAGTATCTGTAAGCATTGTTAAAAATGTCAAAAAGGTGGTGCTTGTTTGTGTCTTTTTGTAGTTTGGCTATATATTGTGATCCATAACGATATAAAAAAAGATCTGCTATAAGTGGGGCGCAATTGGTTCCCATGGGAATACCAATAACTTTATATATTTGTTTTCCAAAACGTATGTAGATATTATCTAAAAGAAAGTTAAGTGCAGTCAGTCCATTTACATGTAACATAGCCTTTATGAGTTCCGTTACTGAAAAACGATTTACCTAATACTTTTGAAACTTTAGAACAGATGTAATCACTTTTAGATTTATCAAAGCACCATTTAACTTACTATTCAAATTTCTTTTAAATTAGGGAGAAGGTTTGGGTCCACAAAACTAGTTTAACCCCGCCACATTTTTTTTTTTTTTAAACATATAACAATTTATTGCACTATAGCTGTTCACAATTACATCAACTATTACAGCTTTTATAGATGATGTACCCAGTAATATTAGTGTCTATGTAAGCTGGGTATTACATAGACAATAATTAACAAAAGTTTGTTAGTTCAAGTACATCAGATTTTGAATACATCGCGTTAAAATTTACAATTATAAACATATAAAACTTTATTTCATTTTTTCTTAAGTAATAAACTTGCTCAAAATTATCCCAATAAGAATAACATAAACAACTATTACACAGTTTTGTATTGATTAATTTGTACTTTTAAATTCCGTTATTTACGCTTTACTGGTTTTCTATAGAGACCACGTGGATTTAATTTATGAATGGGTATTTTATACATTTAATGTGTCACTCATATAGGACGGATTTAAAATAAGTGACTGGGTAAGTAAGTTAACTAAGCATCATTCTAAAAAAGTGGATAATGCTGTTTTCCTTTACACGATCTATTATGGAAAGATACAGATAAAGTTCTTGTTTGAAAATTTTGAAAATATCCTTTGGTTTTGTACGTTGTTCGGAAACATAATACGTTTTGTAGATAGAAAAGCCTAAAAGTGTGAAAAGAGTATTGAAGTCATTGTAACTTGGATCTATTATTTTATAGCCAATGACTAGATATTCGAGTTTAATCTCTTTACCAAATCCGTATTGTTTTAGAATATTGTTTGTAAGCTCCCAAAAAGGCTCTAACATTTTGCATTTTAAGAAGAAATGTTCATAGTTATCAATGCATTTACATAAAATACAATATGGATCTTTTACTATTTTCCATTTAAATAGATTTTCTTGATTGACTAGAATACCACTCAAAAGCTTCCATCTAAAGCATTTAAGTTTATTTAATTGTAAATTATAATGTATAAAATTAAGAGCTTTTCTGATATGAATCGGTTCGATTTTAAAATTTCTCTTCCATCTTTCAAAACCGATATTTTTTTCCATTTTGTTTTCTAATAATGACTGATAAATATCTTTACTTATTAATTTTTCGCTGTTTATTAATTTATTACAGACAATAATACGTGTGTCTATTCTACTTATATTCAATGCAGTCTTCTTTGAAACTTCGCTTTCTAATGTATTAATCCACTCATTCGGAATTGATTTTTTTAATATGGTTATTTCGCTTATCCAGTTTCGTTTATTTTTTATTTTTTTTACTATTTCTAGTAGATTTAACGTTCCAGACTCATCAAGAAGATCATTTATAAAAATGATACCACTTTGTATCCAGTTTTGGAATATTAAAGGTTTATTATTAAACTTAATATTTTTGTTTCCCCAAATTATTTCTTTTCGGATCTCTCTGAAATTTTTTGGAGGCGTTGGTGGCTTTTTATTGAATTTCATCCAACTATTCAGTATTTCTCTGTAAAATTCTGGGATCAGATCTATATTTTCCAGATGTTTAAGGTCTTTGTTATTTAAATTCATCTTAAATACAAGTAGGTTTGTACCGTATTGAGAAAAGTACAATTTCGGTATGATTGACCAATTTTCACAATCAGAAGAATGCATGAGTCTTGTTGCCCATCTGATTTTTTGTGTATCTAGATGACTTTGTATGTCGATCATTTTTAAACCACCATTTTCATAGTCTGCTATGATCGTATTTCTTTTAATCTTATCATTTTTATTATCCCAAAGAAATTTAAATATTTCACTCTCTAATTGTTTTATTCTAGTTTTGTCTAAGCATGTCATATTAGACACGAAAGTGAATTGTGGTACAATGAAGGTTTTGATTATAAGTATCTTCCCTAATAATGTAAGTTTTCTTTTTTCCCATGATTTCATTAATTTAAGCGCCTTGTCAAATTTTGCTTGCCAGTTTAAGTTTTCGCATTCTTTTTTATTGAGACCGACATATAGCCCTAAAACTTTAACAGGTTTTCCCGAAAAATTTATTTCATGTACTTTATCTTTACAGTGTTTTAATTTTCCAATCCATATGCCTTCTGTTTTATTTTTATTAAGCTTTAACCCTGAATAAGTTCCAAAGATTTCAATAATATTAAGCGCTTGTTCAATTTCATTTGAATTTTTTAGAAAAAGAGTTGTGTCGTCTGCTAGTTGTGATATTTTCAAACTGTGTACTTTGTTATTAAATTTTATCTCTATACCTTTTATATTATTATCGTTTTTTAATCGGTTAGCCATTATTTCTACCGCGATTACGAAAATTAGAGCGGAGCACGGGCATCCCTGTCTGATTCCTCTGTGTATGTTCACGGGTTCAGAAATCCATCCATTATTTGTTATATGCGTCGTTATATTGGTATACAACGTTTTTATCCAATTGATAAAAGATTCACTAAAGCCAAAATGTTTCAGTGTCTCGTACATAAACTTCCAGTTTAGAGTGTCAAATGCTTTTGAAAAGTCTATGAACAGTATTGCCCCTTCAATGTTAAATTTATCCGCATAGTCTATGATATCTTGTATTTGTCTCAGATTACATCCTATGAATCTATCTTTTATATAACCTGATTGATCTGAACTTATTATTAGATTTAAGACTTGTTTCATTCGTTCTGCTAACGCATAAGATAATATTTTATAATCAGTATTAAGAAGTGAAATGGGTCTATAATTTACGAGATCTAACGGGTCGTTTTTCTTATATATGAGACTTAGTAAACTTTGTCTAAGAGTGTATGGCAAATTTTGTTTATCATAGCTATTATTAAAAACTTTTAAAAGAGCTGGTCCTAATTTATCCCAAAAATGTTTGTAGAAGTTTGAACTTAGCCCATCCATTCCTGGACTTTTATTCTCTTTTAGTCTATTAACGGCATTCGTAATTTCTTGCAGACTTATATGGTCATCACAGATTTTACTTTCTTCTTTTGTTAATTTATGATGTATATCGGTATCCGCGACGTACTTTTGTAGTTCTTCTAATTTATCATCTACCTCTTTGTCATTTGAATACAGATTTTCATAAAATTGTTTTTCAATCTTAAGTATTTTATCTTGGTCAGTAAATATCTCTCCATTCTCATCTTTCAATTTAATTATTGTCTTCTTATTTTGTCTCTGTTTTTCTAAGCCAAGAAAATATGCATTATTTTTTTCTCCCTTTTCTACCCATAATTGTCTTGAACGAACTTGAGCCCCTATTGCTTTATATTCATATTCTTTCTCTATTTCCTGGTGTAATAACTCTATTTTATTTGTTAAATCAAAATTATTATTTTGATCGCATATATTGTTTAGTTTGATAAGCTCTTTTTCTTTTTTCGTGAGTTCATTTTTCTTCCTTCTAGCTCTTTGTTTACAATAATTTATACTATATTCTTTTATTTCTATTTTTAACAGTTCCCACGCTGACGCTATATCTTTTGTCTCTTTATGTATCATTTTATTATATTTTTCTATTATTTTACCGATATTATTTTCATATTCTGTTTCTGTCAGAATAGAATTGTTTATTTTCCAGTATCCTGGACCTTTGCTTTTAGCAGAAGCCGTTTGCAATTTTAGTGATACGGCTTGGTGATCAGTATATTTTATAAGAATAGGTCTAATATCGCTTGTTTTAACATTTGGTAATAAGTCTTTATGAATTAAAAAAAGATCTATCCGGCTTGCTTGAAATCCATTTTTTCTTCTCCAGGTATATTGCGTTTTTCCTGGATTCATGTGTCTCCATATATCAATGAGATTATTATTTTTTATTAGTTGTTTTAATCCATGAACCGGTTTTTGTTTTTTATTTAGATTTAACGATTTTCTATCTGCGTTTGTTAATGATTGATTTAAATCTCCACCTATTATTAGTGCCCCTATAGCATTGTTGTTGACAAATTCATTCATTCTTTTAAAAAAGGTATTTCGGGTCGATTCATTATTTGGGGCATATGTGTTAATTAAGGAGTATATAACGTTTTCGATTTCTATATTTATTAGAATTAATCTGCCTTCGATGTCTCGGTGAATGTCGATCAATTCAGCGTTTACGTTTTTATTGATTAAAATAGCAACTCCTTTACTTGCATTTGTTCCGTTACTTGTAAATATATCGAATGTTGTTTCAACTTTTATCAGATTTACGATTTCGTTATCAAAATGGGTTTCTTGAATGAATATTATATTGGTTCGTTGGTTCTTAATCCATTCGTAAAAACGAAACCTTTTTTGCTTGTCGCGAAGACCTTGTACATTTACTGTACAAAAATGCAGATCACATAGCATATTTGATATGATTTGAAATAAATATTAATAATATTGTATTTATAAAATTGACCGTACACGATCTGATACGTACAGCTGGATAAATACATAATCACAATAATATTAACAAAGTACATGTAGTACAAAATATATATAAATACAAGTGATGTTGTTACATATATGGTAATATTTTCATATAATTTCCATATACTACCTATTTCAGACCTACAAAGCGATGTTGTAGCTTCTTTGATCTTTCTTTTAATATATCGTTTACAAAAAGGTAGATTTGTTTGCCCATATTTAATGTCATGTTTCAAGGGCAATAACTCAATATCACATGAACTGACAATAGTATGGCTGTTATTATTGAATTCTCTAGTGATATAAGTTTTTAAAACATACAAAGTATTACACACAATAACAAAACTACACATTATAGTAATGACAATTTTTTTTTTAACATATTACTTTGGTTTTATGATTTTTTTTGTTTTTTTTTAACAATAACTAAAAATAACAGTATTTTACATGCATATTTTTATACAATTATCTCTTAAAAATTTTGGTTTCTCTGTCTTGTGGAGTTGGTGGTGTCCTTTTATGATGTTCTGGTCCTTTAGGCGTTTTCCCTTTAGGAGTTGTATAATCATTAATGTTTGATTGTTTCTTTGAATCATTGTTCTCTTTCTTCTTATTATTTTCATCTGTTTGGGCTTTCTCATTTTTTCTGTTTTGCTGTTTTTCTGCTTTCTTACTCTGAGAAGAGGATGGTTTCTCTTGTGTTTTCTTCTTGGCTTGTGGCTGGGATGTTTTATGTTCTTTTTTCTTTTCTACTGGTTGGAGTATAGACTGAGAAGGTTCTATGTCTGACTCACTATTGTCTGTGTCATCTGCTGAATCATGTAAAGGATTTTGTGTTTCCTCTTCTACTCCATCTTGATCTTTTTGTTCTTCTGGTGTCTTGTTTCTCAGTTTTTCTAGGTATTTTGGACATTCCAACATCTTGTGTCCTGATTCCATACAGTTTCTACACTTCCAATCATTTGGGCAGTTTAGTATGTTATGACCCTTTTCCATGCATTTGTTGCATATAAATATGTCTTCATCTCTCAATTGACCACGATGATATATTCTTGCCATATATTTCCCTATTTTGAGTTCTCTGGGCAGGGGGGTTTCAAATTTTTTGCATGCCAATGTTCTTTCCCCTGTCTGACAGTTAGTAAGTTTGCCATCCACTCTGAGTCTTGTTCGAGAAAGGCTTATAACTTCTACATTTCTGGTGGTCACAGCTCTTTCGATTTGACCATCGTCAGCGGAAAGGGGTATGTTGGATACCGTGACCATAATAACATCTGGCTGAGGTGGACGCATGGGATTGTGGGCGTACATTTGTATCTTTCTGCTTCTCAGAACTATCCCCTTTATAAGCAGTGTTTCTTTGTCTTCTTCGTTGTCCATGTAAATTCGCCAGACCCTATAGACTCTTTGTATTCCCCGAATGCATTGTGGTGGTACCACCTGTCCAATGGCTTTATAGATTTCTACGTGGGTTAGCCAGAATTCTTTTGGAATGTTTTTGTCATCTCCGAGGATTTCAGATTCTTTTATGAATATAGGCTTTACAGTATTTATGTTTTGGTCTTCTACATTTACTCTATTTTTTGCTATGTTTGCAAATGAAGTCTCCATATTGTTTGTTTTTGTCAGGTCAAGCGCTTCTGGAGTTGCTATTCTTACTGTTTTCTGTTGTCTTTCTGTGTCTTTGTGGTCTAAATTACTAATCGAGTGTTCAAACGAATCATCACACCAAGTATCAGTCATTTTCGATCTTTGTTGTAGCTTTTCTTTTGATTTTTGTATCAGAGGTAATTCACACCAAACCTTGGTAAGGGGCGGTCACTCTCTACCTTCCGCCACATTTCATATGTGCCTGTCCTAAGCCAGGAAACTTTGCAAAAGCCTTTGTTTGTCCTTGTCATTCTGTGCTAACTGTTTTATGTCAAGAATTGGGTCTTTCGTTGATGATTTAGGGATTGGTTTTGAAACTTTTGTATTGTATTATAAGTCTTGGGCCAATGCAGTGACCTATGGTCATGTAGAAGACTGCTTGCTGTTTTCCGTTGTGATTTTTTTGAATTGCTGCTTGTTTATGTTTGTTGTGTCTCGTACACTTATTCCACATCTCAATATAGTCAATATTATGACAAGGCATATCAAGTCATTTGTTAGATGCCTTGGTAAATAAGTAATAAGTATGTTTGGGACAAATTAATTGGATTTAGACTGCAATTGATTTTTTTTTCAAAATGACGCTGGTCCAATATGAAGAATTGATCCATTTAAATATGAATCTACGTGCCATAACTCTAAAAATAAGAGTATTCAAAATGTACAATTCTATACATATATATCACCGTATGGACTCGTGAGCGGAGGAAAAGGTTATTCACGCACATGGAAATGGTAAATAACACACTTTGAAAAGGTAAAATTTTCCAAAATAGCAATATGTCATCAAAAAGGTCCATAATAAGCCCTGCAGCCATTCTCATATAGAAACAAATGCTATTGCACGGAACACCTTATACCTTTAGGTGTTTAATTTTGTTGTCATCATAATTCATTATTGAACGATTTGTTCCACAACCTATTCACAAAATCAATACTCCATTTGAAATATGAATTTATTTACAAAAAAAGTTTTTACACACATTTCTGCTCATACAGGTCAATATTTTTAGAACAATCATTATCACATGGAATATGTTAACATGATAAATGAGTTCATTTATCTTATATATCGCTTGTAAATGCCGATGCACCGATAACGCAGGACGAAAAGGTTAAAAAATACGTGAGAAAAGCTAAAAAGGGTCAATGCGTAATATATTACAATGTAACAATGCAAATAAAGCGCAATTTGTTAAAAAAAAAGTTGTTTTTTATTCTCATATAATATTATTTTTAATGAAATGTTGCATATACATGAAGCGAAAAAAAAACCAAACACATAAAAACCAATCTTTAATTTTCATAAAGATACATACATCTTTACATAAATATGTGTTACTGTTTTGAACAAAAATTAAATTATCAGGCCAACGAAAAGAGGTTGTCAAATTAAGATAGCACGCGTAGAAATTTGATGTTTTTGCTTGTTTTAATTTCTATCAAACTTGATGTTAACTTTTGGCTTTAAACTTACTTACCAACAATCAGGGACAGGAGTTTCTTAGAACTGTTTACTGAATATTCCAGCATACAATTGATTTGAAAGAGTTGCTAAGGCCTTTAAAATTATACTACATAGCTGAATTTCTACAAACTATCAGTTAATCCAATACAAAACAAACTATAACTGCCTATTGACTATTTTGAATTATAGAATTAATGCTTGTACTGATTAAGTTATATATCTCTTTTGTGATACGGGGCAATTCATGACTGATTTAATCAGCGCAATTTTAATTGCGCCACTTCTAATCGGACATGCAATGTCCAGATTTGAAGAAACTTACATTGCAATTCCTAATATTATGTAACTAATAAGTTAAACTGTATTTAATTACAAATTAAAACAGTATCAAGGGATGCTCTTGATATAATTGTAAGACTGACTGGTTTCATTGATGTTGATTGTCATCCGTTGAATCAGATGAATTTGCATCACTCATCTTTTTGGGATTTTGAAATAGCAACACTCGAATATTTCTATCGTTGCATCTTTATTTTCAGACTCTTTTTCTAAGCGATATTTTTTGTTGGTATATAGGTAGGGTCACTGGTGGTTTCTGCTAATGATTGTCTTTTAGTGCCATACAATCACAATGAAAAACAGCCATTTAACCATCTCCTACAGCATTAATCATATGTTGTTTCTTGACCATTTTTAAATGCGTTACCGGTTGATAACCTTTTCAGACAGCGTTACTTTAATTTTCGGGCATAACTTTAATCATAAGATTCATGCCTATAAAAAACGGTGTTTTGGTATATTTCACATTCTTAAAAGCACGTATAGGCACATTATATTCTTTAAAAGAGTAATTTCGTTAGAGAAAATATGTTTTATTGTTAATTTTTTTGTAACATCATTTTGTCATTAAGTTGGAAGAAAACTGAAACATTCTATCGAAAAATATCTTGCATCTTAAGATAGGGAATGGTTTCAAGTGTTCCGTGAGCCATGGCATTTAATATTAAATTCAAATGGATAAAGAAAAATGATACTCAAACATACCCTCTTTTATTTTCAATCCGTTTATCCCTTTTCAAAGTGTGTTATTAACCATTTCCATGTACGTGAATAACCTTTTCTTCCGCTCACGAGTCCATCGGTGACTATGGCAAGTAATGAGTTGCAAAATTTTATATATAGTAACTTTTAAATTCATTATTTTCTATTAATATGTAAGATTCTTTATTTATATGTAAGATTTTATCAATATGGACGATTTTTTATTAATATTTTTTATTAATACATGTATGTAAGATTTTCTTATCAATATGCAAGATTTTTTATTAATATGTAAGATGTAATTCTGAGAGTTTATGCGTTTCATGATTGTTATGTAAACAATATCTTTTTAAGACTCTAATAAATCTAAAATGTGCTGTAAACATGTATATTTACCATTAGCAATCTATACATGTGTTGTATAACAACTTCCTCAAAGTCCAATGTCTTAATGGTTGGAAACAGTTCGGACATCTTATTCATATGGTCAATGTTATCAGTCCATTCGTTGTCATACAATTCTCCATACTTCTCTCCAAGTTTCATTGGTCTGTTAGGATCACTCAAGTCTGTTATTGCCGGATTGCCTTTAGTGAGTTGTTCTCCAGCTAGTAGACTCAGCCTGAATTAAATTTGGCCCGTAATGTTATATTATTTATGATTTGTTCAAAACTAAGTGCTCATTATCAAACAATTTAAAAACAATTATTTTGATAATAATTATTTAGTTTGCTAATTGTTTGGAAAGTTGTCTGTTATGAATAATAATGTGCAAAATGACGTCATGGACACATTTCAATGCTAGAACTTTCACATAGTTTCAATGTAATAAATTTCCCAAAGCCCACCTTTTCAACTTTAAAAGTAAAATAATTTCACATTTATGGTATGACGGTTTAGCTTAGGCTCTTTATTGGGAGTAATAATATACAGTTTACATATTCAAATGAAGATATATAATTGTGAATTCCGTGATCAAAACATAATAACATATTAGTACCCCACCGCAACGCGGAGCAGGGTCAAAGAAATTTAAGGCGTCCGTTCGCCAGTCCATTCGTTCGCCCATCCGTCTGTGTGTCCGTCTGTCATACTTTGTTTTCGTAACAAATCTCTAAGCTGCTTTTAATCCTAGGCTTTTAATTTTTGGTATGTAGCTTCAGGAGGAGGTCCCATATAATGGCAGTCGCCTCCGAATTTTTGCCACTCGGTGGGGAACCCAGGAATTCCGTACTTGTTTAATTTTGGTTTCCTAAAAGTGATTTTAAAACATGTCTTAAGGTTATTCGGGTCAATAAGCAAAATCCATCAGATATATTTTTTTTTATTTGGCAAAATTAAACATTTACAAGTGAACATTAAAAATATGCAAAAACAAGAAGCTCCCAGGAGCCTAAATCACTCACCTGGTCTTGATGTCAACACTATGAAGACTTTTGTATAGCTAAATGAGCTGATTGTTTAAGCAAGAAAAAACTTTTCTGTATCTGCAATAGTTTTCACTCTAAATAAGCAAACAACACTATTATTAAACTTTTAAGGGGCTATAACCCCTATAAGGGGTTATCTGACAACTTCGACCCTATAAAGACTTTTGTTGAGCATAATGAGCTGAACATTTGAGCAAGTAACAGCTTTAAATTTCTCTATCTGCAATGGTTTTCATTCTATAGGCCAAAAACATGAAAAAACGCTATTTTTCACCTTTAGGGGGTGTAACTCCTGTACGGGATCATCTGATGACTTTGACCTTATGGAGAGTTTTGTAGAGCTAAATGAGCTGAACATTTAAGCAAGCAAAAGTTTTTCTCTATCTGCAATTTAAGTTTTCATTATTTAGGCCAAAAACACAATTTTCGCCTTTAAGGGGTTGTAACCCCTAACATGGTTCATCTAACAACTTCGACCCTATGGAGACTTCTTTAGAGCTTAATGAGCTGAACATTTAAGCAAGCAACAACTTCTCTCTATCTGCAATAGTTTTCATTCTATATGTGCCAAAAACACAATTTTCCCTTTAAGGGGTTGTAACCCCTATAATGGGTCATCTGACAACTTCGACCTTATGGAGACGTTTGCAGAGCTAAATGAGCTGAACATTTAAGCAAGCAACAGCGTTTCTCTATCTGCAATAATTTTCATTCTATATAATAGAGGAAAAACATGAAAAAAAAACGCTATTTTCGACCTTTAAAGGGTCATAACCCCTATCAAGGGCCATCTGACAACTTTGTCTCAATGGAGACTTTTGTAGAGCTTTTGATTCTAAAGAGCATAAGATCCTTCAGACTTTTTCTATCTGTTATGGTTGCTGAGTCATAAGCCATTTTAAGTGATTTTACCCTATGTTATATTTTTAGTAACATCGGCCATGTTTTTTATTGAATCATTTTAAAATGAGAATAGTTTGTTGCCAACATGTCATATATCATTCCTGCAAAGTTTCAGGTAAATTGGTTTAGTGATTTCAGAGAAAAAGATTTTTGAAATTGTTAACGGACGACGGACGACGGACGTCGACGGACGCATAGTAATGGCATAAGCTCACATGGCCTTTGGCCAGGTGATTTATAATTGGGTGTCACGGACCTTTATTCAGTTTAATGATATGTGAAGTTGGTGACCTACAATTATTGTTTTTCATTTGATTTTAAAAAGAAAAGAGTTGTTAAGCATCATTGTGCGTTGGAATGCCATCAGATTTAGGTGAAATTTCACTCTCTACTATCTTTTTGAGAACTTGCACAAAACTTGGAATCACGGGTCTTTTTTCTAGATTTTAAAGAAAAACTAATTTTTCTTACACATTTCTATATAAAAAATTTTCACACGTTTACCCGAAAATTATCACCCCTCAAAATAGAACTTTTTAGAAAAAGCTTTATTTCTAAAATATTGATTTTATATTTATTTTAATATTAAGATGCTCAGTTTTATGCCCCGAACCACATTAAATGAGAAAAAAGAGAAAATAAATACAATGTTATTTGAGCATGCTTGACTTAATCAGGTAGCTTTGGGAATAAATAAGTCCATCTTTAAAACAAGTCTTTAAGGTATAAAAAAATTGAAGCAAACACAACATTTTCTAACCTTGACTGTAAGTCATCTTTATCTTTTTTTATCTGATCAATTGCGGCTTGCATCAACGAAAGTTGTTTTGCTGCTTCCTCTTGTGACACTTCAAGTCTGTAAGTACAATACAAATACCAAAAAGGGGTATACAAGGATTCTTTGAGCTACTGCTTACTCAGTATACCCCCGCTTCCCCCCAAAATATACCATATTGGTAAACATTAAGTAGCTATTATACAGACCTCATTTCGATACTCGCAATAAAGGACTTCATACTAAACTCACATACCAAATTTCAAGCTACTGCGATATGTAGATGAAAAA
Organism: Arcuatula senhousia; assembly: GCA_963971305.1. NCBI lineage: Eukaryota > Metazoa > Mollusca > Bivalvia > Mytilida > Mytilidae > Arcuatula > Arcuatula senhousia. The sequence continues at coordinate 38,774,703 of OZ020312.1, forward strand.
TATGTTACGAAAATTTTCAACAATGGACTAGTTATGTTGAAAATTGACTCAATCGGTAAACAAGAAATAATTATTCAACAGACCTAATTTCGGTACTCGCGATAAAGGACCTCAAACTGAACTCATATACCAAATTTCAATTGACTTAAGTCACAGTGATATGTAGATGCTGAGAAAACTGTTACGAAAGTTATGTTGCAGACGGACGGACGGGCAGAGGTAAACCAGTATGCCCCCCTCTTCTAAGATACGGGGGTATAAAAAACAATTAATTTTGTTATGTGCGTACATTATCTCAAAAAGTAACCTCTTATCAGCAGCATATGAATTAAAACAATGGAAGGTAAAAAAGTAAAATTATTGCGCTTTAAAGAAAAGAGCTCAAACCAGAAATAAAACGTTCGAACAGCGAAGCCAAATCCAGTTCCAAATATATCGACCATGTGCAGTGCAAGAAAGGAAACCTAGTGTCAACTTCTAATCAATTTCGAATTTCAATAAATGTAATTATTGTTTAAATAACTGTAAATAAAATATGAGCTAAAATGAAGAATTGCACGTTAAAAATTATGTTACTTGAAAGTAATTGTGATTGTTTCAATTAGTTTGAGAAAGTTTGTTATACTGACATGATCACATCTTTATCCCAATCATGAATCATTTCAAGTGACATAATTTTGAATTTTACTACCAGTGGCAACGTCTCACAACCGTATTGTGTTTTGTGTTACCGGACCCTAAGATCGAAATGAAAGAAGGATGTTTGGTGCCATTAAACCTGGTTCAAACAACTTTTTTTAATGTTTGAACAACGTCAGGACCATTGCGATCTTCAATTTATCCGGTATGGTTTTGCCTTGTTTTGCCTTTTCTTCTTTGATATTTGAGATTGATCATCCCAGTTCGGTAGTTTTGTTGTTACCTGTATTTACAAGGTTCAACAGTATACATGTACTTCATTGCATGTTTATTGGGCGGGCAGGGTTGTTGCTACTTTACTTATTTACACTGTATAAGGGTTTTTACCTTTTCTTTAGCAAATCACTTTCACAGTCAACAGACGATTCTAAGGCAGGGTATTTCGTTGAACCATATCCGAACAGGCTTCCTAAGATACTCTGATTATCAAATTTCTCATGTAATTCCTCTAATGTCTTGTCCCTCACTTTAAGTTCCTTTTTAACATCGTGGAATTTTCGATGTAAATCAAATCTTATTGCATGTAACAAAAACAGAAGACAACATGTATACTATCAAGTGTATATTTGCAATCTAAAGATAAAACAGAGTTGCACCATACATATGCATGTATTTCACACCTAATTTATACCAGATAACCGTAACCCAAAAGGCTTTTAAAATTAAGTTTTTTTGTCTACTTAGTATTGAAGATGTAACCAATCATGGACGCTCAAAACAAAACTTTATAAGGTCACATGAAAATAAAAAAACAAGATCTAGACATGTCAACTTCAAGTACAGGGCTGCAACACCGACATTTACAAGAGCTCATCTTTACCACGGACAATTAAAGACTGGATGCAATTAGGCTAAAAGTGTACGACTGCTTCTACTTTTGAATCATTTACGGGATAACTATTTGGGTAAAGAGTCTCCTTTATGCACTACAATTGCAGTCGCATCAACCCACTGGATACTATAGTATATATTCAGAAGCAAAGCACAGTCCACAGCCTAGTACCTCAGCAGAAACAGAAAAAAATACAGCAAAGTTCCTGGCTATTAATGTTTTAGTCCCACCCATTCCCACTACCAAAAAATGCCGATAAAAAATAAAGCACAAGACCAATCTCTGCTTGGGTGTAGAGCAAAAGTCTGGGTTTTGATCATTTTGAAATTTACATGGACAATGCCATATCTTTGAAGGAGTCGTCAACACGAAAATGTTCATGATGTTATGTCAAAGCGGGCTATCATCGATGATTTTAAACTCAACCAGCAGCGCTTACCAAAACGAGTGACTATTAACCACGTGGCTTCGTCCGAAAGCTGTTTGAGTCACTGGCAAATCTTAATTGATACAAAGTTAGCCTTAAGATTGTCAGAATTGGAGTTACATGTATGACATCCAAGTATTAACAAGCAAAAAGAATCAAAAATAGCTTCGTCAACTTATAATGCTTCTAAACCAAGCAATGACCAGATTGCTATTAATTGATACCTTGTACAAATGATAGAAATACTTACAATTCGTTTTCAAATTCAATTATTTGGTTATATGCTATTTCTATTCTTTCAACGAATGTATTCATTCTTTCATCTTGGTGTTTCTTTGGTATTTGTATTGTTTCACGTTTTGCGAAGTCGGTTTTAATACTTTCTATTAACTTAGGAAGGCATTCTGTTACCCCCAACATAAAACGGATTTTTGACCTAAAATAAATATAATGATAATACATGTATATACATGTATATACAAGTACATGTACATGAATGTAAGGATTTAAAAAACAGCAAAACACGACTAATGTAATTAATTCTTCAAATTGCAAACATTTTAGAGATTCAGTCAATTAGATTCGCAGAAACACAACTCATGTACGAGTAATATAATCATTAAAAAATAATAATAACAAACAGAAAAAAAATTAATTTGTTTTTCAATGACTAAAATCTACTTGCATTATTAAATACTAGAGGCTGTAGAAGCTTTCCATGAAAGCTTGTGTAATGGTTACCATTGCCATCAACTTTATGGTTTGCAGAAAAAAAGACCATGTTGTGAGAAGGGGCATCGTGTCTTCTGGACAAATTCTTTTTTGTATCAGTTTTTTTCCTTAACGGTTAAGTTTTTTTTATAAAGACAACTTTATTAATGTAACTATAGACTAGTACAGTCAAAACAATGACAATGACATACATGGATAATAACAAATTGACACATAGAATATGAAACAAACATATAGTTAGTAATATATACATTTTATATTCAATAATGGAACAATATCATAGACAGCGTTGACAAATGTCAAGACTAACTAATTGGTCTCCCTCCCTCAGTCAAATGACCGATCTATAAAAGAGACAACAATCCCAATTTCTTCAGGTGTTGACGGGTTTAAATTTTTTATTAGTTTTTCAATTTTGTTAAGCCCCAGTCACACTGTCACGTTTCGGCTATCCCGTTTTACTACGTTTAAAAACGTCACGTTTCAATGTAATTTATTGTCATAGTTGTCGGTTTCTACGTTTCACTAGGTATATGCTACGTTTTGAAAGGTTTCCCCACGTTCTATTACGTTTTACTACGTTTAACCAGGTTTAACAGAAGCCGTTTCGTTAGGTTTTACAAAAATGTACTAGGCATCATGACGTTTTACTACGCATTACTACGCTTACTGCCACCTTTCACCTTTTTTGCACATAATATTAAAGAATAATCATGGAGTTTGAATATTGCTGCACAAACACATTTTGCAGATGAGACTGTTGTTGCTTCGGTATAACCAGAGCCGTTACCATGCAGGGGGTAAGAAGAGTCCTTTTGATTTGGTGAGAGATTAAATAAGTAAAATACCCTTGTTCCTTGGATCGCAATGGAAGAGGGAGGTTTGGTGCCATAAAACCTGGTTTAACCCATCATATCTTTTTGAAATTCTGGATTTTCAATGTTAAAAATTGTCTTTTCTTATTTCCATATGAGATTGAGCATTATAGTTCGGTAGTTATGTTGTTATCTTTATTCGGCATATATGAACAACTTTATGATGAACTGAGATGTGAGGATATTGTTTCTTTAAAATACCTTTTGCGAGCTGACCAGGATATGTTTGCTGCGATTGTGGCTAGACGGACACCAAGACTTGATAAGAAAAACGCATGATTCGGAAAGGCACTGCCATTTGGCCTTAAACTGTTGCTATTACTCTTGAATAGACGACACGCAAGACAGCCGTGGCAAAATGTATTGGCTGGAACTTATTTTTATTTCTAACAAATGATGGTTAGAACTGCTGTTGGAGTTATTATACCCCGAGATTAACCCGCTCCGTTATCAACACTTATTTGCTGAAGATAAAAGCTAAAAAAATAATAGTGTAATGTTTATAATTGTCAAAATTCCGAGCTTCTCTCTACCTCAGGTATAGGTTGATCTCAGTTAGAGTAAAATATTACAGTTCCAGTTCGGCATATTTTTGTTACTTAGTCTATGCTCTTCATATTCATGTAGTGTTTGACTTTTTCAATATTTGAGTAGAGCGCCTCCTGACGAGTCTTGAATAAACGAAATGCATGCCAGGCGTAACAAAATGTATTGCCTGAATGGAACTTTATGTTTGATTGCTACTGGGTACAATTACTAGTACCATTCTCTATAATGTACCCACCTGGGGCTCTATACAACACAATTTCAAATGTCGTACTTGGAAAACGAGAGCGAGGCAATGATTTATGAATACACCGAAGATGCATATGAAAAAGGATGGATAAATGCAGCTCAGCAGTTTAGTGCTATTTGGCAGTTCCACCATGCCCTTATTTGAGTTGACGGAAAAGCATTTGGCTACAAGATGTCCATCCGATGGAGGATGAAAAGATATAGTTAGGCCACCCATAAGAAAATGATCGTTTGATGTTTCTGGTCCAAGGGTCCTACTGTTAGGTAAATAGGGAATTTTAAGCCAAAAATGTATATGCAATCATACCAACTGCTTAAAAAATGGAAAGAGAATTGTGTCATACAAGACTCATCATATCACATTTTTGAAGTTTTCTTTTGATATTGTGATTGTGCAATTTGAACATGGAAAAAATCTCTTAAGATTGTGAAATCCGAGGAATAAAAACAGTTTTGGTAAAATATCATGATAAAAAAATTGGGGTTAATAGTAGGACCAATTTTTCTGGGTAGGTAAAAACAACCAAACATGTTTTTTCTTCTTTTAAGCCTTATTGAAATACACCTGGCACCAAACATGTTTACCTTTTTTTAAAATACATGAATAGTCTTAAATTTTTAATACACAATATAAATGTACTAGAATCTGAATGCTGTTACAATTTACATTCATTTTTCTTCAAATTCAAGACTGCCTTTTTTCGAAGAAGCCTGATTTAAAAGTGAAATGATAGAAGTTTTGATATATGAGAAACTCAAATTGACGCGGTTTTCGCAAAGAATCAATTACAACGTAGTGACACGTAGTACAACGCAGTTAAACGTAGCACAAACCCAACAAAACCGCATCAATACGTAATCAAACGTACTGTAAACCTAGTAATCCCTGACAAACCCTAGTAATACCCAGTGAAGCGTACCTGATACGTAGCACAACGTAGTAAAACCTAACGAAACGGCTTCTGTTAAATCTGGGTAAACGTAGTAAAACGTAATAGAACGCGGGGAAACCTTTCATAACGTAGCATATACCTTGTGAAACGTAGAAACCGAAAACTGTGACAATAAATTACATTGAAACGTGACGTTTTAAAACGTAGTAAAACGGGATAGCCGAAACGGGACAGTGTGACTGGGGCTTTAAGAAGATCAAAATTTGAATACCAATCTAAAAGGTTTTTAAGAAATGTACCCCTTTCTTTTTTGTTAATTATACAATTTAGAAAGAAATGTTGCTCATCATCTAATTTAAAAGCAATACAGGTTTCACATAGTCTCAAATGTCTGGGAATTTTTAGATATCTTCCAGTTTCAATAAATAATTGATGGTCACTAATTCAAATCTTTGTTATGTTTTGACGTACTTTTTTATCTGGATGTTTTAAGTAAAACTCCATTTGATCTTTTGTAACTTTAATACTTTTATATAGGAACAACTTATTGTCTTCTGTTAAATTTTCTATTTTGCTTATAGTTATTTTTTATAATATTCTGTCACATTGTCTTTAATTATTTTTTTAACATGACCTAATTTCTTTATTGGATCCCAGTTAGCTAACTGATGTTTTTGTATATTAGTTTCTTCCAAAATATTTTTTGCAAAAGTGTTCCAAGAATATGTTCCCTCCACATCTAACGCTAAATTTGAGGAACTTCTCTTAGTTCCAATTGTATTTTTACAAAAACTTAGATGTAGCTTTTCAAGAGGTGTTTTATCTATAAACGTATTGGGATCTACCTCTAAATTGTTCTTGTGACTCTATATAATATAAGTTTGGTTTATAATTTTTTTAAATAATGGTCCATGAAGCTTATTTCAGCATTATTAGTTAAAATAGGATGAATGAGTGTATCAAATATATTCCATGAGCCTTTCACAGGAATTTGACTTAAGTCTGATCAGTAACAAGAGGCTCCCAAGAGCCTGAATCGCTCACCTGAACTACACAGATACATATATTTGTAGATATTATTGTGTATAACCATATGCGATTTAAATTTATGAAATATCTTGGTTAGTTTTCAAGATATTGGGCTTAATTAGTGCAAATTTGGCAAAAATTAGGAAAAAGAACAATATCTCCCACATCAGCAGTCAGATCTTTTCCGAAATTTCAGGACATGTAGATCTTAATATGCTGATCACTTTTGATTCTTGCTTAATTTTGATATCTGAAACCAGTTTTGAGTTATTAGCAAAAATATGAAATTTGTCCCTATGTTCTATTAATAGCCATGGTGGCCATGTTTTTTTATGAATCAAAAATATGAACGATGGAGTTGTAGCATATAAGCTATCAAACAGTGTGCCATGTTAAGATGCAGTTGGTCTTACCGTTTCAGACAAGTCAGGGGGAAAGTAATGAACAATGGTGAATATTGACGCTTTAAGGGCCATAACTCCTAAAAGAAATGGTTCTACAGCTTTGACCTAATTACATGAATTGTAGATCTTGATGTGCTTAATCATATGCAATTTGAATTTTTGAAATATCTTGTATAGTTTTCAAGATATAGGGCTAAATAAGTACAATGTACAGATTTTTGAAAAAAATCCAGAAAAGGGGAAATAACTCCTATGTCGTTTGTTGGATCTTCTTGAAAATTTCAGAGCACATAAATCTTGAGATGCTAATCACTTTTGTCTCCATCAGAATTTTGATATCTGTTACCGTTTTTTAGTTATTTGCAAAGAACTGTAATTTGACCCTATGTTCTATTTTAAGCCATGTAGGCCATATTTTTTGACGAATCAAAAATCTGAACAATAGAATTGTAGCATTAATGCCACTAAACAACTGTGCATAGTTTGGTTGAAGTTGGATGTAAGGTGTCAGACAAGTTAATCTTTGAAATTCAGGGTAAAAGTAATGAAAAATGGTAAATTTTGACGCTTTAAGGGCCATAACTCCTAAAAGAAATGGTTCTACAGCTTTGACCTAATTACATGAAATGTAGATCTTGATGTGCTTAATCATATGCAATTTGAATTTTTTAAATATCTTGTATAGTTTTCAAGATATAGGCTAAATAAGTGCAACATTTTGAAGAAATCCAGAAAAAGGGCAATAACTCCTACATTGGTTGTTGGATCTTTTTGAAAATTTCTGGGCAGGTAGATCTTGAGGTGCTGATCACTTATACCACGAGCCAGAATTTTGATATCTGTGACCGTTTTTGAGTTATTTGCAAAAAACTGTAATTGACCCCCCTGTTGTATTTTAAGCCATGGCGGCCATGTTTTTTTACGAATCAAAAATTCGAACGATAGTTTTGTACACATAATGCCACTAAACAACTATACCAAGTTTGGTTGCAATTGGACTTATGGTGTCGGACAAGTTAACGTTTGAAAAATTGTTTACAGACGACGACAGACGACGACGACGGACGCCAAGTGATGGTAAAAGCTCACCTGGACCTTTGGTCCAGGTGAGCTAAAAACGACTTTTCTGGCCTTATTTGTCATATCTACAGTACTGTTTATCAGACAACCATTGCTATTAATTAAGCATCCCAGGTATTCAAATTCCTATACATTCTGAATAGGAATATTTTTATACTCTGTGAATGAAGTTGGTATATTTACAGGTTTATTTTGAAAAATCATAGTTTTAGTTTTACTGGCATTTAATTGCCATTTATCACAATATTCTGAGAGATTTGTTAAACTATTAATTTTGCAGATAGAATGATAAGGTCATCTGCAAACAGTAAGCTTCCAAGTTTTGAATTTAATAGTGTTAAAGGTTCACATGTAGCGGTAGAAAATATGTCACTTATATATAAACTAGAGGCTCCCAGGAGCCTGAATCGCTCACCTTGTATTCCATGATACTTATATGCTGGATATAACAAAGGACTGCTACTCTGTGGAATTATCAATTTTAATGTTCTAAGGGAAACAACTTCTATCAAGAAAGGTCTTACAACTTTGACCCCATTACATAATTTTTAGATCTTTATGTGCTTAACCATATGCAATTTAAATTTTTCAAATATCTTGTATTGTTTTCAAGATATAAGTCTTAAAAGAGCAAAATTTGAAAAAAAAAAAGAAAAAGGGCAATAACTCCTACAACTATTGTCAGATCTTCTTCAAAACTTCAGGGCAGGTAGATCTTTATGTGCTGATCATTATTACTCAAATAGAATTTTAATATCTGTTACCATTTTTGAGTAGTTTGCAAAAAACTGAAATTTACTTTTATGTTCTATTTTTAGCCATGGCAGCCATGTTTTTTGTCGAATCGAAATTTCGAACGATAATTTTGTAGACCACATACTACTAAACAACCCTACTAAGTTTCATTTCATTTGACTAAGCAGTTTCAGAGAAGAAGATTTTTGAAATGTTGAACAAAAAACTGTGAAAATGGTCAATTTTTACAATCCAAGGGATATAACTCCTAAACGAACGATCCTACAACTTTGACTCTGTTACAACTTTTGTAGATCTTGATGTGCTTATTCATATGAAATCTAATTTTTTGAAATATCTTGTATAGTTTTCAAGATATAGGGCTAAATAAGTATTTTTTTGGAAAAATCCAGAAAAAGGGCAATAACTCCTACATCGGTTGTTGGATCTTCTTGAAAATTTCTGGGCAGGTAGATCTTGAGGTGCTGATCACTTTTACCCTATGCCAGAATTTTGATATCTGTTACGGTTTTTGAGTTATTTGCAAAAAACTGCAATTTACCCCTATGTTCTATTTTTAGCCATGGCGGCCATGTTTTTTGACTAATCAAAATTTCGAACGATAAATTTGTAGAGGATATACTACAGAACAACCCTACTAAGTTTCAATACATTTGGCCAAGCGGTTTCAGAGAAGAAGATTTTTGAAAAGTTGGACGACGGACGACGGACGACGGACGACGGACGCCAAGTGATTGCAAAAGCTCACATTGCCTTCGGCAAGGTGAGCTAAAAAGAAGTACTAGTATTCTTCGTGGTTGTTTGACGAGACAGAAAATGAGGAATTATACTTGGTTTTCTGAAGGAAGCATTTATTTTATTAATCTTTTCACAGGTGCAAATATACCTCGGATTAGTAAATTAAATAGCAAATATTTTGGGACACTTCAAAATAATTCTTTGACTTTGTTTTGCAGAACAAACAAACCAAACCTTTTTTTATAATATATCATAAATCTGTGAATTTATCCATGTAAACTGACCGAAAACAAAATTATGCTAAATTCACCACAAACCAAAATAAAACCGATAGATTTGTGTATTTCTTGTATTTCTCGCCATCTTTTTTTTTCACAAAAAATCATATCGTGCAATCGGATCGACATTAAATTGCCTTTCCAAAGCAGTATCAATAATTAAAGTTTGTTTTTGCCTTCAAAAACAATGTCTCCCCCCGTTTCCCCCAAAAGATCTAAGTTCAAAGGACCATAACTCCCACAAACATTTGAGGATCAAAATTTCCTGGTAACGTGCACAACTACATATGGTGTCCTTTCTAAATACAAAGTTTCATTGAATTCGGTTCATAAATTAAGTTTCAGAGGAGTTGCGCTGACAAGAGGATAAATGAGGATTTTCAGCAAATTCCTAAGTTCAAAGGGCCATAACTCCTACAATAATTTGAGGATAAAAATTGCCTGGCAACATGCTTAACTACATAAGGTGTCCTTTCCTATATACGAAGTTTCGTTGAACTCGGTTTTGGTAGTTTCAGAGGAGTTGCGCTGACAAGATTATAAATGAGGATTTTCAGCAATTTTCTAAGTCCAAAGGGCCATTACTCCCACAAAAATTTGAGGATCGAAATTTCCTGGTAATATGCACAACTACATAAGGTGTCCTTCCTGTATACCAAGTTTCGTTGAATTCGGTTCAGCAGTTTCAGAGGAGTTGCGCTGACAAACTTTGTGACGGACAGACGGACGGACACGACAAAACAATATGTCTCCCCATAAAAGTGGGGGGGGGGGAGACATAATTATATGAAAATCGATAGTTTACTGAAATATTAATGTAAATTATTTAAGAAATTCCGCAGGAATGTTTGAAAGAATGTCACAGAAATTTTATGAAATACTGTTTTGGGCTAAGTAAGTGTTGATGTTACAAGTGTCCAAAATGCATTTTTCCATAGGGGGTTCCCATTGAATTCATTTTTTTTTTAAATAGTTTTTGGCCAATTCGGTCAAAATCTTTCAGTTAAGGTCGGTCATACTGAATTTAGCATAATTTTGATGTAACGACCTTTGTATTAATCCCGGGCCTAGTCAATAGTTGTTTAATTTTCCCTATTATAAAAGAGAAAAGATAAATCACAAATGCAGCCTATCTTTAAAGTTCATAGTACAGTTTAAATGTTTGAGAGAGAGAGCAATAAGCGATTTATCTGACATGACCTTCTTGCCCTGGACCTACAGACACAAATTATCTTACCCTTTTAAAAATTGACAGATAATAAAAATGTTATTTCTACCAATGTAATAAACTTGTATCTATATAAACTCATAGTTAAATTATTTCTAATATCAAGAAAACGACAGGGAGCTGATTCCAAAAAAGGCACATCTTATTTCCAAAAAGGGCACATTGATTTCTTAGTATTTTATGCAAAATGACATATTATAGGCCTATATTACAGTTTCAAAGTGGCCTATATTGATATAATTTCACAAAGTATAAATCATGCATGGAGATAGTTCACTCAAACATCAGTTTTATTACTATAAACCATGAAATGATAATCAAGTGACATGAAAAGGGTAGGGATTTTTTTTAAATCACTAAGGGCACCAGGGAGATTTGAAAAAAAGGGCGGAAGATTTTCCCTAGCTGGAACACTGATCATGATCACTGTCCTTTCTTTTACAAATAATGAGAATATTCAATTGTTCCATATTTATTAACTTAAATTTTAAGGCATGATCCAACTTATCATAAAGCCAACAATCAAAAACTGAGTTAGCTTTTAATATCATAACCATTATCTAAAAGAAAGAATGTAACGCCTTTTCAATCGTTTAAAAAAAGTGATTTAATTGTATCAAAAATGAGACAGACCATTCAACTCAAAACAAGAAATCGAGTCAACTAGGGGACGGACCTACTACGAACAGATCAACCCAGGACGAATCAACCTGGGGACGGACCCATCTGCGACCTTTCTTTTGAATAAATATTTTGTAATATGTGTATGTGTATGGAATATGTTAAAATGATTGTTTTTTCAGCGTTTATTAAAAACTTAACTTCATAACGGTTCTATATATTAAAATATGAAACTGACATAAAATTGCCAATGTTTATCGTGTGTACTAATTATATTGCAAAAGAACAACCAAGCAGTGATTGCAGTTATGTAACCGATTTCCCCTCTTATGAGTTGGAGAATAAAAATAACTTACTCTGCATCAGGAACGTTACTTCTGATTGATGTATTCAGTGTTTTATCATCTGGCACACAAACTTCTGGCTCACTGGTTTAAAAGAACAAAATAAAAATTAAACATTTTAGAAAATAATCACCTTTAATAATGAATATCTAAACGACTTGGCTGGAGTTTGAATGGACCAGAGAGATACGAATTTCGGCATTTGAATGCCAATAGTCCGAAAGGGGGGTGACAAACTCAGTAACACGAACGAGAACTGCACAAAGAAACAAAGAATACAAACTAGAAAATGTGTCTATGAGCCAAAGGATGGCCCTCCAAGAAATTAATCAAAAGTGTTCATGTGTAAAATATAGGTCGCTGTGACCTTATTTCTGGTGGGTGGTGCCATGTTACCAAGACTCATTGAGTAGTGAAATATTATTTTCCCTAATATGTAGTATTCAAGATATGGACCTTAACCAAGAACTTAACCAAAGTCATTCATGCGTAAAATGTAGGTCACAGTGACCTCATTTCTAGTGGATGGTGTCACCTTACCCAAGACACATCTAGTGTTGAAATATCATTGACCCCCAACATCTAGTATCCAAGTTATGCTGGCGTCACACTGTCCCGATTTTGACATACGATGGACACACGAATGTGAAAATTTCAACTTCGGGCGAAGTTACTCACGAAGTTGCTAAAGATCAAAATCAAAGCCGAAGGATATACGATTAGAACAGATGACTAAACGATTAGAAAAGTAGCAAATACTTATGGCTGGGAACCGATTACGAAGTTGTTACGATGTGATCAAGATAAGCCGAGAATTAGATTCGAAGGAGAATCGAAGTTATACGATGGCTGTACGACGTTGTGTATAGCATATGATGGGTCTACGATGCATCCCGACGGATATACGTAGTATGAAATGTAATAACACGACTTGCAATAAGATTATATAGTTTATTGTATATAAATTGTCCTTTGCTGCTTCCATAACAAGTTAAAACGGAGGCTCTCTAAATATACCCCTGCTGTCCCTGATGTCGACCAGTAAGAGTAGATGAGACATTTGATCTAAAGCTCATATGTAGAGGCTGTTAAGATAGAACAGAAAAAAGAGTTGTTGCTTTATCTTGTTTTGTTCGTGCCTTGTGTGAGTTGTCTGAAGCACATATAATCTGAAAACAGCAACTAGATGTTGCAACTATGTAGAAACATTACAACAAAGCATGCATTGTTTTTCCAAATCGCGTTAAATATAACAACGCTTTTTGTAATAAAATTATAGTTCATTCTACAATTTGACCCTTGCTCTTATTATTGGTGTATATATGGATAAAAGATAAAACTAGCTAAGGGCTTTATTAGTATACCCACGCTGCATGTCCATGATGCCGACAAGTAAGAGTGGATGCATGTAATATCTAAATTTAAAATGTAGAGACTGAAGATAGCAAAGAAAACTGATGCTACTTGATTTAATAAGCTCTTTAATTCAAAGTCTAATAAAGTTACGCGAGAGTAATTATTGAGTTGAAACTTGTTATTACGGGAGAATTGATGAAAGCGAGTTATACGCAAAAAATAATTTTTAGATTACCAAAATAAGCCAAATGGGCTTTCGTACTTTTGGCATATAGCGTTTGCGAACGATTCTTGACCTAAGCGTGTTCACTTTACAATACATAGTTCCTTACCGATCCTATATCTAAAAGTCCAAAGGTCCCGTTAACATTTGCGGACCCTAACAGAACGGTAACTTGATCTGTAACCCGTAATGATGGACTCGCATACAGTACACACATAAAGGCAGTTTAATAACTATAAGGGCTTAGAAAAAAGTGTGGGAAACTGAAATTTCAGTGCATTTTCAAAGTCCAAAGTGTTCTAACTCCTGGACCAGAACGGCACGTTAACTTGATTTTAAACTCATCATGGTATACTCATATACCATATATCAATATACGAGTACATGCATAAGGTTTTCAAAAAAGTGCGGAAAACTTATATTGACAACAAGACAGCCGGGCCCGATAGACACACAAACGGGCAGACGTAGTGCAAACCTGAAGCCACCTTCTGCTTTTGTCGGTAGGTGACTGATAAAAACTGAAGTAAGTTAAAAATGTTTAAACCTTTATTTCTGATATTCAAGTATTAAAAGATGCCACCAAATCCTGGTGGAGGACACAGAAGAGGGTAGCAACTGGCAGGAAAGAACAGGACGAAAAGGAAAGCACCAGAATGTTCTAGATCATTACTGTCCTCGTCTTGTTTTGTCTGGAACAATAGCCTAAATATCGCAAATATAACAAGAGGCTCCAAGGAGCTACATAGATACACATATTTTGTAGATATTATTGTCCTTATTCATATGCAATTTAAATTTTTGAAATATCGTGTATAGTTTTCAAGCTACAGGGCTAAATAAGTGCAAAATTTGGAAAAAAAAAATTCAAAAAGGGCAATAACTCCCACATCAGCGGTTAGATCTTTTTCAAAATGTCAGGACAGGTAGATATTAATATGCTGATAACTTTTGATTCGTGCACAATCTTGATATCTGTAACCATTTTTGAGTTATTAGCAAAAAACTACAAGTTACCCCTATATTCTATTTTTAGCCATGGCGGCCATTTTTTTGGACAAATCTAAAATCCGAACGACAGAATTGTAGCATATATGCTATTATACAAGTGTGCCAAGTTTAAATGCAGTTGGTCTTATGGTGTCAGACAAGTTAATCTTTGAAATTCAGGGGAAAAGTAATGAAAAATGGTAAATTTTGACGTTTTAAGGGCAATAACTCCTAAAAGGAATGGTCCTACAGCTTTGACCATATTACATGAAATATAGATCTTGATGTGCTTAATCACAGGCAATTTGAAATATCTTGTATAGTTTTTAAGATATAGGGCTAAATAAGTGCAAAATTTTGAAAAAATCCAGTAAAAAGGGCCATAACTCCTACATCCGTTGTTGGATCTTTTAGAAAATGTCTGGGCAGGTAGATCTTGAGGTGCTGATCACTTATACTCCTGCCAGAATTTTGATATTTGTTACCGTTTTTGAGTTATTTGCAGAAAACTGTAATTTGACCCCTATGTTCTATTTTTAGCCATGGCGGCCATGTTTTTTTACGAATAAAAAAATCCGAAAGATAGTTTTGTACACATAATGCCACTAAACAACTGTACAAAGTTTGGTTGCAATTGGACTTATGGTGTCGGACAACTTAACGTTTGAAAAATTGTTTACAGACGACGACAGACGACGACAGACGACGACGAAGACGGACGCCAAGTGATGATAAAAGCTCACATGGACCTTCGGTCCAGGTGAGCTAAAAATGATGATCACAATAATAAAATTAAAGTTAATGTGTCTATTTCATAGTACACAGAAACGATGACCAAAAGATTAAATAGATGTCCGTCCCTTAATCTTCATCTTTCGTACATGTACATATACATTTATTTTTGTGAAAATTCATCCTCGGAAACCCAGGGGTTCTTCATTTGCATACTCATTCATCACGTGATGAATGAGTGTGCGAATGAAGAACCCCTGTGTTTCCGAGGATGGTGAAAATTATGAAAATAAGTACTAGTATATAGAAATTAAAGGAAACTTAAAAGAGAATGAACCATACGACAAATTTATACTGTTAAATAATTTTGTATTTAGAAATTATCTTGCTTCTTAACTGTGTCGTGTTTCCGTCTTCATACCATTACCCTATGCCATTACTCCAAATACGACGGCTATACGAATAGAAAGCAAGGCCTTTACGACGTCGTGTTCCAATCGGGGACAATCGGGGACAATCGGAGAACTTCTCGTTTCATTCGTGTCTCCATCGTTAGATAAATGTAACCGACGACCGTAAGAACGCAATACGAAATGATAAGATGCAATCACGAAGGCATTGCGATGCAAAAGATGGAATTACGAATACAACACGAAGATGGGCCTTCGCACGAACCTTCGGCAGTTTTTTAACATGTTAAAAATTAGGAAGGCATCACGAAGTTGTTGCCGAACTTGGAATATTTCCGCCGATGGTACCGGTGCTTCGATGGTAAAAGATGGCAACACGAATAGCGCGATTTGGATACGATCACACCCGATTAAGTAAATATCCATAATCGCGTATCCATCGGGGACAAAATCGGGATAGTCTGACGCCAGCATTATAATTTAACCAAAATTGTTCACCAACATGTCAGTTGAGAGGTACTATAGGGATATTTTGTCTTATTCAAAATACAAATTTGAACATTTTGAATGCAAAAAAAAAACTGTACCGACAAATCTGTGCTATCTTAAACAAATTACATATGTGGATACAATAAGGTATGTCCATATGTAGGTCCTACTATACTTTATTTGACCTGATAATAAGCCGTTTGAGCTGTACATATACTCAGATTCTTCAAAATTTTCAAACTGTCTTGATACTGCCAAAGTGACAAAACTTAAACTTTAACCTGGGTAAAGTCGGGAATAATGCAGTATAATGAAAATTTTGTATTATACATTGTCCATGTTGTCACAGTATTAAAACATCGCCATTGCTTATAGCTTACTTAATGCATCTTTTTAATACAATGTAAATGATTTAACTTCGATTCCTGTACATGCCACAACAAGAACAGATACATGTAGGACCCCTACCCGAAGCTTTACTGAGAAAAATGTTACGAAAATAGAGTAACTGACGCACGCATATACAGGCGCCGGTATTTGTACGTCCCCTGAAGATCTGATTGATTCAAAAAAACAAGCAGATGATAATCAACTGACCGACAGCACGGTAACTCACTGTACTGATTATACATGTATAATCTAAACATATGTATGTATTATGTTTAAGAACGATACTTTCGATTTAACGAATTCCAATTTTCTATTCACTCCAAAAGACTTGGAAACCAAGTAATAGGTGCCTAAAAAGGGGACTGTCCGACAATACGATACTTCATCGCTGTGCTTAAGCAATATCAATGAATATACTCAATCTGAATTTAATATCTTGGGTAAGGAAGTAACCATTTGATTTTTTTTTTTTTTTTTTTTTTGGGGGGGGGGGGGGGGGGGCTATATGGATATTTTCTTCGTCCTGCCTTTTTATTTTCAGAAAAAAAACGAGCCTGGATTTTTTTGACGCGCTAGCGCGCCCCAATTTTTTTATTTTTTAAAGCTACTACATGTATTAATTTTTCAACCAAAAATACCATCCTGCCTTTTTTTCATTCAAAGCACTGTCCTGTCTTTTTATTTCTGGATTTTTGCCATCCTGCCTTTTTATTTCAAATTTCACCATAGCCCCCCCCCCCCCCCATACAAATCAAATGGTCGCTCCCTAACAGCTGACAAATCTGTAACGAAAGTGTAAACGTATTAACGGACAAAAAATTGATTTATAATTTAGCTGATTGTTAAACTCTTTACTCATTCACTTTTAATAAAGAAATTAACTTACTCTGCACCAGTAACGCGATTGCCTCTTGATATGTTTAAATTCTCTAGTCCACCAATGAGCGCATCAACATCCTCTGCACTTGAGCTTGTTGGAGAAAAAAAGACATAAACAATAGACATTTTTACTTGTAGATCATATACGCCAATTCCTTAATCATGTTAATGTAAATATTCTCATCTAAATAATTTAGAATCTTCATCGTGCATACACTGTATCACACTGACAATATAACTGTACAATTTCACATCACAAGCGTTTTTGTGTATGATTTTTTATTTATTTATTGTGTGTACATAAAAAAAACTACTATCACTGTTTTAATTGTACTTTCCACAGTAACATAGTGGTTGTCAGATTTTTTTGAAACACAAAATACATAATAAAAAATAAAACCATACACCCAGACGTCTGTGTATCACAACAGTGCTTCTGTTCTTTAAACTTTAATTATAACTATTCTATACAAGTCTTAGACTAAATATTTTTTTACAACAATTTACGTACATTTTCATGTATCAACCCGTTTATTCTCATTTTTGTTGGTTCATATCCTGATTATATGTGTAGAACGTTTTATGATAAAAGCATATCCTACATTTTGTAATAATGTAACTTAAACGTGTAGGACGGATGAGCGGACCCCAACAGTCTACTGTTTAGCGGAATATTTTCTCAGTGGTTGAATTTTCGGTTATTTTCGCGGGTCGACGGAAATCTCGAAAATATCCATGTAACACAAATCATATTTAAATCAATCGCATACTTCGACAATAAAACCCCCAAATTTTTTCACTTACCTTATGATTAAAAAAAAATTGAATAACCTGCCTCTCTACTTTCGCAGACACGAAAAAAAAACTTACTTTCCACTTGTCTCGAAGAGTTGATTATCTAACTTCTTAAAATTATCTGTAAATTTGGAGTTCAAACTTTCCAAAAGTTTATTGCTGAATTTATCATAGGTTTCTAATGCTGGATTTGGATTTTCCCATTTTGCAAGAAACAACAGCGGATTACGTTCCCCCAGTAAATATTCAAGATTTTGCTTCACTCTCAGTAGTTTTGAAAATTCTTGACTAATACATGAAAGCCAAGAATCGACATCCTCGATATCGGTTTTCAATTCTTCCAACACAACCCTTGCATCATCTTCACTAGTCATGTTTGTTTTTCCATCATACTGCTGCCTGGCAAAATCCTCTGAAACCTTTTTCAAGAGTGACTTATATTTGTCCAGAGTTCTTTTAAGATCTTCTTTGAAATGATCCTCTTGTTTTATTCTCGTTTCCAGTTCTTGAATGGAACCAAAGATTTCTTTATCAATTGCATAAAAAGCATCAGAAATAGTAAGAACATAATGCTTGTGGTGAGAATAATCGCGACAAAACCCACATACAAGACATTTACAGACAGAGCAAAATCCGTTAAAATATTGGTCATGAAGAGCGCACAGGTGCAGTTTGTCTTTTAACACTGATTGGCAAGATTCGATGTGTAGTTGTTGACATTTTTCACACAATTTTAAGCCACAATTCAGACAACACGTAAATATTTTTCGATGATCAACGCCAAGCGGGTCACAAAAATTACACCTGAATATTGCATCGGCCATTGTTAACGCCTTACGGGTGTATGTTTTACTTCCTGGTTGTAAATGCTTATTTATAGTTCACTGTCATGACTATTAATATATTATATATGTCGCGTAAATTTGTAAACATGTGTGTATTTAAACGAGTAAACATTACAGAAACTATTGAAGGTGCTTGTGGATAAACACAAGACACATTTAATTTGCAAAACCTTGCACTGCTTCAAATTTAGTAAATTAGGTCATATCAGTAATCACTGTGTTCGTGTTTACAAATACTTTTCTTTTAACTACTGTGGGGCTCCCGCAGGGTACCCCCCTCAGGTCGCAAGGTCGCTTTTAAAAGGGGCGTGAGGTCGCAAGGTCGCTTTTAAAAGGCATATTTTGGCGGAGGTCGCAGGTCGTTTTTTGGCATAGGTCCATTTTATGAAGTGTAGGTCGGAAGTCGCCCTTAAAAAGCCCTCAGGTCGCAGGTCGTTTTTAACCCTGCGGGAGCCACTACTGTGTCTGAAAATAAAAAGTTATGAGGAATCAAAAGTACATGGGATTTACTTAAATCCCATGGGATTATGCAATATCCCATGGGATTTTTAACAAATCCCATGGGATTTATTTTAGGGTGGGAAACGTTCGTCATCAACAACGTTTCGTACACACCGGGAAAACGGTGCCAACGACAACACATGGTAAGAACTTTCTCATTTTATTTACTTATTTTTTGCAATTATCTTAAACAAATGTTCTCAACATATCCCTAGTCGTCCGAGAGGTGTATTAATGTTTCAAATTGTACGATTTAAGCGCTAGTTTTCTCAAACACTTCGACACTTTCGCTTTTGAGGTAACGTTTCGGCCACATTTTTTCTCCATAAACTAAATTTTAAGTGTATATACGCATTTTACTCAATAAATGTCTGCTCCAAAATCAGCAAATAGTCGAATAATGTTCCTATAATTAATTGTTTTGAAGAAAACACTCCATTTTGTGTATCTAGGAAATTTTTTTCAAAAAACGTTGTCGTGCACATTCGCTTCGAGTTGCGTTGTCGTCCACATTTCTTAATTCAAAAGTCTCAGTTAAGCATGAACTATTCCTTCAAAAACAGCTCATAGTGTAAAGATGCTTATATTTCCAATCTAGTTCTAAGAATGTTTCACTCTTAATTTGTGAGCAATCATTATCAGTCGTAAAATATTGTGTGTTTTCGGGAAATCAATGACACGAAAGATAACAAAACTTACTTTACAGATACGAAAAAGGAAGCCAAATTAATGACAAATTAGAAATTTCGTTGTAAGAAACTCAAACTGAAACAACAGACAAAACTAAGACATCGTCTAAGTCACACTCTAAGAAAAGAGCACGTCAATTACTAATCCTTTTTTTTATTTTCTTACAGTGTCCGATATCGAAGGATAAACTTTTATCCGATCGCAATAGACGAGTTTTTATAACTTTTTGATGAATCATAAGTTAGTTTAGCTCACCTGACCCGACCCTAGGGTCAGGTGAGCTATTTTCATCACTTGACGTCCTACATGTCCTACGTCAGTCCTTCGTCCGTCCGTTAACGTTTTGGAACGTTAGTAGTTATTCCCCTAAGAGTGTCAAAAGAAGATAATAACAAAGTGCCATCAGTTGCTAAAATATTACCATACACTTTACTTCATGACTATATGATGTCATATGACCCCTTTATAAATTTATAATCCTTTCAATGTGATGTATTTGTTTGCCTAATAGCCTATTTAGGCTCCTGTGTGTCTCTTAGGGTTTCAGGGTAATACGTGGATGTAAATATAAATATTTAAAGTTTGTTTATGTAATTTCCTAGAAATGGAACATCTAGCCTGGGTTAAATAAGGGACGGACCATTTAACTTGAAATGGGGGCTTGGGTTTTTTGTTTTGATCAGAAAAAAAATATTTTTCGAAGACGTCGCGACAGAATATTTTTTTTCATTATCAGCATTATTTTTTATAGCAGAAATCCTTCTTCAGAATATTTTTTTTCTTACCTTCAGCTGCCAAAATATTTTTTTTCATCAAAAATAATTTTCAGAATATTTTTTAAGAAAAAACCAAGCCCCTCCCTTCAAGTTAAATGGTTGGTCCCTAACACATCTTAACTTTGGATTTTTCCTCAAATTTATATAGGAATTCTTAAGAGAGAATTTGAGTTGAGGAAACGAACCCATATGATGAAGAAAAAAATGAATGAAACTGCAAACATTTAAATATCAAAAGAAATGTGGACGAAAACGCAACTTGTGGCGAATGTTCACGACAACGTTTTTTTTTTAAAAAAGTTTCCTAGATACACAAAATAGAATGTTTTCTTCAAAATAATCAATTACGGAAACTTAATTTGACTGTTTTCTGATTTTGGAGCAGACATTTATTGAGTAAAATGCGTATAAACACTTAAAATATAGTTTATGGAGAAAAAAATGTGGCCGAAACGTTACCTCAAAAGCGAAAGTGTCGAACTTTTTGAGAAAACTAGGTAAGCGCTTAAATCGCACAATTTGAAACATTAATACACCTCTCGGACGACTAGGGATATGTTGAGAACAATTGCAGAAAATAAGTAAATAAAATGAGAAAGTTCTTACCGTGTGTTGTCGTCGGCACCGTTTTCCCGGTGTGTACGAAACGTTGTTGATGATATAAAAATGGGTATAGTTTTAAGACAATTTTATATAAAAATGGGTACACTATTTAATTTTCATTGGAAGAAATCTGGGGCCTGTTTAACAAAAGTGTCTTATGACTAAGACGTGTCTAAAGATGGTCTATAGACAAATCTTAGACCTAAATCTGTTTATCGAAGACGTCTTATTTTTAGACATCGCAAATTTTTAATCCTAAAATTAAGACTACGAATTAGTTGTCTTATGGTGGTCTTTAGACAAAAATTGGTTTTAATATTTTTTTTAAGTAAACAAATCCTGAATATACATTCCGTATTTTTGTCTTTGGTGAATTTTAACATAGTATAAGTTAGTCTGCTAAATATTCGAGTAAATACGGACTCCTGAACGCACACCTTATTTTTGCACGTGAATTACATTATAGTGTTACGTAACCGTTTCTTAATTCGTAAGTATTTCAGATTTTATTCAATACACTCAGACATAAATAAATAAATAAATAAATAAATAATCTTTATTTCCTAATCATAGGGCCCATTAGGGCATATCAATCACAAATCATATATATGTTTGTCATTATGATTACAAAGATAATACACATAAACATATAAAAGATACATTAGAAACATGAGAGCCAGCTTTCAACTAATTAATATGCAAAGATTAAAATAAAATTTACATTTATGACTATTTAATCCTACATTTAATCTGAGTTTTGTCTGTGTACTGCAGATTCTAATAAAGAGCAAAGGGAGTCAACAAAAGTGGTTTCTTCATTTGACATGATCCATATAAAAAGTTGTTCATTATTTAAAGTCCTGAGATTTGGATACATGTCATAATAAAAATTTAAAAAAGAGTGTCTTTTAAGCCTGTACTTGGGACATTCCAAAAGATAATGGAGTTCATCTTCTACCTTGTTCATATCACAATTTTGACATGTTCTTTCTTGTTTTGGGATGACTTCCTGTTTACCAATATTGTTGATACGTCGCTCATAGCGCCCAGTCTCAACTCTTAATTTATGGTTGCTTAGCCGAAACTTTGTTAGTATTTTTCTATTATTGGAATATGACGGGGAGGATAAATAGTTTTCTATGGTAAAAGAAGTTTTGAAATTAAAGTATGTACACAACTTACCCTCTCCCCTTGAGTATGATAATTTTATCTTATCCCAAGTTTTGAGAAAATTTAGCTTTAAACACTGTTTTAGTGATCGCTTAAAGTAGGCTTGTTTGAAATTTTTAATGTTATCAATATTTATATTGAGCGTGTTACAGTAAAAGACAACATTTGAGTACCACGTACACTGGTTAACATTCTTTTTGTACATCTCTTTATATTCTATAAGGGCACTGTTTAAAAGATTTGAAGGAGATTTTTCAAGTCTGTAATAGTACATTAAAATAGATTTCAATGCTTCTAAATATAATGGATACCTCCCAAGTTCTGATAAAACTCCAATACCTGTTGTAGTTTTTAGACACCAAGTATATATTTACAAAATTTATAGTTCAGTTTTTCAAATTCCCACTCCTTGAAAATGTCATACAAGTCAAGATTCTTTCTTTTGTTGGTAATGTTAAGAGTGGCCCAATTTTCACATCCATACAACAGTATTGGTTTAATGCAGTGATCAAAAAGATGTAACAGAGTTTTAATACTTGGATGTGAAGATTTCATATCTTTATATAACTTAAAACATGCTTTTAAACTTTTCTGAAATAACTGTTTTTTTGCCTCTTTAAATTTACCAGTATTTTCTATAACAATACCAAGATATTTGTATTGTTTTACACTTTCCAAAACATGATCTCCAATTTCAAAATTTTCTTTAATCACTTTGCCATTATTATTAAATATCATGACTTTAGATTTATTGGGATTCACTTCCAAACACCACTCTTTGCAATAATTAGATAGAAGGTTCAGTTTGTTTTGAAGACCTGTTTTTGATGTTGCAAAAATCACAAGGTCATCTGCATATAGTAAACATGGTATTTTGATATCATTTAATGTAACTTGATCTGATTCACTTTCAAGGAGAGGGGGTAGATCATTAATAAAAAAATTAAATAAATTAGGGCTTAACACGTCGCCCTGTCTGACTCCAACTTTTGCTGTGAAAAATCTTGTTAAATAATTATCTATTTTGACACAAAGTCTATCTTCTGAGTACAATGATTTTAATATATTGTAAAAATAACTGTTTATATTATGTAATTGCAGTTTATACAAAATACCAACATGTAAAACAGTATCAAAGGCTTTACGAAAATCTATAAAGCATGCATACAATTTCTTATTTCCTAATTTTAAATATTTTTCAACAATACATCTCATCACAAAGATATGGTCAGAAGTTCTGGCTTTTTTTGAAAAACCTATTTGTGTCTCATGAATTATTTTATTAGAAGTTAAAAAGTTGTCAAATCGATTATTTAATATTAGATTAAAAAGCTTCCCAAGAGTATTGTTAATTGCAATTCCTCTATAATTTTCAGGTTTATCTCTGCTTTCGGATTTAAAAATAGGGCATATATAACTTTCTGACCAGACCTTAGGATATATAGTTACCTGATGAAAAAACAGCATTAAAAATTTTCAGTAATATCTTATTGGTATATGTTCTTGCTGCTTTTACCATTTCATTTCTGATGTTATCAAGGCCAGGACTTTTACCAGACTTTAAGCCATTAAATGCTTTATTCAACTCGGATTCAGTCATTTTGTTATCCAGAATACTAAAGCTGCTTATGTTACTTTCCAAAGATTTTAGCTTTTCTTCATTTTTTTTAATTTGACTTGCTTTGCTTTCTTGTATTGAAGTTAGGTTTGAGAAATAGTTAAACCAGGTTTCACTGTCTATATTACTCTCAGGCTTTACAGATGTGTCATTTCTCAGAGTATTGACAAGTTTCCAATACTCTTTTGGATTGTCAGTCTCTAGATTTTCAAGCTTTTGTATAATCATATTTTTAAATTCAAGTTTCTTTTGTTTTCTAAGCTTTGCATATTTTTTATTTGCTTTGAAGAAAGATCCACGGATCAAGGGATCTTTAGGATATTTACTCATTAGAGCAGCTTTATCTTGTACATATTTTTTCATGTTACACAGATCGTTATCAAACCATTTTTTATCTGTCTTCTTCTTTTTCTTCTTTTTATTTAATGTAAGTTTACAAACTGTGTCAAAGAGAGAATGAACCTTATTTGTTATACTGTTGATCCCCTCTTGGCTAAAGTTAATTTCCTCTGAGAGTATGCTTTCAATTTCATTTTGGACCGCTGGTAAAGTAAAACCTTTTTGAAAGCTAGCTAGACTTTCCTCATTCCATTTATAGGGCAGAGGAAAATCTTTCAAGTTTTTATTTGTACATTTCTTGGTTTCAAAAGATGCTAAGATTTTAAAAGAAAGTTTACAATGACAATCTGAAAAATCTGGCTTAAAGTCTGATACATTCATATACAATATATTATTTATTAACTGTTCTGTAACCAATACATAGTCAAAAACACCACAACCATTATACTTATAACAAGTAAATTTTCCAGTACTGTTACCAAATATTCTACCATTTAAAATACGCAATTGGTTGGTAATACAAAATTCAAGTAAATCTTTCCCTCTAGAATCTATAATTGTATCACAGCTGGCTCTCTTTTCAGTTATACAATCTATTGAATAATTATTGTTATGTAATGGGACATGGACAATGTTATCATTATATATAAAGTCATCTTCATTTCCAGTCCTTGCGTTAAAATCTCCCAGAAAAATTACCTCCCCCTTTTTACTATATTTTTCTAAAAAATCTTTTTCCAAGATTCAATCATATTGATGTTACTTTTTGGACTATAATAGACAACACAAATAAAGATATCTTTTTTTAAATTAAAGAATTCCTTATCAAGTTTTATCATTGGTATTCTGTTGTGCCATCATTCATAAATTTTACCCCTGATCTAATATTTTCACGATTCAAAACACCAATTCCTCCAAAAAATCTATTGTTCTTGGATTTTTTTCTACAGAAAGGAAAGTACTGAAAATTCTTAAAAGAGATTTGAGTATCGTACCCAACGTGTGTTTCTGTGAGTAAAACCATATCGTCGTCTTTAAATTGCGAAATAAAATTGGGGTCGATAGTTTTATCATGATTTTCAGATTTTAAGCCTCCTACATTCCACGTTGATATATTTAGTGATGTTCTCATTTTATTAGTTTATCCTCTTTTGAAAATTGTTTCTCAATTGTATTTTTTATTCTCTATAGGGAGGTTATATGTATATAATTGAGTTATTATTAAATGCCACAAATGAGGTTATAAGCCTTGATTAGGATATAAAGATAAAAGTGAGGTCTTATCACCCAGATACTTAAAGGGAAAATTCACGAATTTTGACTTATGGTCTTAAATGATAGAATATGTCATCAAAAATATATATCCAAATTTTTTTCAAAAAATTCTTATTTATAACAGAGATATTTGGCATTTTCTGATTTCAAAAGTAACTCAGTGACGTCAGTGAGATGGTCTCGAGTGCATTGTGGGATATGACCGGATATCTGTGTATTACATCTTCATCCGATTAACGCTATATAATCGATATCGATATTATATTTAATAAAACACAGTGGTGACGCGTGGTCTAATTGGTAAACAAAAGAAAATATTTAATAACGATAAACCGATACGCAATAACATAATTCTTATGAAGATTTCTTTCAAATATAAAGTATTTTTATCATTATTTGCGAACAAAATTTTTAATTAATGATTTTTTTAAACATCAATATTAAATAATTAAATCATGATAATAATTAAAATTCTGCTACATAATTCTAATCTTTTCCATAAATTACTCAGTCTATTTTAATTTACATCGTTAAAATGATTTGAAAATTTTCCCTTCCAATGATAATCACGCTTTTTTAAAACAACAGGGTGTCACCTTGCCAGACATCCCAGGTGTTAATTGCAAATTGGTGATTACGTAATTTGCCCCAGGTAAGAATTTTGTATATTCGACGTAAACCTTTTCCCCGGCCTTTTAATCTCATTAGACAGCTATTAAACTGAATAACTGATCATTGAAAGGCTATCGATCAGTTTAACGGATTAATTCAAATCAATTAAGCATGTCTAATAGTCACCGAATAAAGATCAAAGAAGAGACGGTGATCTTCAGTTGGGTATTACCTTTTCTTAGACTCTTTCGTCTCCTGACTGTTAAACGTGGTTTAATAAGGTTTTTGGTTTTGAAAAAGATTAATCGTAATTTTGAGAGAATGAGAAAAATAATTGCTATATAATATACCTTGCACCAATGTCCCTTCTTAATATTTGTAATGTCTGATTACGTGAGTGACGTGTCTGCTAGCAGCTTTAATTCTGCAGATTTGGTCGAATTGGGTCACTCAGGGGCATCAACTTGAACCAGAATATACGGAGGAAGAAATCCGGTAGATAGAAGAGTTGGAGATAAATCGCTAGACTGAATTTCAAAGCAACCCAATTTGACACTCAATGGTGCAAATGTTCCGATCGCTGTGTGCCAATGTCCTTGCTCGCAGAATGCCTATGCTGCCACGAGTTTACATTATTCACAGATATCTTCGACCCTGGTACAACCACGACTTCAATATAGTTTGTTTAAACCCGCGGTTGTGCTGAAAATTAGTTAAATTAGTTTCTTGTGGTACAAACGCCAACGGGGAGAGCACCAGACGTCCTATTAAATAAGCCAACAAAAAGTTAACAGTACAAAACAAGGAAGTAATAATGTAAAGGCAAGGTAACTTTAGATACCACTTTTTAAATACATTATCATTCATTTATTTGATTTTACAGTCTTAATTGAAGTCAGAGCAGACTTATGGCATACAGACAGTTTGTATGTTGGGTCAGAATATGTCTACCTTTAGGAAGAAACCATCGTGTTGTGCTGCCAGCTTGTGTTGTGTCTGTCATCAGAAAAGAATGTCCTTCTGCAGATGGACAATACGTACGAAGGATTTAGAGAGTGTATTAGTGACACAGACTCTGAATAGATTTTCCTTCAATGACTTATACCTTTTTTATAGTGGTGACACTAACTTATAAAATGTATTATCATAACCTCACATAAACTCATTTCATCTTGTATTTATGTGGTTTTTGTTGTTGTTGCTGATTATAAGGGGGCGACCATTGGATTTTCATGGGAGGGCTTTTGTGAAATTAAAAAAAAGGCAGGATGTCAAAATTAAATAAAAAGGCATGGTAAGATGTTGTTTTTGGCTGAAAATTTTATAGTTAGAAAAATATCCAGGCTCCAGTGTTCTCGAAAATAAAAAGGCAGGACGAAGTGAAATATATATATCTAAAGCCCCCCTCCCTAAAAAAATCAAATATTCTAACTTTCATACGAAACGCCAGATCTAAATTATTAATTTTGTATTGGTACTTTTATTTTTACTTTGGAACCGATCTGACATTTTAAATATTAGAAACGGGCGTCAGACAAAGTTTAGAGTTTGACATGTAGAACTTTCTTACATTGATTTCATTCTAAAGTTGAAGTGTGGTCAAGGAACTATATAATTCCTTGGTGTGGTTGTCTATCTCATGCCCCATCTACGAAAGAAGGAGTAGGAGGACATATAGTGTCTGGTTTCGTACGTCCGTCCGTACGTCCTAATGTTTGAAGATCGGGCATTATGTCTTTTGGATATATATGTATTATTGTTTGGGCTTCTTATGCAGAGAAATACAAGTGATAAAATATTTATACTTTTTATAATTTTACGAACACAAGATTGTGGTATATACTCATACGGCTGTCTACATGAAGGTAACACGAAGCGTTTTCTGTATAGTGTGCTTTTTTGTTTTACTTTTTAAAAGAGAAACGTAAAAAAAACAAAAAACAAAAAACCTTCAAAAATCACCCGAAGAAGAACAATTTCACTATTTTTCACAGATAAAGAGGTCTTCCGTTGTACATTGTAATAAATAATTAACAGAAACAAATGATATCTTTTTCTGTCATAAACCATTACACAACCACCTGTTAATTACCATCCCCGGGAAGTAAGTAATACCTGGGAGTGTCACAAGTTCAAATACGTTGCCCCCCGACTGTGAATTACTATCTTCATATAGGTAAAAATAATATTATCTTCTTTATAATGAACGAAATTAAGAAATCTTTTAAAGATTAAAAAAAATACATTTGCGCATTTTTAAGGAATGCATAGGGAATGGATAAAAAGATGAAGAAAAAATTGTTGTCTGTTTTAAAATGTATATTTACTAGTTATTAAAAATATTCTGTATAAATGCACAGTTATAACTGAAGTGTTAAAACGCTATACAAAACAAAAAGATAAGTTTTATTCCGCTTTCGGTTATATTCTTAATTTTACACCCACCCGTTATAATTCTTTTTTTTTTAAACAAAACTGACATTTTTGTCTTGTGGATTTGTGGATTTTTATAGCAAAGATTCTGACCGTTACATACTAGCCCGGTCATTCTAGGTAATAATGTAACATGTAAGAAACGTTTGCCTAGAAAATAATGAAATTATTATTGACGAATATAGATAGATATAAACATTTTTCATGGACAAAAGAACACTGCTTATTATTAAGTCACCCTCTAAAGATGTTGCTTCAAAATAGTCTTCACACACAAACTTGTATACTTGACATTGCTGATAGTGGATGGCAAATCTAAAGACTGGACCCTTTTAAGATGCAAGTCTGTCTTTTTCTTTAGGTCAGGAAAACGGAATAACACTTAACCGTTACTACGCTGAGTAGAACAACCATCTATCTTCATGATCATGCAAGACATTTTTAAATGACGATAGAGTTGACCATTGCGTGTCAATATCGTTTTGGTACTTTGTGGTTATTGGATATTAGGTGATGGTCACGTGACAATAGGGCCTACTAGCCGTACAAAATGGCCGCACCCATCGTTCTAATTTATCGATACAAAACGCTCTCATACTCGCTTATTAGTGAAGATTGAAGAGTTTTACATGTATATTTATGTTTAGTAAAATGTGATGAAAAACATATGTAAAAATTATTTTTTTGCGAATTTTCCCTTTAACACAAAAATAAGAAATAAAAATATTCGAGATAAGAGATATAAAATAAGTTGAAAATACTTTTTAGTGTTTCACAATTATAAATGTAATAGCTACAATGTAAAAACCAAGATAAACTAAATTTTAATTACAACAATTTGTGCTACTGATTTAGCTAACTGATTTCAGTATCGTCCACCTCTACCACGTCCTTGCCCTCTGTAGTTTTGATTGCCTCTACCTCTGTTATTATACGAAGTGTTGTTTTGTCTTCTTGGAATTCGTTTTGGAAAGCCGAGTATTTTGTCTATGATATCTCTTATATTTGATGCAAACATGGCTGTTCCATTTTTGGTCAGATGAATTCCATCTTCATTGATGAATTGAGGTAAGGCCTCACCTTTATATGCCATATTTGAGTTGTCACAGAATTTGACCATTTCGTCCTTTCTTAGGCGATCTTGAATCATAACACTGACTAGCTGACCTTTGAAATTGAGTTCGTCTGAGTCCTTTCTCGGTGTCGGGAGAGAAATCACTGTTTGTGTTGTTGGAAACCTGTCGTGTATTGTAGTAATGATTTCGTACATCTTGTCTACACATGTTTGAGCTGAGTCATTTTTCATCGAGTTTGTAAGAGAGTGCAGAACTATAATTGAGGGTACTTTCTGAGCAGGTAGTGTAGTAATTTCACGTTTAGTTTCTTCTAATGTGTATGCTGTTACTTTGTCTGCGGTGTAATTTGTAGAAAGTTTTTCAGTTTCGATCCCTGCTATGTTTGATGTTCCTATAATTGTTATGTGTGGTTTTCTGCTAAACGGAACTTTCTCAAATGAACGCGAGTCACTTTCCTCTCTACTGTTATGAATTTTCTGACTGAGTATTTCCTGTTCCCTGTCTTCCAACTTTTTCTGTAATGAGTGAAGTTCCTCCTCAAGCTTCTCAATGT
Source organism: Arcuatula senhousia (assembly GCA_963971305.1). NCBI lineage: Eukaryota > Metazoa > Mollusca > Bivalvia > Mytilida > Mytilidae > Arcuatula > Arcuatula senhousia. The sequence goes on from OZ020312.1 coordinate 38,805,189, forward strand.
CTGTGGAAGCTTTGGTGACATTCGCCAATATAAATATGTAACATGAGGTCAAGCAAAATATACAAATACAAATATTAAACAACAAGGAAATTAAGCACATAAATATCAGATACAAATTAGGGACTCCAGAATATATACATTCACAGTAAATGGTAACTATATAAATAATCTTACAAAGATGAGATTTTCTTAACAAATACCGATAGTTTTTTTTTAATACAGGAATATTGCAAAGAGATAACAGTCCGCTCATTTTACTACTATTTGGATGCTCATAATAATATTTTGCCAAGAATTTTTGGCGCAGAATTTTAATAATTACATTGTCACACACAAACAGTACATGGAACTCATCACCTACAGAGTTATCACAAAAAGAGCAAATTCTTTCATGCCTTGGGATGTTATGCCATCTCCCCGTTTCAATAGGCAAATGAACATTTGACGTGCGTAGTTTAGTAATCCAAATGCGGTTAAACTCCGGGAGTTTAACTAAATAGTTTTCGAGGCCAAAAGATGACTTGCAAAGAGAGTAAAATTCGCCTCTTGAGGAGCTGGCAATATCGCAATACCAAGATTGAATAAACTGGTCATGTAGAATTTGCTTAATATAATTAATATTAAGAGCAGGACACTGATTCATAAACCACTCACTTTTACCAATTTCATTAAAAATATTTTTCATACAATTAATCCACTTGAATGTCTTGATGTCATTCAATTTCAGCATCAAACGATACAGTGAGTTACATAATTTGCCCTCGTTTTGAACTAGTCTACCCCAAAAAGAAATCATTCTCACTTTGACACTTATTTTGAGCGGAAATCTCCCAAGTTCTCCGTACACCATGTAATTTGGTGTAGTATTTCTGACACCAAGTATTCTTTTACAAAACGTCAATTGTATTTGCTCAATGGCATTAATATTTTCAAATCCCCAGACTTCAGAGCCGTACAATAATATAGGTTCAATCATACAATCAAACATTTTCAATTGAAGGTCTATAGGGATATTCTCGTTATTTATCAGTTTATAAATACTAAATAAAGCTTTTTGAGCTTGTTCTACTCTTTTCTTTCGAGTTTCAATCAAACATCCATTGTATTTAAAAATAACTCCTAAATATGTATATGAATCAACAATTTCAAGTTTTTCTCCGTTCAGATAAAATTCTACTTCTTGTCTGGTTTTACGTTTACAAAAAATAATAACTTTCGTTTTGTTAACATTTACTTCAAGCTTCCACAAATCACAGTATCTTTTAAATATATCTAAAGAATTTTGCATATTATCTGGACTTTCAGCTAAAATAATTGTATCATCTGCATACAATATCACAAAAAATTTTAAATAAATATGAATTTCATCCATCATCTTCTTTTCAATAGTTTCAAGAGATAGTCCGTCAAGCTGGGCAAAAAATGTTTCTAAATCGTTTAGAAAAATGGAAAATAAGAAGGGAGACAAGTTCTCTCCCTGTCTGACTCCAGTAAGGCAAGGAAAGAATTCCGTCTGTCCTCCACTACATTGCACACATGATTTGATTCCATCGTACATGTTGTATATAACTTTAAAAATCTTCCCCTTTATCTCGCTTTTTAGTAATTTTGTTCATAAACCTTCCCTCCAGACTGTGTCGAAAGCTTTACGGAAATCAACGAAAGTGCAGTATAGTTTTTTTTCCATACGCAAAGTAAAATTCTATAAGAGCATGTAAAGTAAATATATTATCAAGAGTCGAATACCCTTTTCTGAAACCCGCTTGGCTTTCGGACAGGACATTAAACTCATTTGAGAATACATTCAATATAGAGTTCAAAATACACGTAAAAAGTTTACCCATACAACTAATGAGGGTAATCGCACGATAATTATCTGGATCTGCAGGATCACCCTTATTTTTATATATAGGTTTTATAATTCCTTGTGTCCAGCTCTCGGGAACAATACCACTATCTAAAACTAAATTAAATAAGTCACAATATATAGATATAAGTTGAAGTGATGAGTATTTAAGATATTCATTAATAATCATGTCTGTACCTGGTGCCTTACTATTTTTCAGTTTGTTTATTGCATCTTTTATCTCATTTGCAGATATTTTACCATTTAATAATTCATCAAAAACTGGATTGTCGCACATATCGTCAACATTTATATCATTTTCTGTGGATTCGTCTCCTGTGTTTAGGTTTTTAAAATACTCATAGAAGGTATCAATATCAATTTCCGGCGATTCCTTATTCGCATGTGAATATTTATGCAAAATCTTCCAAAATGACTTGGGATCATGTTTAGAACTAGATCTCAACTCATTTGCACAACTTTCTGAGTATTTTGCATAATTATTAGATAAGGTTTGACGATATGTTTTCGCTTTAACATTCATTTCTTTTTTGTGTGACGCCGACTTGGTTACTTTAAATAGGTTACGAGCGGCGTGAAATTCGTTGCGCTTAACCTTACAAGCTTTGTCAAACCAGGATTTATTATCTTTGTTGAGATATTTTTTATTTGCAACTCCAAAAGTATCTCGGGCAGTTTCAATCAAAACATGACCTATATCACTAACAAGGTCCGTGACCTGTTCAGGCGTGACCGTGCTAGAGTTAATATTGTCAAGTTGGGATTTAATTCTGACCAGGATACCTTCAGTGTCATCAATCAATGATTGTCGGAAATTTTCACTTTTCTTATTATTCCACTTACGGTATAGTACAGTAGACGACAAGTAAAATTTTCAGATTTAATATACCCATCGGGTACACGGATAAGTTATATATCACTGTAAAGCTAATTTTATAACCTTTCAGAAAAATGAGGTCGTAAAAAATAAAAATAAAACTTTTCGCGAAAAAGGGAGAAAACTCGAACCGTCAGAAAATTGAGAAATTTTGTTAATGAACTGAAAACTTCTGTAATTTAAATAAATCACTTTACAATAATAGAAAAAAAAGATTTTATAAAAGTTGAACATGTCTTCTTTCATATAAAGCAAGATATTTAACAGACAATACACACAATTTTGTAATCTGGACAGCTTTTCGTGCCAACCTGAGATTTTTTATTTTTTCAACAGTACAATTTTAAGCAGCCGGAAGTGATGAAAACAAACGCTTTTATTTTATGAAACCTGTTTTTTTCGAGGCACAAGACATCAATAATATTTTTTCTTATCGGTACAATCACAACCTGTCTAATTTTGCTAATTCAAATAGGCTTACAAAAGTGTCAAGAAAACAACACCATTATTTGATTCATAAGAATTTAGTAGTTTTTTGTAAGGGTTTAAAACAAGTTGTTAAAAAAGTATGAACACACAAAATTGTACAATATTATTTAAAAAAAAACACTTACACATAACCAGATTACAAAATCAACCCTCAAATATTCCAAAAAGGAGGCATTACACTTGAAACTCTTGTTTCACACACCTAAGAAAAACGCTACTCAATAACGACACAATAACAATTTTCCATCGACTGGACACGAACAGAACAGAAAATTAACATTTATTTAACATTTATTTCCACAAAACAACTCAAATTCTTCTAAAATACTATTTCATTCGTTTATAACACACTGAAACACTCGGTTAGCAACTTGACATCTGTGACAACCACATTTCCCTGTTAAAAACATAGCAACTTCAATCATCTAAACTATTCTCATCTTCATTGGATACAGATCAGGTGATTGTATTTCTGCACAATTCAGTGCCAAAGCATGTGCAAACCTCAGTGTATGATAGGTTCTGCTCAAAACACACACAGCTTTGTGAGCAAATAGACTTTCCTTTACAACAACAAATCAAGTCCTGAAGGAAATCAGATGACTTTTAACCCTTAAAAAATGTTGGAACTAAACCACCATCGATTTCCCAACCAAATTCTATTGGGGATTTTATCGGGGGTTGAGCTATGTTTGAAGAAATCCAAATGTAAATTTGAAGATGTGCTCTAAGAACGTGCTGTAGAAAGGTAGATTCACATGGTGGTAACTTGAGAAGACTTGATTCTTTTTGTTTGGCTAATCTAACTCTTAAAGAGTTTAAATCGTTATGAAACGACCTTTGCTTTCCTTTCTGATCGTAAAGAGAAGCAATAAATTTTCTACAAGCTGGTAGAGCATCTTCAATATCACCATTACCAAATGTATCCAGATCCTTCATCTCTCTTTTTAACTACCTTATACACGGTTTTCTTTCCTATCCCAAAAATGGACGATGTCGAGTCACACACCCAGAGAGAGCATGTACAGCTGGTAAAATCTTACAAAAAATAGGATCAAGTGAATTCACAATTTCATGAACAGGAATGTACCGACGACCATCCTTATTTCCTGAAACAGTAACTGTGAGAAACCAAAATTCCTTTGTGTTTTTCATTTGATGGAAAAAATGCACAGCAAGGACAATAACATCTGTGTCTGGAGATCTGATTATAATCCGTCCTTTTACCTGTTTTATTCCAAACTGCTTGTCTGCATGTAAAGCATGTAAAATCATTCGAGTATCTGCTTCCTCGTGTGAGCAAAATAGCTCCTTGCAATCAGACAATCCAGACGAACTTATGCTTTTAACAAATAAAGGATCATTAAAAAGTCCAGCTATGCAAAGTTCGTCGCCTGTTTCAATGAATTTGTTAGTTCGCTACAATGTTCTAATACAAAGGACCCAAGGAACAATAATAACGACCTTTTGTTTTCCTTAACGCTCAAAAACTTCTTCCAATCAGGAATTTGTCTTCCTTCAATAACCTGGAAAACCTTTGTTGCAGAGAATGATTGTGCCCGTTTATCTCGCTCAGCAGATTTTATAGAGTGCTCAACATCATATCTATCATATACATCAACTACAGAAAAAGCATTTATAAGACATGCCATTTGGGATTGAACACAATTTTTGCAAGGTCGCCAAACGAGCGAAAGGATTTAATATTGGTTGACTGCAATAAGGCCATTCCATCTCTGATAAGTACCGTGGACAACCTCTCAAATGGCTCAAGAAACGGGCGAGATGTGCATTCGGTCTCGAGCTGATGGCAAAGATCTGATTTGCAGCTTTTTCTCATAGTTCCATCTTCGTGAAATAAGGCAGTTGGAATAGGACCAATAGGCAAAGACAATACTTTGTCAACTGTAACATCATCCCGACTGTTTGCAAGAATGAGTGCTCTTCTGAAAATTACCTCTGGGTTTACGTGAACTGACTTAACTTCACCTGTTCTACATTTCAGTTTAGTCTTTTTTGTCATGTTTTCAAAAGTTTTAAGTTTTGATCTTGATATCGGGTTGTAAAAGTTTCCTGTTTGACCTTCAGAAAGTGTTTTGTCAATAAAGCTCTTTGCCATTTGACGCCCTTCGTCAACAGCTTCCAACAGAGATCTTTATATCTCTCGAGACGCATGCATTCCAGTTGAAATATTAACTAACGATTCGGAATGTGCACAAACATCAAAAGGATCCGTCATACAATTTCGGATATGATCCACAATTGAACTCGTGTGCTCTTCGTCGACGTCGCGTTTCAATGCTGACTTTTTAACTTCGTCGTGTGATGTATCATCTGGGGATGATATTCCAGAGCGCAGACGCATTTCAGACGAAAAGTCCGCTAGGACGTGTCGAGTAAGGGACCACCGAAGGAGTGATGACTTTTGTCTGGTGAGACCAACTATACCACCAGTGCCTTTTGAATCTCTTATAACCGTTTTTTTCGACAGCCATGTCACTCCCAATACCATTAAATGCACTGGCTCTCTGTCGAATGGAAAATTCAAAAGCTTCCCGAACACTTGATGGAAGATTCAGCATGTCAAGAAGATACACTGGAAGCCATCTTTAATAATTCACTCAGTTTGTTGTAAATAAATATGGAAGCATCGCGGAGACAGAATTGATGTGTAAATCCCAAATTCCTTCTCGCTTTGAGCGGATGTTTGCTATCATAATTTCAACAGCTGCAAGGAACATATCCCAAAATTTAAATGTTTTAGAAATTCAACAACCATTTGTTCTGAATTCGTCAAACAGGGGGAGAAGGTGGCTTCGAATCAAGGATGAGACATTGGAAATCTTTGAAACGACATTACTGTTTCTATCAAAAAATTCAGAAAGCTCAGCTGCCAGCTCCCAGAGTTCACCTGGTATCAGCTTTGTATAATCTTTATTATCACACCATTGAAAGAAAGCACACAATCTCACATAATTCAAAGCCTCATACGCTAATATGATACCACGGACGCCTCTGTTGAATTGCTTTCCCAAGAGCATTTGGTCAGCTGTATTAGCAGCATATACACCAGAATCTATCAGCAAGTCACTTAGCCCAGCACTACCCCATACTTTGCCAATGGCGGCAATAAAACATGATAAGGTATGGAACCCAACCAGGCGTAGTATGTGCGTCCGAAACTGTAGAGGCATTGCAAGCTGAACTTGTTTTGCAATTGCATATAATTGCTGGTCGAAAGTCTGGATAGAGTGTTGTTGACCTAATGCCAACGTCATGTCTGCACATTTTTTCATTGTCGTGAAGACAGTAGCCATATCACTAGGCTGGGAATCTACGACAGGTGGATACGATGAAACCGTAAACTCGGGTTTGTACGTCGACAGAGTGCTGTTATATCCGGTCCAAAAAGGGATACGTTGGTTGCTAGGGAATGTGAAGGGTAAGGTAAGGGGTATACCTCTGTGCAGACTTCTCATAAGGACCCAAACAAATTCAGGCTCGATTGAAACCTTAGCCTTGTCAAAAATCTTTTCGGCAGCATTCTGTACACGATTTGTGGTACACTTATTTTTGAGTTTTGCAAATGGCAAAACACTTGATAATTTTGCAGCGGTTTCGGTTATCTCGAGAGAGCGGTCTGGACATCGCTTAACTTTTAACTGTCGTAAGCAGTTTTGTACTGAGGAATCAACGCTCTGGAAGACAGCTCTTGCCATAGAGTGGAAGGTATCCTTCCCGTCTATGGTTTCGGTGTTTATATCAATATTGTCCGCCCCTTCTTGTATCAAGTGTCCGCCTTCATTTATAGACACAATGCCATCAGGAACATAAATATCATCTTGAACTTTGCCAACTTCATGATGTGCAATACTTTTAGTATAACGCCTGATTTCATCATAAGACACACAAAAACCATGGGAGTGTAAGGTGTCTATCAAGTGCCGAGATCCATATTCGTGATACAACTGCACCCCTAAACCTAAATGAAAAGGAGTGAAACTTTGCCTTGAAACAGAGATGATTGAATCAGCGATACCAAGGACTTTTCTACGTTTATCCGTGTGCATGACATACGGTTCACCAAGGGTTGAATAGGACTTAACATCAAGTAACCAGCACAAAAATTTTACAACTGACTTAGGCAGTTTATCAACAGCAGACGCCAACGATACCTCATTTGCAGATGGATAATCTTCCACTGCAATCACCATATTTTCCATCTTTTGCCTTAAAATACTTACTGCTGAGTGTAAGATTTGGTCATCTGATAAAGTATTCACGGCTTGTAAGCTTTCTTCTACCTCTGACTCTTTCAGTTTGGTTTTGCACTGGTTTAATGTCGCAATGGCATCACCCAATGAAATTTCTGTACTGAAAACAAGACTTGATTTTCCTTGTCCACGCTGACCATGTATAACAATAGATTCCTTAAAATGTTTCAACAGTCGTTCTTGAAGCTTAACTGTGTTATATGCAGAAGATATATTTGAGGGCAAATATGTTTGGAACAGTTCATATAATTGTGTCAATAAAAATACCTTTTTATGCACAAACAGGTCAGCATTCAGATCTTGTACAAACTTTTGAAATGCTTCTTCATGAGTTGAACCTACGGATGTCTCATCAAGTTCATGTTTTGCATTTGCTTGTTTTAAATATTTGGCTATGCATCTATTGTGATAGATTCCGCTCTCCATAACTTCATCAAACTCAAGTAAACGTATCATTCTGGCGTCATTATGACTAATGGCGCATTGCTTCAGATTTTCCAAACGCTCTGACTACTGATTTAATCTTGTGCACTTTAAAATCTTGTTTATTGGCACTTTTTTGGCAAAACAAACACAAATTCCAAGAGAATTCCTTGTATTCAGAGTGTGTTACAATGGTAGACTTAGCTAAGGAAGAACCTTTAGTCTCTTTTTAACTACTAGCATTGGCACTAACTTGATCACCTTTTATTGCGCTCATATTTTGCCTACTGGTGTAGCTTTTGTAACAATTGCGATGATACATTGCTTTAAGAGAGCTTGATATAAACATTTCCACAGTTGATAGCTCTTGTATAACTCGGTTATACACTTCGTCCTTTCTGAATTCCATTGCCGCGACGAAACTTTTTTTGCCGACTTCTCTCATACAAATTAAAGGCACACCATCGGAACTTTGACAAATAATACATTTATTCCAGCTAATACCAACTTTTTGCTTTTTGCGCGACGATGGGGTAAGTTTTAGTGGACTTCCAAAAGATGCCATAATGAAAAAATATTATCACTCTAACATAAAAACCTCAACAACACATCAAATGAATTAACTACTAACTCAAACCACAATATAAGACTTTACTATGAAATAAAAGCACAAACGGAAGCAACGTTGAAAAATACACAAACTGAAACAAATGTTTCAAACAACATGCAACAATTTGAATCGGTTTTAATCTAAGAGTACTGCGTGTACTATAAGATTTAATATAAGTAATGGGAGCTCAGTGAGTAAATTGTTGTCCTAATTAATGACACGCCAATAAATACGAATAATTTTCGGTGAGCACTGTTTCCGCATTATGTTTTTGACATTATGAAAAAAAAATTCTTTTTACGATTGTGTAGCGGAAAAAAATATTTGGGGAGTAAAAATTGGCAAAAATGATTGTTATGATATAAAGTTTTATTTAATTTAGTTTTTTAGCTGTTTTTGTTTGTGTACTTTTAATGACAAATTAAAACATGCATAATTTTACTATAAAAATAAGCCGATTTAAAATTACTATTTCACATAAACTAATCGTATCAAATTAATATTTTAATGCTTAAAAGCTACTATAAACCTTTCTATCTAAAGCAATGCATTTTAGAAAATTGTACAATTCCGTCAAGTGCCAATATTTTTTTATTACTGAACGCATGCAAAGGATTTGGATTAGGGTACCTCTACGAAATCCCGAATATCTCAAAAACTTACATTACGATTTTTTTACGACCTCGCGAAAATAAAAATAAAAAGATTTTTCTATCGTTCAAGCCTAATTTTAGCCGTGTACCTTTCCGGTATATTAAACTCGCGATTTAAGCACAATTTCGTAACCCGTCTACTGTACTAGTAAGTGATTTCTGTATGTTCTTGTTTTACAACGTTTGGTTGTGTAAAATTTAGAGATAAATGGAGACGATTATGTGGATCAGAATACATAGGGTCAAAATCTTCTACATAAAAATCAGAAACAATATCAACCATGGACTCTGAAATAAGTAAATAATCTACTAATGATGCATCTTTACAAGTGGTTTTACCAATATGTTTGTCATCATGTAAACGACCATTAGCAATATACATAGAACACCTTTTACAAAATTCAATAATCTTATTACCATAGTTATTAATGCGAGTTCTATCTTGCGAACATCTTTCAAAAGGAAACCCTCTTTCTAAAAGTTTGTTTTTGAAAATTTCAGTGTTATGCAAAAAATCCGCATTTTCACTGATTTCTAAAATGTCAAATAAATGTTCATCAAAATCTACAAAATCGCTTAAAGTACCACTTCTAGCATTAAAATCTCCAATTAAGGAAACGTGACAATTTTTAGAAAAGTATATCATCTCACTCTCAATTTCTACAAATGCTTCGTCAGAAGAATACTTTGATCCTTCTGGGGGTATGTAGACACATCCTAATAAAATTTTCTTAAAATTTTGTTGATTATGGTGAAAATATTTTTTTGATATAATAACTCACTGTATAAACTCGATATCAGATTTCAAGAAGGTTATATATTTTGACAATGAGAAATATAAAGAAATAAAACCTTTAAAACAAATAAAACAAGAATGCCCAAATTTTCGGACATAAAGTCCTTCTTCAGGGGCTAAAAAGAAAAAAAGATGTTCACACATCGACTGACGAGGACAGAATGACATAAAATTGACTCGAAGAACATCATGTGGTATTTTGATCCTGAACTTGATGACTAATTTATAAATATTAAGAAAAGGTCTGTCTTTTTACATTCATACCAAAGGGTTGAAAAGTGCCTAAAAAATTTTATAATTCTTTGCTCAAGAAACTGTCTTTGTTTTTCGCCGGTGCATGTTTCAAGGAGAACGGTCACCTGCATATCCTTGACGCCATGGTTTGGCAATGAAAAGTGCTGGCCGACTGGGCAATCGTCGCATTTGAGAACACTTCTCCTGTGTTCAGCAAATCTGTCACCCAGTCGACGACAAGTTTCTCCTACGTAAATTTTAAGGCACTTGGCACAGCGGATGGCGTAAATGACATTTTCGGAGATGCAGGTGTAACCGTTCTTCAACTTGAAGGTGTTGGAGGGGCCAACTATCTCTTCAGTCTCCCAGGTAAAAGGACATGTGACACAGATTGATCGACCACAACCCCTGGTGCCTGAAAAGTCAGAGCGAGGACGTCTCTTGGATTTGTCAATTTGTCAAATGTCGACAGTGTTCGACTCGCCACCCCTGACTGCTTTTCGCAAAGGTAAGAGTTTGAGGCAACATCTTGTCTCCAGCTCATTTGACAAATCCAAGAGACGTCCTCGCTCTGACTTTTCAGGCACCAGGGGTTGTGGTCGATCAATCTGTGTCACATGTCCTTTTACCTGGGAGACTGAAGAGATAGTTGGCCCCTCCAACACCTTCAAGTTGAAGAACGGTTACACCTGCATCTCCGAAAATGTCATTTACGCCATCCGCTGTGCCAAGTGCCTTAAAATTTACGTAGGAGAAACTTGTCGTCGACTGGGTGACAGATTTGCTGAACACAGGAGAAGTGTTCTCAAATGCGACGATTGCCCAGTCGGCCAGCACTTTTCATTGCCAAACCATGGCGTCAAGGATATGCAGGTGACCGTTCTCCTTGAAACATGCACCGGCGAAAAACAAAGACAGTTTCTTGAGCAAAGAATTATAAATTTTTTAGGCACTTTTCAACCCTTTGGTATGAATGTAAAAAGACAGACCTTTTCTTAATATTTATAAATTAGTCATCAAGTTCAGGATCAAAATACCACATGATGTTCTTCGAGTCAATTTATGTCATTCTGTCCTCGTCAGTCGATGTGTGAACATCTTTTTTCTTTTTAGCCCCTGAAGAAGGACTTTATGTCCGAAAATTTGGGCATTCTTGTTTTATTTGTTTTAAAGGTTTTATTTCTTTATATTTCTTATTTAGTTTTTACCTTTTAAATGTGGCTTCACCATCCATTTATTTATCCATTTTATTTATACACAAGCCACAGTGCAACATACTTTATTTATTTTGACAATGATTTTTTATACAAAATCGAAATTCCATCAGACTTTCTTTTACATTTTTTTCTTATTTTTGAGAAACAACAATATTCTGAAGGTAAATCAAGTTCATCTAATTCACTAAGTTTAGATTCAGTAAATACAAGTATATCATAATTTTTAATCAAATCAATAAAGTCAGGGTTCAATTCAAATATGCAAATGTATTGACCAACTTGATCTTTGTTAATCTCATTGTATCTAGTAAGTTGTTTACACGATAGATTTCTTATTGAAGAGGATACACTGAGTATTAATAAGTCATGTAAGTTGTTTTGTGAATTACCTGTAGTTAAATATAAAGTTTTAACAATAGGTTTAGATTATTTTAATTCTATTTAATTATGTTTATTTGCAATCATATCGATAAAAATGCTATAAATGAAATAGAGAATAAGTTTCATTTTTTTATTTTGACATTATATAACATAGCGAAAAAGGGTTACAGTCAATTCTAGTCAATGACTTATAGTATTATAACCGATGCTGACATTAAATTATGAGATTATGACCATCAAAAGACCATCTTAACTAAGATACCCATAAGACAGCTTTGTTGTGTGGCTTTAGACATGTAATAAGTTGGTCTAAAGACCATCTCAATTCTATCTCTTAAGCACGTCTTTAGACATATCTTTAGATAGTTTTGTTCAACAGGCCCCGGTCTCATACAAATATGGGCCATTGTTTGGTCCAATTTTACATATCAGCAATAAATATTCATCCCTAATTATATTTGGCAACAATTAAGAGCTAAAATATATTTTGATTTGATGAAACTATAACATCCCAGTTTAGTTACTGAATATAAATATGGGCAATAAAAAATGTCTATTTCATATAAATAAGGGTCACGAAAATTGTCGATTTGATATAAATATGGGTCCAGAAAATTTGAAATTCTATATAAATATGGGTATTGAATTCAAATCGAAAATGGCACATCACCTCCTAAAAAGTTACTAAGTACCTCCCCCGGACTCTATAATGTGGGTATTATAGAGTAAAGGGTCTTTTTTTAAGACCAGAATTCAAGCCCATGTGATAAGTGCTGGTTTTTTATCTACGGTCCAAAATTAAGTTTACCTGATCAAATAAATTAAAGTCTGTTGAGAGTTAATTAGCCGAGACAGAATGATTGCGACGAGGTATATTTTGAATTTTTTAAAACTTTTAGGATTAACATTTTATATTGTATTGATTCAAGAGTGAAACTATCTCTAATTTTGCGTGTATGTACAAGAACAAGAAACCTAAAAGCACAAAATCAGTACACACTTTATAGTACTATAGGATAAGGCTGTATACAAGGTTTTATACCCCAACTTCTATGTCATGAAGTGTTGAGAAAACTGTGAGGAAAATTTTGCATGTATGTACAATGCGTCTAAAAACATAAGTTTTCGGTTAACATGAGGTAGAAGACCTAGGGGCGTAATATCGAAATACACCATATGGCATTTTAAGACAAAGCAAAATACCAGACCTTTACCTTATATAGTTGCTTGAATAACTGCGACGGAAATTATGTTACGTACGAACGAACAGACGGGCAAATGGATATGGGTTAAACAGTATACCCCTCTTCTTAAAAGCGAGGGTATAATTATAAGTATTTAACTAGTCGAAGCAGCGCCACGCTGCATACAACCGCGCTACTCTGGTGTTTGATAGTATAAGGGCAAATAATTGAAAGAAACAAACTATGACTATAATAAGCATTACTAGTACTATCAAATGTATATGTATTAATATGAGACTTTTCCCTGGTAGTGAGAGTGATAGTCATGTAAAGAATTATGCATGACGAAGGAATAATGTGCCCTTAGGCAATCTATGCAGCCCAGTCCCTAGTGGCATTATCAAAATTCCGAAACCTTTGGCAGAATCTACATCCATACTCCATAGTGCAACTAATAAGCCAAGTTTCAGTTCCATATTCCAAATAACCTAGGAGGAGTTGCGTGACGAAAGAATAATTGTGCCCTTAGGCTACCTATGCAGCCCAGCCCCTAGGGGTATTATCAAAATGCCGAAACCTATGGCAGAATCAACATCCGTAGTGCAACTACAGTTCAATATTTTAAATAACTTAGGAGGAGTTGCGTGGCAAAGGAAATATGTGCACTTAGGCATTATCGAAATTCCAAAACTTTCGCAGAATTTACATCCATAGTGCAACTACTGAGCCAAGTTTCAGTTCCATAATCCAAATAACTTAGGAGTTGCGTGACAAAAGAATAATGTGCACCTAGGCTACCTATTTAGCCCAGCCCCTAGGGGGGTTATCAAAATTCCAAAACCTTCGGCACAGTCCCCACCCACAATGCAATTAATAACCCAAATTTCATCTTTCTACCCCCAGTGGTTACAGAGATTATCCTGAATAACGCCATACGTACGTACGTACATCGAACAGCAAAACATTATCCCCGCGCTTTCGCTAGCGCGGGGATAATAACATGGCTTTAAAATTGTTGATTTTAAATTAGTACTTTTTACTTGTACATATTTATACAGTATTATAAGGGCTTCAAAATGCATAAATTAGAACAGATCTGATTTATGGATTCAATCACAGATTATCAAATGGGAATAAACAGACCGAACAAACATCCCCCCAACCCACCCGGGTAGTAACAGACTGTTAAAATTCTCGATTTTTTTAATGCAAGTATCATGTATGCTTTAAAACGATTGCCATATATATATTATACATTATACTTTTGAGGTTATAATGGTTTTTGGCCATGTTTGCAATACAAAGTCAGTTGGCATAGTTTATAATTAGTTGTAATGTTCTTCACTCTCTTTCTAAGACTAGTGTTAGAATTTTTTCAGTATTTTAGGGATAAGCGTCTCTTGTTTAACGTCTTCATCTTTGATTTTTTAATTCTTTATATTTTTTTTCCTTCTATGCTTTCTGTTGGGAAAGTTCATTCTTTTTCTTTTCATACTGAAAAATTAATGGTAAGCTTGATCAATCAAACCGATGTGCTTGTTATAACGCGTTTTATATTAATTTTACGTCTAATCTATGACTAAACAATCATCACTACGAATATATACGTTTTATGTCACTTTGTAAGATATTTCTATTTGTAAAAAAATGTGTGTTATGGCACAACTATAGTATGATATCAGTTGATTAATTTACTCTCAACCGACTGAGTTCATTATAGCCGACTCACCAACAGACCCAATTTAAGGCAAAAACATAATAAATGCCACAAAAACGCATGTCTGTCGGTTTTTCTTTCTTATACGTACAGTTATATGTCAAACATACATGATGTACAACTTAAGTTGCGTTTTTCGTAATGCTTTCGACTTAATTTTAGCAAAACGCTGTAATGTTTATATTTTTGAATGACAAAATTGATAAAAATATCTCGATGAGTAACACACCTTTCCATTTTGTAGCTTACCAATGCTACGGAGAAAAACAATATATGAATACGCTCAGTATTCAATATTGTTTTGCCCAACATAAATTGTTTTTTTATTAAAGTAAGTAAAAAAGAAATATTTAGTAAAATATATTGACCTTGCTATGTTTTTCTCGATAGTATTTGACCAACAGACTTTAGCCGACTCTCCAACAGACCCATTTCCCATATAGCCTCCATGTAAAATAAACTTAAGTTGCGTTTTTCGTAATGCTTTCGACTTAATTTTAGCAAAACGCTGTAATGTTTATATTTTTGAATGACAAAATTGATAAAAATATCTCGATGAGTAACACACCTTTCCATTTTGTAGCTTACCAATGCTACGGAGAAAAACAATATATGAATACGCTCAGTATTCAATATTGTTTTGCCCAACATAAATTGTTTTTTTATTAAAGTAAGTAAAAAAGAAATATTTAGTAAAATATATTGACCTTGCTATGTTTTTCTCGATAGTATTTGACCAACAGACTTTAGCCGACTCTCCAACAGACCCATTTCCCATATAGCCTCCATGTAAAATAAAACCAACAGACCGAGTTCTCAGTTAGCCGAGTGAAGGGGGTGGGAGTGTGCAGATTCATGCAATAAACAAATTGTTGTGACAAAATAAAAAGAATTTAAAATCACAAATAAAGAACCGTGTACAACCTATATAGCTATACCTCTTGCTTTTCTGGACTGAATCAAACGAGCATAAATTTGACGACAAACTAAAACCAGTTTTACCAAAACACTTATATAGTTTATCATTATTGCGTTGCCAGTACATCATTGTACATCATTATCATAGACCTTGACATATATAGTATTTGTATTTGATTTTAACAGCATACATTTGCACAGTATTTAAGTGACCGACCATTTCCGAAAAAAACATGATAAATCGGGTTTTTTTTTATTAAAAATATGTTTTGCCAGCACAGGTTTAGAAAAAACATTGAAAAGGATTTCTGCTTTATAAAGAATAAGGCTTTCAATAAATATATTTGGTCATGCATGCCTATAAAATGTTTTTATTTTATTTCGCACGGGGTCTATTTCCTCAAAGGGATCTTTTACGTGCATGAAGCGTGACTAATCAAAGATGGGTTAAGGACCGGCTTGGCGGGCGCGCGCCCTCCCGTTTGACAGGAAAATTTGGTTAGGAACTGTATTAAATAAGAAGTCCCATCAATTTCGCGCCTTCCCCTTTCAAAACTCCTGGATCAGCTACAGGCTCTATCCACTCACCTTGACCCACTATGGTTTGCGTTCAGGTTTTCCGAATTATAGCATGATGACTCCGGTATTCATTAAGACAGGGCTGCCCCATTCAAAAACCTAAGGCACATATCCCAGTCGTTTTATTGGTTAAGCGAACGGATCTGATGTCAGGTGTTCCTGAGCGCTCTTTAGTGGACTTCTTCCGACAAGCTTAGCGCTTTTGTGGGCCTATTCGCCTCCCATGCACCGCACGGGTTCTGAACCAAGTGAAGCCCTTTTTCATGTTAAATATTCTATACATAACGACTGCCATAAGATTGATAATTAATTAATTATAAAGGTCAATAATATGATAAAGGTCCCTGAATTTGTTGGATTCCACAAAGTAAAAAATCCGGTTTATAAAATGACACGAAACAAAATTGTAGCAATTATCTCAACAACTACTTATCGCAGCCTTTTGGTATATTTTGTATGTAGCATAAGTGAGTGGGCGGACAGGGGGGGCGGGGGTACAGGGGTTGAGAAGGCGAGGAGCGGAAATGGAAGGGGCGGGGGTACAGGGGCGGACAAGGAGGACGGGGGAACCAGGTTTGAGGTGGCGGGGAGCGGAGGTGGAGGGGGCGGGGGAAGAACCCCCCTGTCCACCCTCATAAGTTATGCAGTCCCATAGCGTTGGAATTAATTAATTTTAGGTCTGTCGCTCTCGATGTACTTCCTGTATAAGAAAAAGACAGTCACTATGTCTTGACATGGTTTATTTTAACAAAGATATTACTGTATTTTATTCACAAGGTTGGGCGGAGTTTAAATTTCTCAGTGTTTTAGGTAAGATTTAAACGAAGAATCCCGAAATAATTGACCCGTGACCAACCCGGTCAATATAATAGAGTAATAGATGGTCTTACATTTGTACTATATAGTGCCAATATTGAATAAGCTGTTGGTTTATTATGTTAATGATATCTTTTCGTGTCCGTGTGTCTGTCTGACTAAGGATTTTGTTAACCTTTTTTGCTTATAAAAACCCGAATTCGAAGTTGCAATTTGCCATACCGTTTATATATAGTTCCAAGATTTTGGACCACGACCAAAACAGTTAAACCCAGCTGTTATGGAAAAGTAAATAAATTTAAAAAGTAAGATAAATCTTTATAAAGTACTTTACCAGGGTCAGAAATAATTAATCGGACGCATGTATATACCCCAAGTTTCCCAAACACCGGCTGTAATATATAAATTAGAGAGTATTAAATTGCATATGGTTGATAACCTTACTATATATATATTATTATAGTCCGGTAATTTTGTTAATATTACCTATATTTACCCTTTTTGGTTTCTTTCCTTAATGAGATACTTTTAATTACAAAGACCAAAAAGTTAATATGATACACTAACAAAGGCTTCAAACATCTGAACTAACACTACATGTATTTGATATGAGAAAGAAGCTTTTGGTACATATTACATTATACAAATTCACAGTTCACGATAACAGAACGCATGCGTGAAGTACAAAGTTGGTAAAATTTCGGCCCTGTTCAAACCGTCAAAAATCCTAGTTTATCTAGAAAGAAATTAAATTTTAAGCTTTAACAACACCTCTTTAATGCTTTCTGAGTAGAATTCATACTATCCATTGCAAAAATTTGCAGCAAGTTCAGACTCTTAATTTTTTTTCACAATAAAAATTTTTATCGTCCAGCAACTGTAAACATCCGGTTGCTCACTTCCGGTTTACAAAATCCCCCCTTTCACTATCCTCTGACTAACAGGCTATCTGTTTCTTCTTACTTGTCACCCTGAGGAGCCCAGGGTACGAAGATTAACATATCTTTTAAATAATAAGGTTAAATTGTAGGTGTAAAAAAACTAACATTTGACTGGTTTTGTGATGCTTCAATCTTCAATTCTTCAAATAACATGGTCATGGAGCATCATAAACAAACATACAACATGTTGCTCAATCTATTTATAGCAATCATACTGGTTTGCCAAATGTGCAACCAACCAATCACACAGAAAAATGCAGACAAAAGCCTGCAATTAACAGAAGGAAACATGCAAAATGTAAAATCAGTGCACTTCTCCAATTATAGATCCATACTCTCCAGAAACAACATCAATAAAGCTAAAGTGTCAGAACAATATCTATGCTTACTACTTCTCGCTCTTTCTGGAGACACATAAATCAATCCTGGCCCCAAAACACCTAGATGGCCATGCGGCACATGTATCCGTGCGGTCACATGGAAACAAAAGGCACTCTGTTGCGATGCATGCAACATCTGGTATGCCATGCAAATTGAATTGTCAAGGTATGACCTCAAATATATAACAAGTGATGGATTCATCAAACATATCATGGGCGTGCATCCAGTGTGGCATGCCAAACTTCTCATCATCCATTTTCGACTTATCCTCCCTAGAAATCTCAAATGTTTTTGATCCTCAGAATTTGTCGTTTATAGGAAAGATAGACCAAAAAAATAACAATGATCAAAGCCATGGGGGCGTACTCTTAGCAGTATCATCAAATTTTCTGTCATCAGAAATAAAAACCATGCAAACAGACTCTGAAATAATTTGGGCAGAAGTTAACATGCAAAATGCCCGCAAACTTATAATTGGCAGCTTTTACAGACCCCCATCAGATAAAGGTCATGCCATAGAACAACTTAAAGAATCATTAGGCAAAATTAAACAAACAAACAAGTCAACAGTAGTAATTGGTGGTGATTTCAACCTGGCACATATAGATTGGGAAGTCCCACGCACCAAACCAAATAAACCAGACCCAAAGATCCATGAAGAACTATTAAACATTGAACAAGATCATGCACTAGAGCAAATTGTAAAAAAGACCCACTGGAGGGGACAGAACACTCGACCTAATACTAACAAACATGCCAAATATAATAAATAAAGTTGAAACCATGCCTCCAATTGGGAATGCGGACCACGACATTGTTTTCGTTGAATGTTCTTTATCACTTAAGAGGAACAGAAAACCAAACAGAAAAACCTTTCAATTTAAGAAGGCAGACTGGTCAAAAATGAGAAAAGGCCTCGAATCATTAACACTCGAGATAAAAGACCAGTACTGCAAATCAACATCAGAAGAACTATGGAATAAGTTCAAAAATAATTTACTTAAATCCATGGAACAACACACCCCCCAGAAAACTATAACCAACAAGAAAAAACTTGAAACTGAAAATTAACAAAACCAAACGTCTACATGGAAAAAGGAAAAACAGCCCTGAACAAATGCAAAAGTACAAAAATATCAAAAAATCACTACAACAAGACATGAGAAAAGCTTATTGGAACTATGTAGAGAACATGATCTTAGATCTACCAGTACATGAACCTGAAAATAACATAAGAAAACAACGACAAAAACATCTGTTCTCTTACATAAAATGTATGAAAAACGACAACACCGGCATTGCAGCGTTCAGAAAAATGGCATATTAACAGAAAATCCGAAAGAAAAAGCTTATATTCTAAACAACCAATTTCAGCAGGCATTCTAAATTGAAACACCTAACATAACCATGCCAGACAAAGGGAGATCCAACTATCCACAAACGAATAGCATAAACATCACAAAACAAGGAGTACTCAAACTATTGAAACACATTAATCCACATAAGGCAACCGGTCCAGACATGATCTGTGGGGAAGTACTGAAAGAGCTTAGTAATGAAGTGGCCACCATCATTACACTCATTTTTCAAAAAACCTTAAAATCAGGTAAAATACCACATGACTGGAAACATGCCAATGTCTGTCCAGTGTTCAAAAAAGGAGATAAACACAATGCCATAAATTATCGGCCCATCTCACTTACATGCATCCTCTGTAAGATCATGGAACATGTAATAGCAAGTAATGTATTGGACCATCTTGAACAAAACAACATTCTCTATGACCTCCAACACGGCTTCCGCACTTCAAGATCTTGCGAGACACAACTCATTTCATTCATCCAAGAACTTGCACAAAATAACAACAGTAACATCCAAACAGACGTCATTGTGATGGACTTTGCCAAGGCATTTGACAAAATCCCTCACAAAAGACTACTATACAAGCTCCAATACTATGGAATTGATAAAAAAACACGCTATCGTGGATAGAAGACTTCCTCAATCAACGAACACAAACAGTCCTAGTCGATGGTGAATGCTCTGAAAACATACATGTTACACCTGGTGTACCCCAGGGCACAGTATTGGGTCCAATACTGTTCCTTGTATATATTAATGATTTTAATGACTACATCAAACATAGCACTTTACGTCTCTTTGCTGATGCTAGCATTATATACAGAACAATCAAGAACAAAGATGATGCAGAAAAATTACAACAAGACTAAACAGCGGCAGCAAAATGGGAGGAGGACTGGCTCATGTCATTCCATCCTGACAAGAAAGAAACCCAGTATCATATGACTACACACTACACATACTACACTAACACAAACTTAAGATCAAAACATCCACAAAATATCTTGGCATAACAATACAGAATGACTTAAAATGGAACAAGCATATTGACAACATCTCTGCATATGCAACAAAACAACTTAATTTCCTTAAGCGAAACTTAAAAGTGACACATCACCAAACATCAAAGAAAAAGCATACAAAGCACTAGTACGTCCGAAATTGGAATACAGCTGCTGCGTCTGGGACCCTCATACAAAATCCACAGAGCACCAAATTGAAATGGTCCAACGCAGAGCAACACGGTACGTCACCAATCGTTACCATAACACCAGCTCAGTAACTGACATGATATCAGATCTCAACAGGCCTACACTCCAACAAAGGCGCACACGAACACGCATCATCTTCTTCTATAAAGTCATACACCATTTTGTTGCTATTTACCCTACAAACTTACTTATACCCTCAGATCCACGAACCAGACAGTTTACACATAATTTATCCTTTAGACATGTACACACCAACAAAGATTCCTATAAAATTATACTCTTTCTTCCCAATAACAATTATACAGTGGAACCTCCTGCCTGCCTTCGCAGTGCAGTGTACAACCTTAGACAGCTTTAAAGAACAGGTTACAATACCAGTTTTTCAGCAACACCTTCACATCTAAACACAGCTTTTTGTAAATAGTTTTATGCCTATATGTATAGTATAAAAGAAAACAAAAAAAGTAAAATATTGAAAAGAAAAAGAAACAAAAACCCAATTGTTTAAATTTGTTCTTGTTTGACTTTTTTGTCTTTTTACTTATTTATTGTAAATAGTACCCACGCATGCGACGGCAAGTAACACCGCCCGGCACGTAATCATCAATATTGATGGAGTGCTGAAACCGGGTTGAACGATAACATTAACCGCGTTAACGACTACATTTTAGTCAAAATTTTTCTTTTCCCATTGGTCAATTCTCGATTGTTTACATTTTGCCTAACCGAGTTTACGATAACCACCGACTTCACAATCACACGTTAACCCAGGTGTTTTTCAGTCTAAATATAAAATCAAAATCTACAAAAGAGGGTTTTAAAACTAAAGGGGAATGAAACGACACAAGAAGGAGAAACGGAGTGATAATCCTGGATCAATTAGTTTTTCCTTAAAATCTGGCCTCTTTTTTTTTGTATAAACAAAAATATGTTATGCAAAAATGTGATATCATTTATTAATAATAACAAAAATTTGTATATTAAAGTTAACTTTTACCACAGTTTTAGCTGATTTCTTCTGTAATCGGAGAGCATGAATTACTTCACAAAATCGACATGTCCTGAGCGGGATTCGATCCCGGGTCATCTAAGTTTACAGTCAGGCGCTCTACCTCTGAACCAAAGAAGTACTTCCCTTGTTCAGGGATAAAGGCTGGCTATTTAGATCTACTTATTAATGTACGAAGGGGAGCAACCCCGTTACACTTCCCCCTCCTCAAGAGTCACCATACCTCAATGTATGACTCTTAACACAACACAACCCTGGCTAGATATCCTTCTAACCACCGTGGGTTTGTTTAGTTGGGCGCCAATGTAACCGGAGAGCATGAATTACTTCACAAAATCGACATGTCCTGAGCGGAATTCGATCCCGGGACCTCTAGGTTTACAGTCAGGCGCTCTAACTCTGAACCAAAGAAGTACTTCCCTTGTTCAGGGATGAAGGCTGGCTATTTAAATCTACTAATTAATGTACGAAGGGGAGCAACCCCGTTACACTTCTAAACGACTTTGTCTATGGCCTTTCCTGCCTTTATGTATATTGGGCATACAATTTATTTAACGGGATTGCAACATTTATTGCTTGACTTTCCGTTTAGACATTGCAAGCATTTACTTTAAAAGAAAGTGTATTTCTTTAAAAACATTAATCTGTGAATGAATATGAATAGCTTTATTTGTAGAAAGCATATACATGCTATATCAACAAAACATTTATACATTTAGTGACAATAGCGAATACAGAGAACAAATTAATACATATCATTATAAAGTTTAACATTATCATGATTATTGTATCAATGAAGAAAAAAACACACACGCAATGAAGTCTATATAATATTCTTGGATCTAACTTTCCCAGTTGACTATAAAAACATACATAATTGGTTTGTTAATTTTTGATTCGAGCATTTTAACAACTTATAAAGTTTTTGTAGATTTGGTCAAGAACAATAATACTTTGGTAAATACGGATTTCTAAAGTATCTATACATTGGACACACCAATACAAAATGGTACTCATATCGTAGTTGGTTTTTGGCGTATATAAAGTTCATGTTGTAAAGTTGTTCGTTTCATGAAACTGCTTGAATAATAACGTACAAATTGTAAATCTGAAGAAATAAGATTCTGGATACATAAACTGAAAACTGTAGAATTGAAGTTCTTGGTAAACTGTTGAAATGAAAGTCCTTGATATATGAACGTTCACATATTTTATTATTTTCAAAGTCCAGCAAACATATCAAAAACACAATAAACATATTTACAATAACGAAACCGCTCACGGAGCGGTGTAAACCCGGATCCTACATTCTGGCGTCTGACCCCTGACTCCTACATTCTAAAACTGATCTTTTAAAAACTAATTTAAAACTAATGTTAGCACCTTTTACTCAAAAGCCTTAGCGACGGATTAACAAATTTACAAGATCAAAAGAGAGGAAAAGACGGATTAAAAATTGATAGGAATTTCTTAGTTTTGACATGTTTGTCTAATTGACTTTATTGTCGTTCTTGACTTAATCTTAATCTTATAAAAAAAAATAGGGAAAATGTGTGAAAACTAATGCAAACAAATAAAGTAAAAATATTTGAAACTTGACGGTTGCTGATAAAAATAAAGTAAAATCGTGTAAAAATATTAAATCAAAGTTCTCTATGAAAAATGAAATATTTTGATACCAAACATGACATGAATAGACGCAAAATAGAAATTTAACATTTTATGAAAATCTACACTACGACAACTCTTTAACGAAACCGCTCACGGAGCGGTGTAAACCCGGATCCTACATTCTGGCGTCTGACCCCTGACTCCTACATTCTAAAACTGATCTTTTAAAAACTAATTTAAAACTAATGTTAGCACCTTTTACTCAAAAGCCTTAGCGACGGATTAACAAATTTACAAGATCAAAAGAGAGGAAAAGACGGATTAAAAATTGATAGGAATTTCTTAGTTTTGACATGTTTGTCTAATTGACTTTATTGTCGTTCTTGACTTAATCTTAATCTTATAAAAAAAAATAGGGAAAATGTGTGAAAACTAATGCAAACAAATAAAGTAAAAATATTTGAAACTTGACGGTTGCTGATAAAAATAAAGTAAAATCGTGTAAAAATATTAAATCAAAGTTCTCTATGAAAAATGAAATATTTTGATACCAAACATGACATGAATAGACGCAAAATAGAAATTTAACATTTTATGAAAATCTACACTACGACACTAGTGAGACTTTTACTTAATTTTTGTGAAAGTAACTTTTCAATTATTTTCTAAATTTTTCAAAATAAAATTTAGATATTTATAATATAATTTCATAATTTAGCTTTTTGAATTTTCAACTTTATGTTTAATAGTTTCAGTTTGGTTTTAAATTTCAAATTATTTATTTAATTCAAATGGCCATTTTCATGTCAACTTATATAATTTTGCTTTTAGCATTTTTGTCAATAACTAGTTTATCGCACTAGGATTAAAGAACAAAGTCTTTGCCATTGTTGTTGTCTCCTAAATTTCCGCACATAAATTAAGCTGAGATTAATTACGTAATACAGACATTGTTAGATTTACCTTTTAGATTAAATTAGAATTACTTATTTTTGACATGTTTTTGCCGATAACCCTGATAAATATTTTATATGATTGGTCAAGATTTTGATTGACAACTGACCATTTTTACAAATTTTGATTTTCATTGGCTAAATAATTTTAATAGCTAATCCGGTATAAAAGACAATGTTCCTACGATGCCGCATCTCAATGCGTACATCGAGGAACAAATAAATATTTAAAACTTATTTTTCTAAGTTTTATTTTATATCGTTTCAGGTATGTTAACTTTGTATATATTTTACTTTGCATTTATTTTGATTTTATTTGAATTGAAACATTTATTAACTTTTCCTTTTTAATGATAAAATGTTTTGCTTGGTTAAAGTCTTGTAACGTTGTCGCATTCTTTATTTAAGTTTTCATGTTTTTTCATTTTAAAGACTTACGAAAAAGTTATTTTTCTTTTCCCTTTATTTTCCTGTAAATAATATTTTCTTTTATTTTAAATTGTTTTAAATGCCAATTATTACTTTTGTAATTTGCAACCTTTATCGAAGTTGAAAGACTTAATTTTGTTTTTCCCGCTATTTATAAAGGGAGTTAATTCTGAAATGTTTTTCAAAGACAAACTTGTCGAAATGTATTTATGGTAAATATTTGCCCAAAACAAAGACAAGAAAATGTCCAATGCTTATAATTGCTTAATTTGAAAATATTTTAATGTAAAGATTTACTTCCTTTAATTATTAACAACTATTTTAGTTGTCTTTTATTGATAATTCATAGCGTTACTTCACGTTGCATCTTGGCATTATTGTAAATAATTTTGTGTGTTTTTATCTACTTTATTTAGCTTCTTAATGACTAAATGTCCATTCAGAGTTTAGTTTTGTTACATTGAAGCATTAGAATCTTTGATGACATGTTCTCTCATTTTAAAGCTTTTGTCTTTTAATGTTCATATTCATTTTTAAAGTGCATTTGTTTATTTTGTTTATTTTAAATATTTTATTAAATCCTCAACATTAAGTATCAATACATAAGAATAATTTAATATCATTTAATTTACTAATCTTACATGTTTAAAGTAAATAAAGTAACAGTTTTTCATTTAAGCTTTAGGGAAATTATTATGCTATTTTTAGAAAGAGGTCAAAGTTCAAGGACATTTATTCATGGTTACTTGTTTAGTATTATTCTGTTTAGATCAATAATTGATATTTGTTAAAGACATTGTTATTTGATTATCTTTCTTTTAGGAATTGTTGATCTCAATGCGTACATCGAGGAACAAATAAATATTTAAAACTTATTTTTCTAAGTTTTATTTTATATCGTTTCAGCCCACAACCAAAGACCCTGAGTCATTTCTGTTGTGAGGTCCATTCTCGTCATCGCATCACAAATCAGCTCTAGAGCAGTTCCCTTCATACTGCGAATCATATCACCATTCAAAAATACACACAACGAAGCAGTATAAAACTCATCTTCGATAACATTCATATAACATAATCACGGGGTAGAATGTCTACGGCAAAAACTGTTCCGGCATAGTAGTGTAAGAACGAAATGAATGGCAGAAAATATTTTTATCAAAGTTTTCGAAAGATTCTGTGCATATTTAAAATACTATATCAAAATCAAATTGCCCATGCTCAACATAGTGGCTTGTTATTGATATTAGGCCAAACCGTTTTTAAATTCAATAAATGGTTTTAGTGTGAAGCTGATTCAAAGGCCGCCCGTGCGTTTAAAATTGATGCATATCGAGGCTCTTTTGGACAATATCTTCAAAAGGTGTGCATAGTTATGTTATTTTGTACCTGTAACATGTTTTATTCATTCAATGTTGATATGCATAGTTTCTTTGGGCACAAGAATAAAGGCTTAATATAGAAAATTCAAATTAAGAAGATTTGGAACGGCACAAACATTGCTAAGAGAATTATGCATGGCTAATACATATTACGTCATCTTCTCAATTCATTTGAAGTTCCGAAAGGTTTTAATAAAATTACCAAACTTGGAGTGTCCATTAAAATTAAAGACAAAAAATGGCCTGAAGGCATACTTTAATACTTTCAAAGTCAATGCACAAATAAATACCTTTTACAAAGGAGGAACAATATGATGTTTTGAAGTTTAGAACTTATTACCCTGAATATTCGGTGAACATGCACCACCGTTATCGGTTTTCTACGGTCACAGGTTGCCAAGTTAAATAAACAGACCAATACACAATATTGAAAACAGTGAATACTAGTGGAAATGAGACCCTGGATACTTTGTCAATCAACCTTGCCCTCTCGTTACAGGAAAAACAACTGCAGAGGTCGTGTTTGATTGCTCTCTGAAAAGTAAAGACAAATAAAGAAGATAATTATCTGTCCATGGGACACAGACGACCCCGCTAGGCCACAAACAGGAAGTAGAGGTCGCTTAGGACGTACAGTTTGTCATACTGAACCATCCTACCAAGTTTCAAATCAAACCCATATACGGTTTCAAAGAAAAGTTTTACGGAAATTTTCAAGTTTCAAGTAACTTCGAGTGTTCTCAAGAGAGTTCCTCCTTGTCTTGTTGTTTTCGTACAGTATTTTGTCTTAGGTTCTCTCTTGTTGAATTGAACTTTTGTCGATTGAGTTTTACAGTGTGTTTTATATGAAGCTTTGTGCAAGCTTATCAATAGGGGGAAGGTTGGATCCAAAAAACTAGTTTAACCCCGCCACATTTTATATGTGCCTGTCCTAAGCCAGGAAACTTTGCCAAAGCCTTTGTTTGCTCTTGTCATTCTATGTGAACTGTTTTATGTCAAGAATTGAGTCTTTCGTTGATGATTTAGGGATTGGTTTTGATACTTTTGTATTGTATTATTAGTCTTGGGCCAATGCAAGACGGTAAGCAGTGACCTATGGTCATGTTGAAGACTGCTTGCTGTTTTCCGTTGTGATTGTTTGAATTGCTGTTTGTTTATGTTTGTTGTGTCGCGTACACTTATTCCACATCTCAATATCGTATATTTTATATACATGTAGGTCTAGCTCCAAACAGGATGTAGATTTCTGACAGTCCTGAATGTAGCTTAGGACGTACAATTTGTCAAACTGAACCATCTTACTAAGTTTAATATCATTCCCTTGTACGGTTTCTGAGAAAAGCTTGACGGAAATTTTCAAGTTGATTTTCATTGATTTTCATATCGGCCTAGTCCCAAACAGAAAGTAGATGTCTGACAGACCTGAAAGTCTTTCAGGACGTACAGTTTGCCATACTGAACAATCCTACCTAGTTTCAAATCATTCTCATTTATGGTTTCTGAAAAAGCTTGACTTAAATTTTCAAGTTGATTTTCATATCAGCCTAGTCCAAAACCAGGAAGTAGATTTCCAACAGACCCGAAAGTTGCTGAGGACGTATAGTTTTCATACTGAACCATCCTTCCAAGTTTCAAATCATTCCCATGTATTGTTTCCGAGAAAAGCTTGACGGAAATTCGTACGGACGGACGTATGTACGTACGGACGGACGGACATGAGTAAAACTTAATGCCCCCGACATGTCGTCGCGGGGGCATACAAATAGCATTCGTTTTTTTAGAAATGTTAAGATAAATAGAAAAAGATTCAATACAAAGCTATATTTCATAAGCCGAAAGTTAAACTGCCTCAAAGTCGTACTTTAACGCACTGACAGAACGATTTGTCACATTCAATGAACATGATCAATTTTTACTGTTATCTTTTGAAATATCTATTCTTTGTGGAGGCCTTCGTCTATAAAATGATTTAAAATATTATTTCATTCAATTTGTATTAAGGAAAAAAACGAACGTTCCACAGACTAACAGTTATATATGTTTTGTGTGCTTTTCTTTGTGTTGGTTTTTGTGTGTGTCCAAAAAAATTGTCTCTTGCGTTTTATGGACTACCTACATGATATTTGAATGCCTCAAAAGTTCCTCTTTTGTTCTGGGTCTTACCTCTATACATTTTTCCTTTTCCTCGATATATTTTTCTCTTCTTGAGTATTTCCTATCATAAACATTCACAAGCGCATATTCAAGTAATGCAGCAAACACAAACAGCATACAAGCGCTCATCCAAATGTCAAACGCTGTAATATAGGACACTTCTGGAAGTTTGGTTCGTGACGATGAGCTGTGTGTTGTCATAGTTAAGACTGACAGAAGACCAATAGATATTCTGGCGGGAACTGCATCTTTACTGATCCAGAACGAGACCCACGACAACATGACGATTAGACCACTAGGAATGTACTCCTGAATGAGGTGATAGCCTGATAGTCTGGTAAAATGCATGTCCAAAGAGAGGCGAGTGTACTGAACTTCAATAAAAAAAATAACATGTTTTATTTGCTTTTTTTTAAACATTCATATTGAAATGTTCTATGTAACTCTACACATCGTCAACTTACGGCTTTATATCATTATTATCTTCAACTTTTATGTTCATTTTTTTTTATTTTACACTGTAAATACAAAAAAGATCTTTTTAATGCGATTGATAATTATGGTACGTCATTTTAAGGCATGTGCATGTGTATTGATTCATGCCGATTAAAAGAGATAACGACTCGAAAATTTATCAAACCATAATAATGCATAAGAAATATCCTAGTTCTACAAATAATTATTATTGCAGACAAGTTGATTCATTCTAACATGCAATACTGTTCCATCTTATAATTGTTTTGTTACGTGACGGTTTTGTTATGTTACTTCATGTACTTGATTTATCGGGTAAATTGACAACCACTGTGGTACTACAATGTATTGTGTGTCATTACTTCAACTACAGCAATCTTATCAGTTTTAAAATGCATCCATAAGTCCTTACGTCCGTCCTGCAGTTTATCTCCTTCAGATGTTTGTATATCTCCTAGAGAAAACTTAGGAGGTGACAAGCTGGCTGAGAGCTCATATGGAGGGTCGAGCCACTTATACACCAATCTATCTTTAGTGTATCCATCTAGAAAATAAAAGGAATAAATGTTTGTATGTTTTTAAGATCTTGATCGTATAAATATGTATTTTGCCTTCCGCTGTTTCCTTTTGTGGTAGTAGTTAAGAAGTACATAATGTTTACGCGGGAGATTAAAAAGTCTATTTTAATGCATAGTTTATACCGATGTATAATATATTTCATAATTGAAAACTAAGTTTCAAGGTCAACGGCCGCAGCAGCGCTAGGCTTGTCGGTAAAAGTCCACTAAAGAGCGCTCAGAAACCTAGCTGACATCGGGTCAGGCCGCTTTGCCCACAAAGTGACTGAGATGTGTGCCCCATGTAGTTGATATGCGTCCTGCGATAATGCGGAAAACCTGACCGCAAACCATAGTGGTGCACCGTGTTGGGAAAAATGTCACGTTCCTCGCACGTTAAAGTCTCGGTAAGAGTAGGACCCGTAGGATCCCAATGCAGGAGGCTAAATTTTCCGTCCCTACCCATCACTCCTTTTTCCAGTGGCAGTCAAAACTCTCCTACCCGATTGGCCTTGTGTCCCCATTTCCTCCACTTCATCATCATTTCATGTTCATTGTATCACCCATTCATGTTCATCTCCTGAATATAGCCGAATTCGTGCTGCTTGGGAGTAAAGCAATAACTAACTAACTCAAGGTCAACGGGCTTAATTCATTTTTTATTCAAAATATTTTCCCAATAAATCATTTCTATATATATAGCTACTTACAACTCTCGATTTCCATAGAACAAATTTGAAAATCCATCGGATACTTTAACAGGTTCATGGCGCATGATAGGGTGACGGACAGTCTAAAAGTAGAAAAAGTAGATTCTCATATACAAACGTATAAAGAGAATGAACGAAACATTAAAATGTATCATTAAATGACCAGAAACAAGTAATGACATGAATGATATGCCTGCGGTTGCCTTGGAAGTTTTTTTTTGAATACGTAGTCAAAATTAAGGAAGATATTTGTAGTTTAATGAAGTGCGTGTACAATTAAACATTCTTTAAATACCTTAAATAATATCTTAGCTTTTTAAGTTTTTTACATTTAAGATAACCGAAGATTTAAAATTAAGCAGATAAAACTTTAAAACAGTTATCTATTTGATCACCCAAACAGTATTTCCAAGCGTTCCACTATTGTACCTCATGCTGTAGTTGATCTGACCGTCACTGTAGATATGGAGTAACTTATTTGGAACCGTAATATCGTGTACTTTTGCTCTCTTTTCGTTGCTAAAGTATAAATCTGGTACCCAGACGTTATTCATGGCCTTTACATCCAGTTCTAGCGCATTTAGACCATCTATTTTGTCATACTTCAAGCGATGGTCGACCCACTTCTGGCGTAAAATCATGAACACAGTGTATTCCTGTTAAAAACAACAGCACTACATGTATTTCATGCATCTATTAAACCATTAGATCAGGTTTTATATTTTGTGATATCTATCAGTTTATTCCCGGAGTGGTCTAAACAGACAGAGAGTTTAGGGACGGAACGTTTGTTGTCCATGATTGTTTATGTAATATGAAATAGGCATTGCCTAACTGCTGCGAGAACTGCATAACTGTAATAATTAAAGGTTGACAAATATTTTTTTGTAAATTATAGATACATGTGAAAAAAAAATCTCTCCACATTACAACATGAAACAGAACGGACGAATCCTCTTTTTGCTCTCATATGACAGTTCCACGCCTCAGTTGAGGAATAAATTTTTTTCGAATTCAAAATATCACATCTAAAGAACCTTATTCCTACAAAGACGCGTACACTCTGATACTGAAACATTTATTTACTAGTCATTTGTTTACCTAAAAGTAAAAACATGTGGGAGGTGCATGCGTTTTAATTGGTAAAATTTCCTAGTTCCCCGAAAGAAGTATTTTGATTGATTTAACGTGTTTCAAGTGCCATTTTTAACATTTTTTTAATGAAAGAATAAAAAAGATTTGATTTCGAATCGATGCAGCGATATCATCGTAGTTATTTTTATTTTTTGTGCATTTAGAACGTTCGATTTGAGACGAGATGCTTGGGGCGATTGAAAAGTAAGAAAAAATCTATTAAAATATTTTTCTCCTTGTATTCAATAACATAGATAATTTTTGAAATGCGACAAGAAAAAAAGGTAATAATTTTAACATTCACTCCGGATTCCTTTGAGAAACATATCCGGACGAAAAACAAAATCAATATCAGCATTAGGCAATTTTTTCGCGGGAACTTGCCGTAGAGCTCTCCGCTCTCGCGGGCACTTCGTGCTCGCAATTTTTTATTTTGTATGTTTGTTTTTCTTAACCAATTACCAATTGATATAAGCACAGTTTCTTAAAAGAAATTTATGAATTTCCCGTCGGTATAACTTTACCGAAATAAACCTAAATGTCACATTTGAACTGAAACAAGAAGCCGGATTATAATAGAGCTTTAAAAAAGACTTCCGTATTCGGAAGAATGGTCTTCCCAAACCAGTGTGCGTATCGAATTGTTATCAGAATTATAACATAATGTTTGAATTATTCAATATTTTGCACTTGAAAGTTATTATTTTAGGTACATTTCTAATTAATTTAAAAATTACCATTTCAGAATCGCTGACAGAGTCGATATTCAATATATACAGTTGTATATGGTTTACTACAGGCTCGTCTGAAAAAAAAAGCAATTATTCTGATGTGATAAAATATGACAAATGAGATCAGAAATCATATTTTTAAACATTAAAAGGAAAATTAAGAGTTGATATGAAATTATGAAATGGATCTTTTCATTGTTTGTATACAAACTTTAATCAACTAAAACATTATATTGAAGAGTGTTTGTTTTACTTTTTATAATAATCTCTCTATCAGCTACCTCTACATGTTTCTTGTGGACCCGAACAATCTTAATAAAGAAATGCACGGAGAATCCATTTCGTTTTTTCCACATTCGGTAGTTTCTCTCAATTTCTGATTAAAGTTAAACGGGTTTAATAATATTCATGCATTTTGGACCACGTTGAAGATTGCAGTCATGCTGTCTCTGTTATTGTGTTGGATCACGTGCTTTTTGTATTATTTTTGTTTTCAACACTGCTACATTATTTCTGTTTTGTTTTCGACGTTGAATTTCTATTTCTTTGCTTTTGCAGGTTATAACAGTTGGTGTCCAGGGTTGAAACTATTCTAGAACTGTCAGCAGTAACATGACAGGAGATATTAGAATAGGTCTCAACTGTATACAATCTATCTCGATTTGATGAAAATATTCCTTTTTTTTTAATTGACGAGCTCTTATAGAAAAGATAATCGTTTAATGTAATCTGTAAAGTACGGAAACAGAATGAGGCCGACATATTAAGTTGTGGGAAAGACATACTATCTTGTGGTAACGATATAAAATAATTTGTTAAGCTCTAAAGGTGTAAAATTGTTTTACAAGGAATCTTCTTGTTGGTGCTTTGTATGATTTTTTTTCTTCTTTACAGGTTCATACTTTACCTTCATTAAATGTTGGAGGGATTGATGAATCATAATTTAGAAACAGTTTATGAACCAGCTCCTCCCTGGTAAAGATAAATCACATTTTTTAAATACATGTATCATCTTTTGCTGTTTTATTGGTATTCTATGAGGTTATCATTGGTCTTAAGAATGGATATTTGTTCGAAAAGCACATTTGATTTATGTAAATGACAAAAATGTAAAAGTATATCAACATTCACAAAAATACAATGGAAAATTTAGAATTGATACAGTAGCCCGGATAAGAGCAGGATTAGTATATACGTAACAAAGTCAGGCAACACAATATATTGTAACAGGGAATTACAATTTGGAAGAAATATCCGGCAGAATCTCAACTACGGAAGGGGTAAATTAGGTCATAAGATCTCGTTTCCCTCTTT
This sequence comes from Arcuatula senhousia, assembly GCA_963971305.1. Lineage (NCBI taxonomy): Eukaryota > Metazoa > Mollusca > Bivalvia > Mytilida > Mytilidae > Arcuatula > Arcuatula senhousia. Next base: position 38,838,574 of record OZ020312.1, read on the forward strand.
TCCTAGATTCCTGTAAAAGAAGAGATTTTACACACAGTCTGACTATCGTTATTTTTGATATAGTCTGTGGTACCGACAAGTGACCATACACTGAGGGGTTCCCCTGAGCAAGCTAAAAGGTTTCAAAAGTTGGTTTATTCGACTAGTACATTTGTATATGTAATACTAATCTTGGTTTTGTACATGTACAAGTATGCTTATAGACAGTACTGCATGTACAAAACTAACCACAATAGTCTTGTAACAATATCAGCTGTTAGTACAGTACAAGAAACATAAATCAAAGTTATGCTTTACACCATTGCCAATTTTCATCTTTAAAAGTGACTGCGATTGATTTAATATTGTGATGTACATATAACTACAGAACCTGTAAAAATATATCTGTATGTATGAATTGTTTTTTCTATCAAATAGTTGTAGAAATTATAAATGCTACATAATTTTAAGAAAATATAATCTAAAGCATTACCTTGTCAGGTTTGACTGTGCTAAACAAGTCCATGTAAGACAGGAAAACAGAACAAACAGTATAATGTGTGTCTCCATTTATCTTTAACGAGAAAGAAATTTAACATTTAGAGCTGTCAAACCCCAAGCTATCTACTTAAATAGGTTTAGAATGACTCAATGCTATAATCATTCTTCTGACAAGATAATAGTGCATTGTACTATAACATAAAACCTGCTCTCTTGCATAAATCTACCGGTTTATAACTTTCAAATAACGCAATGCACATGATGCACATAAATTGTCATATTATTCTTTCGTTTGATGTATTTAAAACCTCTTGGGTAAAGGGTTGCTACGGAGCATGCATTCGATCAGAAAATGTAGACATGTCAAGAAACATAAAGATTGAATTATTAATGATTTATGATGATGTTGGAATCATCTTTACTATGGGTTTAGTCACCTGCTAAGTCGTATTGTCAGTTTAAGATCAAAATGTTAAAAATAGAAAAGAGGGTGTTGTTCTTTTGTCAGTGGCATTTACTACGTTCATTTTTTGTAAACCTCCCACATAACTTCAAAAATAATATATCAAGATTATAAGATAAGTGTAGGATCTATAAATTTCGACATGGATAACAAGTAACCTGTATCTGTTTTATATGATTCCTGTAATTGAAATGATTGTTGATTTACTCATGAGGAGCCATGTATTCTGCAACATGTCTGTATACATACATGTATGATCATTTGCATTTTATCTGCATGCAAGTATAGATGCTTTGAAATTCTAAAAAATCTTGTTGAGCATAAGCATAAGGATACAAGCAAACCATCTTCCAACCACCCCCCCCCCCAAATGAAAATAAAAAATCACGCAGGCCCATGTACGTCCAGTTTTAATAAAAAGGTTTTTTTTCCCTTATGAAGTTTTTTTTGTTGGTTAGTTTTTTTTTCCTTGTTCTTTTGATTTTATGTTACTTTCACAGAAATACCTGAAAACATGAAAACATGAAAATGTACTTTTACTGCAGTCTTCTTGAGTAACATTGTGTTCGTTCTACGTGACAATTGTAAAATATTGTTTTCAAAAGAGTGTTAAAGAACAATAGAACGATAAAAAGTAAATCCAGAGGACCTAAGTGGCCTGAATCGCTCACCTGGCCATTAAGTCTTAAGGATCTCTTCTATGACCTTCGGAAAAGGAATCAAATGAATTCATTGCAGTACAATTTTAATCAAAGATATAATTAACTAAACATGATTTTTTGTATAATTTGTTTTTTAAGTACAATCATTTTTTTTAATTTAATTTTACGGGATCTAATTAAATGCAAATAATAAAGAAAAAAATGAATCCAATAAAAATTATAAATAATTATTTTGAATTCGTGTCAATGATATGATATTGTACAAAGAAAAACAGTTTACTCTATATCTTTATTTCTCAAAACCTTTCATCTTCCGGATAAAGAACTGGTACTTTAACTAAGTAAACACAAAATTTTGCATAATGGAACTAAATTTCTATTTAAATCAATCACAAAATTGATTTCGAAAGACCTTTAAAATAACCTGTTCATTTTTAGAAGTAATAAAGATGTTGTGTGGTGAACTAGAAATACGAACTCACAGGGTGGGAACAGAAATTGTACAGTTTCCAGAAGCGCCGTTCGCGAAGCGAGGATATTTTCTGATACAGGTAGCGCCAGATTCAAAAATGTCAAAACATTGGGAATTAGAAGTCATTTGCAAGCACAATATGAGGAAAAAAACAATAAAATTGTAACAAAAATAATTGAAAGTACATAATTTAAGCAGCAATGGTTATAATACTACAAACGGCCATGTTTAAGACTATTTAATTCTCTTCGACCACCGAGAAGTAGACGGAAAATGTGATATGGCTTGTCTTTTTCGGGGTTTGATGTGAAATCGATTTCAATCTAGACCCTGTTGAATGCGCCAATCCACAGATCAAACGATCAAGATTCAAAACATTATAAAAATGTTGTGAAATTTTTGCGTTTCAATCATATTATTGCATTTCTAACATCCCCTCTAAATTTCAACACATGAACGGGTAGCGTCCGCTGTCTTGAACAGGTAGCTCCAAAATTCACATTTTTAGTGAACGGGTAGCTCACAATCTAAAAAAATATATATTTCATTTGAATAGCGCAATAAAACATAAAACGGGGAAGTAATGAACAAATGAAAAACAAAAATGAACTCGCTACACCAAATTGATCTTGAATCGGAATGCTCTTTTTATTCATTGCTAAGTTAAAAATGCTTTAAAAAAAAACTTTTTAAAAAATCCGAACCAGCCGACCTTTATGAATCGCTGAACATACCATACCTTATGAACATCATATAGTTTTTAAGAAACATATGCTTGGATATCTATACAAAACAATACAGATCTCTATTATTTATACTTAAATCATAACTAAAATTGTCTTTTGATCGCGTTTCATTGTTAAAATTGAATTTTTTTAGCACCTTAAAACTTCAGCAATTTAATAAGAACGTAATTTATGTTCTAATAGCCTTAAACGAACATAAAATATTTATAAAATAAACAACACACATGTTGGGATCAGCTCGCCTGCAGAACAGTTAGCCAAATTTTATTAAGAAAATAATAATAGTACTGTCTGTGGCCGCTGTATACATCAAGGCAAACCAATCTACAATATAGTAAAGACAAAATTAAGACATAATCAACATAAAGTAATTAAATGTAAAAATTTAATTGCGATGTTAACTGTTCAAAGGCAGAGCGTCGAATACTTAATCAACATAACCGCTTGACCATTACAATTCTTCCCGCCTAAAATACATGCACGGATTCACAAGTAATCCTTAAGTAACATATCAATATAAACCTCACTGTCATGTGACAAATCAAAACAAATACACGTGTTTATATAACTTTTATAAATACATGAGCACTGAACAGGTTTCCGGATAATCCGGCATCCTCCGAAATCAAAACTGATCGCCTTGTGTTATTTATGTTCATGCATTCACTTCGTGTTTAGTGCGTCTCTCATGAGTCTTATAGCAAGTAAAGTCTAACAATCCACGACCTTGGGTTGCATGACCCCGGTGAACTCTGGTAAACTTGAGAATAATCTCTCTGTTGAAATTTGCAACAATGGAACTTGATCTCTTTGATCAGTTAAAGTAACAGCTATACAAACAAGATTATCTTGTTTTAGGAAAGAGAAATTTACCTGTATGAAAATTTTACCTGTTTGAAAAATTTACCTGTAGAAATTGAATAGTACGAACTGAACTAATGAAATGCTATACAGACTACCTGTAGTAGGTTACATGTTTTTTTTAGGAAATACTTGTTATTAAAAACTATTTTCTATATCAGAGTACTTTTAGCATATTAAAAATATTTTTTTTTTATGAAATGCTTTACTAATCAATTTTTTTTATGGTTCTTACAACTCTATTCATCATAGTTTGCCCTCAGATATATCTGAAATATCTGATATTACTGATTATTCAGATTTCTTATACATTTTTAGTCATAAACGAGGTCATTCTTATCGAAAGTATACTGTATACTGTTGAATGACTTTAGATTACATTGACTGTTTAAGTGTCTATCTGTATATATAGTTTTTGGGCTCGTTTAGAAGGGGTACCAATATCCCCCCAATCTTTTATCAAATATTCCATTTCCGAAAAAAAGTGTTTGCCAATATCCCATATCAGGATTGAAATTTCCCATTACGGGAAATAAAATATGAGCAGAAGCGGTTTCCATATTTGCTTCATGTTATACATGTATTTTCAATTCTATGTGAATCAAATGGTATGGTCTTTGATGGTGTAAAATGTAAATGATGCATAAGTAAAAAGATTTTGTCCTTAGTGTAACATTATATTAAACAGATTTTGATTTGAAAAGTAAAAAACTATCAAATTGATGGTCATATTACCATCTTTGATGTAGGAGTTTTCTTCCTTCAGAGTAGGAGTTTTCTTCCTACAGTGTAGGAGTTTTTTTCCTTAGTGTAGGAGTTTTTTTCCTTCAAGCAAAAAAATTCATACCCATAACAAGTTAATCTCCTCTGTATAGATGTCAATTTAACTGATCACGGTAATCATCTTCCATTGTTGCAAATTTCAATAGAGGGATTAAGTTGTAGTTTACCTAATTTCATTAAGGAGTACCAATATAAACACGGGGATTATAATTCTTTATTAGCAGTAAATGTACGAAACGCACTCTAGTTATAAAACCAAGAGCCTAGAACTATGTTTTGTTTTCCGATAATCCGCAACAGTAAGTTCTGCTGACAGAGTTCTACTTATTCCCGAATTAAGGCCACTAAGGCACCTACTCATTCTAGTAAGAGATGCATCTACTCCACCGAGAGAAAGGACAAAACAAGGAAGACATACCACAGAAAAATGGTACTGACTTTTTTCATGCACTTCAAAATAAATGGTAAGTTAAACCAGGTTGAAGGCACCATCCATCCCTCTTTTGTATCTTTTTGTGGACATTTTGATAACAACATTATATTCAATCTTTGTTCGATATTTCGGCTTCCAATTCAACGCTGATTTATTTGACTGCATTTTAGTGAAGATAGTACATAACAAGATTTTGCGGTAAGTCTTGCTAAGGATATACCGCCACTCAATCATTCAGAAAACAAATGGTAGATGCTCGACTGGCCTGAAAAAGGGGAGGGCGTAATAACTTATCGTTATGTGTTTAATTGTGATTCAAACCATTTATTAGAAGTGGAGAAATCTGTTACGAAACATTTTCTATTTTTTTACCCTTAAAAAGTCTAAGTCGGCTCAGAAAACAGGAAGTAGATGTGCAACTGACCTGAAACGGGGAGGCACATACAAATCTGAAGCTCCTTACCAAATTTGGAACCAAACCCTTCAGTGGAAGTCCATAACTCTGTTACGAAAGTTTGGAGGACAAGGTAATTGCAATATAGCCTCATCTCTTGCGAGAGGGGGTGTAAAAAGTATTACTCAAAGAAAGCAGAATTTTTACGTCTACATGATATGGAGGAATTAAACATAGATGTGCACCATACAACCTCCACAAGTCAGCCGTTATCAAAAAAACAGACAGCACTTTTAAAAGTAACAGTGGTCAGGACAAGAAAACAGGCATTACATGTATACGTACGGTACTAAAGATAAAATGCTGCCAATCAGGATATTATATCTGCAAGAACTTTTTATTAATATTATTGTATTGCCCTCTTATTATCAAACATTTCCGTTACACAGTATTAAAGAAAACAACAAATGCTAATCAGGGTCAGATCCATAAAAAGAACCGAAGGTTTTCATCTATTACCCAAGCTTAGTTGTAAAAAATCATGACGAAAGTAGCTAGGTTGCTTAAAATCATGACGAAAGTAAAAAAAAAATTAATTGATTTGGAAATCGAACAGACGACTCTGCCCTTTAGATTCGCCACTGGAATATTCAACAAAAACCAACAAGCATAAAACAAACAGAAAAGCCAAAGTAAACATTATTTGCGCTTCTTTTGATGAAAAAAAAAACCAAACAAGAGGCTATCAGGAACCTGAGTCTTTTACCTGGTACCAAGGACCACGAGGATGTCATCTGACAATTGTTATCCAATAGAGACTTTCTATAGCCTTAAATAGTCTGAAGATTTGAGGGAAAAAATAGCTCTTCTTTATCTGCTTTAGTTTTCATTCTATAGAACAAAACATGAAAAAGAGGCTCTCAGAAGCCCGAATCGCTCACCTGGACATTAGGGCCCCATATGGGGTCATCCATCCTCGGAAACCCAGCTGGAGTTCTTCACTCGCTTACTCATTCATCACACCTGGGACATTACACATGAAATACTTCGTTTTTGATATTTTTATATCGAGCCTTCTGATTGTTCGCATTACACTTTTCTAATGCAATTTAAACATGTTTCTATTTGAAAATTTTATGAAGTTCAAGATTAAATACTGAACGTAAAACGAATAAAATCAAATCAAATGTACCAGGGGTGAAGAATGAGTAAGCTGGTTTTCCGAGGACGGGGGTCATCTGACTATTTTAATCCATGCAATAGGAAGTTTTTAGATTTTAAAGTAAAGTTAAGATAGTCACAGCTTTTCTTCATAAGCAATAGTTTTCATTCTACGGGACAAAAAAGCAAAAAAAAACCCGCATTTTTTTACCTTGATAGGCCCATAACCCCTATAAGGCTCCATAAGACAATATCGACCCAATGGAGACTTTCGTAGAGCTTATGATTTTTAAGGAGCCTTAGACTCTTCTTTTTTTTCTATCTGTTATAGTTGCTTAGGTAAATTCTACTTTTGGTTACAGCGGCCACGTGCACTTTTATTTTGTTTGAGTCATTTCAAAATGAGGATCATGTGAGTTGCCAACATGTCAAGTATCATTTCTGCAGTTAAGTTCGGTCTGTAGTTTCAGAGGAGAAGATTTTATGAATTGCTAACGGACGACTGATGACGACAGACGACGGACGCATAGTGATGGTAGTTATAAGCTCGCATGGCTTTTAGCCAGGTTAGCTTTTAAGTACCACTACAAGTACTCTACTCTTTGCTTGAAAAAATATCGTTTAAAGTCTGTATAAAAATTCATCAATCAGTTTAAGACGTGCTGTGCGAGCTAAAGGGTTTATTTGTATTTCGAATGTAAACACACCAAAGACAACTGCAAAAAAAACCAACTTAAATCGAAGACACAATATCACTTAGAACAAGGGTAACAAAATGATTAGACAGGGGAAAATTATGGACGAGGACTTAAGTTCTCGGATACTAGTTGTACAACTTAATGCTGCAGAGTCATGAAGAGAGAACTTACTGAGCGTTTGAATACCGCAGAGTCATGAAGAGAGAACTTACCAAACGCTCAGTTACATCAGAGGATTTTTGATATATTCTCAGAGCGACTTGTATAAGAAATTAGAGTGGTTTTATGTATTTTTTACCCCGAAAAGAAAACTGCTATTTTCGGCGCTACCTGTTCACACATTTTTTCTTGCCTTGACGCTACCCGTTCACTTTTGATTTCAAAATTTTGAGACAAAGTCGGAGATTATCACTCAATAATTGATTTCTGCTTTATAAATTCATTTGATTTTTAATGTTTAATATCAAGAGGCTACAAAAAATACAATCAATCATACTTTCAATGTGTAGTTACTTTAAAAACGATCGATAAAAGAAGATGGTCTTGTCTTTTTGAGATGTTCGAGCTACCTTTTTTATCAAAAATTCCATGCTGAACGTGAACATACGAATAAAACGCATTAAATGCAGATACTCGTCACTACATTAAGCTTATATGTGCACTTTATTAATGGTAATGTTGGAACGTGATTGTGTATTTAACTCAATAAGAAGTGATTTTATTAACGAATCCTTGGGATTTGAACATGGCGCTACCTTTTGCTTGTCATAAGAACGGCGCTTCCGGAAACTATACAATTTCCGTTCCCACCCTGTGAACTAACAACTAAAAAAACCTTTACGTCACAGCTGACCTAATATCAATGCTAGAGCCAGATTCTATTGTTGTACAGTTCGGCACAAGAACAGGATCGCCATATTGTTTACTTTATGGGGCTCTTGGTAAAGAATAGACCTGAGTCGCACAAAACTTGTGGTATATTGAACTTTAGAACGTCCATTTCCCTGACGTTTGCATGCTTGGTTTCGTCAGGTCATAAAACGGAAAAACCTGGCCGCAAACCATAGTGCTGCACCTTATAGGGAAAATTTTCAACGTTTCTTTCAAGTTTGCACTGCTGCAAGTTTCGGTATGATAAGAAATATTGAATACCATATATCCTGCTGAATTGTCCGACCTTACCCATTATATTTTTTTCAGTGACAGTCTTTGACTCGTTCACACTTATGACATGGTGACCTTATCCAGATTCTCAATTTATCATCATTTCATGGTCATTTTATCACCCTTTTCGTATTTATCTCCTTGTAAGTATACTATAACTACTATAGTTGTTACTTTTTTATAATAGGTAAAGACATAACTGATCCATCGTGGTCGTATGTCATGTGTGTCGTTTATATAATAGTTGTATGAAGCCGATACTAAGAAACATATGTATAAGCAGTAAAAATGTATATGTCGACTCGCATCGAATTATTTCTACTTAGTATTTCATTATGTACATGTATATGCATAAAATCATGCAAAACTTGCTGTTTTTATGTTTTAAATAGAACTATTAATCGGCTATGACATCATCTCGCAATCGGCCGCTGCCAAGAGCCCAAGGCTGGCAGATTTTATCCTCACTCGGGTTGATAATCAAAACATGCAACTATTATATATTAATTGTGGTTGCATTATTTCTTGTATTTGTGTGTGGTACCAATTTTCTTTGTTTTTGTGGGTAACATTAATAAATAAGTATGCAAATTTTAAATCTTATATTCATTCCTACTATTACATGTAACTTGGACAAACCAAGATATTAAAATGCATCGTAGTGTATTATCTCTTTTTTTGGGGGGGGGAACCATGAAAATTGGACCCATGAAAATGAAATAATGAATCTACAGTATTATATATGCATGTACATTTAAGTAAGTCAACTCAAGAAAACGACTAAAGCAAAATTTTATATATTGAATATTGATCACATGTATGAATTTATTCAAATTATAAGCTTATATCTATATGAATAGAGAAATAAAAAAATAAATGCATACAGAATAAACATCAAATGAGTGTAAAATACCTGATTAAAACATATGTATGTATCCTTTTTTATTGTTCTTCAGGAAGCCAAACTGGTACAGTTCCTGTCCAGAATTGGTGTTTTCTCTTTTAAATTTGTTTTATTTGTTCATTTCATGTAAATCGGATACATGTATAAATAAGTATCCGTATATTACTAACAATTTACTGACTGACTTCATTGACTCATTAGGATTAAGCTTGAATCATATGTATTTTATTTTTTGAATTTTTTGAATCGCAAAACAGCGAGCAGCAACCGCTGGTCACACTGATGGCTGCTGGCTGTTTTCCGTTTGTGGATTTTCTAAATTATCGTTAATATTGTAGGTAATGTGGCGTACACTTATTTCACATCACATTATCTTCTTCACACATAATTTTTTTTACCAATTTAATGCACAGAAAAAAAGTTAAACTTTATCTTTTACTTCATACGTATATGCTTATTTGTTGTACATTACTTACACTTTATTTTTCATTTTTTTTAATTTCATTTTTAATTAAAAACTAGATGTATGGATTGGTTGAAAACTGACCGGAACTAGTTTTTGAAGAAAAAATAACAGCAGACAAAACTGTCCAGTTAAAATCTTATTAACTAATAAACATAGTTAAATGCATGAGTATATTGAACCATTTTTTTTTTTCGATAAATTGGAGACTTTTTAAATCATCGGTTTTTTTTTTGACAGCAGGGTTTTTATAGTATTAAAAAAGCAAAAAAAATAATTGAAAGTGACCAAGAATGACATTTTGAAGTTGATTTAACATTTGAGCAAAAATGTCTTACCCTTAGTCTAGTCAGTGTATAAAATCCATGTTAAAATGTTCTGGTATATGAAAACAAATATGAGAATCTACTGCTGACATGAAGCTATAAACACAAGGTTGAATTATAAACTTAATAACAAGTAAGTATCATTTAATTTTTATCTAATGAGAACAAATCAATCCCCTGAGCTCATTTTCATTACATATTTATACTTATTGTATTGGTAGCACTTTCACGACTATCAGCCAGTCTGTTAAATCACCTGAAGCAAGGAGATATAGGCGGAAAAAGTATGTTAATCGAGTCGGTTCTATGACTGTTATGACTAAAAGTTTCAAAAGTCACTTATATACAAGATCAAACCAAAAACTGTCTGTCCAAATAAATATCATTAGCGCATGAAATGGACGCAAAAAGTAAAAAAAAAATGTCAACGGAGTTACAAATTAAATGAAAATGTTATAGGAGAGGCAGGCGAAAAAACATGTTCAAAATAATTATTTATCAACTTTTAAAATATAATTACTCAGAAAAGTGACAATATCAGTAATGCAATTGTTAATCTTCCAACATGTCCAACCCAGAATAAAACTGAATTCATTTTGAGATATTTGTATCATTCTGTCTTTTGCAAAACGGGATTTTCAGTAAACTTTAAGATATTGTCGGTTAAGGAATATCAAAGTACAAATTGTCTGTTAATTGTTTTATTATCCCAATTTGTTTTAAATATAATGCTTAAGTATCTATATATGTATACAGTCTATATATCTTTATTCTCACAAACCAAAATACATGGTACAGAGAAATAACACAATAATACAATGAAATATCATTCAATAAATATTACAAATGTACAAATGGTGGGCGGATTAATACAAATGATATGATTCACAAATAAACAGATTTGATAATTAATAAAATATGTTAAAATTGAAAAAATATGAGGCTACCCAGGAGGATTCAGCTTAACATTTATAACTTTGATAAATTTACATAGATTAAGTACGTTCAATGTTTTATTATTCATTAATTTGCTAAATTTTACAATATTAGGTCTATAAGTGATACTTGAACTAATATATTGTTTTCTTTCGTTTTCGATACTCTTACAACTCGTTATGAAATGAAACTCATCTCCGATATCACCGGAGTTACACAGAGGACATACCCTATTTTCCCTATCAATATTTGCCCATCTACCAGTCTCTATAAGCAGTTTAAAATTCAGTGTTCTAAACTGGCACAACACTTTAGCATTCTTATCATTTAGAATATCAAAATATTTTTCGAATTCTAGGTATATATAATCTGTAATTAATACCTTTTGAGAGCCGGTGGTGTAGTGGTTAACGCGTCGGGCTACTAACACCGTGGTTCGTGGTTCGATCCTCGTCAGGGGTGAAAATTTCATGAACCAATTTTCCGACTCTCTCTTGACACCATTTGCGAGGATGGTCTCAAGAAACGATGCTAGTCCTTCGGAAGGGACGAAAAAAGGTTGTCCCGTGTATGGGAGAGCAATACCCCATGCACGTTAAAAACCCCTTTGTAGAGTTCGATAAGAGTAGGCTCAATGGGGGCCGCTACAAAGGCCACACTCGCAATCTGCTAGCTGGAGAGGGATTAATATAAGCATTAAGCTTGTTATTTTGAGGCAATCTCCCATTTGAAAAAATTACAATCTTGCTTTTTGCAATATTGACTTTGAGTTTCCATAAAGTACAATACTCTGAAAGTGCATTTAACTGCTTTTGTAGGTCTTCTTTAGACTCAGACATTAAAACAGTATCATCAGCATACAGTATCAAAAAAAGGTTAACATACATATCTAGTTCATTTCCAATATCATTTGAGACAGATTGTATACCGTGTATATTCTTATCTTTCAAGAATGATTCAATATCGTTAATGTATAATGAAAAAAGAATAGGTGATAGGTTTTCACCTTGTCTAACACCTACTTCACATGGAAAATAATCGGAATATTCATTTCCACTACACACTCGTGATTTGATGTTTTTGTACATCTTGCCATTTATTAAAGTAGAGAGTAGTTTTGTCCAAAGGCCATATCTCCAGACTGTATCGAATGCTTTGGCAAAATCTATAAAAGCACAAAATAATTTCTTCTTTCTAATCTTAAGCAATTCAAAAAGTAAATGTAAAACGAAGATACTATCTATGGTTGAGTATCCTTTTCTGAAACCGAATTGGTTTTCATTGAGTAATATGTACTCTTCAAGAAAAAAGTTTATTCTTTGATTTAAAATAGCGGTAAAAAGTTTGCCCATGCAACTAAGTATAGTGATTGGTCTATAATTTTGTGGATCTTTTGTGTCTCCCTTATGTTTATAAAAAGGAATAATATTTCCAACCAACCATTCTTCTGGAATAACACCATAATCAAAAATAATGTTAAACATTTTTACATACACAGGTGAAAAAATATCACAAGTACTCTTTATGTATTCATTTATAATCTTGTCATCACCACATGCTTTGTTATCCTTAAGATTTTTAACACATTTTCTAATTTCATCCTCTGTAATTGCTTCGTTTAATAAGTTATCAGGTACATTGTCATTCAAATTAACTAAAGGGGGCTCTTCTTCTGGGTCAGAAGTGTTTAGATTTTTGAAAAAATCAAAAAAATCACCAATAGGTACATTATTATTTTTATATTGCCTGTTGCCATTGATAATCTTCCAATATTCTTTTGAATTACTCTTTCTAAGATTATCCATTTTTTTCTAAATTGCTTTCTATATTCTTTTATTTTACAGTGCTCTATATATCATTTTATTTTTTAGATTTCTTTATTATGTCAAAACAAGAATGTGACTTGTTTTACTTATTCCTTTTCTTTACTTACCTAACGTTTATAATTGAATGCCAATACATGTATCTTATGCCAAACAAAATGTGTTTCTTGTTTCCCAACCTACATTATTTTTTCATGCCTAACCTAACATTTTTATTGTCATTTTTGCTTAAGCACCGTTAAACTTTTATTCTACTCTCCATTCACTCAAGGTAAAAACAAAATTAATTGTAAAAAAAAATATTGTCTACCTACCTACCCTGTTTTCACACATGTAACGCATATTTTTATGTTTGGTCTTAGATGACTGAAATTCTGACTTGTTAAATTACATGTTTTCATCATACAATGGTAACAAATGCATTATTTTTCGGATATTTATAACTGTGTGTATGATAGTCAATTTCATTATACCCTAAATACCCGAGTTTTTGACTGTTCCGTCCGTCAGTCATTCATCTACTTCCTGTTTGAAAAGCTGACTTAGACTTTTTTCACTAAATTTTCAGGGTTGAAAATTCTCGTCACAGATTTCTCAGCAACTATTAATCATATAGTCTTTTGATATTTTGTACGTAGCTTGAGGAGTCCCATATGGTGGGATACAATTTCAGGTCTGTCACTCTTTTATTTCCTGTTTAACAAGCCGACATGGAAAGACAAAAACTCTGACTTTTTTATTCCTAACTCGAAATAGATAATCTCTGTCCATAATGTGGACGCGTGGAGTATGTTAGCGTGCTCACTATGGTTCTTTCATTTTTAATGCTTTTACATTGTATATTATAATATGAGATAGGGATTGTCTAAATGCGAGCACAGCAAAAATATAAGATGTCAATGAACAGCTTAATTGTATTTTTACATACCTTTTGGGTTGAAGAAAGCTCCCCCCCCCTATACCATGAAACATCAAAGATGGATCCTCTTTTTGGCCCTCAAATGACGGAGTTCCACGCCTCAATCGAGGAATAAAATCGTTTAAAATTCAGAATATAAGATCTAGAGGACCCCATTCCCGAAAAGACGTGGACGATGCACTGTTTTGATCGTATTTATTTTTATTTCAATCAGTTCATTTTCTAGAACGTTCAGTTTGGGACGAGGTATTTGGGGCGAATGAGCGTAAAAAAAAGAAAATGTAAAAAAAATGAATAAAATTTGTATTACTTAAAAAATGAAGTAACTCATCGTCATCAGAATATTTTTCACCTTGTTCTATTATTACAAAGAAAATTTTTGGAAGGCGATTAGCAAAATTGTTTTTTTTTTCAAATTCACATCGAACCTGTGTGCATGTGAAATTGTGAGAAATATCCGGACGAAAAAAAATCAATATCAGCATTAGGCAAACTTTTCGCGGGAACTTGCTGTAGAGCTCTCCTCTCTCGCAGGCACTTTGTGCCCGCTTCGAGCTGTGCTCGCTATTAAATCCGTTTACATATTTTTTAACATACCAGCATTATATCCATTCTCTTTCAAAAACCAAAAGGTTGTTATTATTACATCCGATCTGAATTTGTTCAATTTAAAAGGCATATGTTTTGTAATCGAGGATATCATGCAACACCCGGGCTGAGTGAGTGAGTTGGTGTTTTATGCCCTTGCAAATATGTTTCGAAAAAGCTCATTGAGGAAAAATTATTATATCTGTGGGCTTACAATGCATTTTTTTACTCACCTTTCAAAAGTATTGTAAGCATAAAAAAACAATCATTATTTAGTAAACAGGAAATAAACAAGCTACAAACGTTAAAATGTCTATGACCTTTTCATACCAAATAATAAAGAAAAATGTATTAGCAGGCCTTCAAATCATGTAGAGGCGATGCAACTAATATAGTGCATTTTTGGCATTTTTGTAAAAAATGCTGAATTAAAAAATTGTAACAAAATGTAAAAAATGAAAAAATATAGTTTCATATAATAAGCTAAGCTGATCGGCAAAAGTCTGCTTAAGAGCGCCCAAAACCTGACATCATTGATTGTGGGCTGTGTCGCGTACACTTATTTCAGATCTCATTATTTTCCATCAGGCTGCTTAGCCTACATGTAATCGAGTTCGGGTTGTGCACCATGAATGACGTAGTCGTCAGGCTATAATGTGGAAAACCTGAAAGCTAACGATATTGGTGCGCCGTGTTTAGAAACAAATCTCTCATCTACGAGTTGTCTTGTGTCCCCATTTCTTCTACTACATGTGCATGTACATCGTCATATCGTGTTCATTTTATCCACCATTTTTTTCTTTGAGTGAGTAAGTGAGTGATTAGGTATTATAAGCCCTTTTAACACTACATATGGGTTCGACATGTGAAGTATGATAAAATGGACTTGAAATGATGATGAAGATATATGGGGGAGACACAGCTAGGGGAACAGTGTATTCTGAATACCACTGCAAAGGGGGAGACGTTGATAGGAACGGAATATTATCCGATGTGATGCACTACGTGGTGGTCGCCAAAGGGGTCATTTTCGTGCATAACGCGCAGAACTCTCCACACATGTTGGCCTATTATGGTTAATGGTTTCGGCTCTCCATATTATAAACTCGTGCGGGTTCCGGGTGGCGAATAGGCCCGTTGCAGCGCTAAGCTTGTCAGAAACCTGACATCGGGTCAGGCCGCTTTGCCCATAAAGCGACTGGGATGTGTGCCCCAGGTGGTTGAATGTCAGCAGCCTTGACATCGAGAGATGCGGTGTTGTCAGGCGATAATGCGGAAAACCTGACTGCAAACCATACCGTGTTGGGAAACATGTCACGTTCCTCGCACGTTAAAGATCCCTGCTGCAGGTCTTGGTAAGAGTAGGACCCGTAGTAGGATCATGCAGGAGGCTAAATTTCCCGTCCTTACCAATCGCTCCTTTTTTTTCAATGGCAGTCAAAACTCTCCTACCCGATTTGCCTTGTGTCCCCTTTTCCTCCACTTTATCATCATTTCATGTTCATTGCATCACCACTTTCATGTTCATCTCCCGGATATAGCCGAAATCGTGCTGCTTGAGAGTAAAGCAATAACTAACTAACTAACTTATTCCATATTATAGACCTGATGGCCTCAATGAAAGAGAGTCAGTCGCTTTTGTCACCTAGGGTTTACACTTAGTCCTGTTGTGGGCTGAGCACTATCCCGAGGTCAGAATTCAAAGAACTTTAGTCGCCTTTTTAGACTTACGACAAGCTTGGTTCTGTTGCAGACCCTTTCGCGAACCAGACCTTGTACGAGATCCTTTTATGTTCATCTCTTTTATAATGCCGAAAAAAACTCTGCTAACTAATTTACTAACTAATTTCTATAACTAAGGCCATACGAAAATTAATCGTAGCTTCTCAGGTTATTTTTGTCAAAATTAGATAAGGCAGGGAGACTTCTAATTTATTTTTATTGGTCCATAAAGTGGATGAGACAGACTTTTACGGTAATACAACAAAAGGATGAGGCTGGTAATTTTTTGTTTTCATTTTATGAAAATGCAATAAAAAGGGACAATGAGGCTGCCTCAGAACAGATGAGACTGGAGCATGAGAAGCTAAATATTTTCTTTTATTTTGCCTTAAAGAACATGATCTTTTTTTTCAACAGAATGACACTTTTTATACATTCATCGTTTTCTTCAACAAATATTCTTAATATTCTTAATTCTTAATATTCTTTGATCAATCCCAATTTCTAGCCGAATTCGTAGTGATTTGGGATACAGCAATTATAAATTATAGTATGCAACGGTGCTCCTCTTGTATACATGAACATGCAAGTCCCTTATTGTGGATTTACTTCATAAACCATACATGCCATACATTGTACTATTATTATTATTATTAGACACAATTTCTCAAAACACAAGACTAATTTAAGTTGCAAAAGAAAGGTGGGATATTACGCGAGATGATCCGACTGAGATAATGAATGATAAAAGTTCCACCACTTGTATTGGACCTAAAACTCTTGATCATCGAGATACGGAACATTGATAATACTGCACTACAAATAAATGCGTGTTGTTTCGTATAGTATATATTTTTGACATGCCATAGTTTCTGAGTAACTATTAGTACTTACTTGTTGATTTTGTTTCTTTCGAATTTCCCCTTTATCTAGAGTAACAATGCACAATTGTTCATGTAGACAGTAGTCCAGCTGGGGTTAAGTTGCAATATTGAGTCATTTATTCTTACCTTATTATTTTGCCAATTTACAACTTAGAATAAAACATTTAAATTCTTTCTTTTTTGATCATTTTCATTTAAAATTGGTTTTTGTTTCAGAAATAACATTACTTTGGTCGTTTGGTTAAATTATTAATTATATATCAATTTAACTGTAGTAAAATGAAGGTTAAGCTTTTAAAGAAACATTTTTGCTTATAGGAAATATTATATTGCTTTCATTTGATTGATAATGAAAGGCATCAAGTATAAATTATTCAAAATGTAGTTGTTTTGTTTTGTAAAGAAGTACAAGTAACAGTTGGTGTTCACTATCGAAACGCTGAACATTAACCTTTGGGTATTAATTCTTTTCTTTTTCCTTCAATAGTCAATCAGAGAAAAGAAACATGGGAAATGTCAACGGGTGTTAACCCATACTCTTTTTGGTTAACGTAGAAGTTAGCCGCAATTTTAGCATGCGTACATTGTAAATCGGCCATGCATCGTAAGAAAATTCCTTCATGTCCGTTAGAGTGTCCATTTCACTTTGTGAAGTTGTATAAAATTCGAGATAGGCTTTCATTTGTGTTCTGGTATGATAAATTAAGGAGGCTCGCTGGTCTTGTTTTGTATAGTGCAGTCTTCTTTTGCCGAACAACCAACGTGGCCGTCGACGTTCTCACGTCTCCTTATAGGTGTAACATTCCTTAATAATTGACTTAAATGACCCATTTTGACAGCTGTCGATCTTGACTTCATCTTGAAAACCGCATGTCTATAGAGAATTTTTTTCTCCTTATTAATTTAACTGATTTTTAAAGTTTTGTTCTCTAACAGCTTTTTTAATTAATGACAATAACAATACAGAAAGCCGAAACAAATTAGAAGATATAGGGTTTTCAATAATAGCGAGCATAGCTCGCAAGCGGGCACGAAGTGCCCGCTCGAGCGGAGAGCTCTACGGTATTTGTTTCCGCGAGAAATTTGCTAATGCTGATTTAGATTTTTTATGGTCCGGAAAGGGTTATTATTTTTACAGGTCCGGAGTGAATGTTAGAATAATTTATAAGAAAAGAAATAATGCTTAAAAAAATAATAAATTGCGTTTTTTACAAGAAAATAATATTCTTAAAATAATAAATACACATAAGCTTCTCGTTTCGTCTTGGTTATATGCACGTACGAAACTAACGTGTCTCGAAGCTTAATCGCCCCATACCATCTCGCCCCAAAATAAGCAAATGGAAATATTGGAAATTAAATGATAGCGATATCCCTGAATGTCGACATTTAGAACCCCGGGGGGGGGGGGGTCACTCCATATATGTTTTGGTAGGGGTGAGCCGCTGGCACACAAGGACCCCCACCCTTATCATATAATAGGAATATTGAAAAAGAATACCTTATCACATAATTTTTGCTGAAAATCATCCCTAATCATATATTTGAACAATATAGTTTACCCTATAAACAATAAGATTAGCGGTTTCAAACAGAACACACACTAAGATTAAGTAATAAATTACATGTGGCTTGTAACCTTATAACTTGAAGATGTCAAAAGTTAATTGGCATCTGATTTGGTTCAATATTGCGACCTTATCATATAATCCTATCAAAATTTGTATCCTTAACAGATATTTTCATCTCAATTTCACGCCCTTTTCATATATTACGAAGCATGAAAAAAGGTACCTATTCCAGCGGCTCATCCCTATCTCATCTTATAATGGAAGTGACCCCCCCCCGGGTTTAGAACCAAAAAACGTAGTCCCTTTTAGCTATGCTCGCATTTAGGCAATGCCTACTCCATATTAACTTTAAATTTCAAAATTATTTAAACTGGGGGGGATTATAAGAAGAGCAAACAATCACAATTTTAGAATAAGCTCACACCTATTATAAATTGAGCGTGGACGTTACAAAGATATAGCGGCAAATGAAGTAGAAGATGAACAACATTTCCTATTAACTTGTCCTAAATTAGACACTGTTAGAAAGGACATTATTATTATCAGATAGAAAAAATTAAAAAACCTAAAATCACTTGATACGGGTGCAAATTATTATGGCTTCTTTCAACAGAAGACGAATTTGTACTAGATGATTGATCAACTTTATTCTCTAATCAGCAAAATGAATACTAAATTTAAGACATGAAATTCTCACTTTTTGGACAGGACTGTTCCTATTTTTAGCGGTGTGAGATTTTTCTGTCTCACACCACCCCATGTGAGATAGCCTCGTGCAGTTTGTGACGTCACATATTCATACGCTATGTTTTGTAAACAAATCCACGTTGTACGATTTACGGGTTTAGTGAGAAAAATAATCAAACACCGATGATTAGGGCAAGATAAGGAAATCTCCGACACCCTTGGGTAAGATTTCTTCACATCTGCAACTCGGCAGAGCCTCGTTGCAGACTTGAAATCTTACCCTCGGGGTGTCGGAGATTTCCTTATCTTGCCCTAACACCGGTGTTAGATTCTTATATTCTTTCTGGCAGAACATATAGTAATTCTTTATTATATTTGAAGAATGTGCAACAGTATAAATAGTAATAATAATAATAATGATAATAATTAATAAATTTTCAAACTCCTACATCCTGTGCTTGTTAAATCTATAAATATAATTTTGTTTGAGTTCATATTTAACTTATCTAACCAATGATTTCAATCAATGTAATTAAAGTATGAAATTGTTGTTAATTGTACTGCCTCAACAGGCGTCTTTGATTGACAATAAACAGTTTTGTTGTTGTTGTTGTTGTTGTTGTTGTTATACATATACGTACACTAGAGTACTTCATTTTATGGTGCTTTATATTTTATCCCCATGTCGTACATGTACAAGATATAATGTAAGAAATTAAATAATCAATTCCCCGGTTTCTTGGAGCCTCTTGTTGTTCTTTGTAATGCAAACAATTATCTATTATTTACTTCATGCCCTTTTCATCTGAACTGGTTAAGTCGCCTGCAATGTGTTGCAAAGCGACATATAGGAGTTCCTTTGACACTGTCTGTCGTCTGTGTCAAATACTAGTGTCCTGCGGCGTTACAAGAGTTTCTGTTGCAGTTTTCCGGAAAACTACATGTCACAGCCTCTTGATATTTGGCATGTAGCTTCGTCCTACGCTACTTTATGGTGCAAAGCTATTCAATACCCGTAACTCATCTACTTATAGATATTTTTAGACACAGGCGACATACGACTTAATGATTCTAGTATTTTGTTGAAAATTTGTAATGAATGCCTCAGAACTACAACTAGTGCTATTGTCTTTTTTCGTGAGTGAGTTTGTGTTTTATGTCCTTGCAACGCTATATAGGTTATTTAAAAGGATGATAACATGAAAATGATAGAATATGTTAGTCTTTCTGCGAGTGGGGTTAGCGGAACGAGCCAAAGACCAATTTTTTATCACTTGTAAAAGATCATCGCCGGTTTTCCAAGGACGTCAATGGAACGATGATGATAAATGAAATATGGGGTGGGGTGGGGAACGAAGGAACAGTGCATTTTGAAGAGTCACAGGAAAGGGGAGAGTTGGGTAGGGGCGGAAAAATTAGCCTATGTGGTGCACTACTTGGCGGTCCACTAAGGGGTCTTTTACGCACTCTTCACACACTTTGGCCCACTATGGTCGTTAAATTAAAAGTTTTCATTATTTTGCCCAAAACTTGAAAAAATGCTGTTCCTTACCTTTTAAGGGCCAAAGCCCCTATAAGGGGTCATCTGACAATTTCGGCCAATTGGAGTCTTTTGTAAAGCTAGATGAGGTGAATATTTAGGAAAACAACCGCTTTTCTTTTTCTTCAAAACACAAAAATGCTATTTTGACCTTCAAAGGGCCATAACCCTATAATATGCCATCTGATTACTTCGACTCAAAATAAATTTTAGTAGAGTTAATGAGCTAGCAACAGCTTTTTCCATCTCTTCAATATTTTTCATTCTTTAGGGCATAAACATGAAAAAAATCATTATGTTTAACCTTTAAAGGTCCATAACCGCTTTAAGTGGTCATCTGACAACTTCGACCCAACCAAGTGTTAAAGGCTTGGTTTGCATGGTCAGGATATTTAGTAAATTTTGTATATAATACGTTCCCTAAACGATTGATTTATTTCAATTTGTAAACATTTAATTTTATTTTATTTCTTTATAACGTAATTCCGGAAACTGCGTTTTCCGGATTTGACACGGATTGTAGATATTGAGTCTCTCTCTGGTTTTTGTTGTACATGTGTTCAGCTGTGAAAATAAATTTAAAAACTTTTATTTATTGAATATCGTTAACAATAATAACGAGGACAGTTTCCCCACCTCGTTAGATGGTGAAGAACCCGAATTTGTAAGTGGAATGAACATTTTTTGTACATTTGATCACGTATTTCGAAAATGAAAAAGATTATAACGAGAGCTGTTGAACTGAACTTTACAAATGGCCACCATGTTGCCTTGTAGTTTTGTTATGAATTTTTAATCGAAAAAAAATGGAATGAATTGTCATTCACACGAACAGAACAGAAGTATTGTACAGTACTTTTTATTGGTTGTGTACGGTTGTAGATTGTACCACCTTTTTGTGTTATCTTATGTTGAATAGATTGCTATTCAAACATGTCAAACATGTGTAATGAATTCTTCTGATATATCTGACGATGAGTCCAGTTCTTCAATTTCTTCTGGTATTTTAGATGACTCATTTCTAGAAAACAATAAATTTTCAATTTCTAACTCTCCGCCACCCGAAAGCTTAGGAACCGCCGACCACTCGTTTCGTGAAGACAGTTTTGCCCAGAAATACCTTGTCCGTGTGCCTGTTACACCGGTAACACCAGTCACAAACTTTGACCTGTTCGATAATAACTCCGAACTTGACGACAACAGTTTAATATTTGGTGACCAAAATTATCAAGACCCCGTTTTAGCTTCTTCACTTAAATTATCGAAAAACAAGCAGAGAAAACATCTGACCATGGATAAGCTTGGAACCCACAAATTTTCTGGGTACCCGCGTGAAAACGGGACACGTTTTTTGAGAGAGTTTGAGTCGTTTGCGCTATTAAATGAACTTGATGATGACGATGAGAGCCGAAAAATTGCCGCGTTTCACCTCCATTTGGTCGGACCGGCTTTAACATGGTTTAATGGGCTAGACCCAAGGCTTTCGTGGCATGAAATTAAAGAGCAGTATATAGCAAAATACGTTAAAATCGGTTGGCAACATCCGTCTATCGTCGTCGAAAGCGAGTCGTTTCATAATATGGCGTTAGGTCCATCTCAAGATATTGAGGACTATTATTGTCAGCTGATTGAAAAAGGCCAACTTTTGTCGAAACCAGAACACGAAATTATGCTGAAATTCATCAACGGTCTACCAGAAAAGCTCGCGTTTTACGTCCGGACAAGCAAACCGCACGACACGTCAGAGGCTCTTTCACTCGCGAAAGCCGGAGAGGCCTACAAATATAGGATACACGAACCGCAATTAGCCATCGCGAGGAACGTACCATCAAGACCCGAAAACGACGATATTTCGCACTTGAAAACTCAATTGAGCGAGTTAAGTACGCTTGTAAGAAACTTGTCCGACGATAAGTCCGTTCGTGCTCGTACAAGTAAACCGAGAACTTCAGATGGCCCGAGACAGCCGGTTACTTGTTATTCGTGTAAAGGTCAGGGTCACGTTCGCAAATATTGTAAGTGGAACGGCACAGGAACAATGTCTCCTGAGAGTAAATGTCAAATTTGTGAACAGTCCGGTCATGTCGCACTTCAATGCATTATTTACAAAAATCAAGAACCGTTGTCAACAGCCGAAACCGTTGTGTGTCAGATTTGTTCCGAGAACGGACATATCGCTTCTCGTTGCCCTAAACTTCAGGGAAATGCCAGTCACCTGGGGGACGCCAGGCACGGTCCTCCAGGAGGGAGTCGATAGGTGCCATTCGTAAACGAAGTCGTTCGCCATCGCGAAAACCTGTAAAAAGACATGTAAATAATATAAATTTAGACAAAGAGGAGCAGGCATGTAGTTCATCTACGTATTCCGATAGTTCCGTTACGAGTGATAGTGACACTGAAAATAATTTGTTTCACGATTCCGAATTTCTGTGTTTGAATGTTAAATTTAATGCTTTCAAAGTTTCGGCGTTATTAGATTCGGGAGCAACGCACAATATCATTTCCGAAGACTTGTACAATTCAGTACCGTATCGTAAAAAGACACCGATAGACACGAACTTTCAAGGAAGTGTTACATTGGCCAATGACATGAAAGTTTACTTTGTAGGAACAGCCGTGGTTACTATGACAATTTCTGGTTCGGATCATAGGATATTTTGTTACATTCTTAAGAAGACGTCGTATCCTATTATTCTCGGTCTTGCTTATTTGAAGCAAAATAAAGTCGTGTTGGATTTCGGTGATATGACTGTTACTCCGAACCGATCAACGGTCTCGTGTATGAAGCGATTTACAATACCGGCGAATACAGAAATGGTACTATGGGGTAAATTACCCTCGTCAAACTTGTATGGGCAACAAGGCATTTGTGAAAACAGCAAATACATTGTAACTAAAGGTCTGCTCGTTTCGAAAGCGTTAGTAACTGTTTCCAGAAATAGAACCGTTCCGATAAAAATTCTTAATCCGACTGATGTCGCGATAACCGTTCACAAACGAAAAGCTCTAGCCGATTTCACGCTTCGCACGTCCGATATTCAGATTCAGAACCCGAACTTTAACGAGCCTAAACTTCAGTCAGCGCACGTGTCCAACATCGAAAGTGACGCTTACGAATCCGATAAGAAATGTGACTTTACGGATCATGATTCGAAAACCGATAGTTTTATTGATAATTTTGATTTTAAAGGCTCCGAGTTGAATGACGAACAGCAAGCCGAACTCGAAAAGATGTTGATTAATAACAAAGACATCTTTGTCACAAAAGACAATCCGGATCTTGGTTACACCGATTTGGTGGAACATAAAATTATTTTGAAACCGGACGCCAAACCAAAGTACCAAAGGCCAAACCGACTTGCTCCCGATAAAAAGCAAGTACTGCGTCACCACCTTGACGAACTCCTCCGACAAGGTATAATTTCCTCCGTAGACCCAAGTGAGGACGTTCCGATTACAAGTCCGATCGTGTTAGTAACTAAACGTTCGTCGTCGCCGAAAAAGCCACCATACGACCAGGAGGCAAGTTTGTCTCAGTTTCGTTTCTGTTGCGATTTCCGATATTTGAATTCACAGACGCAAACATTCAGTTACGCTATTCCTGACTTGCAAGAGCTGACGGAATCGTTTACGGAATATACGCCTAACTTCATAACTTCGATCGATCTCAGTTCCGGATTTTTCCAGATGAAAATCGAGCCGAATAGTTCCAAATTTACAGCTTTCAATACATGCTACGGTACATTCAAATTCCAACGCTTACCGATGGGTCTAAGTTCGTCACCGAATTCCTTTCAACTGCTCATGGATAAAGTTCTTCGTGGGTTGACATTCAAATCGTGCCTTTGCTACCTAGACGATGTACTTATTTGTTCTGAAACTTTTAACCAGCACATGAAAGATATAGATGAAGTTTTCGAACGGTTTCGATCCGCTGGGTTAAAGTTGAACCCAAAGAAATGTGCTTTTGCGCGACGTTCTTGTATATTCTTAGGTCATCATATTTCCAGCGAGGGAATCCGACCCCCTCCCGACCGCGTCAAAGCGCTTCAGGACTATCCACCGCCAAAGAGCATCAAACAGCTACGTCGCTTGTTGGGTTTATTTAACTGGTTCAAGAAATTCATACCTAACTATAGTGCTATTACGCAACCGATGACAAAATTGCTCAAGAAAGGTGCAGCTTTTTCTTGGGAAAAGGAGCAGGAAGACGGGTTAACCGAATTGAAACATCGTCTCTTAAATTCAGAAGTGTTGGCCTTTCCTCGTTTTGATTTGCCGTTTTATCTTACCGTCGACACATCCGCGAAAGGCATTGGATATGTACTTTATCAAAAACATCCTGACGAAAGCGACGATTCCGAAAACATTCGCGTTGTCCGATTTGGTTCCAAATCATTAAACCACTGGCAGAAATCTTACGGCCCGACGAAGCTTGAATTACTTGGCGTCGTGACAAGCATTACTGATTGTTCAAGTTACTTACGCGGGAACCAGTTCATTGTTGAATGTGACCATCAAGCGCTTCGCTGTCTTGTACAGAAACAATTGAAAGGAGCTATTTACGACCGCTGGTTAGCAATTCTTCAGCAGTACAATTTTGAAATACGGTACAAGACCGCAGCTCAAATGCAAGTCCCCGACGCTCTGTCTCGTTGTATGAAATCAGACGCTTCTGACGGTATTTCGAGCCCAGAGGAAAATGACCCATATTTCCCTTACGTGACCGAAAACACCGGAAACATCAAAATTGTCGATCCACCCGTTTACATCCGTGAAACGAACATGTTAAACCATATTGTTTTGTATAGCGATGATGAATGTTACGATGCCGACTCCGATACCGACTCGAATGATAGCGCTGGAAAGGATTGCCTTTCTTCAGCCATGTCAGCTAATTGCGTGAAATTAACCGACTCGCTTGCGTTTTCCGATTGTGACCCATCTTACAATAGATGCTCGGGAATTCCAAATTCAGTGCGTCACAATGATTTAATTGTGAACGATTTAGTGCGTATTGAAAACAATGAAAGAGAGCCGATTTCAATGTCTGGAACAGATTGCTGTTCACATGATCTAATCCGTTTCGCGCCGATTACTGAAAATGACAGTTGTGCAAACGAATCGAACACCCCGAATTCAATTTTAAGCGATCCGGAATTCAGAGAAGTGTTTTTGAACACAAATGACGATAAAACAGAGCCTAAAGAAGAAGCAAATTCTATTGTCGGAATTGATTGCTATTCCGCTGTTAACGCTATAAACGAATTTGATCCGTTGGTAGCTAACAATATGTCAGAAAATGAAGTTTGTGTTGCTAATTAGAAACATACTACATGTATACAGGAACACCGAATAGATAGCTATTCCAACTACAGAAATGTTAGCGATATGTTAGGAACAAATCGTGTTGAAAATGGAATGAACAGTCATTCCACGTTGTATGAAAAGGATTGGCTGGAAAAGGCAGATGCTAAAACCCTGTATGCTATTTCAGAAAACACAGTCTCGCAGATATTACTGGGTAATTCTGACGATAAAAGTACATCCGTTGGCGTAGCGGAACAAATTGGAATGGGTTTCCATTCCAACACACTCAACTGCGACCCTGAAAGCCCTGATGTTAATAACGGAATGAACTGTCATTCCACCAAATGTATATTTTCCGTTAATTCGGCAGAAACAAACATCGCGGGAAATCAAGATGCTGAGTTACAAGACAGTATAAAGTTATTGAAAGATAATGGTTTCAATCCAGAAAGTGTAAAACAGCTTCAACGCAAGGACAGTTCATTGATTCCGCTCATTGAATATCTCGAAAATGATACCCTGCCGAGACTACAGCGAGATGCCCGGCGAATTATTTTGAAGGCCGCGGACTATTGTTTAAAAGACTCTGTACTTTTTCACATCAGAGACGCAAAATCGAAGCGGACACAGGATATCAAGTGCAAATACCAGCTTGTTATTCCGAAAATATTGATTCGAACAGTCCTTGAGATTTACCACGATTCGCCAATGGGTGGGCATGGTGGTATACAAAGTACGACGGACATCATTAGCGAGTATTTTTACTTTGATAAATTGCCGTCTACTGTGTCGGAATATGTACAGTCCTGTCATGAGTGTCAAAGACGTAAAATGACTAAAGCCCACACTAAGTCCGGTATAATATCGTATAGAACACCAATGGAACCTTTTCAGGTTTGGCAAATAGACTTATTTGGACCGCTTCCGACAACACAACGCTCAAATAAGTACATTTTCACTGCCGTAGATATGCTCAGCAAGCTTGTGTATAATGTTCCGATCCCTAACTGCGATGCTATGACCGTTGCTCTGGCTCTTTTTGATATGGTATGTCAGTACGGTGTTTGTGACACTATTATTAGTGACCTTGGTAGTGAATTTATAGGTAGTTGTACGAAGGAACTATGTAAGCTTCTTAACATTAAGCAAAACTTTACACCTAGTTTTATACACCACTGCCTAGGAGCTTGTGAGAGAACGCATCGAACGCTTGCGGAACGTCTTACTCCTTATGTACAGAAAGGAAGTCAATGGGACACTGTATTACCAGCCGTGACATTTGCTATTAACGCGTCCGTTCACTCAAGCACCAAATATTCACCATTTGAAGCACTTTACGGTATCCGACCCAAATTTCCATTAAGTTTTCAACACCAGACCGATTTTGATACCCTTCCGGTGGATTTTCATGACTTTATTCAAAAACAGGGCCAGAAAATCAAAGAAATTAGATCTGAAATTGAGAAAAACGCCATCGCCGCTGGAGACGCAATGACAGAAAGAGTTAACAAGAAGTCCAATCCTCTCAAGTTAGCTGTTGGTGACTTTGTTTATATGCTCAAGGATCCTGTAGGCGTAGGTCGCAAATTACAGCCCAAATATAGCGGACCATTTGTCGTCAATGCCATTTTGTCACCACATACCGTCAAGCTAAGAGATCCGTCAACCGGGAAAATCTTCAAAAATCCCACACACTTAGACAGATTGAAGGTCGCATTTGTCCGAGCGCCGCAACCAGCCGACTATTTTTGTCCTGTTGTACAGACGCAAGAAAACATTATACTAGCCGAAAATCAGAATCCAAGCCAATCAGACAGCCCGGAAGATACCGAAGCCGACAATCCGTTCCAAATTGACAATCGAACCGTAAGTTCGGAAGACAACCAGGCTCCAGCCAATCCACAAACTTTGCGCCGATCAACACGCAAAAGAGCACCGCCAAAACGTTTCCAAGAATCTTCCGTCTATAACTCTAAAACTGACACGGACGAAGAGTTCTACAAAGTTAAGCGAGTTCTGGCACAGAGAAAAAGAGGTGACGTTGAGGAATTCCTCCTTCAGTTCAAGGGTGAACCAGCCCAAAATGCGACATGGGTTCCGTTTTGCCAACTCAATGATTTTACACAAAAACTGGTTCGTCGTAAACCACCACCCAGTGTCGACTGATTATGACATGTTGTCTCATGTACATTGATATTGTCAACTTTTTTTTCACGTGTTTGATATTGTAAAAAGATTTGTGTTACATGAACCAAATGGTATTTTTATGCATTTGAACATTTCATTGGAATTGTTGTTTTTACTTTATTTGCTTTGTATGGAAAAAGATTTTTCTTGAGATTCTGTATGTAACTTGCGTAGAATTTGACATTTTCATGATTTGAATTTGTAGAGTATATAGACGCTTTGTAGATAATACGAAACGTATGTTCTAGACGTTGATTTTGATATGTTAAAATGGTATTTTTGAGACTGCATTGTTTGTATTACTTTGCATCTTTGACAGGGTAGTATTTGTTGTAATACATGTATTTATTACACACCCGAGTATATTGTCAAATGATTTATTTAGTTCATGAAAAGCCTGATAGTAGCATTTCTTTATATGCAGAATTGATGTCTAGTACCAGAAATTACCAATTATTTGTAATACTTCATGTAAGGTTATTTTTAAACGGACACCATTTTTTATAATGGCCGACCTTTTTATATACATGCAAGTGAACTTAAGAGTCTTGGTCTCTGCTGGTGTCATCAAACTTGAAAGGTTATCTTGAACTGGTTTGTTTAAATATAAAGCTGTGTAGCTTGATAGATAGTTCAAAACTGGTATAACTTGTATGATAAATTGTGGTTTTGAGATTTTTGTAATTTTTTTAAATAATATGATTATACATTGTCTTGTTTGTAAATTGTTCTAAATTTCCTGACCATCTTAAACGAATAGTTTTCGTTTTTCTTTGGTGGGGGATGTTAAAGGGTTGGTTTGCATGGTCAGGATATTTAGTAAATTTTGTATATAATACGTTCCCTAAACGATTGATTTATTTCAATTTGTAAACATTTAATTTTATTTTATTTCTTTATAACGTAATTCCGGAAACTGCGTTTTCCGGATTTGACACGGATTGTAGATATTGAGTCTCTCTCTGGTTTTTGTTGTACATGTGTTCAGCTGTGAAAATAAATTTAAAAACTTTTATTTGTTGAATATCGTTAACAATAATAACGAGGACAGTTTCCCCACCTCGTTAGACAAGGCTTTTGTAGAGATTAATGAGCAGAAGGTTTTAAGCAAGTACAACTTTTTCTATCGTCAATATTTTTCATACTTTAGGAAAAAAAACATGAATAAAACGCTATTGATAACCTTTAAAGGGTCATTACCCCACAAGGGATATTTGACAACTTTACAAAGAAAATGAATTACTTAAAAAATGTAATGGCTAGGCATCTGGTACATGTATTTGGTATACAGACTGTTGAGGTCATTGTCTACTCAACTATTATCATGACGTGGGACCTTGACCCAATTTTAATGCATCTTGTGAACTTAAGTCTTTATTTTAGGCTGTAAACTTCTTTGTAAGACTTTTGTTGAAAATAATTTTTTTTTGAAAAGTATAATAGCTAGACATCTGATATTAAGGATACATGAACGGCAAGGAAGGCTTTTAGCACAATAGTCCCTTTGCGTACATTTTAAATACTTTGTGCATGATGAGTGTCAAACAATGCCGTTATGGTTGATCTGTCCCCGTACATGTGCATTCCATAAGTCAATTAGCAAACTCTGATACATAAATGAACTTGATTTGACACGATTGATGATGCTGGTGAAGCATAACCGGAATCTAAAAAGCACCACATCTATAAAAAATCTTCCAATCGCCCGATCGATATCATGTTTCTTTTCTTACTGGTTCCCATAAGAGATAAAACAACCAGTAAATAATATTGAACGATACAAAAAATACGGGAAATAAAATCCGGGCACCTTTGTCTACCATCCGGGCCTTTTCTCTGTCTGTCGATGTTTTAAAACAGAACCACGTTTTTGCTGCTTTGCCTTTTGTATCTTCTTCTGTGCTTAAAGACACAGACGGCTGAAAAATATAGTATAATTGCTGAATTAATAGTGGACAAACCTTTAAACATGAAAGATAGTGTTTGTATTTTTTCTTAACAAATATTTCTTTTATTTGCCACAGAGGTAAAGACCAATGTTTATGAGCTCTGCGTCTATGAAAACAAATATTCTGACTAGAACAAAAACAAAGCCTACAAGGATAGTATAATTTTAATTAATAAAGTTGTTGTGTATTTAAAAACTATCCTTTGTAACCTTAGAAAAGTCCTTTAATCAGCTTGTTCATAAAACATTTTCGGTCCTATAACTATAACCTAACAAGAAAAAAATAATGATATTATAATTGAAATATTTGGAAAAAAAATCTGATGTTACACGAACATTTTAGGGATTTAATGATCGGTAAATTAATTAATGCCCCTACAATCCTTCAAATAATTTTCAAAAAGTAAAGAACATCACATCAAGTGGGCATCATTCACAGCCATTGCGTGTTACATCATAAATGCATAATCAGTTATTGTCAAGGATAATGCAATATGATTATGACAATAATGACAAACTTTAATGTCCGCCTGTCACCCCCGGAATTATGTTACTAAGGGACCGGTCATTATTTATCTCCAGGGGGGGGCTGGCAAAAAAGTAGGGGGGTCATCAAAATTTAGCTGACTATTAGAGGGTGGGTCACTATTTTTTTTAGTAATTCAACCAGGGGGGGTCATGATTTTTTAATATAATATTTTCAACTAAAAAAAAATTATCTAGCCTCGCTTCGCTCGGCAGGTACATAACAATAATATTATTAATGTTCTGAATTTCACAGAAATGAAATCTGGTTATATAGTGAGATGGGTGGAGTGGGGTGGGTGTGATTTTCAATAAACAATTTGTCAGGAACTATTAATGAAAATCTTTTGAAATTTTGAATGCAGATTCCAGTGAGTGGTTTAAATATGGTACTTTTAATAAGGTTCCTTTTCAGGTCTGTCTGACATATACTTCCTGTTCAACGAAATTTGTGTATTACGGTCTTTGACCTTTTTTTTTAAAGTATAGAAGTAGAATTTATTTATTCTGAAAACTTGTGGTGGTTTAGAAACAAATACATGACCAATGCAGATATATGATTTCTCAATCCAATACTATCATGATTATTTATACTGTATGACAGTATGACGAGTTGCATTTAAATATCTTTATTATTAGAATAATATGTAACTGTAACATTGAGTAAAAATATAATGTAAATTAACATGAAATAAAATTTTAAATTGGACAACAACTGACTAGACAATAATAATACTGAATATTGAAATAAAATATATGACAGTGACTATTAATAATGGAAAAAAAAAATTGTAAAAGTTTACTACAAATAACCTCCATTTTACATGTGAAGTATTTATAAAGGTTCACTAGGTCTTCAACAAGGTAATGAGGAAGAAAACTTTGTATTGGCTGAAATTGGTGTTGATGAATCAGATGATGAAAATATTGTTCACTTTACAACTAGAAGTGGAAGACGAGCAACAAGATTAAAATTACTTTAATTTTGATTCAATTCCAGCAAATTTCATATATGTCCTGTTGATTTGTTTACCAAATGTACCTTTATAGGCCATTAAAAATCATATGTTTTGGTTCTCAGATATTCCATAGCCCTATGTAAAAAAGAGTTTATAACTATCTTATGAAAAAATTGCACTTTGACATACTGAACTTGTTAAAATAAAATTGCAATTTTGTATGCTAAAAACTTTACTTACAGTGTATGCTACATACATGTACATTGATTTAATAAGATTTATACTACTAAGGAAACTTTAAATGTAAAGACTTTAAAATTAGTTTTAAAGAAAAAGTCTTTTATAATATCATAGTAAAGAACTTGAATATTCAATCATATTCTTCATGAAATTTCCTTTTGGTGTCTTCATCCTTTAGATCCTAGTTTGTTTGAAGTCTTCCTTTAATATTATTGTTAAAAATAATTCTAAAGAATATCCCTTACCACATATGAGCCATCCCTGGCTTGGGATAAAAACCCCTACCCAATTTGCCCTGTTAAAAAAGTCTAATGTCTGAGAACCAATTTTGTATGACCTATAAATAGTTTGATTCACTAATGTTTCAATTTTTATCCTTGAAAATTTACTCAAAACTATATATCAGTGATGCATATTATAAATGCATTTTTTTATACAATATATTGATATATATATATAGTTGTATATTCTTTTGTGTACTCCAATTCTGTTTTAAAAATCTCGAATTTGTTAACTATTTTATGAAAATTTACTCCAAATTATATATCATTGGTGCATGTTAGAAATGCATTTTCTTTTATTCAATATAAAGCTGTATATTCTCTTATGATACATGTACCGTACTCCAATTTTGTTTTAGAATTTGAAAGTTAATCAGAAGTTAAAGCGTCCTTATTTTATTTGTCTTCATGCTATGTATGCATGTAAAAAAATTTGATTGAACAAAGATTAATACCTATAAAGGTCATGAAGATGTATACTGGAAAGTAATAAAGGTCAATATATTTATCATATTTACAGTTTATGTTCATATCTCTGTCAAACAGACAAAAGTTTCAATTCAAATAGCCTCCACCAATGCACCTAAAAAAGCCAACTTCACCATACATTTCAAGGCAAACAACAAAGGCATCCTAGAGGGGGGGTCAGATTTTTTTATGGCACTTCTAAGAGGGGGGTCAGTGATTTTAACAAATATAAAAATGGGGGGGTCAGTAATATTTTATCATTTATAAATTACAATTTGCCGCCCCCCCCCCTGGAGATAAATAATGACCGGTCCCTAAGAGATCCCATTTTAACAACTTTGTGGATGGCTCTGTGACAGACCATGGTTACCAGGGCTTATACATGTAGGGATAACCTGACTCCCAATATATACACTAAAAACATAATAGAAATTTGATTCAATATATAGATATACCGATCGTTTATTTGAAGATCCATTCTTTTCTTCGTGTTGGTAAAGAGTAGATCGTCTTTGTTGAACTCGAGAAAGAACATTCACCCAGGCAAATTCGATCAAAGCCGCGAAAACAAAAAATAAACACACCGCCATCCAAACATCTATTGCCTTGACATATGATACTTTAGGTAGGTTGGCTCTAGCGCCTGTGCTTTGTGTGGTCATGGTTAAAACAGTTAGGAGTCCGAGTGATATTCTTGCTGGTGTGGCGTCAATGTTGAGCCAGAACGACACCCATGAAAGACACACTATCAGAGCACTTGGTATAAATATCTGGATCAAATGATAGCCATAATTTCTCGTTAAATGTATCTTCATCGTTATACACGTGTAGCTTACTGTAATACAATAAAATAAAGGTAAAACCATTGTTTCCGTACTTGAATGATAAATCTCAATGCCATATCAAGAAGACATACCAAAGAAATTGATAATCACAATGGTCATGACTTGGTACATGTACCGATATTTCTGAATAAAAAAAACTGTGGCGCCAAACCTCCCACTTCAAGCATTGTGATCTTAGGGTCGGTCCGTTAATACTATAGACAACATGACATATCAATATTTTTTCGTCTTTTACGATTTTCCCCGTCTTATATATTTTTTAAAATATAGTGAGTAAAACCTGTTGAATTTTTTTGATAGAATTTATTGCACAAAGAAAGATAAATTGGAATTTAATATTTACAATATTATGAATTGATTTGCTTGCGACATGTATAACCTTATTTTGCCTTGACACGCTGAATGGACTATTGGCAACGCGACGGGTGTGCTATAGCAAGCAGGAACTGCTTACTCTTCCGGAGCACATGAGTTCACTCTTGTTTCGACTGGAGTTCGCGTTGTTGATTGATATTCAGTTGTTTTGTGTTTCCATGTTTTACATGTTGTCTGTTTTTGTCCCGTTTTTGTTGGTGTTTACTGGTTTTGTCTCTGCCCTTTCGGACTTTTGATATTCGGATACCCCATTGGTACCTCTGCTTCTTATCATTATCATTTTTTGTATCGAATATGCGTATCAAATAAAAATACATGTAATAGGATGTTCATTGCATGCATTGTTATTTTGCCTTGAGCGTCTTTATGTCTTTACGAGGCGTTACAAACTTTATTGCTCGGAACTTTGTTTTAACTTTTTCACCGTGAATTCTGGCTATGGCTATCGTTTTTTGGAAAATATTTTACTGTAAGTACAGAATTTCTAAAGTTGAAGTATCGACAGCATGTTATAGAAACCAGAATTTCAAAGAACGTCATGTTTATTGAATCTGTTCAGTTTTTATTTTTATTTTAGCTTCTCTTCCTTGTAAAATTTCGACAAACGGTAACTTACTTCCGGTGTAGTCCTTATCACAAACGAACGTTTCTATCTTTCCAAGCTCGAACTGTGGTAATGTCAGATTATCAGACCGATCTACTGGTAATGGGTTCCATCTCAATAATAGGTTCTCTGTGCTAAGTCCATCTATGAAAAAGACAACGTTAACATAGATACATGTTCTTTAAATTCTACTATACATAAGGAATATAAGGCATTTTGTTTTTGAGATGGATTTTATCACGGCAAGTATCAGTCGAGCCCGGTAGGGCGAGCCTGATACGTAAAGCCGTGATAAAATCCATCTCAAAAACAAAATGTCTTATATTTCTTTTATCGGCAATACCGATTTATTCATGACCAACTTCTTATTTCCTAATAATTTCATTTTACGACGAATATATTTTAGCGTAGGCGGTGATGCGGCAATTTTATGAATGACGTTCCAATATTTTCATTCATAAATTGACGCGAAAGAACATATACGCGCGACGTTAATGCATAGCAACGTCACGCGCCTCCTTAGAAGTGACCTGTTATTTTTTGTATCACAGCCAGTATGTGATACAAGTTTTCTCAACCAGCAAACATCAAAGGAAAATGCCGCAA
Source organism: Arcuatula senhousia (assembly GCA_963971305.1). Classification (NCBI taxonomy): domain Eukaryota; kingdom Metazoa; phylum Mollusca; class Bivalvia; order Mytilida; family Mytilidae; genus Arcuatula; species Arcuatula senhousia. Next base: position 38,873,602 of record OZ020312.1, read on the forward strand.
ATTGCCGATAAATGTATATATCAGGCACCGTACGCGTACAATTTTAATATCAAGCATTTGAGTAAATACACATTCCTACAGGAATACACAGATATGCTATAATCTTTTTATGAATCTTAACGTTTTTGTGTTTTCCCCGTACAGTAATGGTCCCGTGAGGATATCGGGAGGCGAATAGACCCGCAGTAAAGCCTAGCTTGTCGTAAGAGGCGACTGAGGGTCTTTGGATTATGAAATAGGGTCAGTGCGCAACCCACAGAGCGACCAAGTGTGTACCATAAGTGGCTGTATAGGGTTGACTTTGTCCGCGGGGGTTGTCAGTTCTATAATATGGCAACTCCGACAATAGTGAGTGAACGTGTGTGAAAATGCCACGCTCATGCACGTTAAAGTTCCCTTTAATTTGTGGACCGTCAAGTAGTGCATCACATAAGCTAAATTTTCCGTTTTTTTCCGAGTTTTTTACTTTAAAGTTGTACACAACAAGATACACGGTTTTATCGATTTTGAAATTATCCTGTCTTGAAAGAGGAAAATGATTGGGCATTTGGGACTCAATTGTCTCATCTCCACAAAAACAGACCAAGACCGGGGGCACACAATACAGTAATACACAAATAAAAACGAACGTAATACATGTATCACACTAACACGCTAATATTACACCAAATCGAAAAAATACTCGAGTTGAAACTTTAGATATGAAACAGTCCTAGAATCGACTGTAATTGCGATACATGAGGAGAAGACACTATTAACCAAAAAGTAGGATCTTTGTTCTCTAATATGATTTTTTTTTTGTTATTCTATTTCTTACAGCTTTCCATGGTTAGATGACATATCTGGTAGTCCATTGGGTACTTGTACAACTTCATTTCACAAGAGAAGGTCCCGGATACTCTGAAAAAAGGAAGTATGTGTGACTAATCAAATACATCAAAGAAGAGGTACAAACTTTTCTTCCGTTAATATGCTTCATGTATGAAAACAGACAAAGGAAGCACGTGGCATGTTAATTTTTCTCTCGATGTTTCAGTATTACACAACAAGTTCCATGCTATATGCTTTTTACATACAATCGGCTATTTGAGGAGAAAAAAACTTAACTAAATCTACATTGTAGGATGTTATCGTTTGATACCGCAAAACAAGAAAGTGAAAATCTCCGTTGAAATGTGTTAAATAGAAAATAAAGTACATAATGATTTAGCTTCGAAAATCAAGACCATTGTGTTTTTATAATGTCTGTTATCATCATCAAATTGTTCTGTTATATTGTTCATGTTGTTAGCTAGTATTCCAATTCTATACATTTTGAGTTAATCGACTTTTTATTCCGGTTTTTCAATAGATGTAAAGAAACATAATATGCATGTACCTCACGCTGTAAAAGATTTTCCCATCGCTGTAAATGTGCATGAGTTTATTAGGGACAGTGACGTCATGAAAAGCCGCTTTCTTCTCGTTCAGGATATACAGATCAGGAACCCACACTCCATCCATCAGCCTTGTATCTAGTTCTATAGACTTGACCCCAGGGATAGGGTCATAGGTCAATCTGGGGTCAACCCAGCGTTGTCTTAGGAACATGGACATTGAATAATCCTGAAAGTAATTACTCATTTAAGCTGATAGTTCTGGCGCCGCAAACAAAAAAATATTAAAGTCTGATATTATATTTTCCCATAGTATATGTAATGTGTTGGGAATATTCCTAAACTTAAACATTTTTTTTAATTTTGTGGCGCCAGTGCCAAAAAGCAATAAAAGTCTCCGAATATTCTCAACATTTATAGTAAACACCAAAAGATGAGAATATTCTAAGACTTAAGTAAGTTTTCAAGTTTTGTGGCGGGGAGCCTTAACCCCAGTGTTGTTTGATTTTTGACGGACAATTCCCATTTGAAATTCTTTAAACACCTGGCGTTGGAAGCTCTTGAATTCTTAGAAAATGTAACTATTCTTATGTAAAACTATCAAAACTTATTATACAGTATTTTCAAGTTACTAACAAGTGTAACTAGCATGCTTTATTCATTTCAGCGCTTTTAATTCTACAATGAATATACAAGCCAACTCGTTGCAGGGAATATACGTACATTGTAAAACAAAATCGTGAATGTATCTATCTCTAAGGTTCCTGAAACATTTTATGTGTATTCCATAAGACAATAAATTAAACACGATAAACATATCACACAGTATATATAAAGCTACATGTTGTACAAAGAACATGTATGTACAATTATATTAACACAATGATCAAAGCTCTAAAAAAATGGTGGCAAATCATCGATCGATGTATGTACATGTACATGCATGTAGCCAACCATTTATTATTAAAATGTTTCAGTAAAGAGATAGTCCATATCCTCAAGCTCATTGTTAACTTGCATGATGTTACATGAACTTATTTTGTTTTGTTCTCACACATGTAAATTGTTTTAAATTTTAATTTTCTCAGAATAATTGTAGCATAAAATTAATTGAAATTCAAATGAATGGAAATAACCAAATTTATGCATGTTGTGTTATTTTGAATGTGATATATTTGCACATTTTATATCAAATTAAGAGCTTCAAGGACAGTACATATTAAAAGAAGAAACACAAAATAGGGTGCATGTTTTACTACATGTTTAGTGGGTTTCACTTCGTCTTTGAATTAGGATAAGACACACGTTATATTAGAGATTGGTGATACAAATGTACACATTAAAGAACATTTTTTGAAGATGGAGTGAAAAGAATCGTTACAAAATTGAGAAGACTGACAACACATTACTTTACCATGTTCGAATCACTTATCGATCCTATATCAGTGATGTATAATTGTACTTCGCTCGTAAGTGGCCCATCTGTAAAGTAATTATTAAAGTTTTCGTAAGCTGATATTTTGGAAACCGAAAATATTTTGTCAAAGGACACACCATGCAAACTTAATACATTAATATAAAAAAAACGATATGGAATCGGAACAGAACAGCCTCAAACTAACTTAAAGAAATCGCCACATTTTAAATGCTGATTTGACAACATAAACTCACACCTTACCATGTTAGCATCACTGACGGTAGAAATAACTGATATGAATATTTGTACCTCGCAAACTACTGGACCGTCTAAAAAATAAACCAGTTACTTGAGTTTACCAAGTCTAAGTTTAAGGGACAATATTGTAACTACATGACTTGTCTGACACGATTTTACAAGTAAATTTCTAATATTTTTTTTCATTGTAATTTTCGATTGTTAAATTCAAAATTGTTAAAAACACCAGGTTTCTTTCCTTGTAATGCACATGGTCAATATCCTCGGAGCTGGATTTGGCTTTCCTGTTCGAACTTTTTTGGTTTTGAGTACTTTCTTTTCGTTCAATATTTTTGGTTTTTGATCTTCCAATGTTTTGATTCAAATGCTGCCAATGAAACGTTATTCCTTAAAATATAGATATACAGCATAATCAAATTAACCGTTTTATACCCGTTTTTTGTATTGTATGTAGAAACAGGATCGTCTGAAATTATTTCCAGTTTATTTATTGTTTCAAGAGTAGAGCAAAACATTTTACATGTATCAGTCATTTGTTTTCTAAAACTGGGTTAAAATATCCCATGTGCCTGACACATCTTCGTGTAGTTTCATGTATTTTAAAGAGAAAAAAATTATTACAAAACTGGGAGTTTTAGCTCAGTGAAAAACTTGAAAAGAAACTTTTGTTTTGGTCAATAAACCCTTTAATATGTTAAATTAGAGGTATTGTTTGTTAGTACATGTGTCTTCCCTAACTTGCTCGAAGTTTTGAGGTAGAGATCGTCTATTTGATGCTTTTGATTTTTTACCTTCAAAATATGTTGATCCGAGTGCTGCTGATTAATAAGAGGTTACTCCTTGAAACATTCATATACAGCATATGGAAAATAACCCTTTTATTGACAAGAAGTTAAGTTGGCACTTTGTATTTTCAAACCAATGAGTCGATCACCTTTATTGGTTGACAAGAGGTATCCAATGGTAATCATAAGGCCAAGCGTCAGACAAGAATCTTATCACTTACGTATTTTATTTACTTTGCTAATTTTAAAAATTATTTGTAATGTTCATGATTCATATCATCGATGCTTTGATTAGCTTCCTTGTTCCAACTTTTTGGGAAGAGAACGTCTCGTTCGACCTTCCAAATATTTTGATTCAAATGCTGCAAATTAGTATGTTCTCCTTAAGATATGCATATATAGCAAAACGGATTCCATTCATTATTGACATCCACCTTGGTATTTTGCATGTTTTGACAACTTTACTTTTTTTATCTACCCAAATTATGAAAGACGATCTAGACAAATGCAAAAATACCTTGATTTATGTTCGGTGGTATTCTTGGATCGTACCCATTGAATAATGTGCTTAATAGTTCCTCCCTACAAAAAATATAACTAAGGGTTATTTGATTTTTTTTTTATTTCAGCACTGTGCGTGATTTCATATTAAACCACCAAAATAATAAATGTTGAAATATAGAAATAATAATCTTTACCTCTCATTCAGCTTTTTCGTTATTAGCATGAGGAAGCACGTACAATGTAGATAACATCAACTTAAACTAAAACTTAGGCTATTGCAATCTTCTTATATTTCTTCGGTATGTGTACCTTATTTTGATTTTTTTACTCACGGACATTTGATATTAATCCTCCAAGTTCGGTTGTTTTTGTTGTCACCTTTGTAAAAAAAAACGACTGTCGAAAATAAATGCATTGTGGAAGATCGTTTGCTAAAACCTGTAAGGGAGAAACCATTGGATTTTTAGAGGGGGTCTATGGTGAAATTTGAAATTAAAAGACAGGGTGCCAAAAATCTGGAAAGAAAAATGTAGGACATTGCTTTGAATTAAAAAAAATGGAGAATGGTCTTTTTGGCTGAAAAAAAAAGCAGGACGAAGAAAACATATAGCCCTCCTCATATAAATCAAATAGTCGCTTCCTATTGCGAATTCAACAATGAAAGTAAGTTCCCTAGATTCCGATTTATCACTTAGAATTGATTTCTAAATGCTCATTTACAACATACCTTGTTTTGTTGGAAGAATGGGTTACTTGACAAAATACTAACATTAACACAATTGTTGTCCTCAACGTAAACAATGCTTTTCTCGGGTCATGTTCCATTTTACATAATCTAAAGAATAATAACGTACCGTGTTAAATATTTACATTGTAGAATTTAAATAAGTGTACCCTAAAATAACATTTCACATTATTACACATTTAATGAAGTATAACATTTACTTGTATTTAAATCATAAGTTATTGGAAATATTATATCTAATCATCTGAACTGGGTCTATAAATCTATGAGGGTCAATTTTCTAGTAGCTATTAATTAATCGCATCATTTCTGACTACCATTATCAAATAAATAATAAATTACATTTTGTGTAGGTGTAACATCTGTATTAACTTTAAACAGGAAAATGTTCACATGCATGACATGCGAATTTACCATGGACTTCCCATCATTTATTCCAAAATATACGTAAGATTTCTAAGAAGTAAACATGGTAAAGAAGTACCAAAGAAGCATTAAAAAGAAGATAAACAAACTGGTATACAAAAACATGTTTTAGAATACAACACAACGAAGATACGTATTAAATTTTACATTTTGGGAGAAAATTCTAGGCAAACATTGTTTCATAAATTTATCTCATTTTGAAATTTTGATAGTTTCAAAGTACATGTACATGATGACAACAACTTTCCAATTGTCAACTTTCCCTTCTTGTGTAGCAACATTCCGTCCGCTCCAGCTTATGGAGTTTACGTATCTCAATTGATTCGTTACTCCAGAGCGTGCGGGACTTACATCGATTTCCTTAGCAGAGCGTCACGTCTGCTCCTCGGTTGCTGTCTTCACTAAAGAAATTTTACGGAAGACATCATGCACTTAAAGACAAATATGGGATTTCGATCTCTCAGATGGGTGCAGATTTTGGTTTGTCATGGAGTTTTGTTTTGTCTTCCTTTACCGGATTTGACACGCTGAATTGAACTGCTTACTCTTCCAGAAACTTCTTACTCTTCCAGAGCACCTGAGTTCACTTTTGTTTCGACTGGAGCTCGCGTTGTTGGTTGATATTCAGTTATTGTGTTTCAATGTTTTACATGTTGTCTGTTTTTGTCCCGTTCTTGTTGGTGTTTGCTGGTTTTGTCTCTGCCCTTTCGGGCTTTTGACATTCTGATACCCCATTGATACCTCTGCTTCATGTATTTATATTCAAAGTGACTACTATTTACAAAGCAACAGTTGTAACACATGTAATCGAAAAAAGACTTTGAAGGGAATCTATGTCATTTATCATAATAAAAGATTAGTATTTTCACAACTAGGTTCACTTTGCTGAGAGCAACCGGTTTTAACATGCATTTCCGAACAAATAGGCTCGCAATCAGTATAAATAACTCCCGTCAAATAAACAACCGAATCCAATTGCTTCACGTCATTCTTGGATTTTCACCTCGATTTTGACCAGGGTGGTCATCTCAGTAAAACATTTGCAATAAAGAAATTCAAATGACAACAAAGTTCCAGACATTAAATTTTGCTACGCCTGACGCGCGTTTCGTCTATTCAAGAATCATCAGAGGCGCTCTACCAAAAATATTGAAAAAGCCAATAGCATATGTTTATGAAGAGCATAGAACAATGAAACCAAAAATTCCGATATAGGGAACCAAATTGAAACTCAGACTACTTTAATTTTTCTAACCTTGAAAGTAATATACCTACTACACCTGCTTATGGTGCTTATATTTCACAACTTCTTCGATATGCCAGGGCTTGTACATACAAATATTTCAGATTCTTTTTATCCGACACCGCTGTCTCCGTGACCAACTTACCAAGGTTATAGGAAATTACGTCTCAAACATAAGATCTCTAAAAAAATATTCCTTCGTTATCAGCCACTGAAAATTTCAAAAATGGTAAGTGATTGTTTTGATTAATGTTTGATTAGTGTTTGGCTAATTGTTGCACTGAGATGAACACCCCAATTCCCCTACTATATCTTCACAACCTGTTGTGTTTGTGTTTCTACCGGACCCTAAGATCGAAACGGAAGTCAATCCGGATTTAACCAACCATTTTTTTAAAAAGCTTGTACGAAGTCAGGACCTTTGCGTTCTTCAATTTTACCGGTATGTCTTGAGTTCGTTGTTTGTCTTTTCTATTTGGCACTGAGATTGATCCTCTAAGTTTGGTAATTTTGTTATTACCCTATGACCTTTTAGTAAAAACTTTTTTCGTTGTTAAGGAAGCACAAATATCTATTAGGCTTTGTATATCTGTTAAATAATTTGAGACAAGGAGAATTAAAAATTCAAAGGAATTATTCTTAAAACACACGCAAAATTATTTCAAAGTGGCCAACACAGCTATAAAAGGTATAAGTGGCATAAAAAGCATCGGAACTAGACAGTTAAAAAATAATCAAAACCATTTGAAATACAAATCAAACATCAATTATGGATAAAACAAACAAAACTGAATAGAAACCAACACTTTGAGACAAAAGTATCCGGTTTTTTTTTGTGCACAGTAAACACATCTTGTTGCAAATTAAACACAAGAGAATGTAAAATATCATGCGGCAATTAAAACTTCGTACACTATTGGATCGACAGTTGTTAGAAAGATTTACCCTTGCTGATTCGCTATTATGTTGTTTTCAGATGTCTACTTTTGGTGGATTTTGAAATTAGAATTAATTAAACAAATTGTACCAGATTTTATAAGAATGCTTCAGTTGTGTAGTAATTGTAAAATGACTGTTTTTTATGTAATATTGAAAGCAGCTCTTACCTTATTAATATATAGACGTCAACGAAAGTCCAGTAAAGCAATCACTGTTATGTAAAATATCAAAATTGTTAAATGACTTTACTTCATAAACAGATTTGTGAAATATTAGTAGAAGTGAACGTCAGTAATTGAATTCATATTTCCATGCATTCGATACGCTTTACATTGTATATCTAATAAATAAGAATTTGATGTAATTATGTATGTATTAAATATTCTATTCATATACAAAAAAGGTTTACATGGTTTGATTTTATTACGATGATTTTTTAAGCATTGGTCTACAGTGCTCCCATTGAGTGTGAATACTTTAAAGAACCACAACAATCATTAAGATGTATGCGTTGTATATCAAATAAAACATTAGACTGCTCCTAAGGACGTCAACCTTGGGTACAAATATATGAAATACAAATTAGCCCAAAGTCAAATAAAAGTGTGCCTTTAAAAGTTATATATATTTGTACTCTTCCTTTAGACTTTTGTTATATGATTTAAAAGACGTTGTATTCCATTTAAAGTCTCAAGTGGATTAGAATAATTTCACAATAGTTTAATTATTTTAAAGACCTTGGGTATTAGAAATACAAAATCTCTGTTAAGCTTATAAAACAAAATTAGTACATGATTATTACAGCTACATGTATTGAATATAAAGTTTTTGTTCAAACACTTAAGCTTTTCGTAAGAGAGGTGACTGTATATTGATATCACGTAGACCGCCTGCCTGTCTTTCTGCTTGTCTATTTTTTTTTTAGTGTAACCCCTCATTTTCAAACTTGGTCTTTTTACAATACTTTAAAGCAATGATTTGAGAGATCACACTCTATCCCTTCATTAACTTTAGGATCACGAATATAACAGTTGTTGTTCATTTTTTGGCGCAATTTATCTTGACGATTTAGTGAGAAAAAAACAACTGATAACATTTTGCACTCCTATATACCCATGCCATGAATTTGTACTTGCACAAACAAAATGACAAGTAACTTACCATAAAAGAAGGGAATTTTAGTCAGATTTTTTTTTACATCCGATCATACATACATGACATACCAGACTTCTATTTCAAGTTTTTATAAAAAAAGGGTTCATCTAATTTTCAAATTGTTAACGTACCGCGTTGGTACAACAAACATGTAAAGACATTTTTTAAATGATGTAAGAACCTTTAAGGATCATTTAAAGATGAATATGAAAATATATAATTTATTTATAGTGATGTCAAAACTGCGCAATACGGTAATTCATTCGTTGTATACAATATACATTTAAAGTTCTAAAACGAAAATAGTTGAGTCATTGAGACTAAATAAAAGAAATGAAAAAAACAGAAGAAAAGTAGGATGGAAAATTTCACTAAATAAAACATGATTATGAATAAAAAAAATAGTTCTTCTACGTTCATGACTTTTTTCAGTTGAAAAAATATCCATAGGTTATTGAAAAGATTTATGGTTAATGTTCCAAATAGAACATTTGTCATGAATATTTGACAATGACTATTTATTTGTTTTAACCTATAGTATATCTCTATCAGTACTATAAAACCAAGTGAAAAATGAAGCACATCTTATTTGTTAGGTCAGTGAGAAGTTGTAACTTCACCTGAAACTTTAATATCACTTTGAATCTTGTGCAACTATTGCAGGAATATATTGTGAATATTAAAGTTGAGATTTGAGTATCTTACGTTACTAAGAGTCGTGGGAAAATATCTTGCGACATGTACAATACAGGGATAACTAATAACAAAGCACTACGTTCATATTCCAGTGGGTTACATTTTGACTTGATCCCCGAGCCAAGACATTTTTCAATGATATTGAAATGATATTAAAATAATACACAAAAAAATAGATGTCGTCAGTGGAAGTAATAGACGTGGAAACGTTGGGTATTAAATTATTAGTTCTAATCAAATCAAATCAAATTTATTTGCACAAATTACGCCCAATGAAGGGGCAAATGCTATGCTACAAACAATAAATTTACAAAAATACAACATTATAATAGCATGCATAAATGAAACTTAAGTGTCTCCTGTTCTTAGTAATATCTATGTACCTAGTACACGATGCACAGACAATGTATGTTTTACTTCAATTTTCGTCGCTTATTGATAGCTTTGAAGTAATTACACTTTTATCAGTTTATTTGTTAGATTTAAGTTCGATCTTCTTAATTATTTATTAAAAATAATTTAGAAAAAAAGATTGAAAGTTTACTGGGAAGTGGGGGAAACGATCAATTACATAAAATTTATCTTACTAGTAGTGTAATAAGACAAAAAAGGCTGTTCAACTAATTTTCATTTCATTTTAAATATTGTCTGCATTGTTAGACTTACAGGGTTAATTATGTGTAGGCCACAAGTAAAAGTTATGATTTGAAATCTTTGTCGAAAGACCTTTTGAAAATCTATGAACTGTCTTTGTTGATTTTGATTAAAATTCTATTTTGTTTTGTAAAAAATCACATGAAAATATAAGACTTGTTATACAATGGACAAAATTTAAAGTATACTTTATTTACTTGTTAACATAATATTAATATTTTTTCACATTTAAAGGGGAGATTGCCATTCAACAGGGTATTCAAATGTACACAGACTTTGCTCCTTTTATATGCCGTTTAAATTTTTCTACTCCTTCAGGACTGCGTTTCTTCAGAAACTTGAAAGAGCAAATAAATATCGAAGCTTTTTTATATTTTTCATTTTTAATTTAGGTAAATTCAATTTGATTATGTTCTCTTTGTCCATTATGCTTTGTTTGCCAGACAGATTTCTTCAATTTTCTTTCGGATTTCGCGATTGAAAACCCATATTCTATAATTTAGTATACTTGTTTCTTTTTTGTTTGGTTTTGGGTCTGATATCTCTATCCGGTGTAAACTTTGCACAAGTATATACAACAGAGCTAGAGGACAGACGATTTTAATTTTCATATCATTTATTCTTAAATCGGAAGATAACATACATGTACCTTCCTCATCGTCATATACGTGTATGGTGTTTATATTTCAGAGATCGTACTATATGCCGGGACTTCTGCAAAATGTACTGACCCGACGCCGTGTCTCCGTGGTCGGCTCTTAATTTTCAAATATAATTTTTCTTAATTTGAAAAATAACATACGTACGTACAAAGTACCTGGCCGTCATATGGTGTATACATTTCATGCGGTCATACGCAACACGATGCAAAATATTTTCACATATAACTCGTACGATAAGCCATGACGTGTACAAAATTTGTTAACCAGACACCGTGCTTTTAGATCAAGGTATGAAAAAAGTCTTATACTTCCTCCAAAAAGTTCTTCTTTTCATGTCATCAATAATTGTGATTGTTTTAATAGTGTTTCACTGTCTGCCGTAACGGATAGAGCAGTGTTGTGATTGTGTTACATCCGGGAGTCAAGCTGACAATAAAAGAGTGAAGTTTTGCATCACGAAACCATCTTTTTTGTTCCCCAATATAGGGGAAATGCGATATTCATTATCGTTTTATCTTTAAAGCTAGTTTAATCTTTTCTTCTTGCACATTGAGATTGATCATCCCAAGTATGGTAATTTGTTTATACCTTTATTTTTTACAGGAAAAAAAACTAATGTAAAATTCAATGTTATACATGTATAGTAATTACATAAAAAACCTCTCAACTTACTTTGAATGAGAAGTAATTTCCATCTACTCTAAAATTAAAAATTCCTTTTGCTTGTGTACTCAATTTATTTATGTAAGGTCAAACTGTGATATTTTCAAATAAATTAAAGATTTTTCATCTAATTGGAAATTGTCAAGGTATATAATTTCCGTAAATACTTTGGTCGATGATATAATTTTCACCTAGGAGCCCGTCAACTCTTTGTAGGTATTCATCCAGTTAAATAATATTAAACGACATAAACTGTTCTTTAGGGAACGCTAATTAAAAATGATGAAAGACGTATATTACCAACATTGTATGATATATTAAAAGAATCAAAGCAGCACCAATGGGTCTTGAAGACATTATCATGATAGATGTTTAAGAAAATGATTTTCTTTCAATCAATCATTTACTATGATGCTTATTATTATTCATTGACATTAAACTACTTAGTTTTTACATTGTATTTTTTAGTATAGTTTAAAAGAAGAAAAGAGGCACCAATGCATCCGAGTGTCAAAAGTCCGAAAGGGCAACGACAAAACTGGTAAACACGAACAAGAACAGCACGAAGAAACACAAAATCAACCGAGCGCAAATCAACAACGCGAAATCAAGTCGTAACAAGGTGAACTCAGGTGCTCCGGAAGAGTAAGCAGTTCCTGCTTCTTATAACACACCCGCCGTGCTGCTAATTTCCAATTCAGTGTGCCAAATCCGGTAAAGGAAGATTAAATAAAACTCTACGACAAACCAACATCTGCACTTTAAACTTATAGCTTCTTTTACTTACAGAAATTTGTTGTTTTCATACATTTTAGAAGTCAGAGTTTTTTTTTTTGTCTTTTTAGAATTCGGTCTCCTACTAACCTTATACTATTACTAATTTATGACATTAGGAAACCATGTTGCTACTATAAAATATATAAAGTCCTATATAATTAACCCTCCTGAACTTAATGTGCAAATTAACCCCAAAAATAAATTTAAAGTGTGTTCACTTTACATGCAGAGGTCGTCCATAGTCCAATGTAATGTTTATATATATGCTTATTAATCAGAGAAGCAAAGAGGCACCAATGGGGCATTCAAGTGTCCAAAGTCCAAACTTCAAAACCAGTAAACACGAAGTGGAACAGCACGAAGAAACAAAAAACATGAAAAACACAAAGTAAACCGAACATAAAACAACAACGTGAACTCAAGTCGTAACAAGAATGAACTCAGGTGCTCCGGTAGAGTAGACATTTCATGCAATTCATTACAATCACATATACAGTATTTGATATGTTATTCGTTCATAAACAACAAATATTAGACAAAGATGAAATTCTGTCTTAAAAAACTTGGCAATCGTTCATGTACATTTGTACATGTAGTCATTCGTGTATCAAAATTCTGTACATATAGATTCGAAAAATCCTGATAACTTTATAAATGTAGTAGCTTTGACTTAATCACGATGAACAAAAAAAAAAGCCAAAAACGCTACACTGTACAATGAGAAGATTGATGACGTCAAGATTCTGTAAAGTCTGAGGTTATTCATTATTGAGTTATATTTAACTTCTCGATTGAATCGGAGATTACTAGATTTAGCTTGAATTGACAATGTGAAAATAAATGGCGACAAAAGATTGTACTTAATATCATTTGTTCATAAAAAACAAATATAAGATACAGATCTAATTCTGTCAAGGTCAATAAGGTTCCACTGGAAAATAAATTGATACATGTTGGTACAATAGTTTGCCATTTTAGCCTACTCGATAATATCCTATTTAATCACACCCGCAGCAGTATTCTTTTACGTGCTAGGAATCTAATATATTTCCCCCGAAGAGCAACGCTTGAATTTTGGTCAGGTTTTCGTAGAATGGTATGTCGACCTAAGCATGCAAGATGACATGATTTCCTAATAAACCAAAATGAAGCACAAATTGTGCCCCGAATCGTCATAATGATCATTCTTAAATGGACTTTTAAAGAAAAGCTTAGCACTGCTATGGGTCTATTGTCAATTCGAGAACAATAAGGGAGAGTTTGAAAGAGTGGTACTATCTACATTATAGAAATTGACAATACACGGAACAAAACGTTATTCTATAACTGCAATGTACAATGTTATTGTTATTATAACAAATTAATATATTTATTGATTCATTAAAATAATATTACCTGTATATCAATTTACTGTAAAACATACATATTAAAAAAAATAATTAAAAAGTTATTAGCAATTGTTATATATGCTGATCTATGCACAGTACAACGAAAATATAAACAGTCTAGTGATAACGTTAAAAAACTAGAAAAAACTAAGCAGCTGCTCACAAATAAATACCCCCTGACAGATCGCCAAAATCAATCAGATAAGTCAAAAATGGTAGCCGCACATTTCACATTATGTAAGAGTATTGTGTGAAAGTTTCATTACAATCCATCAAAGGGTTTACGAGTAGTTCTGGATAAGAGATTTGTTATCTTTGTAGTAAAAAAACTAAGTCCATTTTTTGCTATGGAATATTTTTATCAAATTTTAAGATAAGAGGTGCGCATCTATATTATGTTACACGGATTGTGTGAAAGTATCAAGAAAATCCATTTGGTGTTTTAGGAGGAGTTGCGGATGAAAGATTGGTACCCAGTTGTAGTATAATGGCAAAGTCCATGTTTTGCTATGTGTAACCCAAAAACTCATTCTGATAAAATTCTAAAATAGAAGGCGCACATCTACAGTATGCCATAAAGATTGTGTGAAAGATTCATGAAAATTTATCCAGGGTTCTTTGAGGAGTTGCGGATTACATTGGTAACCCGGGGTGTAATGGACCGGCGGATAGGCACCCCTATATACCCCCAATTTTTAAGCGTGGATATGATAATGATAGCAACTCGAAATAAATCTCTTGATACTCGATCAACTCTGGCTTTCTTACTGTTTGCTATGCTCTGGATAAATGAGTTGACTTTCGACCAGTTGGCAAGCGCTCTGTGCAAAAGTGAACGCAAATCAATTTACAATGTACATGGGACGCAGTCCAACATATGTAGAAAGAAGCGACCGCGAATTTATTCAATTGCATTCTATACGATCGAAGAAGTACCAAGGGGACTTCAAGGCTTCAAAATACAAATGTATATTGATTCATTAAATAAAATTTGAATCGTATTAATCAATATGTTTTTTTTTTTTCGTTTTTTATCTGCGTCGCCAAAGGCGAAAACGAGTCAATGAGTAAAGTAACTTCGTTTGTTTGTCTGTCCGTCCGTCGCGCTAAAGCTGTGTATGTCTCATATAAGCTAATATCAGGATCCAAACACTAGATCCTTCTAAAATGTGTACCTCCCCTTTCGGATCATTTTATTATTCCATTTAGAAAGACACAGAGGTACCAATCGTGATTCAAAAGTTAAAAGTTTGGATACCATTTCAAGATGAAATTGATTTAGAGTTTGAAATATTTATCAGTTCTTTTAAATTCTCGTTCTTTGGTTGACAACTTTTCTAGAATAACAACAATCGTAATGTTTCTGGAGGCCGTATTTTATTGTCGTCAGTATTGAAGTCAACAGAACTGATAGAGATTAAGTGGTACATTTGGATGACCCCACAATGAAGTGATGTTTGTATGGCCGTTTATGTTATTTATGAATCTTATACAAGGATGGAAATAAGGGACCCTGTTCGAAGTATATAGCGCTCTCGTCTTGTGTTATTGTGACACTGAGTAACGTAACTTCGTGAGTTTCAAAGCAGCAACGTTGCCATCGTAGAATTACAAGTCTAGTAACGAATTCGGACTGAGCAGTTGTGTTTTCATTATCTGGATCATTGCCTACCCGCATTGTCCTTGTATTTTTCTATTAATGATTGAACGATCGATTAATGTGTCTCTACGATAGATCTAACATAAAAACAAAACCCTTTTTGTACATGTGCCTCTGCTGCCTCCGAAATGGACATGAATTTGAAATTGAAATGAGCCTTCAATAAAGTAGGAGTTTATAATTATCTATCTTATAATATTGCCATATTTAGCTATTTTATTTACTTTACAAATTAAGTTTATTCATAATCTTCACATATATTTTGATGGTTAAAGGAATGTTATTGTTATTGTGATTGTAATTAATAAGCATGCAGTATGTATGATTGTTTGTATTACAAAAATGTATTAGGGAGAGGGATGAATATAATTAAGCTAATTGCTTGTTTCCGAATCCTACTGTTGTATTTTGTTCTAATTATTTGTATATATGTTTGATGCTATCAATAAAATATGTTTAAACTAAAAGAGGAGTGACGACGCTTTTTACGAAGTTAAGAAACTAAGAGAAAGAAAAGAAATTCGAGTGTACAAAATCAGAGTCTTGGAGGATGCCATCGTGAAAAAAACAAGAATAATTCTGAAACTTAAGCAGTAAATATTTGATTCGTTACCGGAGGAAGCAATACTGCCAGAGGTCGAATACACAGATGAATATTGCGGAATGTCATTGAACCTGAAAAATCCCCGAACGTTTCATAAGAAGATACTGAACGATATTCCGGAGGAATTATCAAGGAGGAATAATTCAATCAGATGAGTACAACTTAGGTTTATTAACAAATGTTAGACAATTTTCGTAGTTATGTGGAAAGTTTAAATGATCAAATTCTTTCATCTTGTACAACATCAATAGTACGATAAACCTCATGATGAAGTGGTATCGCAAGCTGCATTTAGTAATATTCAACTCCAAAACTGGCTCTTCCTACGTCCCATGGTGATATTTTGACATTTCAAACTTTCTAAGATTCGTTTGAAGCCGTTGTGCATCATAATCCAGCACTTACTGATGTTCAGAAATTAACTTAAACGTGTATCTGAGAGCACAACTAGCTGACGAACCATTACGGATAATAGAAGGACTCGCTAACTAACCTTTATAACACAATTGCCGTGGTTTTACTGACAGAACGATATGGACAACCATGGAGTTGTAAACTTCCAAATGCAAGCTTTGCTAGAAATAAAAGTACCCCCAGCCAGCCGGAAATTTATTGCTTGTTTTACGATAATCTTTAAGTTTTAATCCGCAGATTAGATGCACTAGGTCAATCAAGAGATACCTATGGAATGTTATTGATTCCGATAGTTCTTAGAAGCCCATTCGGAATAAAAATAAATTTGATTAGAGAAAACAGAACATATAAGTGAGATTCGAATGCTCTTCGAAACGGAATTCTAAAAGAAATTCAGATCATGGAAGCGTGGAACGACACAGTTTACATATTTCAAAAAATTTGACAACGTTTGGCTAATTCTTTAAAAATTGATAAATTTATCTGTTTGGTCATTATTGTAATATTTTTGGCTTCTGTTTTTATTTTATCAGATCTAATATTCTACCGGTTTTCCAAGTTTTTTACTCCTAGCGTGTCTGATGAAGGTTAATCCAGAAAAGCGCTTCACACACAGTGAAATATTGCTTTAATTTGTACATTTATCAAAATCATTTCATTTGTATTTTTGGTTATACTGTTCTATGCTCTTCATATTCATACAGTGTTTGGCATTTTCAATATTTTTGGTAGAGCGCCTCTGATGAGTCTTGAATAGACGAAACGCGCGTCAGGCGTAACAAAATTTATTGTCTGGAACTTTGTTGTCATTTGTATTTCGAACACACGTGAAGGTTAGCACTGCTGGTGGAGTTTAAATTCCCCGAGGTTAGCCCGCTCCGGCACCAACACTTTTGAGTTGGAGAATACATCAAAGCTTTAAATTATCCGTCTAAATTTCAAAATTGTCTAAACCCTAAGGTTCTTCCTACCCCAGATATAGGTTGAATATCTTAGTAATAATTTGGTTCCCCAGTTTGGTATTTTTTTGTTAAACTCTACATTCTTTCAATGCATGAGAATCTAAGTTTCGGTGTCGACGATGTAACAAAAACATCATACCAGCTTATGTGACAATCCAACATCGACATTACCACTCAACCCTACAGCATCAACATGGAGCAGGTCGTTAGAATTGCGAAAGTAGATATAACTTATCTTGGCACAATGTTACGGCTTTTGTGGCCCAGGAGAATGTTGGATATATACAGCGCACCATTGTATTAACAATTCCCATTGGCAGCGTAGCCATCTACATTTGTAGTTAACATATAACGAATAAACACAACGCTAATTAACGCGCGACTCTGTCATCTTTTACGTCCTCACATGCCCAAAAGGAGCCAAAAAGCGACTTTTAACTTTCTTTCCACAATAACTTTAATTTTGTTCTGGTAGACCAAATGCTATAAAACTTTAACAGTAATGTTACATTCACTTGCCATCAAAGGAAGTACGAAATTGATTTTGGGTGTTCCTTCTTTTTTTTTCATTTACAAATTAGTGACCCAAAAGGGCCAAAATATCCTTTTTGTTCAGTTTTCACAGTAACTTATGTTCTGGTGGTTGACAGATTGCTATGAAATTTTACAATAATGTTTCTAATCATAAAATGATTGATAAGAATTATTTTTAAGGTTTTTTTTAAGAAATAATGTCTCACCTTTTTTCGTTGAGAGCTGAGGGGCCCATAAATGCAAATTGTTTAATTTACGGTCTGGTTTTGAAAATTTAATTTTTGTTATATATAGACATAACAATTAAGGGTAAATGCTCTCTTGTTCACACCAAGCAAACTTGGGGTCAAAAGGGGAAAAATTGAAACTATAATATTTTGTATGATTTCTGTTTTTTTTTTTTAAATATTCTTGTAAGATTTTATATTTCTCAATTTGTTGTCAGTCTATGATGGGTTGCATATGGCAAATTTGCTTCGTCAGTCCACCATAGGATGCACGAGTCAAAAAACTATCGACTGTCCATAATGGGCCACGAACATATTGGTCCAGACATAAATTGGTCTTTTTAATATAAAATTGGGTACATGTAAAACACTTCTTTTGACCTATAAATTTCAAATGGCTTATGACTTTTAGATATTGTGTGTCTTGATATTTTGCCGGTCAAATTAATATCAAAATATACATGATATATGCATGATATGGACTCAATCTTGACATTAATACAAAAATGTATAAAACGCTAGAATCGTCATCAATAAGCAAATCAAATTAAGCTATAATTAGAGAAAAAAATCTATAAACTATGTTTACATACATGTAGGCATCTTAGAATGTTTTTTGCTTTGATCTGTGATTTTATAGAATACAATTAAAGAATCCATTTACCAAACAAATTATTTTTCTAGAGAGTACATTAATATAAATATCTTAGATAAATATTAAATGAGTATTCTTCTTCATCTAGTACTTGTCTTTTATAAGTCCCCAAAACAAATGCTTCAGCTAAACTATAAAAAAAATAAATTATGGCACAGTCCGGAATATTTACTTTAAATGTTACAAATATTCAGTAGGTACAGATATCAAGCTGGATATCAAGCATCCTACAAACTTGGTCCATGGTTATCACTTTTATCTTTACAAAAATGTATAAGCTGTTTAGGACGTCAAAGTACATTCGCATACATGTATCTATGACGGATTATTTAAATATATAGTTTTAACGATTTGCGTTCAACTGTAGATAGATCCTACTAACCACGAAATAAATATTCCAATAACTAAGACATGAGGAAGATGGATGGTCGATTGGACAAGACATTGCTCTCAAAACTGTGAGGTGGTACTTCTGCTGAGCGACAGCATAACTTTGCAGCAATCCAGCTCTTTAAAGTCTTTTGACTTGATGACTTATGATTTATCACTTTCAGATATTTTGTGTCTTGATTTCATTGACTGGTCAAATAAATATCAAATATACATGATACATGCATGATATGAACTTAATCTTGCTTTTCATACAAAAAAATACATAAAAACCTCACCAGTTGGCAAATTCAATAGTGCAATTAGACAAAAACATCTTTTGTTTACATAAGCACATATATCTTAGCATTTTGCTTTGCTTTGATCGATAATTCTGGAGAATAAGTAAAAGGAATCCATTTTAGTCTATCAGCCAACCCTCAAAATAGCATTTTGAATGTCTACCCCTGGGAACAGCAGTGTCTATTACCACACATTTGAAATAAAAACATATTTTTCCTCGAATAATTATCATATAACAGAATGTTAGATGCATCGTTTCTGTAGTTAGGTTTTAGCTCAAATATACATAGGAAGTATTAAGGCTCGATTATCTGCCCATTGGTGTAACTTTCTAATACCCATCGACTGTTATGATCAGAATACATATCAATGAACGATTCATGGTCATTGAAAGCAAACATACATTGCAAATATGACCACAGCGACGAAAAAAAATGACAAAATTTAAACGAAAAAAGCCACGTATACAGAGTGTTTAAAAGAGCCCCGATATCGGTACAATGTACTTCATCGATGCTTATCGATAAATATTATACGCCATATTTTTATTTATACTTTACTGATAACATAACACCTTACAAAATTATAATCCACCGCATTGTAAAAATTTGACAGCAATATGAATTTAATGCTTTCAACATGATTTATGTCTGTCAAAATGGGTACATTCAAAATGGCGCATGTTATACCCTGTTTGGACACTTTTTGTCCGGTATAACAAGGTAAATTTGAAAGTTTAGATGTTAAACTATACCAAACCACCAAAAAACCAGGGGTAGACATTCATCTCGAAAACTAGAGGCCTTTTTCGATTTGGCTGATAGACTATTAAGCAAACAAATCATTTTCTATAGAGTACATACATATTTATATCTTAAGCGAGGACTAAATGAATTATCTTCATCATCTAGTACTTGTCTTTTATAAGTCCCTGAAGAATAATGGTCCAGTTGAACTATAAACCCTGACAAGGCCTTACGTGTGTCTGTTTTTTCATAGATTTTTATACAGACTTAAGTTTTATAATTATTTTCAAGAACTTTTGAAAACAAAGGAAAATTTATCAAGAAAAAGGTTGTATTATACAGTATGAAGTATATCCTTGCTTTTATTATTTTATCAATCATCTAGAACACACGTAAACTATATCTAGCAAGTCAATAAAACCCATATAAAAACATGTGGCTAAGAAGAGACTGATACACTGGAACATAATGGTTGCTTTGCTTACAATTTAAACCATTTTTTTTTTCATATCAGGAAATATTACAATGTATCCTTTTTTAACAGTCTATTTAGTAGCATAAATGAATAAAATGGGCATTGATGACACTTTTTGAAGAATCGAATGTTTAAAGCATCACATCTATAGAAAAATCTTCCACTATGCCCGGACCTATCTATCACGTTTCACTTCTTACTGGTTCCCATAATAGATAAAACAACCAATAAATAATATTAAACGATACAAAAAATACAGGAAATAAAATCCGGGCACCTTTATCCACCATCCGGGCCTTTTCTCTATCCGTCGACGTCTTGAAACAGAACCACGATTTTGCTGCTTTAGTTTCTTCTCTGCTTGAACACACAGATGGCTGAAAATATAATAGCACCATATTATTTGTTACTAGGCTTAAACTAGTTTAGTCATAACTGAAAAAAAGATTTTGTCATGTACAATTTCAATTCAATTCATATGTAGTATCTGTGCTGTTAAAAATTTTCGGTCCTCAAAATTATTTTTCAGTTCATGCTATGTTAATTTGGCCTAGTTCGATCACCTACCATGGTAGCCATGGTGTAACTAAATATGCTTCGAATTGCTTTGGTTCGACCTAATTGATGTCATTTTTCTACCATGGTTCTACCATCCAAAAATGGTGGTTCCTCTGCTAGCATCATGGCAGCGTGCACGGGAAGAGGTCGAATACCAGCAAAAACATCACGGATTGATTTTTGGTGTTGATATTGTGGTTATAACTTTTTGAAAGTTAATTCAGAATGACTTGAATTTGATCAGTATTGCAATTTTATGAAAAGGATATGTTACTTTAATAGTATTGTGCTTATAAAATATCAGAAGGACTTTCTTTCTTTTCAACAAACTGATCATTGAAATATAGTGATTTCATGTCTATTGTAGGATTAAAATTTATACTTATCACTTTATAGTAATGGTAAGTATAGATGTTTAAAATTCTATTTAAGAATGCATTAGAATTAATACTTTCTGTCAAAAATCGGTATTAGGCTATTAAAATCGACCAGACTGCTACTAAAATGAGTTCGATCATTTTGTAAACCAGACATGCACAGAGAGGCTAACAAAAGTCTACTCAGTTGGTGATCGAACTAGGCTAGTATATGCTGGACTTTGAAGCCATAATCGTTGGAGGAAAACTTTTTTAAATAAAGCCATTATGACAATGCATTTTGTTTGGCAAAAGACGTCGAATTTAACGAAGAATTATAAATTTATATTGACTGATAATTGTCTAAACACTCCGGGAGAGCTATCATTCCGCAGGAATGATACCAAACAAATGAGATAAACATACCGATTGCTTTTCATTAGATTCATTCTTTTCTTCGTTTTGGTAAAGTCACTATGAACCAAAAAAATTACTGTCTATACCAGACACAGTCATTTTTTCACTGCCTTACACTGCTATTTACTGTGAAACTACTGCCAAACAACAGTTAATTACCATTATCATCCTTTACAATCAAGGACAGTTTGTGACAGTGATTACCTTCCGCCTATAATGCACTGTCCTACATTGGCCTGAACTGTCCGACATTGGTACAGTTTCTCATCGATCGTGACAGACTTTACCTGGATTGTTAATCACTGCCCTAAATTGTTACAATTTTGGGCAGTAGTTAACAATTTTACCTGTATTGTTTATCACTGTCCTGGTCCGTAACAATTTTGCACAGCAGTTGACAATTTTTCTTGACCTATTATACACTGTCCACCATTGCCATAGTAAAAGGCAGTTCTTGACAAGATATCCGCTCACTGTTATGCACTGTTGTGAATTGCTGCAGGAAATATTAGGTCATGACAGATTTGTATTTTCTGTGTTGAACTGTCATGAACTTAAACAGGAAAGAATAGATTGTAACAGTTTATGATGGTTTTATTATTTACTGTTCTTCATTTTGTTAGTTTTTGGCGGCGACAAGAATATTTTCATTAATTATTATAATAACCTAGCCTGATACAACGCATGCTCGAAGTTCTATGTATTTTATTTTCACAAATTTTTGTAACGGAATCGGAATCAAAACCACAAGTATATAAGCAACCCGGAAATACTCATATATTTAAAAAACTAAAGGAACTCATCTAACACAACTTTACAGAGCACACATGTAACCTCTTATCCTTATGCCAAACTTCACATTAACGGTTACAGCTGACAAAAGAAAAGATCTTTTATTTCAAGGTGGTGGCCATATACCATATATGAATTAAATTTCTATACAAATCTGTACATAACCCATGAAAGGATTTCGACACATTTGATTAGGCACCGACCATTTGATTCTCGGGGGGGGGGCTAGGATTTAAAAAAATAATCTGGCCCTCATTTTGGCCGCGCAGCAGTCGAAAAAAAAATTCCCGGCTCGGGTGAAAATCCCAGCCCCCCCGGTAGCAGTAACAGTTTTCTCAGCAACTACTGATCACAGCCTCTTGATATTGGGTATACAGCATCAGGGTGGGGTCCCATAACGTGGGATTCGATTTTAGGTCTGTCGCTCACCTACTCCCTGTTTAACGAAATCCCGCCATTTTTGACTTTGACATATTTTTTTATTATAAAACGGCAGGTATAAAGGCACGACTATGCATTTCAATAAATAATCAATTAATATAATATATTGTTACTTGTGTTAGTTTTTGTTAAGAAATTAAAACTGTGAACATATGAAGAGTGAGTTGGTGTTTTACCCCCTTGCAACGCTATATAGGTTATTTAAAAGCGATGAACATGAAAAAGATGATAAAATGAACATGAAATGATGATGAGAAAGGGGGATATCAATTTTTGAAGACCACAGGAAAACTACGACAAACTAGACTCTGCTGCGGGCCAATTCAGCTACCGGACCCGAACATATGAAGAACAATAAATTCAATGAAGAAATACTTACAGAAGATAATATAGTTTCCGACTATACATACATATACTTCTATATAACATTTCTAATGTAATTTGATTTAATGATATAAATCCTACAAAATCTGTTCCTGACAAAATATTGGTTTTTCTTGCATAGGTATGAGATCATTTCATCTCTGAGATTCGCTTTTAAGAATTAATAATTTAGATTCATTAATTAATAGGGTTGAAATACATTTGGAACGTCAGGTGTCCTAAAGTAAGGAAAATTACGGAGTATCCAAAATTGAGAGACCTTCGAAAACATGACTCAACGTAGGTCTTAAGACGGACTTGGGTAAGGTCATACAATGTAATGAAAACAAATCTGATAAATAATTATGATATTGTTCAATGATACAAATAAAGGCTAGATAAAGAATTAGAATTAAAATTTATAACTAAAACAGTTAATTTGGAATGACAGAATAAAAAGGATTATATATTATATGTACATGTACCAGTATTAGTTTGTTTATTTATTACGAGTTATTTAATTCAGAATAATTTTAAATAAAATAATTTGCGTCCTTGGGTGCATTTAAGTATCAGAATACACGTACGGCTTGTTGATTTTGGTAGTTACAATAAACATGTCAAAACTTCTTGCACAATACACATTTAAACTCATCATATCAATTCAAAGGAATAGATCACAGATACAATGTACCATCAGTTTCATAGATATTAATTTCTTTTTTTTTTTATACAAATTCATTTTTACCAGAGGACTATTTTTACTAAAGGAGCTTGATTAAGAAAAAAAAATGTTTTTTTTTAACTTATTCTAAGATTAGATTAATCAAACGCTCAAGACTGCGCGCACGTATATTAAATGAAATTACATAAACCAGTACTATTTTTTTCATTCATTGGTTTAATAAATAATAAACATTCGAGTATATTTCAGTTCTTGTTTTTGTTTATGTTTTATCTAATATTATTTTCCAAAAAATGTTTGTGCGACATACAATTTTAAAATATGCAATTCGCATTCACAATTTGCCCGTCCATGTAACCCTAACTGTACATGCATTCGATAACTTTTAGCATTCAAACCGTTTGATTTTAATAGAATACACATGTATCTATAAAATATGCTATAAGTTTATGTATATTCTGTGTAATTTCAAATGCATCAAAAATATATGAATGGGTTTATTTTTTAAGCAAGCAAACACATGAATGGGGTGGGTATAAAAGTTGTACCCTAAAGTACTTAAGGTAACACCCCCCCCCCCCCCCCGTGATTTGTAAGTACTTTGAAAAATGTTGAATGTAGCTGTCTGCATCAAAATTTACCCCAAAATAATCCTTGTAAACGATAAAAAATCAAAATTTACCCGGGCAAAAAATCGTAATAACCGATGCTTGTCAAAATAAAAGTAACAATGCAAAGAACAAATCTTCTATTTCTCCCACCATTCGAATTGAAGTGGACTTTTTTTATCATTGTTTCCCTTTACATATAGGATTAATTAATAACTTGATTAATGTATTGCGTATTCAAAAACATAATTAGTTATTTTAATAACTATTTAAATGATTTTTTTAATATGGGGAAAAAACTTTGTAGATTTTTTTGTAAATAAAAAAAAAGCAATTCTATGAACACATTGCCACCTTAAACTTTTCATGTTTATTTTTGAATCTGGCTCAGGTCGGTCGTTTGATTTGCAGTACCCATTCAATATCACTGGAACGTTTATCGATAGCTGGAAAGGTTAGATGTACTTTAATGTGTCGAACGAGCTGTTTTGTTGCTATATCATTATCACCGATCACCGACTATAAAAAAGATAGTCCAAATCATGACTTGTAGAAAAGAACAGTAGATTTAAGCGGTAAACAGCAGTCTAATATATCCTAGTATTTGTCTAGCTATTTTTTCTTATAATCCGCTTTTTGTCAAAATCTGTTTAATGAAATGTACGTCTTCAGTTTACAAGCGGTAAAGCATAGACGGTAACCCTTTTTCCCTAGAAATAGTTTTAAGGTGGCACATTTTGCGGCGTTTCTTTCAATTCTATGCTGAATGTACCCGATATTGCATTTGCATTTGCCCCTTTGTCACTACTAAATTAAAGGAGTTTTGATCAACATAACACATTTATTAGATTAAACAACATCCATTATAATGTTTCATAATCTTGATTTACCGTGAAAGCCTTGGTTGTCTGTCTCTCGGGAGACAGATGTTTTCTCACAACCTGTCTTTGCGGGGAAGTTTTTTTTTCGCAGAAGCCCTCACCCGCTCCGCGGGAATTCTCAGCAGAGACATCTCCCGCCTGTTTATCTAAAATTGTTTTAAAATTAAGCGTTATTACTTGTTAATTCTTGGAAATTCTTGTATGGAAAAGTAATGAATTTGGAAGATCTTTAAAAATAAGTTTGTTAGACTAAACAACAAGAACACTCATAGAACGATTACCTATTAGTAGCGTCCTGATTTTATGCCTTGAGTAACATCACTGATATTTTCAAAACAGGAAGTAGATTGGCGACAGGGATTTAATTGCTACATACACGCTCTAAATGATGATGTATTATATAGGTCATTGATGACGCATAATGCAACACGTATCTGTTTTTCGCAACATGTACATAATATGGAGCCCAGAAAAATAAAAAGGTTAATTAACCGTACGTGCGCTACAATCTGTAACATTTATTCACAACTCCTAATAGATCTATATCATACAATTAATTTTCATAAAACTTGCAATAATGAAGTGCATATGGAGGGGTCTGAGAGTAAAAAAGGTCTTTTAAAGAAGAATATTAAGTAATAAGACAAGTGTGTGCTCACCTCTCACGAGAAATGATAATTTTGATGAGCTAATGTCTACTTAGATTTGGTATGATTAGATTGGAAGAGGTCTTATGGTAGAACACGAAGATAGGTCGATCTTTTATGACAAGTTCTTAGTCAATGCATCCATATAAAATAATGTGATGTTTGATTATATTAAGTGTTTCTAACACTTTTTAAATTATTGTTATACAAAACGGAACGAATAAGAAGTATGTGTACATGCATAAAATTCTTTCATTTCTTGTCAAGTGCATGCATTTTCCTACGTTAAATGTTTAATAAAGTAAAACTGATGATTTTCTGAATCTGTAAACTCTCTCCTCTGAGTGTAAACTGCCTCAGGTACGCGTTTGGCTAATTAACCTGCTACCTAGACAGACAGGCAGGTATTAAGTAATATACATGTCGTTCACAATAAACATCCTGTCTACTGCCTGGTCACACACAGCACGATACCCATAAACATTTTCACGGCAGTATTGCGTAACTTGTTAATTTACAAATGCGTCTAAATAATGTTTAAATAATATAGACCGGGCTCAGAGGCGGACCATTTAACTGAATTTTAAAAAGGGGGTTTATTTTATGTTTTGTTCGGAAAAAAAATATTTATTTTTAAAGGTAAAAAGACAAAATAATTTATTATTTATTCTTTATTTACATATTTTTATATTGCAGAAATAACCTCTGCTGCCAAAATATTTTTTTCAAGATAAACTTATTTCCCAGAAATAAATAAGTATACAAAGCGGAGAATATAGCGATCCCCTGGAAAGCGGTTAAAGCGTAAAAGGCGTATATGTACAAGTGTGGTAAGGATGTATTTTAACTATTGAGTAAGTCTTGGGAATAATAGACCCGTTTAATTTTTATCTTAAGAGAACCAAAGACCTGTAATTTTACAATAAAAAACAAAGGCTATAAATAATACCATTTATCATATTGAAAGATATATTTAACACGGAAAAGAAGTTTTTTCTTTGTTTTAATAGTTATATATGTTGGCTAGAGCTATATTTTTACGCTTGTGCGTCCGTGCATCCAATCATCGGTATATCTGTAAACCTTTGGTGATCTTGAATACTACATAGTGGATGCCAATGATCATTGATGATATTTCAATACTAGATTTTGATTTGAATAGAAGCTCACCACCCACTTGAAATAGGTCACTGCGTCCTATATTTTACACATGAACGACTATGGCTTATTTCTTTGTTTACTAAATGTTCGATGCATGCTTGGAGACAATAATATTTAAACACTATAGGTGTATACTGCTACCGCCCACTTAAATTTAGGTCACTAAGAACTTCATGTTTGAAAGGGGAGGCGATATTTCAAGTACGGGCGGTTCACTATTAGCACATTTTCTTTCTAGTTTCTTTTATTATTTGTAGTGTTTTTTTTTCTTGACATGAAAATTATAAACATAATTATTTCCGAGTTTTAAAATTGACATTGAAAACGTAAGTGTAAGAAAGGCACATTATATCTTATGCATGACAATGTTTAAACAAAATATTAATTAATCTTAATAATAATTTTGAACAACAAATATCAGCGATTTTAAGAGCTTGTGTCAGAAAAGTTTCTTAAATTTTTTGAATAGAAGTTAATCCGTGCGGGTCCCGGGTGGCGAATAGGCCCGCAGCAGCGCCAAGCTTGTCGGTAAAAGTCCACTAGAAAGCGCTCAGAAATCTGGGTCAGGCCGCTTTGCCCACAAAGCGACTGGGATGTGTAACCCAGGTGGTTGAATGGGGCAGCCCTGACATGGAGAGATGCGGGGTCGCCAGGCGATGATGCGGAAAACCTGACACATAGTGGTGAATCAGTGTTCGGGAAAATTGTCACGTTTCTCGCACGTTAAAGAACCCTGCTGCAGGTTTCGGTAAGAGTAGGACCCGTAGGATCCCAATGCAGGAGGCTAAATTTCCCGTCCCTACCCATCACTCCTTTTTGGCAGTCAAAACTCGCTACCCGATTGGCTTTGTGTCCCCATTTCCTCCACTTCATCATCATTTCATGTTCATTGTATCACCACTTTCATGTTCATCTCCCGGATATTGCCGAAATCCTGCTGCTTGGGAGTAAAGCAATAACTAACTACCTAACTAACTTACTAACTAAATAGAAGATTTTTCCAGGTGGCTTTACGAATGCATGTGACAGTTATAAATTTGTGATAATAGAAATAAAAAATCCATAGAACTCGCGCATTCGACGTGGCTGGCTAGGTTATAAAAGATTCTATGTACAAAGCATTTAAATCATAATAAT
This sequence comes from Arcuatula senhousia, assembly GCA_963971305.1. Lineage (NCBI taxonomy): Eukaryota > Metazoa > Mollusca > Bivalvia > Mytilida > Mytilidae > Arcuatula > Arcuatula senhousia. The sequence goes on from OZ020312.1 coordinate 38,902,285, forward strand.
TAAATAAAAATAAATATAATATCGTCTTCGCCAAAAACTAACAAAATGAAGGACAGTAAATAAGAGACCGTTATAAATTGTTACCATCTATTATTTCCTGCTTAAGTTTATGACAGTTCAAGACAGACAACACAAATCTGTCATGACCTAATATTTTCTGCAGCAATTCACAACAGTGCATAACAGTTAGGGAATATCTTGTCAAGAACTGCCTTTTACTATGGCAATGGTGGACAGTGCAAAATAGGTCAAGAAAAATTGTCAACTGCTGTGCAAAATTGTTACGGACCAGGACAGTAATAAACAATACAGGTAAAATTGTTAACTACTGCCCAAAATTGTAACAATTTAGGACAGTGATTAACAATCCAGGTAAAGTCTGTCACGATCTATGAGAAACTGTACCAATGTCGGACAGTGCAGGCCAATGTTGGACAGTGCATTATAGGCGGAAGGTAGTCACTGTCACAAACTGTCCTTGATTGTATAGGGAGATAATGGTAATTCATTGTTGTTTGGCAGTAGTTTCACAGTAAATAGCAGTGTAAGACAGTAACAAAATGACTGTGTCTGGTATAGACAGTACATTTTTTGGTTCATAGTGAGTGTTGTTCGCCTTTGTTGTACTCGAGCAAGAACATTTACCCAGGCAAATTCGATCAAAGCCGCGAAAACAAAAAATAAACACACTGCCATCCAAACATCTATTGCCTTGACATATGATACTTTGGGCAGGTTGGCTCTAGCGCCTGTGCTTTGCGTAGTCATGGTTAAAACAGTTAGAAGTCCAAGTGATATTCTTGCTGGTGTGGCGTCGATGTTGAGCCAGAACGACACCCATGAAAGACAAACTATTAGAGCACTTGGTATAAATATCTGGATCAAGTGGTAGCCATAATTTCTCGTTAAATGTAACTTCATTGTTATACACGTGTAGCTTACTGAAATATAACAAAACTGTTTTGTACTTGTGCATTAAAATTCCAATGAACGTTATTTGATATTACATGATATATATTCAAAAGGTATATTTTACAATGACAGGCGAATCAGAATGTTTACTGTAATCTTACCGTGTGTTTGATGATGCTATCAGTAGTTTTTGTGTTTGTTATGTTGCTCGTATCTTCGTGATGTTCTCGTTCGTGTTTACTAATTTTGTCTTTTTTTCTTATTAGGACTACTTGGCATACGTGCCTCATGCTCTACCTCTCAGCTACTGTAACGATACCAACTAAATTATGTGTAATGCTAATACATAATGAAGAGCATCAGGTATTAAGGCTTCATTTCATGTTTCTCATTCCACTTACTTCCAGTGTAGTCTTTATCACAAACGAAAGTTTCTATCTTTCCAAGCTCAAACTGTGGTAATGTCAGATTATCAGACCGATCCACTGGTAATGAGTTCCATCTTAATAATAGGTTCTCTGTGGTAAGCCCGTCTATAAAAAGTAAACAATTATCTATTATTACTTCATTGCATATCACAGAAGGAGCTGATACCATTCAAAGAGATCCGTGCCTATCACAAAGAGATCAGTATACATATAGCACTTGGCATGGACTCCAATCAAACCCTTAAATAACATCAAAATCATAGAACCGAAAATTTTACATTTTGTTTTCTTGTTTCGGATGGAAAATTCACATTACATGAAGTAAATCTACAAGGATCTGAAACGCACTTACAAACCTTTTGACGTCAAATCACCAATCTTTATACTTTTCATGTGAAAATATGTTGTTATTCTACTACTTACAACTTTCCATGGTTAGATGACATATTTGGTAATCCATTGGGTACTTGTACAACTTCATTTCACAAGAAAAGGTTCCAGAAACTCTAAAATAGAAGCACTAATTGTGCACGTTTGCTTGCTGATTTGCTGCTTTATTAATATGAAGGGGACTTCTTCCAATCTGTTCTAGACAAAAAAGATCGTATACTGGCTCTCTCTTTTAACCTCACTTTCAGTTAATTTGATGATGTCCTTTCACTGACCAATTCTTGATTCTAGGAGGTCTGCTTCATATTTAAATCTTCATCTCGAAATAGACTCTTAAGGAAAACTATCCACAAAGCTCTATGACAAACTTGATTACTTCAACTTTCTAATTGTTTACTTTCCCTTATTGTGTAGCAACAATCCGTCCGCTTCAGCTTATGTAGTTTACGTATCACTCTTGACTCGTTTTTTCAGAACTTGCACTCTTAAACATATATTGGACATCTATCTCTCAGATGAGTGCAGATGTTGGTTTGTCATAGGGTTTAGTTTTGTCTACTGGATTGACATACTGAATTGGAAATTGGCAGCGCGACAGGTGTGCAGAAATCGCTTACTCTTCTGGAGCACCTGAGTTCACTCTCATAACGACTAGCGTTCGCGTCGTTATTTGTATTCAGTAGTTTTTGTGTTTTCGTGTTTTATATGTTGTCTGTTTTTTTCGTACTGTCCTTGTTTGTGTTTACTGGTTTTGTCTAAACCCATTTGGAATTTGACATTCGGATGCCCCATTGTCTGATAAAAGAATAGGACTGATTGTGGTTATAAAATCCCGTTTGTTATTTATGCAACACCAGGTTATGTTTGGTATTGTTACACATGTTTATGGGTGTGCAAAAGCAACAAGGAGCACCCAAATTTACTCTCGTCATATGTACGACTCGCATTGTTGATTGTTTTCCAGTTGTTGTATGTGTGTTCATATTGCCTGTTTCTTCGTGCTGTTCTCGCTCATATTTACAGCTTTCGTGTTTTCTCTTTGTGGACTTTTCACAATCGAATGCCTCATTGGTACCTCTTTGGTCCTTTATCTTTATTTTCCAAAAAGATAAATAGCTGTACCTTACGCTGTAAAAGACCTTCCCATCGCTGTAAACATGCATTAGCTTATTTGGGACAGTAACATCATGGAACGCAGCCACTTTCTCATTAAGGATATACAGATCGGGAACCCATACACCCGCCATTAGCCTTGTATCTAGTTCAATAGACTTGACACCAGGAATTGGGTCATAGGTCAATCTTGGGTCAAACCAACGTTGTCGAAGGAACATGGACATTGAGTAATCCTGAAAGTTAAATATTCAATGATTTATATGGTACATGTAAATGGTTATATTGTTTGAGTTCCACTCCATGTTAAACTTTAGAAAACAACACGGTAATTAAAAATGAGAAATAACTATTGTCAGTATTTTAAGTTTAAATGGTGCAAGTATATTTAGATTCACTTTATTTGAGAGTTTATGATGTGTTTTGTTAATCGTTAGAATTGTTTTATTCTAGATCAATAATTATACTTATAAGTGTTCAAAAACTTTTATTCAAATAAATATTATTTTAACATATGAATAATACTGAGACCTGTTGCAACATTGTATAATTTTAAAGTAAGAAAAAAACTCAAATACAGCTAGATTTGGCTATCCCTTTCAAGCGTTTTTATGTTTGAGTACTTCTCTTTCAATATTTTTGGTTTTTGAATTTCTGAATCAAACGCCGCTGATGAAAGGGCATCCCTTGAAATATATATGCATAGCATAATTTGAACAGTAAAAGTTAATAACAACGTAACTACGCCACATATTATATGTGCCTGTCCCAAGCCAGGAATCTTTGACAAAGCTTACGTTTGTACTTGTCTTTTTGATGTTTTCTGTTCCTTGTTTAAGAAGGGGGTCTATCTGTGACTATTTCAGGATATATACTATTCATTTAGACCATTAGCCTAGCCAATTGCAGAACCGCGAGCAGTGCCAAATGGCCTCGTTGAAGGCTGCTGGCAGTTTTTCATTGTGGTTTTTCTAAATTGCCGCTTAATTATGGGCTGTGTCGCATATACTTATTCCACGTCTCATTATTTTCTATAGGTTATGAAAGAACTTAATATTTGATGCCACAAATTCCTAATTAACAATCTATGCAACTAACATTTCGTTTGAGTACATGTACATGTATATATACAGGAAAGAAAGTTCGTGTGCTCAGGAAAGGAGTTACTACATGTACTATTCTCTTCCAATTAGGCATGAACAAACAGGTCACTAATTTTGTAACTCTTCCGGAGCACCTGAGTTCACTCTTGTTTCGACTGGAGTTCGCGTTGTTGATTGATATTCAGTTATTTTGTGTTCCCATGTTTACATGTTGTCTGTTTTTGTCCCGTTCTTGTTGGTCTAAACTGGTTTTGTCTCTGCCTTTTCGGACTTTTGACATTCGGATGCCCCATTGATACCTCTGCTTCTTTTGTTTATTTTCGATAATTACTCTTACAAGTACATCCAAATAAGGGGTTTTAAATGGCGCTAATTGCCCAAACAATGCAAAACATTTTGTAAAATAAGAGAAAACAATCATTTTCTGTAACTACATCTATATATAGACTGATAGAGTGACAACAATTGTCATGAGACCGTAAAAGAAAAGTACACAATGTACTGATATTTAATACAGTGGGGCACCCTGATGGGGGAATGACATTCATTTCAGGAAGAACATTGCTGCAGTTTTATCTGAAAAGGACCCTTAATTGTCAATTATACCAAGAAATTACATGTTATACTTACATGTAGCATACAGGTTTCTTAAAGGTTGCTGACGCAGACTTAATGAAAATACTAGCATTTTTCCATATGGTTTTATTTGGCATTCAACCTCAAAAAGCTATACTCTTAGGAAATATTCATACCTTTATTGATTTTGTTGTTTTTACTCGCAATTGAGTTTTGAAATATATGGGCGCATTTGAAGAACAATAAAATGTTTTAAATCATAAAACACGTCACTTTTGAAAGTTTAAAGTTAGTCTTTTATTAAATGTGCGCTGTAATTACATTTGTAACAAAGTAAAATAAGCACTAAACAAGAAATCAAAAACTGCTCATTTTTTTTTCAATAGACGTCGAATGTTATGGCAACAAAAATGGCAATTTTACGCTTTGTCAAGTTTGTCTTTCTTTGTAAAGAGGAATAAATGTTTCTAGTATAAAATACCTGATATATGTAGCTGCACCGAAGCTATCGATGTATAGTGTATCGTCCTTTCCGGACACTGCATTTTTACTGTCGTTTTCTCTCAAAATTACTACTATCCTGTAATTTTATTTTATTTTAACAGTTTCTTAAATGTGAACTTCGTTATTTAATTTTAATTGCAAAAATAATAACTTCTATGTGTAAATAGACGAGTGTAGTGAAATTGACACATTGCTATATATTCACAAAGCTGACAACACATTACTTTACCATGTTCGAATCACTTATCGATCCTATATCGGTGATGAATAATTGTACTTCGCTCGTAATTGGTCCATCTGTAAAGCAATTGTTAAGAAATGAAAGGTTTTCATAAAAACTAAAATGTCTATGATCACATTTTCAAATATGCACACCCTATGCATGCAATGATAAAAACAATAAAAAATCGAAAAAAAACAACAGCATATAACTTAAATGCTGACATCACAACATACAACCGGTCTTACCATGTTAGCATCACTGACAGTCGATAAAACTGATATAAATATTTGAACCTCACAAACTACTGGACCTTCTACAAAAATAAACCAGTTTTAGGGATAAGCTAAGTGGCAGGGTTAAAATTTAGAATTTAAACCAAGTTTAAACTGTATTAACAATTATATATACCCACTCAAAAAGATACGAAACATTTACAAAGAAATTCAACATATGCATGTACATGTACCCTTAAAATACTATTAAATATATTTCATAATTGTTGTACAAATGTGAGTTTTAGCATGATAATGGTGCAATAGTTACTCTTTTATCCGACGAAAAATAAACAAATAAAAACACTTAATTTGATGCGCATTCGATTTACATGATTAGCTTGCTCACAAAGTTGTCCTTTCGCAATACTACAGGCCATGCAATTCCATACTCATTAAATTATTATAAAAAACATGACATTTATATTTTATGTAATTTCAAAATTTTGGTATGTTGCGTTTCTTATTTGAGTGAGTATGTAAAATCCCTTTTGTTGAAGTACTAGTAGTAATAACTGCAATGGTCTAAAGTTGCGTGGATCATGGGTATTTTAGTAGTTTTTTTTATCTTGATAATTTTTTTTTAACTATTGTCAGGGGCTAAAAAGCAGTATTAAACTGTCAGGGTATAGAACAATTTTGGAGTTTTAGAACTGTCAGTACTTGGAACTGAGGTTTAATTGTTCTAGTTTAGTTCTAAAGGGATGCCAAAACTTGCCAACACTGTAGCTGCGTCGGATAAACTTTAGCCATGTACATGTATAACTGTTTACTGATTGCTATTTACTTTTTTTGTGTTTTAAAGCTGTTTGTTTCTTTTTGCTGTTCTTGTTTGTGTATACTGATTTTGTCTTTGTACTTTCAGACCTTTGACATTCGGATACCCTGTCGGTACATTTGTACCTTTACTTAATGTAAAAATGTTCAGTACTAATACACATTTTGTTAATTAAAATAAATCTCTAGAGTTTATTAGATCGGGTTAACAGTTTTCATCATTTTACCTTGGTTGATATTGGGTGGTATTCTGGGGTCGTAACCATTGAATAATTCACTTAGTACATCTTCCCTACAAAATATAAAGAGCCAAGGATTTTCATAATTTTATTAAATAAAATGATAAAATTAATTGTTGCAATTTTTATTTTAAATGCGCTGGTCTTTGTCTAAGAAGGGGTCTTTGTTTGAGAATTTCAGGACTAGATTTGTATTGTTTATATGTATATTTTATTTTGACCTTGTGCCAATCTTAAAACAGCAAGCAGAGCCTACTGTCCTTGTTGAAGACTTCTGGCTTTTATTTATTTCGTTTTTTTTTATCAATTTACGCTTGCTTGTATGGGCTGTTTTGACGTACCTCAGTATCTTCAAGCTTTTGGGAAACAACATTTATACTGTCGAAACATCATAATCTGTCAGTGAACACCATTAATGTAGTTAACAGATCGAACATTTAGACATTTTTTTGTTCAACCCTTTTCTTTAAATGCCGCCCATGGCGATCTTCATTTTTCCCGATATGTCTTTGCCATGTTTTCGCGGAGCATATGAGATTGAGTATTTGAGTTCGGTAATTTTGTTACATTTTAACCTGGGATCTTCATATCTTTACATTAAACAGAAGCTAAACCCGCTTGAGATTTTGATCAGGATTCCTGCTTATGGAAGAAACAGAGGTACCAATGGAGTATCCGAATGTCAAAGTTCGAAAGGGCAGAGACAAAACAAGTAAACAAGAACAAGGACAGGACGAAAAAACAGACAACATAAAAAACACGGACACATAAAAACCACTAAATATCAATTAACAACGCGAACACTAGTCGTAGTGAGAGTGAACTCAGGTGCTCCGTGAGAGTAAGCAGTTCCAGCCTGGTACAGTATTACCTTTTTTCGTACATTTTATCCATGGTAATAAGCATAATACAAATAAGTTTAATGAAACCTTAATATATACATGTACCTTGTTTTATTGGAGGAGTGTACTGATCCACAAAATAGAAACAGCAACAAAAGTATTGTCCGTGAAATCAACAAAGTTCTTCCCTGGTGTTGATCCATTTCACACAATCTGAATAACAATGAAGTAATACCTATTAAATATCCAGAATTGTAACAGTTTTTACATCAAACTCAACATTAAAACACTGTAATAGTTTGACAATGTAATTGTAGTAAGTTATAATAGGAAGTATTACTTTATATATAGCTAGCTGATTGTTTTGCCATAGTTATACAAATCTATACAGACCAGTCCATCATTCGAATCATTAATTTCTATCAGCCATATCCAATAAATAACACTTGTGTCTTTTATATTTCCATGTACCTTTCATTTTTACCGACAAAGGAAAGTCTTCACTTTAACATATTTGCGAGTTTGTATAGTATTTTGAATTTCGAAACCTTTTGGTTTTGCTCGTCTCTCATAATTATTATACCCCCACTGCGAAAAACAGGGAAGTATACATGTTTTCCTCTGTTCGTCCTTCCGTTTGACCATAGCGTTTGTAATGTAACAGTTTTCTTAGCAGCTACGAATTTAACAATGGCTTTTTTGTATAAATAGTATATGGCTTCAGCACGAGGTCCTGCTTCGCAAGTACCGAAACTAGGTCTGTCGAATGTGTACTTCCTGTTTACCGACTTGATCATTTTTTAACTTTACTGGTAAATTGTTGAAATGTTTGTAACAGTTTTTTTCGGCAATTACTCATCACAGTAAATATCTGGTATAATCCTCTAGTATATGAAGTTTACCGCTTCTTTTTGTTAACAAAATCTATAACTTTGATACTATGATGCAATCAATGACATTTACACCCTTGCAACTGATTACTCTTCTCCTCGACATCAAAAGAACTTAATTACCCAGAGGTAAAAAAAAAAAGTACTGACAGTCACGAAGGACTCGAAAATGCTTAACTATGTTGTTTCGTGATTTTCAAATTCGAAAGTGTGTAAGTTTGAAATTACCAAATTAATAGTATAATATATATAAGCATATATTTTATGCATCTAACATACTAGAAGGCAGCCGCGAATTCGCCGGAGAAGTTGCCTGAACATTTTTCATCGATATGGGACCTGGGAAATAAAAATCAATAACTGAAAACCTGGATGCTGACAATAATGGGCTAACATACATACAGATGCACATAAATTAATTATTTTTCTTTTTGTTGGTCACCAAGTAGTGTTTCCGTCCATTTCCATATTTCAAGTGGTCTTCAACATTCAATGTTCCTTTGTTTACCACAACACCTCCTGATAAATTTCTCATCAATTTATGTTCTTACATTATCTCCTTTATGTCTATCGCCCATATAAAATCTATATTATGCAACTAACTGACTCACTCAAACATCATAATGTACTCACTGTTTGCTCATTTACCCGTACCCGTACTTTTTTTTTGCCTATCAAAATTGAAATGGTGATAAATGTGTGTTTATTTTCGTGCAACGTTTTCGACGGTCTATTTTTGGATGCTTTCGTGATTTTTATTTCTCATGTTTTCGTTATAGACATAGATGTACGTGCTCTGTTTTGACTGTATTTTTGCCCCGTGTTTCGTGTTGGGGAAACATATTTCTAGTGTCCCCTTTGCCACTCTGACTCATTAAACATATACAAAGAGGAGGAGGTAAACACCAACTAACTTAGTCACTCACTAAAACATTATTGAACCACTGTTTTGCTCATTTTGCAAGACATCTCAGCTGAAGAAGGATTTGAGGAAATCTAAAATTTGAGATGTTTTATGAAACTGGGGCCAGGTACTGTTTTTTTTTTTATTTTCATTTTGCCTAACATAAAAATTCACCACAAAAAAGAATTAAAATACACTACCCCCCACCCCCAATATTCATTTCAATTCAAGTCTTGTTCATTTTATCATCTCCTTAATGTTCATTGATCCTATGTAACCCCTTCAACTTGGCTACGTGTAGCATTCTTGTTGTATTTAGAGCCTGTATCTTTACCAAAGTTTTTTAGTTTAGTTTTAGGTTAACTGGTTGTTAGTTGCAATCTACAAAATTAGCACCAGTCCTACAGGTTTTGGCCTGTTAAAATCGTTTCGGTCCTGTGAATTTTGGCAAATTTTGTAACATAACCTATATAAAATAATTCGGACCTGTAATTTTTAAATTCCCAAAACGCTATTTCTTTGACTGCTGTTGGACATTTTGCTAACATTTTTCATTTTTTGTTGTTGTTACGTTTATTGGTGCTTAAAATATGTTCAATGTAACACATACCATATACCTGTATCGAAGTTGATCAGCTCAGGTTTTAGTGATCATCAGATAGAGACGGTCAGAGACGGTTTTAAAAATATTGGGATAGAATTCGGACCTGATTTTTTTAAATCCCCAACCGCTATTTCTTGGACTGCAATTAAACATTTTACTAACTCCTTTTTATATAACATTATATTTTGTTTGTTAATCATGTTACGTGTCTTGTTTTATTATCTTTATCTATTCTATATACCTGAAGGGTGCTTAATTATTGGGGATAGAAACGAAAGTATTGTTAATTTGTAATTTTAAAATCAAACTCGGCAATATTCCGTAATGTTATTTTACGTTTTGTCCCCCCATTCCCCCATAGCATTACAGAAAAATGAAATATTCAATAGTGATAAAGTACACTGTTTATTGTTTATGTTTATAACAAAAACTTATCATATAGTAGATTGTGAAAGGAATAAAATCCGAACATAGAAAAAAGTCTATACATTTAATAATATAGATGCATGCGTATGTGTTAATAACATCATATCAAAAGAATTGGTTGAAGATTTCAGAACAATCCATCGAGTGGTTCAGAAGAGTTTTGTAGTATTTTCATTAAACGTGTATACATAGTAAAATTACTTAAATTGGAATTAAAATGTTCATCAAATCTCCTTTCAAGAATGCTTTTACTTTTTGTGTACCTCTAACAAAACCTGTGATTTTTTAATTAAAAAAGATAATTGTACTTATTTCAGATTGTTTAAACATTGGCAAATAATCAAAGGGATAGAAAGTAAAAAGTCAACAATTTCTGTAGTTCCATGCTCTTACCGAATTTGCCTAATCATTAATCATTTAATTTTATGTTTAGTTACATCAATGCTTTTAATTCAGACAATAAAAGAACCTGAGAATAAGGGTATTTAAAATGTTTTAGCAAATAATCTAGATTACTACAACATAAAATGATTTCAAAGAAATTAAAAAGACAAGAAACTTAAAACAAATACAGCCTGGTGTACACGTAATCGTGAAATCGGGAGGCCACAAATATAGACAATCGCTAATGTGCCAATAGAAACATGAAAGTTCTGACTTATTTTGGGACTTTTATCAGAGGTACAACGTGGTAATTCTAAGTAAAGGTGAATGTCTGACGGATAATTTAATTGCTTTCTTAAGCTGGCGTTTACAAATATTTCGTCTGTTCGGGATAACAATTAAGCAAAACTCTTTATTGATTATCCCTCAAATCTTACCAATCTTTAAGAGCCATTCATAAGATTTTTGTAGTTTCTAGTTAATAAATAATAATCTTACAATTGTTGGGACTTTCAGAGGAAAAAAAGTCCCAACAATTGTCAGAACTTGCATTCTCCTATTACCACATTCGCGATTGTTTATATTTGCGGCTAACCGATTTCACGATTACACGTTAACCGGGAGATACTAGTACGTATATCGTGTAATTCAGCTACAAAAAAATACATGAAAAACCTAAAATTGCACGTATGATTACTGCTTGATTTCAAGGGAATCATTGTTATAGTTGGTTTCGTTTGTAAGTTGGTGTTGGTGAAAAAAAATTGACGACCAATGAAAAAGGGGAGAAGTGGGTAGGGACGGAAAATTAACCTTTTGTGGTGCTGTTCTTGACATGAAGTGTGTCACTCTTCCCCACACGTCTGCCAATTATTGGCAGCAGTCATGGTATTCTTATTATTGCCCTGACCCACCTTTGAACGAGGGTCCGTATTCAACCACCTAGGGTACGTACTTAGCCCGTCAGCCGCTCTTACGACAAGCTAGGTTCTGCTGTGGGACTTTCCGCCATCTGGGCCTTACATATTTGGTTTTGGTCAAATCATATAAAAAAACGAACTAGCGCCTGATCATAAAACTAATTTGCTTGAAATTATGTTTGGTCTAACAATAATCATAATAATTGTGTATTATTGAAATAGTATGACTATTCTTTGCCTTTTATATTTGAATTCGAGTTCTAGGTATAGCTTTTATAACCATACAATCTTCTTATTCATACATTGTAAGTCATATATGTAACATGCAGCTCTTACCTTAGTCACCGAAAGACATCAACAACCTTCCAGATTATAATGCTGAACCATGTCACTTCATAAAACTACTTGAATATTATAGGACTGGTGTATACGCCAATGTCATTGTATTCGATTACTTTTTCGATAAGCTACACATCTTGTTAATAATAATTTGGCGAGATTATGTAATTATAATACATGTTTTTGATTTCCAAAATTTGTTTGTACCAAAGAAGTGTTTATATGGGTTGTTTTGATTTTTATTTTATTGAGATTTTCTATATTAGTTATACTTATTGTGTCTTAATATTGACGATTTGAATTTAAATGTCTTATATTAAATGGTGAAGAGGGCGTCAAACTTGAGTACAAATGCCCATTTAACAAACATTGTCACCACGTAAAATAAAGAATGTCTTTTTAATTTTATATATTTGTACTTTAAATGTATGTAAAAGCTTTAAACAGTGCACAAAAAAGAAATATTTTCTTTTAATACTTACTTCAGTAGGTAAGACTATTACACGGCAGTCATTCGGTCGGTATCGTGAGTTTTTGCCTCTTAAAGGAGCGACAATGGCAACAAAGTTTAGAAAGCCGATCGTGGGAGAAGGTAACTATTCTTGGTGAAGGAATTTCGATATTTCTAAAACAAAATACGCTTCCTTTTTTTTTATAAATATTTTACTTTTTTATATAAAATATTAAAAAAAAACAAATATGGTTGACAAATAAATGAACATTATAAACTTTATCCGACCAAAACAATATTAAAAATACTAGTGATCGTGTTATGTTGTGAAAAGGATTTATATTACGAATTGCGGGTTGTTTTGCACAAAACGTTATTAATTTGGTATCTGCATATGCAGCATCTTCTTTTTCTTAAATATGTGGGGTTTTTTTCAATTCTGTGTCAAGCACGATTGGATGGGTTTAAGGACATTGATTTGGTTAAACTTTACACAAAATCAATAAAAATATACGAGGAGTGGTGGAATGAGTTTAAAACCCCTTCTTTCCTTCCTTTCTGGACCCAACATTAACCTTTTTGTCATATCTTTTATGATGAATCCAATGTATCGCTCAGTGTTTTTTACAGATTCTTTATGGTCTTCAAAACTAACTGGTCCTTTGTTTCCCAACAAAATTTACTGGTCCTGCGTTCCCAAACCGATCCTCATATTTTTCATAATCGTGTCATGTTAATTGTATCTCCTTTTCACGTTCATCGCCTTTTAATTAACCTATTTTGCGTTGCAAAGGCGTAAAACATTAACTCACCAATATGTTTTAATTATGGGACTGGATATTTTGATCACTTCCACTAACATATAGCTACCATTGATGTTGTTGATTTCAAGTATTTGGTCTTCTGTAAATTTGTTCTTTTTTAGACTCATTGATCACAAAGACAAAGTAAGTCTTAGTATAATCGACTACGAGATATTTTTTTCTCCGTTTTCCATTCATTTAGAAAAATCAGCTGTGCCAAACGCGATTTAAGTTGTTCATATGGAATTAAAGTACAAAGTGTACGTGGAGAAATCGAAAGTTTTGATGCTGCTGCAAGATAAAACTGATTGAGAGTTTAAATAATTTATGAAAAGATGACTGTTTACTCCAACTGCAATTATTTTTTCAGCTGTATGGCCATTTCAGAAAATTATTCCTCGTCACCAGAACTAGAACCCAAACATAGGAAATCCATTATTTCCAAAGTTGTTTAAAATGCATCAAACCAAACAAAATCCAAATAAGTATAGGCAAGGGCAAAACTAGACTACGATAGAGGGAATTTAACCTTAGGTTTTAGAATAAACATAAATAAAGATAATGGTTATAAACAAAGTGTACACATGAGAAGTAATCTCATGTACAATTACACCATACACTGTATCTAAAATCAAAGTACGTTTGGTACCGTGTACTTGAACGAAGGCAAGCGATTTGTGTTTTTCGACAGAAGAATTAAGGCAATTACTGAATCTAAATATATCTGACGTCGCGCACGATGTTGGTACCAACGCGTATTTTCTATGTTATACAATAATGTTGTTGTTTTAGAATAAAACTTTGAACGACAAAAATAAAGTTTTATATATCAAAAGATAGCTTAGATCAAGCGCAATCTTTTGGAATAAAATATGACAAGAAAAATGGAGACACATTTAAGATATTGCGTTCGAAAACAAAAAAAGACGTCGTTTTTACCTTGTAGACGCGTAACAAAATGGGCACACAAACTTAGCTTTTTTCAATTTTTTGACAAAACGGTTGGATGAAAAAAGTCTATTTTTTCAAAGACTTCTAAGCTGGCACCGAAAATGCACTACGTCATTAAATCTATGACGTCATTGGCGCATTTTTCGAAAAAAATAGCCTTTTTTCTTGTCAAAACAGCCTGTAGACGCTCGAAAAAACTGCTACGTTGAATGTTAGGTGAGCATGTTTTACTTCTTAATTCTTTTATGAGGGATAAAAAAGTGTTTTTATTTCTTTATAGCTGTATTCCAAATTTAAGTTAGATTTAATAAGTTATTTTTTAACTAAAAATATTGTAGCATTATCTTGTTATCTAAAAAAATACTAAATTTAGCGAAAATGTCACAAACGACATTTTTCACGTTTTTGACAGATATATCCCGATTTCATGCTTAAAAAGTGTTAATTCCTAAATTAAAAATAAAATCTTTTTTTCAAGTATACGATTAAGCATATGGTATAGATCAGAATGAAGTATTTTTTTCTATTTTTTTATCAATAATTTCTTTTTACCTAGCGATTTTAGGATGATTTTATGCAATGTCACACAATTAAAAAACGACGTTTTTTGCATAAAATTTCTTCGACATTCCAAATTCAAGCGAAGAGATCTTTTACATTTTTATAGCAAATGAAAATTTTATTTCACATCTGAAATGTGCATCTGTAAAAATCTTTAATTATATAAAATACTTTTAAAAAATGTATAAACTACTATACTTAATTTTATTTTTCAATTTTCGCATCAAACTATCATGACGTTAAATAAGTTCTTGTTTCATGAGATTTTATGTCGACATCCAACTTTTACATGATAAATTTATTCAATCGCGATATTCAAATCTATATAACAAAACGATATTCAAAATGTGCATCTGGCAAAAAAGTCCTAGTTCAATTTTCTTTTAAATACTATTAGAACAAATAACAAAATTCTCAATTTTACGATTTCGCACTTTATTATTATCTTTTAATTTTTTGACGTTTTCACAAATAATTACGTTTTGCCGCGACGTTAATTTTGTAATTCCATTCTTTTCGATTATTTTCTTTATACAGAAACATAAGGACATGGTTCCAGGAAATAATATATATATTAACAAAATGGTAAATTATGGAAAAAGATGAACTATGCTACATTAGTAAATTTGCAGGAAAAAAGAAAATAAAATGATTATTATAGTTTGTGTAAATATAATACAAAGTTTACATATTATACAAATTTTTAGAAATGGCTGCAATGTCATCGGCGGAGCGAATTATGAAAAAGAAAGCTGAAAAGAAAAGAAGGTTAGCGGAACAGAAGAAAAGATGGCATGAAAGGAAAAAGCAAAAAACAAACTCTGAGCGCGAAGGTGCGAGGTTTGAAATAAACGTTGAAAAAACAATAAATTAATGAACTTTTTGATACATGTATCAATAAATGTAACACTTATTAGAGTGCAGACGCTTGAATAATTCAGTTTGATAATTTATTATATTTACAAAATATAAATATTCAAATTAGTCTGAATCATAACTTTTAACTTCTACTACATGTAGTACTTTAAATTAGATAAGCACATAGTGTATAAGAATTAAATGTTTTAGGTGCAGAAAAATGTAGATGTGAGACACGGAAAAAATCTCCGAAAACTGAAAGAAAACAAAGAGATCTGAAAAAAGAAAAACAAACAGAAAATAGGATAAGGAAACAAAAGCAAAGAGAAAAAGAAGCAAATAAAAGGTTATTAAAAAGAGAGCGTCAGAGGCGATGGCGAGCAAAAAAAATGGTTGCTAATTCGGGTTTTCAAGAGGAAAAGTACATCTTTCCAAATCGTATGGAACGGTCTAGAAGCATTCAAAAACTTAAAAATGCTTTGCCGCAGACACCCCTTAAACGAGCGGCTACACTCAGTGCATATCTAAAAAGTAAATCACCTACCATCGAAATATTGACTGAAGAAAATCTTATAGCTACGCCAGAGGATAAACTTAACGCTAAAATTGTCAATAATATAAAAGATACCTTAGAAAAATCAAAGAACAGGCGGTCGGACGAGGCCCGGGCGGCTGTTAATTTAATAACAGCATCCGTAAGTGGAGAAAATATTTCTAATTCACGCACGAAAAGGTCACTTGCATCAACGCTTAAGGTTTCAGAAAAACGTATTTCCAGAGCTCACTTATATAAAAAACGCATTCTTCATACCGAAAATGCACCATTCATTTATACCGACAGAAAAACTAGAAGAGATGCTTTAAATGACGAAGACAAAAGGATAATTTTTGATTTTTGGACAGCTTCTGAAAATTCGCACCCAACTGGAAATAAAAAAGACGTCAAGAGAGTAAGGTTAGGTCCAAAAACATATGCGTCTCATGCAGTTCAGATTTTAGAAAAAACTCAAACCGAAGTGTATCAAGATTTCCTTAAAGCTTTTCCCAACATAAAAGTTTCTCAGCGGAGTTTTGAGAGATGTAAACCATTTTTTGTAAGACCGGCAAATAAAAAAGACCGGACAACATGTTGTTGTAGGTATCATTTGGAAATGAAATACGTCTTTAAAGCTGTAATGGACAACCGAAAGCGGATAAACGGCATACATGAAAATAGTAATCCCCTCAAAATTTACAAGGACATATATGAAATTTCCGCTAAAACACTCTGTAAACTTTCTGACGAGAATTTGTATTTGAAAAAGTGTTTAGACAGATCTTGTAGCGAATGTGGTGTTTCAAATGTAGAAATTGACCCTTTTGAGCTTTCGACGAGTTCTGAATCTGTAGACTTAAAATGGAAATGTTTTGAATATAAAGATGTAAAAACAAAAACAGGTATGAAGAAAAAGTTAATGTTGGTTGAAAAAG
Organism: Arcuatula senhousia; assembly: GCA_963971305.1. Taxonomy (NCBI): domain Eukaryota; kingdom Metazoa; phylum Mollusca; class Bivalvia; order Mytilida; family Mytilidae; genus Arcuatula; species Arcuatula senhousia. Next base: position 38,919,225 of record OZ020312.1, read on the forward strand.
TTACAAAACCAGGAATACTGATTCAGTACTTTCTCAAGCTGCTAGGAGCTTTTCCAGCCCATATGTTTAGAGCAAAATGGCAAAATTCACAATTGAAATCACTCGTTCAAAATCTTCCCGAAAAACATTGCATCACGATTCATGACTTCTCCGAAAACTACAGGTGTAAAGACAAACTTGAAATTCAATCTGACTACTTCCAAAAACAGGAAATTTCGATTCATGTCACTTTAATATATCGTCACAGTGTTCTTGAAACGGATGGTATTGAAAGCTCCCCGGACAACCCCCATATAATTACAGAACACTTTATTGTTTTATCAAACGACGAAAAGCACGATCACCATTTTACAAATTATGCCCAAGAATCCGTGTCAAAGTATCTTAAATCAATTTCATGTCAGGTTGATGTAATGCATGAATTTTGTGACGGATGTGCAAGCCAATACAAAAGTAGGCATTGCCTCGGGGACTTGACAAATTCTTTCAGAAACTTTGGGTATAGGAAAATTATAAGAAACTACTTCGAAACATCACATGCAAAAGGTCCGCAAGATGCCGCCGGAGGATTTATTAAAAACCAAGCGGACTTAGCCATTGTAAGGGGTAATACAACTATACAATCCGCACGGGATCTTTTTACCTTCTGCGAGGAGAATTTAACCGTACCTAAATCAAAGGGTTGTAAAAGACGAGTTTTCAATTACATTGATTTAATTCCACGAACAGTTCCTAGACAGTTTAAACCTATACCTTGTATAAGGTCTATTCACCAGGCTGTTGCCTTTCAGACCGGGGATATTTCAATACGGTCGTTATCGTGTTATTCGTGTGACTCTTGCATTTTCAATCTAAATACGAAATGTGAAAACACCGAATCAATAGGAAACTTTATAACTTATAAAATGAAAAGAGAATTAGATAACGAGCAAACAGTTGAAGATTCAGATGAAGATTTATCCATATCAGAAATTGTTACTAAAAATACAATAGTTGCCGTATTATGCGATGACGATTTTGACGATTTTTATTTATTCAAAGCTCGGAATCGTGCTTCGGTCTTGGAAAAAAATATAACTGATAGTTTCGGTGCCCGTTTCATTGCTGGATCAAGTGTTATTGAGGGTAACTATTATAGTTCCGCTGAAGGTATTCCTTTACAATTCTCTCTTATTCGCAGAAAACTTGCCGTTGTTCCGTCTGCATCCATTGTGTATGTTTTTGAAGACGATGATTTTCGCGACTTTAATAGTGACAGGAGCAATGTAACTTTGTTTGAAAGCACCAACCAGACAATAATTGACTGCATCAAAATGTGTGACCTCACTAGATAATTAAATAAAAAATATTTTAACAGTATAGCAATTTTTAAAGGCGTGATTATAAATTAAAATAAAAACACAGCAACAAGCATTTAGTACAAAATCTAAAAAAGTACCATGAAAAATAAATACGGCAAATCGAAAGAATAAATACTTTATAGACTTAATGGGATTATCCCGAAAATAAAACCTGGTTCAACTAACAACATTGTTTAAGATATCCTGTTGTGGATTTTATATCTACGGTGAGTAAAGACCTTTCTGATCTGTTCTTTTCTATCCTTTTTTAACGTCAATAATCTTTAATTCTTTGTTTTGACGTTACGCTTTATGGTATCAACATCTTGCGCGACGTCATCTTTATTTATGTATGAACCACGCTTTCTTACAACGATATAAAATCGATATAACTACATGTATTTTTCTGTAACTTTTATCTGAGAAAATCATTTTAATTATCTCAGCTTTTCTATAAAGCATTAATGGTTTTAATTTCTATAATTTGTATATTCCCGCTTAAATATATTTCCCCATCGCACAGGTGACTAATGTCACTTGATACACAAAATTTAATAAGGTTATGAAAAATATAGCAAATACTATATCATGATTTAAAACGAAATAAATAAACAAATCAAGTAATAATAAGGGGTTATACTAACATAGATTAGAAAGCTCGTTGACCAAAAATATAAACACACTTCTACCGGAGAGCGAATGCACAATAGAATAGGTTATACCACGGTTTCGGCGAAAAAACACGGATGGATCTCTCCGAAGTCGATCATTACTATATTTTTGAAGTCCTTGACTTCCAGGTAAAAATAAAGAGCATACATCTAAAACACGGGAAATTGTTTTAACAACTCCACATTGCATTAAAGGCAAACTCCTGTAATAATTGAATTAATTGATAACAGGATATAGATTAATTGTGCCTGAGACCATAACACATATGTTTACTCCTACTGCATTTATTTTTTCTTGAGTTTCCATCGGTTTTATCGAATCTAGAATATCAACAAGCGTAATATTTCGTAATGCCAGATGTAATTGCCGTCAGTAATGAAGGTGATATTTTATAGATTTGGGATTTGAATGAGTCCAGGGTGTCAGTTTTGAAATAATCTTATTCTCAAAAACAAAGAAATAACTGAATTCTAGTACAGTATGTAAGGAAATGTAAGTATACGTCTAGTAATTTACGAAAATCAAACAGACATATTTTTGGCGGGTATCGCCTTCCGTATTGACGAATGGACAATATTTCAATCTTCACCTGTTATAATCATTAGATTTTATTTAGCATGGTCACCTTAACATTTCCTTGGATCATATAATTACAATAATAATTATTTTTTAAACATAACATTAAATATACTTACACTCGTAAATTTATTAAAAGTCTAGTCTAGTTCACTTAAAACTCAAAATTCCTACACAAAAATGTAAGATCCATTTATCCACTTTACTTACTTAATATTTATTTACGCAAAAATTCCAATACGTTAATGATTTTTGGTCTAATTGGAAATTTTCAAGCTGTATAATTTCCATAAACATCTTTGTCGTTGATGTAATTTTCTCCTAGGAGCCCGTCGACACTTTGTAGGTATTCATCCAGTTAAATAATGTATAACGACATTAACTATTCTGAAGGGAGAGCTAATTTAAAATAATGAATGCCATTTTTATCAACACAGTTTAATTTCGGTTAGAAAGACTTAAAATCAATGTACATGTTGAATGTAGGAACTGATTTTCTTTAAATCTATACTTTATATTGCTTCAATAAAATTATAGAATGTAGATAAAATCATACACGTATATACCTTATTATTCTAAGCATTTACTTTTTTTATTTTAGTTACAATGTACTTGTGCACATGTATAATTATATTATTTCTAATACAAAAAATCATGCATCATGTATATGTTTATTTGTTTAAATCGTGAAATCCATGCACACGCCTCTATTATTAAAAATTGATGTGCAAAGAAATTGGTTATTAAACAGAACCAAGCAAAATATGATTCACATGTATATTAATGAATAAATTATGAATTAATGGAATTTGCCTTCAAATAAATTGCTCATAACATAGCATTTCGATTTTTTTTAATTATTCATATAGAATTTCAGTTGTAAATAAAAATATATACGATTACAGTGGAAAAAATCATTGGCAATCGTCATATGCTGCTTTGTGAACAGTACAAGTTTTAACAAAAATATATACAGTCCAATAAATAACATTAAAAATAATAAAGGCAACAGGAAATAAAACTCTGGACACACGATCAACATTTCTAGCTTTCTCCCTGTTTGCCATACTTTGGATAAAAGAGTTGACTTTCGACCAGTTGGCAAGCGCTCTCTGCAATAAATATAAATACAAATATTTATTTGGGGACACACGATAGACACTTTTGCTAACAAATCTCAACCATGCACAATTTAATGAGGACACTGACACTGTAAATATTTTTTTTTCTTAATTGTTAACCTGACAAATTATTTTACTTTAAATTTGTACTATTACAGACTACTTGATGGTGACCACTGGTGGTACAGTTTCTGAGATTTCGAACTCATGTTTCAAGAAACATCAAATCACATTCTTCAGGAGATATGAGCTATGTCACTAATCGATAAAATTTCTTTTATCAAAGCGTTCAATTCCATTTGTTTTTTTTGGTTATCTCATTGATAACTCACGGTTCTATGTATATGTATAAACAAATTGCGTGTCAAATGTCTTCACTTGTTTTCCTAAAAGTTTAAATAATTGTATTGTTGTTTGATTCAGAAACGTTTGTGTAAACATTAAACAAAATTATATTCTTATTGCTCGGTAACGGCTACTAGCTGTAGTACGTGTATATTTTGTTTCTACAGTATTGCTTTTGAGATGAACATATATCAACTTACTTTTTGTTTTGTTTGTATCGTCGAAGTACTTGTATGAGTTACTTGTCCAATTGCATCAGTTAACGACGAAGCTCGTCGTCTTTCATGAACCCGAGATACCACATTGACATAAGCAAACTCTATGAGGGCGAAGAAAACAAAACAGAGACAGGCAACCATCCACACATCCAGGGCCTTGAAGTAGTACAGGTTCGGTAGATTGGTCCCCTGTGTCGTCATTGTCAGCACTGTTAAAAGTCCCAGTGATATCCTGGCTGGGGTTGCATCGATACTGATCCAGAAATTGACCCAGGATAAAATAACAACGAGACATGATGGGATGTAGGTTTGGATCAAATGATACCCGTAACGTCGACTGAGCTTTAGGTTCATCTGTACACAGGAAAAATTTACTGCAAAAGATGATACCTGTTTTTCTGAACTCCGTTTTAACGCATTTTTTTATTTTTGTCACAAGGATTATATGTTTTAGACTTGCATCCACCTTTATCTGTTTTTATAATTTATATCAACAATCAAAACTTCGTTGATTTACAGAACCTTAAAAATTATTTTTCTTTTCTAAACTGCAATAAAAAATTCCTTTACTTTGTGAAATGTAAAAATGAAAAACCCTGCACGAGATTGTTTTTGATTTTTTTTCAAAACGAATGAAGACAATGAAAATGCTCATCTCCTCTGTTTAATGATTTTAGTAATTCTATTTCAGCTGAAAGTATGTGTTCGTTTTTATGCTTAAGTCACGATTGTTTTGTTTTCTACCGATATTTTTTAATTACATGTATCAAGGTTAACATATACTTACAACCGAAGTATTGATTATCACAAGTAAAAGTATACTCTGAATCATATTCAAACTCTGACAGAATCATTTTTCTTTTCCCAACTGGTTTATCATGCCAGATTAATCGAAGGTTGTCAGTCGTGTAGCCATCTTCAATAAAAAAAAACATTTCATAAAAGGTTGAAAAAACTTATTTACATTTTATTATGTAACCTTGATATCTAGGTTTGTAATTGGTTATGATTGACATTGGCACGAATGTCTTCGAGAATGTCTTGCTGCATGCAAGTTTAAACACATGGCATACTAAAGACTAAAAGAAACCATGCATTTGCTGATGCAAGAAATCTATACACACCAGGATCCAACAATGTGTAAAATCTGTTTCTATACAACTCTTACTATTGTTCCAGGTTGTTTTTAGAAAAAATTTCTTAAGGTAGTTTGATCGTAGAATGTCAGGTATTTAGATGTTATATGAAATATATGATATATTACAACAAAGTTCCAGACAAATTAATTTTGCTACGCCTGACGCGCGTTTCGTCTATTCAAGACTCATCAGAGGCGCTCTACCCAAAATTTGAAAATGCCAAACACCAATAAAATAACGATAGTCCGTCTTTTATCTCAGAATCTATAATCTGCTAACTCAAGTAAAACTCTATGCATGGTTAATATGAATATTAAAACAAATTCGTTACGTTATCTAAGAATAAAATGATCGTTTATACATTAGCGGTACTGTTCAATTATATACATTTGTAATTACAATAATAAGTGTTGCTATAATAATAAAATGATACACTGCAAAGCTGCTAGAACAGAGGAGTGACTTGGGTGTGATCGAGCCCCCTTTGAAAAAATATGTCAAACTCTCTAGGAATGCACACACAAAAGATGGGTCAAACTTTGAACATCATTTCCAACTTGGAGGAAACCCCCACCCAGACCATCCAAGACCAATTTGATTTTAAATCAGGTCTATCAATTGTTCCCTACTGTTTCTGCATGGTATATCCGAAGACATCCTATTCAACTTTCTATTATGATGACCTTTTTAGGAATTATATAGACAGATTTATCTTAAGAAGTAATGCTTCCAAAATCTCGAAAGCTACAATCTGATTGGTCAATTCAAAAGGTCAATTGTACAGAAAGGAGAATGGGGTGTCTTCAGATCTACCAGGCAAAGACAGTACGGACCAATTGATAGATCTGATTTTAATCAGGTTGATCACAGACCCCTCCCTCATCCCATTACCAGATTTCCGACGACGACCCTGCATTGCTACAGTATGCATTTAGTTTAGAACAGACTTACAGCTTTCCATGATCAGAGGACAAACTTGTTGGTCAAGTGGATACTTCGTTAGATCAACGTCACATGTAAATTTTCCAGATATTCTGATAATATATAATAAGAATATGAATGTATTTTACGAATAAACAAAAGAAAAAATTGACATACTTGAGTTTCACATGAAAAGGTTCGCATAAATTCACCCCAATCAAACTTTATACGTAAACATACGTAAGATATCAGGTATCATGTAAATGTCAATAATTTCGCGAAACATTGCACAATTGTCACCCTGGAAATACATAAATTACATAGAAACTACTTAAAATCAATTTCTGGTGAAAAATTCATATTGTTTTATGTGATGAGCTAGTTTAATGTGAAACTCGTGCAATTTTCATGTTAAATTCACACGAGATTCTATCCGATTTTGCGTGTAAATCAAGTGAGTAAAATTTGCCAGTGTATGAGCTTTAGAATAACTTAATGTCATAAATAAACAACACTTTAAAATGGATTTTTTTTGGTACAATCATTGTTTATGATACTCTTTGATTCGTACTTCTTTCGGTCATTCAAGATGACGATATACAAACACCATAACATGAAACATTATAGCAATGATCAACACAGCAACAGTCTAATTCACTGACTGGGATGAAATATCGAACTCTAACATTTGTATTTAAAATAGTTTGTTAAGAACACGTTTTTCAACGTAAAAGGAAGTAGTTACCTTACTTAGAATAAATTATGCTCGTTTCGTCGCTAAACGGTCATCTAAATAGCTAAGCACTACTACTTATATTTGGTTTGATTTTTATTAGTATTTTGTTTTTTTTATATAGCAATATAATATGTTAACCACTATGAAAGTTGTTTATCATTATAAAGAGTGACAAAATAGCAATAAAATAAGATGCACGAAAGACATAACAATCATTTTTACAGCTCACCTAACACTATACAATATGGATCCATCTGATTCAATGTGCATTAGTTTATTTGGTACAATAACAGTATGAACGCTTGCTTCCTTCTCGTTAACTATGAAAACATCGGGCACCCAAACGCTGTTCATAGATTTGTGGTTTAACTGAAAGGCCTTCATCCCAGGAACGGGTTCATATCGTAATCGTGGGTCTTTCCATCGTTGACGAAGAAAAAAGCTCATTGAAAAGTCCTGTAAAAGTGAGTTTCCTTCCATGAGTAATAGAATAGCTCTTAATTTTTGTTAAGAAAAATAAAATCAAAATGAAAATCACATGATAGAGTTAAACATTTTTTATTGTTAATAAATAAATGTAGATAGTTTATCTTTTGATATTTCAGAAAATCATATTTTTTTTTTGGAAGAAGATAATTGATATGCATAGATCAACAAAAGTGAACTTTTTACTAGTTATCAGATTTAAGTTATGCTTTCATTATAATGTACACATTACTTGTAATTGTTATAATCCAGCTTTAAAGGTTTTTTTAATATAATTTTGGCGTGTTGCTGTTGTTGAGCTGACTTTTCTTATGTCATGGGGGAGTGTGCTTATTTTTATCTTCAGTGCTCTAGACCGTTTAAATACAAAAAACGCAACTCTTGATCGGTGCACTGCAATCATAGGAACGCATGTCGGACTGGCCAACGTTATCCCATGGCCACGAAATGAACTTTTTGTGTTTATTTCTAGTCCCGACCGATTTCTTCATTGTAATTTTGATGATATCGAATGAACACAACAACAAATCTTACATTAGACGAGGCACTTATAGAATCTATGCTTGAAATAAAGAGTTGTATGTTCACTATCAGAGGTTCATCTGAAAAAATAATTATAGTATTTTATCAAAATTCAATAGAAACAATAGCGACTATTATTAAACCCTTAACGTTGTCCTATGTGTCAAATAAAAACCAATATATACAGTTTTGGGTTCTTGAGTCAAGTGGACATCTGTTCATTATACGACCACAAAATAGCGGATGTATAATCATATGATGCTGTCGTTCTCGTTGTTGTTGTCTGTTAACTTTAGTGTTACTATGGCAACTTTAGTTTTAGTAATCTGAACGATATTAAATTCGAAAAAAAATGTTATTATCAAATAAGGACAAAAGGGATTGATTTTGAAGGTGTCCCCTTTTTTTTGTTTATTAATTTGGGACCAAGAGGGGCAAAAAAATGTTGTTGGTAAATTATTACCAGTACTTTTTTGTGGTAGACAAATGGATGTGAAATTTTACAATGATGGTTTTAACATAAAAAAAATATTACGATTGAATTTGGGATCACATTTGCATTGTTGAGAAATTAGATGCCAAGAAGGTGCAAAAAATAAAATATTTTATTTGTTCCCACAATAACTTAGGCTCTGGTAGGCCAATAGCTATGAAATTTTACAATGATGTGCCTTTCTATCAAACGATATGGAATTGACATTGAGGGTCCCTTTTTATCATTTAGGAAAAGAGGCCACCCAAAAGGGAAAAAATGCAGCTTTTTTAATTTTGGTCCGATTTTTATTTTTTTTCAAGTACATTCTTTTCAAGTAGTGGATACAAAGAAGCAAAGAGGCATCAATGGGGCACTCAATTGTCAAAAGTCCGAAAGGGCGACGAAACCGGTAAACACGAACAAACAGCACAAAGAAACACAAAACACAAAATCAACCGAACGGATATCAACACCGCGGACTCAAGTAGTAACAATAGTGAACTCCGATGCTCCGGAAGTAACGGTTCCTGTCTGCCAAAGCACATCCGTCTTAGCTTGCTGCTAATTTCCAATTCAGTGTGTCAAATCCGGTACAGGGAGACAAAACAAAACTCTACGAAAAACCAACATATGCACTCATGTAAGAGATAGAAATTACATATCTGTCTACGAGTGCACGGTATCTACCGAAAAATTTCTTGAGTGAAGACAGCAACCGTGGAGCAACATAACCCTGTGTTAGCAATTCCTCTGTCAAACGTGACGATCTGTCAAGGAAATCGATGTAATTCCCGCAAGCTCTGGTGTAACGAATCAACTGTGATACGAAAACCCCATAATTTAGGATTACTTTTTTGTGACACCAACCCGCCCCTAATTCTGTTATGAAAGTAGGGGTCAAAAGGGGAATATTTTTGTAGAATTTGAAATATTTGGGTGCCTTCTTTTGATAAAAAGTCTATTGGATTCCTAGTGAAAATTCGGGTGGAAATGCCACCAAACAATGCATGCATCACTTTGTCAGTCTACCAACAATTGACTAACCATATTGAGTTTTCAAATTAACAGGGTTTAAGATATTGTGCTCGTACAAATGTATCATGCTTCGCTCGGCGAAGCTTTTTGTTTTGTTTTATTATTACTTGTAAACTACAGAACAAGTCGCTGAAAACCTATATCTAGGTAAAGGCGCGACGTTTAACTCCCAAGTTAGTCGAACAACAGTTACGAACTGTTCTAACATATCCTCTGTTAGGCTCTCATGACAGTTCTAAAACTAATCTAACCCAGGATACCAACTATCATAACCTGTTCTTGGGCAGAACTTTCATAAACTGTCCCAGCCCTTGACACCTCAAGACTTGAAAGCTTATAACTCCTCGAGCTTAAGCCCGTGCAGACAACTATGAACTCCTTTAGTCCCTGAAAAAGCTGCGCCCTGACGTCATAACGTCATGTGTTGTTTATTGTAATGTTTGTCCGCTATGTTTCACTTCGATAACCATGCAACTTTTATTAATTTGGACAATGAACTAGAATAGTTCTTAAATTATCAGGATTTAGAACTGTCAGGGGCCGTCACGGCTAAGAACTATCAGAGCTCAGAACTATCAGGATGCAGAACAGGTTAGAGCTGCTGGGCGTAAGAAAGCTTAGAACTATCAGTTCTCGGGAAGAACTGTCCAGAACTGTTCTATGACAGAGCACGGCTCCTCATAAACTGTCCTAGAAATGTCAGCAGAACGGAATTAGAACAGATTCCTGACAGTTCTAAACAGATGTTAGAGCTCACCTCAACGGTGCATTACATTATGACCCCACAAGGACTGTGAGAGTAAGGTCAGTGACGTACATGTATATGGAGTATAAATAAATAAACAAAGATTAATTTACCATACATGTAGTTATATTAGCAAAATGTAATGTATAACGGTGTTAATATAAGTCATACAACTTCATACAGCCACTTCATTATTTTCAGCGCCTTCATACCAAATAACATTGTTTAATTTGTTTTCGGTTGTTTTGTTGCGTGTATAAAGATTTCCTCTGACTTATACTTTATTCAGAAATAGTTTTACCTGTGTTATAAAATGGAGGCATAGAAGCATCATATGATGAGTTGAAAAATAAAAACCTGAACTTTTGCTCCAGCTCCCTGTAAGAAATACAAAGCTTTTATCGATCAGTATTTTGATTCATACGATTTATATGAATAAGTTCCACTTTCATGAAATACGTCCCGTGCGGGGCCCGGGTGGCGAATAGGCCCGCGGCAGAGCCTAGCTTGTCGTAAGAGGCGACTAAGGGTCTTGGGATTCTGACGTCGGGTCAGTGCTCAGCCCACAGAGCGACCAAGTGTGTACCCTAGGTGGCTGAATAGGGTGGCCCTCGTCCGCGGGGGTTGTCAGGTCTATAATATGGAAACCCTGACCGCCGACCATAGTGGGCCAACGTGTGTGGAGAGTGCCACGCTTCATGCACGTAAAAGACCCCTTTGTGGACCGCCAGGTAGTGCACCACATAGGCTAAATTTTCCGCCCGTACCCACCTCTCCCCTTTTCCTGTGGTTCTTCAAAATTAACCGGTCCTTTGTTTCCCACCCCACCCCCATATTTCATTTATCATCATCATTTCATGTTCATTTTATCATCCTTTTCATGTTCATCGCCTGTAAATAACCTATATAGCGTTGCACGGGCGTTAAACACCAACTCACTCACTCACTTCATGAAATACATTTAACAAAAAGCCAGTCTTTAGATTATACTGATTTGATAATTACAGGCAGTCATTCAGAAAGACCAAAGTGGGGTCAAACTTGAGAAGCACATATATTTTCTAGACTGTGGTTTGTTGGTGTTGCGTAAATGAATACGAAAGACTTTGACATAAAGCATCGGATTCAAACCAGAATCTTACAACTTATACTATTTTCGTTTCCTTTCCTAATCTTCCGGAGCACCTGAGTTCAATCTTGTTACGACTTAAGTTCGCGTTGTTGATTTCTGTTCGGTTGTTTTAATTTGTGTTTTGTGTTTCCTCGTGCTGTTCTTGTTTGTTTTTACCAGTTTTGTCGTTGCCCTATCGGACTTTTGACACTCGAATGCCCAATTGGTGCCTCTTTGCTTCTTTCATCTCACCAGCAGGTATATACATACACACTAATTTCTGCTCAAAATCCCCGCAGAAAGAAAAAATATCAATTTGCCATGCTAATTAATTGTTAATTTCATTCCTTGATGTCTGTTTACTTTGGAGTGGAGATATACTTACTCATTAGAGATGTTATAAGCAAGAATGGTTGAAATGTTGATGAAAAATAAGGCAAGCAGCATCCTCTTATCAGTATGATATCAATTCTGAAAAAAATGCTTATACGAGTATATGTAATTTAATTATGAGTAGCAAAATGCAGGTTTGTTGTTATGGGTGTGCGTGTGTGTTATTTTACAGATGTTTCGCATCTGTCTTTATAGACATGATATTGTCTGGCAAGAGAAAAACAGATCCGATGAATTGCTACAAAATGAATATGCCCTAACACTTTGAACTTTGAGAAAGGAAATAGGAAAATTGATAATTTTAACATTTAAATAGTCTGTTTAATGTATACATTTGCTCACATGACCTCATGAATACTAATGTATTTCAAATATAATGTAGAGAAAGGTGAATAAGTTTCATAAGGAAAAAATGAAGAAAATTTAATGTAGCAAATGAAGCACTTTATTAAGAGAGGATATCAAAAGAGATTTAAGGACATTGCTATTTGTTCTTAACAAGTTCCTGAAGGGATATATTTTCATTGAAGCCATTAAAAGACGGCAAATGCAAGAAGAGGAGAGTGTGTGCCCTTTAACAATTTTTTATTGGAAAAATTAATTTTGTAAAAAGCACAGAAAACAAGCATAAAAATAACCCAAATGAACAAATAACAGCAAAGTATATCTAACCATACTTTGTCATATGTACATCTGAAACAATTTTTTTTTTTCATGGTTATAATTATTCATTGTACGTTTTTCATTTCCTTTCCATGCAAAAAAAAATATCAATCAATAATTATAGATAAGTACTTACAAATCAGGATATTGTTCTTCCGATACAAATGTCAAAGAATAAGAAATATGCCATGTTACTCCATATGTTCCTTTCCCCCAATTAAAATAAACTACTTCTTATGGGATCCACTTGTAAGAATATCCATAAATATTAATTAGAATTTTTAAATGATACATTGTTCAAATTAAAGTTTCTAAAGATTCTAAACATTGAATTTAAGAAGCTTGTTTATTTATTTCTAGAGACAATAAAACGCTGTAATCCTTTCGTACAATTGTGTAAATGACTATGCGACAATGACTGAAGCTCTAACTAATTTGATAGGTAATGCCTATTGACAATATCAATTCTGATTATTAAAATTTTCTTTTGGGAATCGTAATGGCAGTAAAAGGCACAGAGCTGTGGGTTTGTTTAGGGAGAAACTGTCATTATCAATTGATTATGATAGAAATAATCTAATGTAACCACAATAGCCGTAAGCTCATGTGTTCGTTTTGAGTTATAATTTATGATTAGATTACTAAAATATTGTCTCAGTAGGACATCGTTTACAATATTACAGATAATATGATAAGCATATAATAATTTCTTGAAAATTCGCAAATCCTCCCCTTTTCCTCTCACGTTGCTGATTGTAGACTGTTCCTGTGTGTGCTTTAATGTATTGTGCGTTTTGTGAGACGTACATTGTAGTTTTGTCTTGGCCTTTTCAGACTTGTGACATTCTGATATACAAATGTAGAATCCCTGAAGGTTATTAGTATTTTTGGTTTAAATGTTCATTGCTCTTCATATACTGGATATATAGTGTTTGGCTCTTTCGATGTTTTAGGTAGAAATCCTCTGATGAGTCTTGAATGGACGAAACGTGCGTCAGGCGTAGCAAAAGTATTGTGTTAAACTTTGATGTAGTTTTTGTTGGTAAATTTGTTTTTGATCCTTCGAATCGCTTTGTTTGGATTGAATTTTATTCGTCTTTGTTGTAGTCTTTTCACCAACTATAGTGTCTGTAAACAATACATGTAAACTCACGTCACGAGGACAACTTTTTTTAATTTAGCCTTCATTTTCCAACAACATCACATAACACTGAAAAAGCCTGATAATTTACATAAAAGCACAGAAATTTAGTGTAATGTAAATAAAGGTTCATTTGAAGGCTAGATAAAATAGTTCTAAACTTGTCGGTAGATATACTAGTTCTGAAGTTTTCAGAGGCTAATACCCTTCCAACGATTGACATAGATAAAGACAGTTCACCTTTTTTTTCAGTCAGCGCTATTTTTGCCTGATGTTTTAAAAATTTGAAGGGTCTGTTCCAGAACTTTTGTAGATCATGATTCCAAATTCGGTTTTGTTACTTTTTTTTCATGAGATTGACATGTCGTCTGAATCCAAGAAAATGGCGAGAAACGACATAATTAGTAATAAGAATAGTGCAAAAAATGTTTTTACTTAATTTTACCACATCCTTACATAGCCAAATCGTTAATGTATATTGGTTTTATCTAAATACACATCTACAGTTCCAGATTCTGAGTAACTCGCAATTGTATTAAGTTTCTCAACCATTTTCTACATAGGTTTCTTTCATGAAAAACTCTTTTGACATGGTTTTCATGTCAAAAAGTCACAAAATATACCGAAAAGTCATGGAAAATCATAACTATCGAATACCATGATATTTCTGGACTCGGGAACCATTTGAAGTCATGGATTTCCATTACAAAAAGTAATTGAAACATCGGGTTTTTAAATGTTTTTTTAAGATATAGGAAGTTATGGTTTTTCAGTAAAATTCTTTTTTTAATGTCATTAAAAATCATCATGGTTTTTTAAAACACATTTGACTGCTATTGCCAGTTCTACTTAATGACAGGGTTAGAACATTTGTAGAACTGTCAACCGTAGCCCAGTAGCCAGAGAAACGTTCTCAGCTGTAGTTTATTTTAAAATTGTATGCGATTCCAAATGTGTCAAATGAATAAAGTACTGTTTTGCATGTTTAATCTGGTAATATTGGTCAAATATATCAAAAGAATGTTTTAACATATGTTTATTGTTTAAAAGGGCATAAACAAAATTACAAGTATTGACACTTACATGTTAAAATATGTGTCATGTAAATGCATATAACCTAACAACAAACCTAATAAGTATGAAACACTTAAGAGATTTTTCAAAGTAACACATAAAGTTTAAAACGAATATCTATTTTTGAATGCGTGTGAACATTTTACGTACACTTTAAAGTTATCTAATTATATAATGTGACTGAACAATTCAGCTAAAGTATATTACTAATTAACTCTTGGTGGTTTCAGCAGACTTACTTTAGTTTAGTATAGTGACTAGAATTGCAAAGAAACGAGGCAAGAGTCGTACTCTGGTAAATATATCTGACCTTTAACCCTACTCGAGTTTAACTCTGGTCAAACGAGAGTTGGTATTAACGTATATATGACGTCGTGAGTTTAGACTGTACTAGAGTAACCCATTTTATTGACAAATGGAAGAAAGGTAAACTCAATTCGTAACCTGTTTTATTGAAAAATCCAGTGCGCGTGGCTAACCATTTCTTAGATATTTACTCTTCTATGGTTAAGTACTGCAAGTAAACTGAAAAAAAGTCTAGTATCAAAAAGGTCACATTAGCTAGAATGAAAAAAAAATCATTCCCTTTGAACAAATTTTGAGTTTAACATAACAGGGACAACTAAGTTTCACACATATATTACACATTTTTCAAGGAATGTTATGTTGGTGATTACAAATTTGATATCATTATACCTTTTATGTAGAGGTAAAAACAAATGATGCTGGATTGCCCTCTCCCTATATTTCTTTGTTTTATCCCCATTATTATTATAATATTATAAGCTCTTGCATAAAAAACGAAAATCTATATCTTTATTTATTTCGGCATAATTTTTGAGTGCATGAGTACTATTGAAATATACGACAGTGACTATACTTTTGTGAGCATATGTCGTATGGGATTGTCCTTCTTATTGAAAGATGTGTATTTCTTAAAGCAAAAAATTTAAGGAAATGTAAAACTGATCACAACAATACTATATAAACGATCGGAACAAAATCATTAAATATTTAGATACGATAAAAATGATACGTTACAAAATATATTCTGTAAAATGATTTTCCATTCTTTTGTTTGTAACTTTCATGATTTCGTGATTTGTTCTGATTATCCTTATGAATGTTTTTAACACATTTCTACCTGTACAGAATAATTGATAACCAAATTGATGAACAACAAATCATTCTTTAAACAAAGCACGAAATCTGAAATCGGCAATTCATATTTTAATTTCAATTTCAATTGTATAACATGGTAAAAAATCTATATACGATATCACAGACTTGGCTTCGGGATAAATGTTTAAATCTTATACAAAACTATCCAACAACTGGTTCCCAAAAAATATAAGTCATCCAGTAGATGATATTAAAAATCAGGAAAACGAGCGGGAAAACAACACGTGATACTTTATCAACAGCTCGTGCTTTCTCTCTATCCGTTACACTCTTTAGGAACAGTCTATACTTTGGAACTTTTTCCCAGTCACCCTGCAATAGAAATATTATTTTATTAAATGAAATCATGAAATATTTTCTACATGACATTGTATATACATTTCCGCTTATTTATTTGAACGGTTATAACTTATTATATTATATTACTTAAAATCAGTGCATCGGAGCAGACAAAAAGCGAGAACAAAAGCATATCGTTCAGTTCTATTTCTATATAATTATGGAAATTAATGTAATGTTGTTTTTTTGTTGAGTTTCTTTCAGAGTTTCTGCCCTACGTGCATTCTTTGTGTTTTTTCCATTGAAATTGTATATTTTGTTTTTGTTCTATTTATCAATAAACATTTTATTTTATCGGGGCTTGATGACACTATTAAAGTTGCGGCCTTTTGGTCACACCTATCTGATATTGTCTATAGTCCTATATCCTTTGTTTGCCTGCTTAAAATGCAAATACACGAAGAACTAAAATTAATGCTTACATGTTATATAAGCAGCATACTTTTGTTTTAAATCGTATTTTTGTTGTACTATTGAATAGCATATACATACATATAAGAAACTAGACAAATTTAGAGATGAGAAAAATTGGCTGATTCATTATAAGAAGAAATATGTTAAATCAAACTTGGTACACTACCTATTTCTTTGATAGTTACTCAATACATTTTAGATAGAAAAGTAAAAAATGCATCAACTTGAATATAAATGAACTTACTGCCCCATTCTGGTCTTCTTTTTCCATTGAAGCTTGTCTACGTCTTTCAACTCTAGCAAGGACATTAACATAGGCGAACTCAATCAATGCGCCAAAGACAAATAATAGGCACATGGCCATCCAAACGTCAATGGCCTTCACATAGGAAACTCTAGGCAACGACGCGCGTGCCCCGGAACTCTGTGTTGTCATCGTCAGTACAGTCAATAACCCAAGAGAGATTCTTGCGGGGATAGCATCAATGTTCAGCCAAAAGGAAACCCACGAAAGAAATACTATAAGAAAGCTTGGTACATAAATTTGAATAATATGGTACCCATAATTCCGTTTTAATGTGATGTCCATTTTTAAGCATGTGTACTTAACTGAAAAATAAAACAATAAAATACATTACGAAAATGTCATAGACAAATTTCATTTATGTAAATATTACTTAATAAAAAGGGTGTCTTTTGCAACTTTAACTCGTGTACAGCCAAAAACGGCAAAGCTCAACGGAGAAACGAATGTGTAAAAGCTCATAATTGATTTATAAGAAATACATCTCTCGGCAGGGTTATAATTCTCGCGTTCGAAATGCATAAAAAACCATTGTTGAACAACGTTTGAGAATAACATTTCACATTTTGCGCATATATAATGTGAGGAGGACGCCTTAATATTACAAGATATCTGTTTTAAGATACATGTACATGTACAAGTATCATTTCGGATTTATACCGGTATTGCAGTTAGTTGCAAAATATTTCTTTTAGTTATGATATTAATTTGTTTTCGATCAAAAATGACATAGACGATTGCAAATATAATAATATACGCACAACAGTTGTATCTATCCAAAATGCAAAATATCAAACATCAAAAAACAATTGTTGGAAAATATAAGATTTTTTTCATAAAATATTTTTTTCGCGATGTACTTTTCAAAGATTTTTTTTATAATAGTTGGCACTTCACCTGGTCAATGTAAATCTACCACAATACTTGCTCTGTTTAATAACTTACTTCCAACATATTCCTTGTCACAATTATAAGTTCTCATGCCCTTGAGCCCGAACTGAGGTAGAGAAAGATTAGCTGGAAAGGCAATCGGTTCATCATGCCATTCAAATACTAGATTATCTTTGCTGTAACCATCTGAATAAGTAAAAAAATTACACAATATACAAATTCACGGAACCTGGTTTTAACATTTGATGTGCGCGTTTCGCTAATACTAGTTTCCGTAATATTTGTAGCTATTAACAAAAATATAAGTTTTCATTAGGCTGTTATTGGTCTTCGAGTGCTCTTAATGATGTGGACGCCTTTTTCTTTGTCTCCAACGAATACAACGTTAACGGTACAGTGAAAGTATGTTTTGTTTAAATAATCCTTATTCCAATAATTATTTGAAAAATCATCAAATATTTACGTGTATTTTTCTTGCTTGAATAATTTTATACATGTGTTGAAAAAAAACGTTAGTCAATTGTTTAATCACATGTATTTTAGTAACAATGTTGTCATTGTAAGAGTACATACATCTTATGTAATACTATATTGAAATACTCACAACTCTCGAAACCTAATGAACATATTTGAGTGTCGAGTGGATATTTCAGCAGATTCATCTCGCATGTAAAGGTTCCTGAAATCCTATTCATAAAACAAGATGTCATGTTATCATAATAATGCAAACATAATTGTTTGTTGTAAGTCTAGACTACAGTGTGTTGTCTCGGTCAGCTATAGCAAAATAAATTGGAACAGTAAGCCCAGATCAATATGTGATTATGGGAAAAAAACTAAAGGCCAAGTAAAAAGTAACTTTTGTTTCTGGTTCCCTACCTACCCAGTATTTAGATGTCGACCGTGCTTTTTTTATTGGAAGTTTGCTTAAGCATTTAAGCAGCGTAAAATTTTAATTCTACTTCCCATTTACTTTAGGAAAAAATAATGGCAACCTTGTATGTCCTCTTGTTTTTTCATGCATAAAACCAAAAACAAACATATTTTGTTACAAAAGTACAGAACTTAACACATGATCATTCCACAGAAATTTGAAATTCCCAAAATGGACACAGTGCAATCATTCAGATGAGTTACAATGAAAGTATACACGGCTCCGTGTACAAATACATTGTATTGTCATGAACAATAAGGGACTGTGTAAACGGCAATTGACAATTGTTATAGCAAAATTAAGTTAGACAAGATTTATTATATTATTTGTATTAATGGTATTATTTTAAGGCTGTAATCACTTTTCCTTAACTACATTTTCACGGTAGTTGCTGTCAGAGAGTGGTTATATAGTTTGATGTTTCGTATCTGTAATAGAGTTATTATAAGGCCCTGGCGAATATCAAAAACAATAATCCGAAGTAGCATATTCCCAAACATGTAATAAATTACGAGTGGGCTGACAGAATCATTTCAGGCATTTTAGTGTTGATCAAAGTCTCTTTAATTTGAATGATTAAACTATGTTTAGTAAAATAAAATCTGAAAAAAAAAGTTCAATTGGTCTATTGACTCAATATTTCTGTATTCCCTTTTTAATTTTACTTGTTAATTAATTAAGTCGCCCAAAACAAAGTTTGGGAGACTTATTGTTTTTGCACCGTTTCTTATTATGTCCCCGACCACGAAGTGTCGTCGGGGACATATTGTTTTTACTCCGTTTCTTATTTTTCTTATTATTATGTCCCCGACCACGAAGTGTCGTCGGGGACATATTGTTTTTACTCCGTTTCTTATTTTTCTTATTATTATACTTTTTTCTTTTTCTTCCGTCAACCTGATGCACGAACTTGTCCGACTATCTCCTCGGACATAGGTGGACCGATCGGTTTGAAACTTGGAGGGGTGATAGGTCCCAAGGTCCTACAGTGTTTTTTGCGATTTATAATTTCAAAATTGCCGCCATTTCCAAGATGGCCGCCAAAAACCGAAAAACTATTACCTTATTTTTCTTTGAAACCACATGATGAAATTCAACGAAACTTGGTATACATGTTAAGAAACATAATTGGAAACTTTTTGGGCAAAAAAAAATTTTGCGAGTGGCGGCCATTTTGAAAAATGGCCGAAAAAGAGCGAAAAATGTAAACATTGTCCGATTTCAACGAAACTTGGTATAGAGGGTAAATGGGTGATGGCGATTCACGGCGCATTGTCAGAATTTCGGTATTGGTCGCCATTTTCAAAATGGCCGCCGAAAATGGCGAAAAATGTAAACATTGTCCGATTTCAATGAAACTTGGTATAGAGGGTATATGGGTGATGGAGACTGACGGCACATTGTTGGAATTTCTGTAATGGCCGCCATTTTCAAGATGGCCGCCGAAAATCGCGAAAAATGTAAACATTGTCCGATTTCAATGAAACTTAATATACAGGATATATGGGTGATGGCGACTCACAGCGCATTGTCGGAATTTCCGTAATGGCTGCCATTTTCAAGATGGCCGCCGAAAATTGCGAAAAATGTATACATTGTCCAATTTTAACAAAACTTGGTACACAGGGTATATGGGTGATGGCGACTCACGGCGCATTGTCGGAAATCTGTTGAAGAGGACAGACATTATATGAGAACGGGAGGGGACATCCCACGTTTCGGGAAACGTAAATTTTAATTATTATTATTATTATACTTTTTTCTTTTTCTTCCGTCAACCTGATGCACGAACTTGTCCGACTATCTCCTCGGACAAAGGTGGACCGATCGATTTGAAACTTGGAGAGGTGATAGGTCCCCTTGTCCTACAGTGTTTTTTGCGATTTATAATTTCAAAATGGCCGCCATTTCCAAGATGGCCGCCAAAAACCGAAAAACTATTTCCTTATTTTTCTTGGAAACCACATGATGAAATTCAACGTAACTTGGTATACATGTTCAGAAACATAATTGGAAACTTTTTGGGCAAAAAAAAATTTCGCGAGTGGCGGCCATTTTGAAAAATGGCCGAAAAAGTGCAAAAAAAATGTAAACATTGTCCGATTTCAACGAAACTTGGTATAGAGGGTATATGGGTGATGGCGATTCACGGCGCATTGTCCGAATTTCCGTATTGGTCGCCATTTTCAAGATGGCCGCCAAAAATGGCGAAAAATGTAAACATTGTCCTATTTCAACGAAACTTGGTATAGAGGGTATATGGGTGATGGCGATTCACGGCGCATTGTCCGAATTTCCGTATTGGTCGCCATTTTCAAGATGGCCGCCAAAAATGGCGAAAAATGTAAACATTGTCCGATTTCAATGAAACTTGGTATACATGGGATATGGGTGATGGCGACTGACGTCACATTGTTGGAATTTCTGTAATGGCCGCCATTTTCAAGATGGCCGCCGAAAATCACGAAAAATGTAAACATTGTCCGATTTCAACGAAACTTGGTATACAGGATATATGGGTGATGGCGACTCACAGCGCATTGTCCGAATTTCCGTAATGGCTGCCATTTTCAAGATGGCTGCCGAAAATCGCGAAAAATGTAAACATTGTCCAATTTTAACGAAACTTGGCACATAGGGTATATGGGTGAAGGCGACTCACGGCGCATTGTCGGAAATCTGTTGAAGAGGACAGACATTATATGAGAACGGGAGGGGACATCCCACGTTTCGGGAAACGTAAATTTTAATTATTATTATTATTCTTTTCCTTACGTGATCGTGAACTTGTCCGCCACATTTTTTGAAAACGCTTTGACCAATCAAGATAAAACCTGCTGAGATGGGTGGAGGGTCACTCAAAGTTGTGCAATCCATTTTTGAAATTTTCAAAATGGCCGCCATTTTCAAGATGGCCGCCGTTTAAGATTTTTGGGCCCCTCTCAGATCTCGGAGATGGGTGGATGGATTTTAATGAAAATTGGTACACTAGTAGAGTGATCCTTCCTGAGCAACATGACGGAAAAAAATTGGACGCGAACGCCGCCATTTTAAAATGGCGGCCGTTTTACCACACCCGCCCCCCAAAAACGTCAACTTTGTCCGATTTCAACGAAATTTGATTTCTAGACTTATTTTGATGCACTGATTTGAATGGAATACAATCCAAGGCGATTTTGGGCGACTTATGTGTTGGCATCCCAACACAATCAGCACTAGTTTCTAATACTATTCTCTGTACATATGGGTGCATTTTTGCAAAATGACTTTTGTATCCGTAGACTAGGGCTTGGTTATCAAGATATATTATGTATGGGTCTGATATGAAAATCAATGTAAAAAAATCACAGATCGCAAATAATCAGATTTGCAAAAAAAAAGAGTCTCATAGGTTACCCCGACCAGCAGACTTATTAACAATTTACTGTATATCGACATGCGTGTTTTTTTTTTTGTTATAACCTCAACATTGATATTGCTTCTATAGAAAAAATATAAAATTCAAAACTTTACTTCGCGGAAAAAAACACTTTAACCTTACTTAATCATTCTTGATAGAGAAATAGGCTTAAAGTTTATAGGAATCTCTCTTAAGTTTGCAATTGGAAATTATGACCTTTGAAAATTGAGCCTTCTTATTCCCTCTTTTCAGTTAACATAGGTTATCTCCCATATGCATGAGTTATCTAATTTTACAGCAGGTATGAAATTTATTTTCTCTGGATTTATTGTTGAAATCCTATGATAAATTTGAGGGGTTCAGAAAGAAAAGGGATTTCACAACATTTTGAGATAGTTATGTAACTTTTTAAAACATTTCCTTTTACAAAAATACTTATTAAATAATCTGCAATAAAAATGTAAACTTTAAAAGATTTTATATAGTAAAGTTCTTGTGAAATTTAGGGAAATCCCTAATTTCTTTCAGATCTCTCTAGATTTTTCTTTGATTTTCCATGAAAAGAACAGAGGGGCTAAGAAATTACACCTGCAAAGTTAGATAACTCCTGCTTATGGGAGATAACCTATGTAAACTGAAAAGAGGGAATATCAAAATTTACAAAGCGGTCTTTAACGTGCAATGGGCATTGCTTTCCCCATGCAAGAGACATTGATTTTGCCCTTTCTGAACGAATAGCATAGTTTCTTGGGACCTTTTTTGCAAATGATATAATGAGAGGAGAGTCGGTTAATAGTTAAATGAACTTGTTCCCCTGTCGTGGATAAAAACATGAAGTTATATGTTACATCAATGCCAATGCGTTAGCTATTTCACCACCGACATTTTCACCGGTCCTTAACTTTTTTCCCAATGTTTGTATCATGATAAACAAACCTCATACTATAAACAATATTCCCATTCTGATATATATGCATAAGTCTATTAGGAACTGTGACGTCATGCATGTAAGCTTTCTTTTCGTTGTTGATAAATAGATCTGGAACCCAAACTTTCTGCATGACTTTGGTATCCAGCTCTAAATGTGAGGAACCTACACTGTCGTTGAAACTTAATCTTTTGTCAGTCCATCGTTGTCTTAGAAACAGTCCCATAGAAAAATCCTTAAAACAAAAACTTTTAAGATTTAAAAAGAAGAATATAAAATCAAAAGAATGGTGTGTAAAAACTTTTTATATCAATACTTTCACCAAACTTAGCATGCTAAGTCAATACACATGTTTAGCTAATTTTCTATATTTCTTCCGTTTCAATGAACTCCAAACCTTAGATATTTATTCTCTGAGACATATTTAAAAACATATTTTATCTTATTTTAATTTTGATTGTTTGTTTCTTGTGTTCACTCCTCTTTAGGCAAGTGTTTTCATTCGAATTTCTTATCATTTCTCATCATTTGTTATTCAACATAATGGATAAACCCATGTTAAATCGACAATAAACAATGTGCTGTCATGCATTATTTCTATTCTAATATGTCATTTTTTCTGTTTTTCGTAGACCTATATAGTGCACGACAAAATGTCTTCCATTTTTAATGTTTTTGTCACAAAATATTTTATGACGTCGCTTGATCTTGCGTTTAGTTACTTTGACGTCGACCCAGTGTATATTTAATTACACACGGCTTGTCATTGTTTTCTTTGTTTGTGGGCGTGTACTATTTATAAATTTGTAGGACTCAAATCTGTGTCCGACCTCATACCGTATAGCGGGTTATTTTCGCAGGGGTAAATTTTCGCGGTTTTTGTGTCATAAGGTATGTAAAAAAAATTGCAGGTTTTATTTTCGCGGTTTGTGAATGCATTTGTATATAATTTCTAATAGATGGATATTTTCGCGGGATTTATTTTCGCGATATCTCTCGACCCGCGAAAATAAGCGAAAACTAAACCAACGCAAAAATAACCCGCTATACGGTATCTGTGTCCTTTCATCAAATCTGTGTTCATTTTCAAATTCATGTTCCGCTTAAATTTTAACACCTCAAATCCGTGTTATTTTAAAGACATCGAATTGTGTCCTACCCAAAATGATTTTCCTTAGATCTGTGTCCTTTCCTCAAATCTATATATTCTTTCAAAAACGTTTTCCGTCAGATCTGTGTCCCCCCACTGGCGTAACATGACGTCCTAAGCTTTGCCGATACGTGACGTCGTTTCGGTTTGGAGGGATTAAAATACGTAGGAGGCTGCAGGGGAAAACCTTCCAGACGACGGATACCTTCTTCAATGCAAAAAGGAAGAAAAGGATCAGCAAAGACCTCAATTTATGCAAAATCACTTTCGGATCGACATACCGTTTATATTGTGAATTACTAAACAAAAACAAGAGAATTCATACTGGGGAGCCAAGATAATTTTGGAGGAGGTGGGAGCCGCCTAAAACGAGCGGTTCTTGAGTCAGTATTTCATCCTTTGATCAATAAATGAACTTATATTTTTTTTTCATTTAACAGAGGTTACAAGTAAAAATCTATGAGCTTATGCTAACAAGTGATACCACACGCTCCCAAAATTAACAAGCAAAGTCATTAATCTAACTGATTGAGAATCGTACATGGCATTTATGAAGAACCCATAGATTACTAACTAACGATTGACTGCTATCAGATTTCAATTTATCGAGCATTCGCATATCTGGAACCGACCATTTTACTCGTTCTTATTTCAATAACAACGAAAAGGGTAGGATGACAACTTATCTTATTTCTTCGGTAACATTTAACGAGCAAATCAACTTTTGATTTTTCCGGGTTTTTTTTTTTTTTTTTTTTTTTTTTGCAGTATCACTTTAACATCATAAAAATAAATGAAACAACAAAACTACCGTAATTGGAAGGTCGATCTCAAATGACCACGAGAAAAAGACAAAACAAGAAAGGCATGGCACGAAGGTCCTGACTTGAAACGGACATCTCAAAAGAAAATCAAACGATGGGTGTCGCCAAGCCTACTTCTGATGTGACCTTAAAGTAACTGTTGGTCGTCCTTCTTCGGTTAGGTTGTGTTTTTATTTAGATGTTTGTTTTTGGCTTACGAACCGGGTGTTTTGTCAATTCAAATGACACAGATTTGAGTATGACGTCATTGGACACAGATCTAAGGGAATATATTTACACAATTTATAAAGCGCATTATATAAAATTAATCACTCTAAGCGCTTAACCATACATAAAAAAAACCATATACACATAACACAAAATTCGTAAAACATGATAATGGCATTTTGAAAGAAATCAACATTTAAAAAAGCACTAATTAAAAAAAAAATTAGAATATAAAAAAATATATAATTTGAGCACTAAAATCTAAAATATAAACTTTGAGCACAAAAATCCAAAATATAAACTTTGAGCACTAAAATCTAAAATATAGAATTTGAGCACTAAAATCTAAAATTTAAACCAAGTACGCCCTAAAGTAATAAAAAGACGAGAGTATGAAAAAAAAATCACAAATGCAAATTTTAGACATATATTTGGGTTTCCAATGACAATGGACACAGATCTGAGGGAAAAATATTTTCAGCACATAAATTTGGGTTGTCAATGACAAAAGACACGGGTCTGAGTAGAGGACACAGATTTGAGGCCGTACATGGATCAGAGTCCTACATAATGTTTTCACTTACCATGGAAGAATCGCTGATTTCATAAATACTAAATATATACAATTGAACTTTGCTTACTACTGGGGTTTCTGAAATAAGACATGGTTTTAAGTATAATACAACAAATTTCTGCTAAGACAATAATTTGATTATTCTGAAGTACGTTTCATCTATTCAAGACTCAACAGGGTTGTGTTACCAAAATAATTGAAAATTCCAAGTAAAGAGCATAGAACAATAAAAAAACACTATGCTGAACTGGAACTCAAATTATGACTAAGAACAACCACTGCATTGGGTAAGAAGAACCTAAGAGTGTTGAAAATATCGATCTACACGGAAATTGTTTTAACTTTGATGTGTGATTAAATGAAGTATTTTACGAACAGCGTCCAATATTTTTCTACACTAACCTATGCTTAGACAACGATACTTCTGAGTGAGACAGGTACAAATTTAGAGTATTGTAAAGTTCTCATGAAAATAGTGGACAGCAGTCTAATTAAACGACTGTGAAATGGTGAATACTTTTTTTCTTTGTCTTTCTTCATGCAAATCATACACCGTATTTTTTAATACTGTCTTCAGATTTTATCCGACGTTAGCTTTTGCCAAATACATGTATACCCTGTGGATTAAGGATAATATTTGTTAAGAATCCATCTGCATTTTCTATTTGTTGAAGTCAGCTCACAGCCTTTATATATTAAATGAGCCTTGGGCATTTTTTCGCATTAAGCAGATGAATTTTGAACAAAAGATAATACTTAACTAAGATTATGAAAAAGCCACAGTCTTCATGAATAAGACATACAAAATTGGACAATTGTTTGTACAGCCTTCTATTCTGTTTCATTAATTTGCAACTGCGACACAATTGTGATTGTGATGAATATAAATAGCCCAAGAATGCATGTACAACATCATAGTTCAATTTTTAATATTACAAATGGGTTGTTTTTTTTGTATATTATCTAATATGCTTCTAAAAGTTTAAATGTACCTTCATTAAAGCTTGGTGAAATTGTTGCATCATAACCATCAAACATGTTTTTTAAAATTTCCTCCCTGAAAAAGAGTAAATATAGTCTTTATATTATATATGTGTTAAATTGTGTACAAGTTGCAAAATTGTACATGTTGCAACTTGTACAGATAAATTGTACAAGTTAAGACAAAATATGACATGGTTGTCTTTCTCCAAGTTAATGTAATCCCCCCAAAAACATATGAGATGTTACACTTTTTATTTTAGTTGTGCATGTCTGTTGTCAGAAATATTCACCTGAAAATTTAATTAATAGTATCAGTGAAGTGCCAAACAAAAGCATTTAAAGTGTTGTTGATGAAATCAAGACATCAAAATCTGTGAATTTATATTGCCATCACTGTGCAATGGAAGTTCTTTAAACTTGTTTATTTTAGACTTGTTTGTGAACTTCATGATATACTTTTTTATATCCCATTCTTACATAGAAAATAAAGAGATGTGGAATAAGTGTACGCGACACAGCCCACAATTAAACGGTAATTTAGAAAAACCACAATGGACAACCATGTATCTATGATTACAAAACATAATTCATGTCTATTAATGTAGAGGGCATTCGATACTTTTCTTAAATTGTTCAATTTATCTGTACATGTTGGGGATGTTGCAACATGTACAGGATTGCAACTTGTACACGACATATACATGTACTTTTTAGTAACCCATCTCTGAAAAAGTTATCCATATAAAAGGAATGACTTTCTGTGTTTTATACATGATTTAGAAACATAATACGTTTTATTACGTCTCACCATCAATAAGTTTATATCTAAAATATATTGTACACATACAATAAAAACATGAAGAAAAGATAAAGGTGTCACAGTACTTGAAATTTATAGGACAGATTTTTTTCTCAAACTTTTTAAAAAGAAGTACCAGTACACAGGCAATTTTGGTTAATGTTAATTTAACGTTAAAAATTAACGTTAAATTAGTGTTAATCGAGCTTCGATTGTTAATTTCATGTTGAAGTTTAACATTTGACGTCACATAATTCAACAGGAAAATTAACCTTAAACATGTTAAAAAGTTTAACACTAAATTAGTGTTAATTTTTAACACTAAATTAACGTTAAGAATTCTAACGTTAAGCTAACGTTAATTTAATGTTAAATTAGTGTTACATTAACGTTAAATTAATGTGAATCGAGCTTAACGTTAATTTAACGTTAAGACAAATTGCCTGTGTATCTAAGTGCATATAATTGAGAAATAAAATAAACAGAATTGATCACCATCATTACGTAGTAACTGGGACAACAATGGTTAAAATTTTGCTATTTTTTATATAAAATTTACTGTTCATAGAGCAGATTTCGCCAGCAAGTTATTTTGCAAAACGCTAGTTGTGAAACAATTTTGACAGTCATGACAGTTATATCGAAAACTGATCTTGAAAAGCGAAAAGATTGATTTTAAAATGATCCATTAAACTTCGGTTAAACCATTTAATTTTTGAAACATTTACACAATTTCGGTTTTTTTCACAACCATTTTTTACATTCAGGTTATTTTTTTATATAAATTGGTAAACTACATTAAAAAATAATTATTTTGATATTATATATTCTAGTTTTTAAAGATATAATATATATATTTTTTAAACATTTTATGTCTTGCAACATTTTTTTCTATTTTTTTTAACATCAATTATGTTTTAATGACTATAAAAACATTTTTTTTTGTTTATCTAAGAATTATTTACCTAGAACAAAAATGTGGGACAATCAGAACTCATATTGTGGGACAATTAGGAATAGCATATTTTTAAAATGTGGGACAATTAGGAATAAACCCTTGCAGCATTTATTCTGATTTTTTAACATCAATTATGTTATGATGACTATAAAAACATATTTTTGTTTATCTAACTTAAAGAATTATTTACCTAAAACAAAAATGTGGGACAATCAGAACTCACATTGTGGGACAATTAGGGATTAATAGCATATTTGTAAAATGTGTGACAATAAGGAATAAACCAGATATTCTCTGACCGTTCTACATGAATTTTTTTTATTTAATTTTCTAAATTTGATAGGATAGATTTTTGTTTTGAATTTGTAAAAACTTTCATTTCGATTATTTTTTCGAATAAGATTAGATGTTCAAGATAAGGGGTCATGGATAATTTTCTTACAAAAATCTGGAAAAATATAATTTCCCTACACATATTTTACAAATAAATTCCCTTGAAAAAAAAACGATAAACATTGTAAAATGAATATTGCTGTTAGGGTTAAGAAAAAAAAAACTGTTTCAAGTTAGGACAATTTTTCCAGTTTTTCTACATGTTTGGTCTTTTCTATCAGACATTGAGATTGATCCTCAAAGTTCGATTATTTTTAAATTACTTATATTTTAAAAAAATCTTCTGATCATAATTTATCAGTGAAATGCTTTTAAAAAATTGGGTGAGCTAAAGCAGGCAGGAATCGCTTACTCTTCCAGAACACCTGAGTGTACTCTTGTAACGACTTTAGTTCGCGTTTACGTTGTTGATTTCCGTTCGGTTGATTTTGTGTTTTTTATGTTGTCTTATTCGTGTTTACCGGTTTCGTCGTTGTCCTTTCGGACCTTTGACACTCGAATTCCCCATTGGTGCCTCTTTGCTTCTTTTAACTCTTTAATAATTCAATATCAACAATTTTGCCTTTAACTACAGCCAAGATTAGTAGCATGCCCAGAAAAGATGCTCACTATTAGACCACTGCACTTTAAAAGGAATCAAGTGTGAAGAACCAAACGCAAATGTTCATACATTTTATCAAACAAGAAAAAAAAACAGGCTTTCACCAAGAACAGAAGAACAAGCAGTCAATTTGAATGTTCCGTTTACCTGCTGTATACCATACGAGTAAATGATGTAAAAAAAAAAACATGTTAATATGTTCGTCGGTTCATGTAATTTAAAAGTTCATGTAAAGGCAATCACATTCTTTACACCATCTAAAAAGGGAATATAAATTATATATGTATTACACAAAATAATACTACAATACTGAAAAGAAACAAAGCAAAGGAATGGCTTTTAAATTTCTGTCTTTCGTCCTAAAGTAAGTATTTAATGTATACAAGTATATATTTTAGGTTTATTTAAAAATGAACTAAATTATAAAATATAAAAACTTACCTGATTTTACTTAAGGATGCTTCTCCAGAGCACAAATGTATCACATATACCAAACAAAAACCGAAACATTGAAACTGATTTACTTTCATCTTCATCACAAACGTTCATTGCCTGAAAAATAAAATGCAAATGTAATTTATATATGTATATTTTGAATCAATATCGTATTCTAATGGATATTCTAAAATTGACAAAAACATCTCCGATAAGATTTCAGTTTCACGTAAATTGAAATCTAAAATACATCCTAGAGATTTCCTTTGAAATTTAGCAATTAAAGAAATGAAATACTCTCACTTATGTTATAAAATCAATCACCAATTTTGCAATACTAAGAATAAATAATCATTAAAGATTGTGTCAACAAATGTTCCAATTAAGTTCCCTTTCTTTAAAGTAATTGTTTTGTGTTAACTATTTTCTTATGAAACTGATTTCGTTTGTTCGTAGTTTGATATACAAAAAATTAATATCTGCGACACATAACATAACTGTTTGTTTGTTGGCGATAATCTTGAAAACGAATTTTTGTACCGTTCCTTACCTAAAACGTAGAAAAAATAAACAACTAGGCGCTGTAACAGCGCTTTATAAACTACCGACTAAATGGATGTTCGTTATCATAGACAATTTTTTCAATGTTAATTTATAAGTCGTTGGTGGGTAAAATGTTAATCAGATAAATCTATTCGTATTATTGCAGATGTAAAAGTTATTATTCTAATTTTAGATATCAATCTCGATGCTAATTGAAAAAATAACTTTTAATCCTGCATTTATTTGATTGAGCTACATTATCATGTGTTGATAGAAAAGGGTATATCTTTGCTCAATCAAGCACCAGCTGTCAGAAACTGCCTATGATAAACCCACAGCGGAGAACATAATGGAATAAATACTAATAATAACAGCAGATTATATCAGTAATAAGCCTTAATGCATGTTTATCATATACAACACATGGAAATAAAGAAAATATTTACTTTAAAAATGCTAATATAGATTTGTAACCACTGAGACCTCTACAAAATGACCTAGATATGAATACATCTTCAAAGTGCAGCGAGTACTGCACCAGAAATTCAGTGATATTATATCTTTCTATCAGTATACATTGTCATGTAACATGTATTGTCTTATAAGAAAACAACAACATTTTGCTATCATTTACGAGCGAATCATACTTTCACTCTTATATCATCATCAGCTTTGCAAATTGTTTTTTGTTATCATGCGCGATTTAATTCCTCATGTCTTTTCAATATACTGCTTCCTCTTCTTGGACTTTTGAAATTTGAATGACCCGTTGTCTATCTTGGTTCCACATGTATCAAGATACATTTGTTATATTACGCTCTCATTTCGACTTTTGTTCTCATTTTGGTTTAGTTCAGTACCTTGTTTGGTTTTATTTTATGATGATTTTATGTCTTTTGATTTTACCATGGCCTTTAAAGATATACAACCTCCGTTTGTCCCATTGGTATATCTTTGCTTCAGGGAACGGTCATTATTTATCAGCTGAGGGGGTTGGGTGATTTTAGAGGGGGTCGGAAAAATTTTTCATGCCAAATTGATGGGGTCTAAAATTATTTTCTCACATCAAGTGAGGGGGTCGAAATTTAATATTTAATTTTTTTAAAAAGAATTTGCCATGTATTCTTGTTCGAGATGTCTAATGTCAAGTTTTGCTTTAAAAAGAAAAAAAAATCTGATCGTTTTCAGAAATTCATTTGTTGAAACCCTTCAATGCTTCACATTGTACACTCTACCCTAACCCCACAATAAGTTAAAATGATGTCTGATATAGAAGTTATTCATTTTTTTCCTTTTCTGGTTCCAATTCAACATACCAGTATCACTTTTGTTTTATTGGTATTTTTCTGTGCTCTTTGTTGGCTTTTCAATATTAACGCTTCTGAAGAGTCTTGAATAGATGAAATGTGTGTTAGGTGTAGAAACATGATTGCCTGGAACCTAGTTTTTTTGTATCAAAACCATTTTGAAATCTATGAATTATGTATAGCTAAAATTGAACATATACTCTCTCAAAAAAGAAACGCAACATATAAAGATACTTTAAATACCATTGAAATAAAAACTATTGAATTTCAACTAAAAAATTACGTACGAAAGTGAAATTTTGCAGAATCATTAAGAAATGGTTAATGTTACATGTGATATAAACAAAATTCAAATTTACCAGCCAACAAGGGCGCAGCGCCATCTAAAGTAATACCGACTAAATGATAAAATCACGACTTCACTTGTGTTCTCTCGGTTTCTGAAAAAACGCTGCATACGATCTTCTGGTCCCCATTTTCACACATATTGAAGCCTTTGCACCCATACCCTACGTTTTTAAAAACATCGGGTGGCGCTAGCACTTGCGCTTATCCAACTTTGAAAAATCATAGAAATTGATAGTCTCATCTAACATCCACTAATTCTGGTAACCAATATTTAAAACGGTTACTTTTTTGGTTCCATAACCATGCAAAAATCTTCCTTTCTTTGATACCTTCATTATCATAACGATAATCCCGTCTTAAGTGGTTAAAATCAGGCTCAACATATGGCGTGAATTTCCCTGCACACGACATATCGGTTGAAGGAGTTTTGAAGAAGGGAATTCTCCATTGATTATTCATCCAGAATGATATCAGCACCAAAACAATGTCGTGAACTAAAATACCAATTTTTACAAAGAAAGCTTCTGCTAAACATTCTAACAAATGGCAAACAATATGAGAAGGAAGGTTCAGAGATTTTGAAAAATTGGGCGGAGTGTAGTGCATCAAGAGTCAAATGCGAACATGAGAATCCTTACCAATAACATAACAAACGTAAAACACAATACATTTTTGCTTTTTAAAGACTTTCTGAAAATTTTGATCTTATGACAAATCGTGCATCTACTGATTAAATTGGATCTGCGCATGCGCCAACGCCTAATTGTACAATCAAAAACCACGGAAAGAAAGCAAACACTTTTTGGTGATGAGAATCTGACATTGAAATCTTGTGCGGAACGTTCTTTTGAATATGGGGATGGCAGTTTGACTACTGTCTTGCAAACAAACTGCATGGCATAATTCTGATTGGCATGCGCACTCAAATTGTCGACATTTTATAAAAAGTTTAGCAATTTAAGAAAAAGTGGCCCCTCTACAATTGCCAAGTCAAATTTCATAATGATATTTCAACAACTGATGATATAAAACTCGACTTTAGTGTGCGATGTAATTTTAAAATTTTTGCATGTTGCGTTTCTTTTTTGAGTGAGTATATTTTTATAAGACATCACATTTATTAAAATAAGATTTGCTGAACCAAAGACCAATTTGCAGCATCTACCATTTTTTATTGACAATTAATAGCCATGTACAATTAATTGTTGCATTTCTCATGCTGTATAATGATGAAGATGAATATATATAAAAAAGTTCATGGTTGGATCCTCGTCAGGAATTTATGAATCAATTTAATTTCCAACTCTCTTGACACCATTTGCGAGGATGGTCTAAAGTAACCATGCCACACCTTCGAAATTAAGGAAAAATGGTTGTCCCGTGTATCAATATAAGTACAGAGAGCAAAACCCTAGATGCATGTTAAAGACCTCTATGTATAGTTGTACATATGTGTAAGAGAAGGCTTTATGGGAGCCACTATACAAAGGTACTAAGCTTCCAAACTGCAAAATGGAGAGGGGTTCACATAAGCATTAAGCTTGATTCTCAATTTTGTCTATGTTGCACCAAATGTTTCAAAAATTTAACTGGGGGGTCGAATTTTTTTCCTGAAATCTGAGGGGGTTGAAATTTTATTTTGGTTTCAAGTGAGGGGGTTTAATTTTTTTATAGGAAACTTTCAAAAAATCACCCAACCCCCTCAGCTGATAAATAATGACCCTTCCCTCATTTAACAACACCGACGTTTTAATTTTATATGAGCACTTTAAGGTACCACCATACAAAAGTGCTAAAATTTTATCAAAATTTTTATTTATAACTTTTTCAATACTATAGAATGTCCTTTATCTAATGGTGAAAAAAATAATTTCAGTACACCTAATGATTAATGAGCTATGGTGATGATTAAAAAATCATAACAAATGCACATGTAATTTAAGCTGTCAATTAACCATGGAGGTTGGTCTTATCTATAACAGCTCGAAAGTTTTATGACTTTTGACCAGTCATTTGAAGTGAAATAAGTTAAATGAATAAGATGGACAATCAACAGTGGAAACATCTGGTCAGTGAAGGAGGAGTCTTGCCCTCTACAGTTAACAACTGACCTGAGATAAGGTCAATTTGATGTAATATTTCCCGCAAATTCTGAATTAAGTGTAGGGGGTTGTGCATTTTGGACTATATTTAATGTTTGTGTGGATGAAACTAAGGTTTATAGGTCAAATAAATGTTGATTTATGATGATCTAAGAATCCTACAGTGCTCCCATGGTAGAATCATGCCATTTGATCTAGTAAATGGGGCTTAAAGTAGGAAATTTATATTTTTGGGGTTTTTCCACTTTCATTTTTCAATAGAAAAGTAAAGTTTGATTGAATTTAGCTCCCACATGAGTACCCCAATGTGGCTGGTTTTTGGATATGTTATTCCAAGGTCTATTATCAACAAAACCGTGTCTCAGATTTTAGATTAAAGCTTCAGAAAATATTTTATGGCACATTGAATAGAGTGACCCCTTATGCAATAAAGCCTTGTACACAAAATATTGCTTTATTGGAGAATGGAATGTGATAGGAAAATTCTGAGACACGGTTATGAAGGTCATGCTGTGTTGATTCAGATTAAATCAATGTTAAAGAGATATTTGTAATGCTAGGAGAGCTAATTTCATTTGAGTCAGTTGTGTTGAAATTTTCAATTTTGAACAGTATTTCCATCTGTTATACATTATAGTTAATTTTTTGTAGGTATCATCATAAAGGGTTACATTTCTTCTTTCTAATTATGTCTCATTTATTAAAATTGGTATAATAATAAGAAAGTTATGCAAGTTTAAAGTGTGATGGTCAGACTAAAACAACCTTTGTATGGTGCTACCTTAAAAATGAATGCTTTACTTTTGTCTATCATTCAGTTAAACATGTGCACGTATCACAATTCTGTTAGAATCTTTGCAATTTTGGATATCCCTAATTAACAAAGAACTAATTTTGTTTGTGTTCACAAGTTACCGGTAGTAAATAAATTCTTGAATGAGAAGACCTTGAAAGGCGGATAAATTCAGTACAATTGAAGGCAATTAAGTCCTAATTAGCCTCAAAAATTGGTAGAAGGCTTAATAAATCAAATTTTTAATGTGTTTGTTAGTTTTGCTTTACTTCCAAGCAACAAAAAACGGATATAAATTAAAAGGCACATGAATCTACAAATTCGGCTATTAAAGGAAGATGGACGTGAAAAGTGAAAAAAATGAACATGAAACGATGAATGGGTTAGGAAATATTGTCAAAAGGCAAATCGGGGGAAAAAGTTTTACTTGAAAAAAATGGGAGGAATAAAATTGGACAATTAAACCTACTTTTTGTCATTCGAGTCTTTCCGAGACCTGAAGCAGTTTTCTTCAACTTACGATGAATGAGACATTTTCAAAACAAGATGCAACATTATGATTTGCGGTAATGTTTCGCCTGTGGGCCCATGCAACACGACACGCCTTCTCGATTTAACAATCTAGGGCACACATTCCTGACGCCCTGTGGGAAGAGCGATGTGGCTCAAAGTCAGGCTATATGGTCGCTTTAGAATGGACTTTTACTGACAAGTTGAATGCTACTGGCCATTGGTTTAAGTACCGCTTTTTATCAGAATCAAGCAAAGAGCGATTCATGGGTGAAAAGCCTACACCAATTTATTTTTGATGTGTTACTCCTGCTTAATCACCATGCTTTGATATTTTGTGCTCTTTTTCCAAACTAGCCCTGGTCATGAGAGAAAAAGATATATAGACGTTATTGGAAAAATGTAATAAGAAAGGGAGATAACTCTTAAAATTGTCAATAATTTCAAAAGAAACCATTGTAACAAAATGGCAAGATTTCTCCCAGGACCAGGCAGTTATGAGCAAATTGTTATTTATTTCTTATTTAATATACTTTGAACTATCTTTCGTTAAAAATAAACCACTGTAACCTTTTTATCGATGAATCACTTTTCTTCAATTTTGCATGATTCTTAAGCCCCGTTTACACGATCAAAGTTTTTCATCAAAAATCTTTGTCCAAGTTTTTGATGAAAAAGTTGGACAAAGAAAACTTTGTCAAAATAGCTGTTTACACGATCAAACTTTTTTGATGGTTTTCTGCTATTTATAGTGGCTGAAGTATGGGAACTATATATATTGTAGTATGTGAGTGCATAATCATTTTATATATGCAGTTACTTCTTAATTAGGATGTGCAGAAATTGCATCAGACCAACACGACCTGGTTGCTCAAATATTTTGATTTAGGAATTATAAGTTGAAAAAGCCAATGAAGCTACATGAGAATGATTAAACATTTCTAAAAGAAATTGACCAGTTGTAGAGAAATAATAGAGTAAATATTAATTTTCTTTCAATCCATCAAGTCATCAATAATATTATTTGACCATTGAAATTCTGTTACTGTTGTTACTTTCTTTCCTGCCATTTTGCCATGTGCTTTTGTTTACAAAATATTCTGATAAGTTCAGCAACATATTCTGATTGGTTAATTCCCGTCAAAGTCCATCCAAGTTTTCAGAAAAATAGGATGAGGTTCTATTCTGTCAAAGTCCTTCAAATTTCTTTGTCAAAGTTTTTGATGCAGGTTTACATGGTCAAAAAAGTTTGTCAAAGAAAACTTGGACAAAGTTTTTGATGGAAAACTTTGATCGTGTAAACGGGGCTTTAGGTGGACTACTACTTAAGTTAAAACCAGGCATAAAAGTAATAGCCTAATTTATAATCTATGTAAAAGGGTTCTTGTTGGGTTCCCTCTTAATTAGAGTCCGACTACTACTGAAAGATTTTACTCTAAAAATGAACTATCCTGGGATAAACGGGTAGGCATGTGGACTCAATTTTGATGCCCATAATCCATGTAAAACCAACTGCTTTTCTTAGTTAAATGCAAGAAATAAAAGTCTTTTTTATTGTTTTGTTAATTACACTGTGTAATTCAGAACAACAACATTTTCCTTTTATACATAGGGAAATATTTCGGGCCCAAAAAGACATGCAATTGACAAATATGGAAAGGGATTGATATAAGCATCAAGCTTGTTTCCCAATCCATGATAAATAAATATGTTTAAACTAAATACAAAAATAAACTTACTGTACCTTTATACATATATAATCTCGTCGATTATGAATATTATTTTTATTTTCTCTCCATGTTCATATATATCCATCAGAATGAAATAATTATATGAGTGAATATCGACATGATAAAATATAACGAATATTTTTATAGCGAAATGTAGTCGATGTGTCAGTATCTTAATATCCAAACTATTTTTACTATATACTCAACCACAGCAACAATGTATCAGTATAATCTTATATCGAATACTCTGCATGTATTCCTAAAGCAACACGTGTTAAAAAACAACATAATCTGTCAACAGATTTTATTCTTGTATTTATGAATATTATCGCTTATCCTTGGCATTCTTTACTCGGTTAATCAATTATGAATATATTGTTGTAAAACATGTATTTAGCGTAGTACATGAAGCACATGTACAAGCCTAAATAAAAAGGAAAAAATCAGGCAAATAAATCCAAGTTAGAATTACTTTTTGTCAAATATTTTTGAAGATAGGACAGAAATAATTATTTTTATAGAATAACGAGTGTCACAAGAAATAATAAAAAAGGATATTAGATTCTGAATATTCGTTATTAGTCTTTATTCTTGTAAGAAATTAATACAATCTAAAATGATTTTTGTCTTGTATGCGACGAATAGTCACGGAAGGCGGTCAGAGATATTTCTATCTGGCCGCGTAAATTTATTTGTAAGACTTTTGTGGACAATGAATAATTATTGCTTGACAAATATAATAGCTAGGCATCTGATATCGGGTATACATGGTCTACAGAACTGTCACCATGCCGTGTGACACTGAACCCATTTTCACGCTCCTGTGACTCTGTGACCTTAGGTCTTTTTCACGCCGTAAACATTTTTGTAAGACTTTTGTGGACAGTGAATATATTTAAAAGTATAATAGCTAGGCTTCTGGTATTAGGTATACAGACATGGTCTACGTAACTGTCACCATGCCGTGTGACCCTTACCCCATTTTCACGCTCCAGTGTCTTTTTTTAAGCCAAACACTTTTTCGTAAGACTTTTAAGGACACTGAATTGTTTAAAAGGTATAATAGCTAGGCATCTGATACTGGGTAAACAAACACTTTTTGTGTTTATATGAAGAAATGAAAGCTTAGGTATGTGATTTTAGTGATGGCACTGGAAGGCGAAACATACTTTTATATACTTTTTTAAGATATGATAGTTAATTGTTTTAATTAGTGTTTGACTGGTCTGCTGTACTGAGATGGTCACCTCAATATCCCTATTGTGTCTCACAACTATGTTGTGTTCTATGGTCATTACCGGATCCTAAGATCGCAATGGAAGAGGGAGGTTTGGCGCCATAAAACCTGGTTTAACCCACCATTTCGTTTGAAATGCCTGTACCAAGTCAGGACCATTGCGATCCACCAATTCTCCGGTATGACTGATTCGTTTTTGTCATTTTCTCTGGACTATGAGATTGATCATTCAAGTTCGGTAGTTTTGTTATTACCTTTATTTAGTGGCCATACTTGTTATATGTTTCGATCTGCGCTGTGTATGATGTATTGGTGTTTATTATGGATTAGTTCACCTAACGGTTTCGCAATGTTGGTAATGTAAATGGCCAATGGGCATTGTCATTTTAAGATACAATATATGATTCCTAAATAAATACTTAAAATGTAAAACCCCTTTGTTTTACGTCAATAGGTGGCCTTAACAAATGTCAGTTTTTGGCGTTGTTGATAATGAAAAAAACCACAATTCACCGGTATTTTAAGGTGCACGTAGCTCAGAATTGACTGTAAACCAATTACCTCTATCTTTTGATAATTAATAAAATGTTACTTATTAGTATGATGTCAATGTCATGACAAGGTCAAAAATAAGAAAAACTACAGAGTAGCGGGGAAAAAACGCAATACAAGATTGATATTTGCTAAATGCTTGTGACTTATTGTTTGTTGAAAGACTCCTGTTTTCTTGACTCCTTATGACGCTAATTTGTACTTTCAGTGAAATTTGTACCTTAATTGCTCGTATTGATCACGTTGCTTCAATTGACTTGGTGATTAACGCCCGTGGAACGGTATATAAGTTGCGATGAACATACAAAGGGTGATAAAGTGAACATGAATGATAATGATAAATGAAATATGGGGAGGGGAGGGAAACAAAGTAACGGCGAATTTTGAAGAACCACAGGAAAAGGAGAGAGGTGGGTAGGGGCTGAAAATTTGGCCTATGTGGTGCACTACTTGACGGTCCACAAAGGGGACTTTTACGTGCATGAAGAGAGTGGCACTCTCCACACACGTTGGTCAACTATGGTCGGCGGTCAGGGTTTCCGTATTGTAGACATGACAACCTCCGCGGACGAGGGCCACCCTATTCAGCCATCTAGGGTACACGCTTGGTCGCTCTGTGGGTGGAGCACTGACCAGACGTCGGAATCCCAAGACCCTTAGTCGCCTCTTACGACAGGCTAACTTCTGCTTCAATGGTAAATCAAAAAATAATTACACAATTTTATTATAATGTTTATATAATTTGCCAATCAACATATGGGTACTCACAAATCCTGTACGGTAAGTTTACATGACAAGCATACATTCATGAGGGTAGACTCAAATTCAATTCACTTGTGATGGCTTAACTGTACCAAGGTAACTTGAAAAGAAGCTTTAGTCATGATTCTATGACTGCTTTTAAAATACTCGCGTCTTTGTGACTGTTTAGTACAGGAAGTTTGTTTTGTGACAAAATCCACTTTCACCCGCGTGAACTTTTTTCTATATTCTCTGTTAATGTTATAATCAATCTTTACTGACTGTCATTTGTTATGTCTCGTTAAAGCAGTCACGACTTTATACAAGTAAACTTGGATGTCTGCCAAGCACTCATTAGCTACATGTACATGTATCATGGATATTAAGTAACAATCGCAAAGTAAACTTTATGACATTGTTTGACTTCGTACAAGTTATGTGAGTACCCGTCTGTGCCTCAATCTTTCTGTCAATGCTCATTTTTCATTCGATTAGTTTGACTATCATTACACCTACTTCTAGAAGAGTTTATTTGTAGTTGGTTAAATACACGAAATAGGAAAAACTTTTAAGCAAGGGAAGATACAACATACATGTTCATAGACTAGAATACAGAGCATCATGCTACATCTAATAAAATGTAAATTGAATATACAGAAGACATTTTCATGTTCATGCGTTTATAACTTCTTGCTTTTGCAAATATTTTTTCACCAAATAATGAAATTTTGAGTGAAATATGTGAAATCTAAATTGTAAAATTGATAATTCAATCGCTGTATTGCAAAGGCGTCAAATAAAAAGTACAGTTGAACCAACATTATTGAATAGTTTAACACTATCAGCACCTCCGGGATAGCTTGATGCTATTTTAGCATATTTCTTTATCTTTAGTTCAGTGTAGTGAAACGTTTTGCAAGTTTGAATGGATCATTATAGAAATATGTTATTTTCAATCTTCATAGCTAGGCTAAAGTTTGAAAATAAAAACTGTTATAGTAATAAAATAGCTTTGTTTTAAAGGATCTATCAAAGAAGTCAAGAGGTCGGAGTACGAAATTGCAAAGACAAAATTGGTTTCAGGAATAATACTATTTAACAAAACCTTACCTTTTTACCACATGCATATAGTTTCTACAACAGCAAGTTTTTGGAGTTCTGTTCGAGTAACATATAAGCGTATATTTAATCCTCACCAATTAGATCACAAAATAAACAGATAAATGTAATAGATTACAGAATGATAATAACTAGATTAACCACAAAGATCCCTTTTCTTTGATCTTTTCATTATACAAGACAGGCGATCATAATTTTGCACAGGAAAATGAAGATTCAGCCTTCAATTTTTAAATAAATTAACCCGACCATATTTGATGTGGCTGGTGTGTTCAATGTCTAGTATATGACTCTTGGATGTAGGATATATTATTATGTTATAAAATAATTGATCATAATGATAATTGTTCTCCCGTTTGCATAAAAAAATATTTTCAAAGATCATGAGGTTAGTATAAAGTATGTTAGTAAGTAAAGTTTCATGGTAAACAATAAACATAAGCTCTCGGGAGCTTTTATATCGACTTACATATTTATACAACATTTCAAAATGAAGACATATAAATAGATACACAAAATACATGTAGCGCAACATAAAGCTTTTTATGTAAAAAAATCTCATAACTATTTCAATTAATAGAGCGAAAAGTCGTAGGTGCAATCTTATTGCCAAAAAAATATTAAAATAACAATTAGGGCCTTGCATCGAGGATTCAAGAGCCCTAAAGTTTTCACTTCGTCCGTCTGAACGTCTGGGCGTCCAATTTGTTAACACTTAAACTCAATAGGAAATACAGATCTGAAATAATACACAGTTATTGAAAATTATTTGGGGAATATCATTTTTAAATGTAATGACAATCCGTTGAATATTTTGGAAAAAAAAAAACTGACGGGACCCTTCCCGATTTTTCCAGTTGTCTAGTTAACCTTTAGTTTTAAGTTCTTACGGTGGACACGAAAATACTTAACTTGCCATTCTTTTAAAGATTGACACACTTCTTCATCAAATTAATCGCTTTATAAATACCCGCGTTGGTACATGTACACTCTGTTTTTTCACCTACATTGAAGGTTTGTTTAATTGTTACTTGTTGAGACGTAAATGACATCATACTTGTTTGTTACATGTCTTTTAGATCAAAGGAAAATAATCTTAGTAATTGCTCTAGTCATTTATTTATGCACCTTGTGCTAATTATCTTACTTCTAATAATAAAATCACGTAATTAATCAAAAGAAAAACGTATACACCAACCGAACTTGAAAAATGTTTGATATTATCATCGCACTTTTTGAAACATGTATAAACATATTTAAGATTTCCAATTATATAGCTATCACATTCCCTGGTATGTTTCGTGTCAAAAGGAGTGTTGGATACTTTAGTTAAAACTTGTGAAGTGTCTTACGCAACATAAACACAAGTCATCCTCAGTAAAGTTCTCCAAAATATCTTTTTATCCTTACGATCCTCTAGTACTCTGTTGATGACACTTTTTGATGCTGAAATTGACAGTTAAACTGTATGAATAATTATCTACGCAAAGGAATAGATATTAGTTAGGTCACTAAATGGTCTTGTCACATCTTTATAAACGATATAAAATATCATTCAGAACGTTCATCTATCTTTTCTGGACAAAATAATATGCGTGTTTCTGAAAATGACACTTAGAATTACAAACAAAATAGATGTTTCGGCATGATTGTCATTCCATTACATAAAAAGAAAATTTTCAATTTTAGAACAAAAAAAAACCATTTTAGCATTTTTTTAATTTTTATTGTTCATCCTCAGTGATTTCCTACCATTTGCTTTTATTGTAGTCTGTCTGCAAAAATTTGTTTTGTCATATATAAGTATTTAAAATATTGAAAACTTTAATATAGCAAAAAATAACTTGGCAGTTGCAAATCTTTCAAGGAGAAAGAAGAAAAACAAACCGAATATTGTCTGACCGTTCATGTTGATTGTAACACGTTCAAAGCGATATTTTAACATTTAAAATACTTTAAATCATTCGATATTTCAATTCATTATGTTACAAAAATGACACTTTTCTCAAAAAAACAAATCTGTTTTGGAATTCAAAGAAAAATGCATATTATTTGGCAAAAAGATCGATGAAAAGTACTTTGTTTCGTTTTACATTAAAAGAAATGACAAGCTATTTATTGACGAAACTGATATTCATTCCATTGCGTAAGCATATTATTTATATAGCTTAATTTGAATCAAACGCATCAGAAAGTAAAATATAAATGTCATCAACAGACCTTGTGGGACTGTTGAAAGATATACATGTGCGTCTCATAGTTTTTTTTTTGTTTTTTTTTGTTAGAGACCCTTTCTCCTGATTAAAAACTTTTTGGTGTTTTTCCTTCGATTTTTCTAAGTACATGTGATTAACATTAAATCGTTTTATAATCCTAATGTTCAAGGTCTTGTGTTTATTATTGATTAATAATTAAGTAATCAAGAAGTAAAGATTTGGCCAATATCTTCTGGAGTATGCAATGTATAATATATATCAAAGCATGCATATGTAAACAAAATGACTGTACCTGCTGTCAACCAGATAGCCTTTAGGGCTTCAATTCAATACATTCCTATATTTTTACAGAATGACAAAAATAAACTTTCCACAAAACAACATCTGTTTCTAAACCTAGATATATGATAACATTAATTTAGTTTCCCAATTCGTTTATTCATTATTGGTTCTACTTTCTCGCAAAAGAACAAAAATAATCAATTCCATACTAAATTTGCTTATTTGCTTGAGGCAGGCTTATTTTGAACATTAGACTTCGACATAGGATTGAGATTGGCAATTACATGTGTAAGATTGACAAGCTCTCAAAATGCCTCTAGAGAAAATGAAACGCAGCTCGTAGAACATCTTTTCAGTACAAGGCAACGTGTTTCAGTAAATTGATTTTTGAAAAGTTGATCTTCTTATTTTGCATTTCTGTTATACTGTAGTTGCATTCTAATTTTTTAAAGCTTGGTGTTTGAATTGTTTTAACTCAGATAAAGTTCAACTATAAGACATTGCGGAGCAGGAATTACACATGTTTCATATTTTACAGGAAACAATCTTTCTGAGCCTGTATGTTTTAATAGTAATTTGTAGTTAGTCTCTCATTTTTTGTCGCATTGATTTACAAGATAAGCACATAAAAGCAAAATTTATTTTAGAATGTATATTGAGGACATTACAGCTCAGTAATGGATATGTACCCTTCTTTAGACAAAGTACCAAATACAAAAGCATTGATAAGAACCATACTCAACAGAAGAAAACCACGTTTTACAGTACTAAAAAATTAAATAAAACGGATTG
Source organism: Arcuatula senhousia (assembly GCA_963971305.1). Classification (NCBI taxonomy): domain Eukaryota; kingdom Metazoa; phylum Mollusca; class Bivalvia; order Mytilida; family Mytilidae; genus Arcuatula; species Arcuatula senhousia. Next base: position 38,963,527 of record OZ020312.1, read on the forward strand.
CATATTTCATAAAGAAGCAACACAGTTTAACAGATACTCAAAATGGACATGAAAGTAAAATATAACGTAGCCTGGCTAAGGTAGAAGCTTTATATATAAGGATAACAAAATAAATCAACTGTCCAAACTAATTACAGGGAATATACATGTATATAACGCATTTTCTTTCAACAGAGAAGATAGGGTTAAGTAAGGATGTTTGCTATTATTATAGTCAATAAATAAGTTTCAAAATTGATTTCTAAAATGAAAAGTTAAGAGCTAAAGGTATACAATAGGCAAATAAAATTGATAGGTTAGTGATCTGTTATTCAAGCTATTTGAAGTTAAAATTGTGATGAGAAAATAGTTCTTCTGACTTTTTTCATAGGTTGAGTATTACCATTATTTAGCGGTTAAGGCGGTTTGCTCCTTATATTTTAGAATTTTTGTCAGATTTTCGAGATCTTCGGGTATTATCCATCTAATATGCTAAAACTTTTTTGCCCATGAACCCCCGATATTCGTTTTATTTTTCAAAAATAGGTACACTGAATTTGAAGTTGACAATATTTTAAGAGATTCTATTTACTCTGTCCTACATTTTAGAAGGTGGAAAGTTGCCAATCAGCAACAATGTTAAAATAATGAAAACTCTATAGAAACACCTTTTCCTGCCAAAATTATAAGCCCTTATAGCATGAAATCAAGCACATTGACCTATATTATTTTCTTGCTTATTTTGATCATTTGTCCATATTCTTTAAAATAAGTGCAACTTCATCCATTTTTATTTACTTTAAGACAGAGGAGCAAACCCCCTTCAACCTAATGATAGAATACATACAAACCTATAAAATTTTGTTTATCACTCCTTTATGATATATCAAAAATGTATTAAATATTGATTGAAATTGGGGCTTCGTCATTAACACATTAAGATGGTAAAACACGAGAATCCAAAACCTAGACCATCAAGCATCTCAGCGTCAAGTTAGTCAATATAAAATAAAATCAATGTTGTCAATTCAAGATACAAAGACATAATTGTATAAATAATTAAAGCATCTTGAATGTAACAATAAGCGACATTGAAAACTTTTAAGGAAAAACCGAAAGAAGATTGCGTAGCATCTTTTTGCACGAAAGTTGAGGAAATAAATGTATAATTATTTATTCAGTATAACTTTGTTACATGTACTAATTAATTAAGAATTCTGCACTGACATTCTTGCTAATTTATTATTGTATGCAATATCTTACCATTGGAAATACCTAATAGTGTTATACGTATGATCTACAAAAAAGGAACCGTAACGTAAAAGCATATTGTACTCAGTTTGTTATTACCTTTCAAAGCAGTATCGATATGTGAACAAACAAAATAAAAACTATCTCTAAATTCTAAATGACCCTTTTTTAAATTCTGTAGTTACTGTGATTGTAAAGTTGAAATAAATTAATATTTTATGTTGAATAATTGCTCATGTTCAGTATCATCAAATGAAAAAAATCAGCATTTTTAAGTGGGGTAAAGCATGCAGTTATTTTCCTGGCGCACATATAAAATATTCAAATATCCGTTTTTCAAATCAATGAAATATTTAAACGTTAATTACAAAATATAAAAGTTATCAGTTAATACAGCAAAAAAAAATCGAGATCAAATTGTATGAATTTATTGTAATTGATGTCAAATCTTGTCATGCACAAAATTGGAACGTCGTATCCTTTAATATTTTATGATTGCATTTTGCTTCTCCAGAAGCAGAATTTTATCATTTTCAAAAAGGTCGAAGATTTCAGATTATCACTTGTTCCTGTACATGTATGTGTTGTAACTCTTTGAAGGCAAAGCATTTCATTGTATCACATTTTTGGCCTAGAATGAACATTAGACTGTTAGATACAGTAGCGTTTGGCTTTTGGCGTAAATATTCAACTGCATAAGCTCTTCAAAAGCCTTAAGCCTCATCGATTAAAGTTTGTTTGGTGATTACTTTTAATAGCTTTCTCCTTGAGCTCCAAAATTTAAGGAAATCATAATTAGTTTATTAGTTCTTGAAGTCAGGAGCTGATAATCTTTAATTCGTGAAAGGAAGAGAATTTCAACTGATTGCATACATCTCACGCAAAAATACAGGATTAGACCTATCCCGACTTGGAAACGCCTACAAAGTTAAAACAAACTTTGACATAGCCTTGAGCATGATTACCATCTAACAAACGAAGGAAGGAAAATAAACTAAGAGGAATTGTAACAGTGCATTAAATTTTCTTTCTTTAAAAGATTTATTCCGAATATAACTAAAGAACAAAAGGATTATCTCATAAGAAGTTTGTAATAAACAATTTATATATCATACTTTATGTATCTTACCTGACAGTCTCGTTACCTCGTTAGAGTTATACCTCAGTTAACAGGAAACTGTAGGGCAATCAAAGAAAATCATCACTAACACATTAAACAATAGATTTCTATTTGCTAGGTGCTATGAATGCCAATCAAATGTGGTTTCTATTATAAATTTATCTTTCCTAGTTACATCATGTTTTCTTAACCCGTGCAGACATATGCATCTTTTTCACCTAGATTTTGACCAAGTTCATTGAATTTATTGTAGAGTGAACCACTGATCAGAAATTATTTGTTCTTGCATGTACACTTAATATTATGACAGTACCTTGAAATACGTGTATGCATTATAAAATCATTAACCAGGTCATGATAATCAGCCATCATAACAAAAGTACATTCTTAGTGCATTGAAATTAATTTTTTCCTGCGTTACTTAAAAACAACATGCGACAAGCAAAATGATTTACACGCCAGCAGACAAGGCTTCCAATAATATAGTTTTTGTATGTAAAGCACATTATTACAATTGTCTAATAAAAGAACTAGGCATTGATGGTAATACTTCCGCTAGTGCTACATACACACGGACTACATTTAACAAAGATGAAATCATAGCCAACCATAGCTCTTTTATGTCCTCTTTCAATATTCCAATGAAAGAGGAACATAAAGAGTTACCATATTTGTACTGGATACCTAAACTTCACAAAAATCCGTACAAAGAAAGGTATATAGCTGGATCTTCATCATGTTCAACTACAGAGCTGTCCGTTCATTTAACTAAAATCTTGTCTGCTGTCAAAGAAGGTCAACAAGCATACTGCGACACTATTTATAATCGTAGTGGAATTAACCATATGTGGATTTTGAAAAACTCAAAAGATTTGTTAGATCATTTTAAATCTAGATCATTTTATGAGGTTCACTCTTTGAAAACGTTCGATTTTTCAACTTTATACACTACCTTGCCACACGATAAACTAAAATGTCGCCTGAAAAAACTTCTCGAAAAAGCCTTTTCAAACTCAAGGAATTTTGTTGTTTTGGGTTATAATTCTACATTCTTTTCCAAAACATCTTTCAAAGATAAAATTTGTTACACACTGGAACAAGTTTGCAGTATGCTTGATTTCCTCATTGACAACATATTTGTCACCTTCGGAGGAGAGATTTTTCAACAACAAATCGGCATTCCAATGGGCACAAACTGTGCTCCTCTCCTCGCCGATTTGTTTTTATACTCTTACGAGACTGAATTTCTTCAGGGACTCGTAAAGGACAAGAAGATGAAAGAGGCACGGTCATTTAATCTTACATTCAGATATATTGATGATGTCCTTTCTGTCAATAACACTTCATTTGGTAGTTGGGATTCCTTCAATATATCCTCCAGAATTGGAGATTAAAGAGACCACCGAATCTAATTGCTTCACGTCTTTCTTGGATTTGCACCTCGAATTTGACCCAGGTGGTCATCTCAGTACAAAAATTTACGATAAACGAGACGATTTTAATTTTCAAATTATTAATTTTCCTAATCTACAGAGCAATATACCTACTTCTCCTGCATACGGTGTTTATATTTCTCAACTTATTCGATATGCCAGAGCTTGCACACATTTCACAGATTTTTTGATCAGACACCGGTTTCTTCGTGACCGACTTTTGAAGCAGGGCTATAAGAAAATACGTCTCATACGATCACTAAAAAAATTCTTTCTTCGTTATCAGCCACTAGTAGAAAAGTTCAAAATTGAGTTAAAAGATATGATAGTTAATTGTTTTAATTAGTGTTTGACTGGTCTGCTGTACTGAGATGATCACCTCAATATCCCTATTGTGTCTCACAACTATCTTGTGTTCTATGGTCATTACCGGATCCTAAGATCGCAATGGAAGAGGGAGGTTTGGCGCCATAAAACCTGGTTTAACCCACCATTTCGTTTGAAATGCCTGTACCAAGTCAGGACCATTACGATCCACCAGTTCTCCGGTATGACTGATTCGTTTTTGTCATTTTCTCTGGACTATGAGATTGATCATTCAAGTTCGGTAGTTTTGTTATTACCTTTATTTACAATTTGGGGGTTTACTGCATTATTTTAAAAGTTGACAGTTGACGCTTTAACGTTTGCGAGTTCCTATATTTCCTTGATATTTTTAAACATTTCGATATTTGGTAATTATTCCATGTCTATAACATTTCCAAACTACTTAGATATAATAGTAAAACTTAATTAAAATTTTATAAATGAAGTGTCTACCTGAAGGGATTTTTGCATATAAATATGTAAGTCGCACAAAACAGTCATGGCAGTTTTATAATGCTTAATCGCCACATAACGTGTATACACTTATCAATCTTCTAGAAAATATTTTCAGAGGAGGAATAACAATTTGATGGCGGATCTCTGCTAAATGACCTATTTTATCTCCAGCAACATGTTTTAAACAACAAGAATATTATTAATAACAAGCTTTTGAAGAGCTCATTATGTTCGGATATCATATACTCTGATCATTTAATGAACACAAATAAAACAAATGAGTGCGACATATATGTTGACAATGTTTGATACTTCAATCCACCGGAGTTTAAAAGGACAAAAAATTCCAAAGGATATTTTGTAATTCAATAAAAACAAAGAACAAACAGAAGACATGGAAGACATTAAAACAATTAGATATTAACGCGCAATCTAAACATTATAAAAATTACACATCAGGTTTTTTTCTAGTTTTCACACATATTTGTACTGCTGAAGCTTTAATTGGCTCAAATGATACTTATTTTGTTCGAATATACCTGGACGGATTTCATTGCTTAAAACAAACTGTCCAGTAATAATTTGAGACAAAGAAATCATAGCTTTTCTGAAAGGGTAAGATAATGGGTTAATTCTTTTAAGAAAAAATACCAATAACTTTCTGAGGTTCATTTTTTTAAATATCAGATTTCTTTAATTTGTATACAACATTGCCACATGAAAAACTTAAGTGTCGTCTTAAAAAAAATCTTGAAAAGGCCTTTTTAAATTCATGGAACTTTATTGTTTAGGTTGGTATTCTACATTTTCCCCCAAAACATCTTAAAAAGATAAAATCTGTTACAAAGTTTGCAATATGTATATTTCCGTATACTGAACATATCGGTCTCATTTGGTGGAGAGATTCTCAAACAACAAATTGACATTCCAATGGGCACAAATTGTGCACCTCTCCTGGCTGACTTGCTTTTTTCTCTTGCAAGACTGAGCTTCTTCTCGTGAAGGACAAGAAGATGAAAGAGGCGAGGTCCTTAAATCTCACTTCCATATTTATTGATTATTTCTTCTCTGTCAACAACGTATCGTTCGATAGATGGATTCTGTCGATATACATGTATCCTCCAGAGTGAGAGACTAAAGGAATTGCGAATCCAATTGCTTCACGTCAGTTTTGGTGGTGCATCGCAAATTGACCGAGGTGGTCATCTCAGTACAAAAAATTACGAAAAATGAGACGACTTTAATTTTCAAATTATTAAGTTTCTTAACCTGGAAAGTAAAAAACCTAATTCACCTGCTATCGTTGTTTATATTTCACAAATATTCGATTTGCCAGGGCTTGTACACATTTTCAGAATTTTTTCCTACACCACTGTCTCAGTGACCAAATATTACACCCAGGTTATAAGAAAAAAACTTCTCACACACGATCCCTCGAACAATTCTACCTTTATTATCAGCCAATGGATGAAAATTCTAAATCATATTAACTGTAATGGTTATAGACCAACCATTTAACTTGAAGGGGGTCTTTTTTTCCCTAACAATATTCATGATAAGAAATTCTTATGAAAAATATGTCTGCCAGTTTGTCACTGCTTTTGGCTTGTCTGTCTTTTACTGACTGTTGGTGGATTCAAATTCCGCTTATTCAATTCTAATGGCATGAGGTGTCTTTGAGAACTTTTGCCGAGCAATGTTGTAATTCAAGATGATATTTTTTAAATCAAAACAAGGCTTATTTCATGTCTGTAAGTATGTATATTTCAGATCTGACAAAGAATTTCGATTTAACATATTTATTAAGGGGTGAAATACTATCCTGATTCATGATTTTGCTCTCTTAGTTTTCAAGGTTAAAGACTTAGCTAGGGATATCAGTGGTCTTTGTACCAGCCGATGGTACATTGGTCTTAGTTTCTATTTTCTGACCTGCTTGTATGTTTACAATATAAATTAAAAGTTCGATGTAAAGTATTTTTGCAATTTAAACTAAGAAAAAGTATATAAAGATGTATAAATTATTTTTTTGTGCTTTGTCTGGGAATATTGTTAAGGGGGAAGGTTAGGCCCAAAAAACTAGTTTAACCCCGCCACATTTTATATGTGCCTGTCCTAAGCCAGGGATCTGACAAAGCTTTTGTTTGCACTTGTCTTTTGATGTTTTCTGTTCCTTGTCTAAAAATACAAGTTTTACAGATGTCACAAGGCTTACCAACCAGCTGGAAATGCCTTTAAATGCATTTTAAAACCATAATGGAAAAAAATGGACAGGGTTTACCTATATGTACAAGTGTTATAAGAGTCACAGGGATATGAAAAATTGTGGAAATACCTTCAAATGCATTTAAGCACCCCTGAGAAAAATGGGCAGGGGTTCACCTATAAAAACAAGTCTTAAAGAATTCCTAGGATACACCAAATTCCTTGTAATGCCTTTAAGGGACGACCATTTGATTCTGATGGGGGGACCTGGCAGTTTCGGTCGAGATAAATTATTTATTTTCAAAATTTTGCTGGCCAGAGTATTTATTTTTCGCCACTACGCGGCAAGAATATACATTTTCTGCATACAATAGCTTGATTGAGCAAGGATCTTGGGGAAGAATATTTATTTTCTTGCAAACAAAGGCCAGATTTCTTATTTCCAACTTTTTCCAGGCCAGAATATTTCTTTACAAAATTGCCAGCCCCCCTCAAAATCAAATGGTCGTCCCCTTAAATGCATATTTAGAACCCCACGATAAATGACAAACATATTTTGGCAGGGTACAAGATTTTTATCCCCCCCTCATAAATGATCCAAACCCAAAATAAATAATATACTAAAATAAGTAATTTGTATTTAAAGTTCAATAATTATCCGAAGTAATGGGTAGTATTCCCAAATGATAGTCACAAAATTTCGGTGCTTGATTTGGCTTCCTTGTTCGAACGTTTTGGTTTTGAGTTTTTTTCGTTTCCAACAGTTATGGAATTTGACCTCTCAATGGGGGATGAGAAGTTACTCCTTGAAATATCGGTATAAAGTATATCCAAATTAACCGTTCATACCCGCGTTTTGGTATTTGTAATTTATCAAGCCAAATCACTTTACGACCTTGCAGTCCATAATGTACATATTAGTATACGATATTTTCAAAACAAACATGAAAACAGATGGCAATTAGTATAACTATGATTGTGTACTTAAAACAATTTCATGTTTCAAGTTTCAGGTGTTGGTTTTACGTAGCGTTTTGTTTTGGCATACTGTAAAACATGGTATTGTACGGTGGTATGGTTTGTGGTATGGTACGATGGTATGGTATAAATTTTGCCATACCATGGTACGGTGGTATGGTACGATTGTATGATATCATGGTATGGTACAAATTTTCATACCATGGTATAAAATTGGGTATACCATATGGTATGGTATGGATTTGAAAACTTTAAAAGATGAAAAAGTAAATTTTAGTACATGTTTGTAATGATATTTCTCAACTATAATACAGATTATGGGCACAAAGGGGGTGTTCCTGGGGTTGGAACCTCAGTATTTGTCATTTGGTATACATTTGGACAAAATTGGACTGGAACCTCCCGTATGATCGTTCGTTCTCAGTGGACTTTAAGTTGAACCCATCCCCCTATAGATAATTTCTATGATATTTGCTTAAATATAAGCATTTTTGTAATATTTTAGATTCAGGATATAGTTAACTAAGAGAAAATTATGTTTAAAAAAGATGATGTGTGTGTAAGTTTCGATAGAATGGTATGAGAAATTGTTTCATTAACCTCGAACTCACCACAGTATTATCAGCAACACAAAACACAAAAGTTTATTAAATTCTGTTAAGAACTTTATAATTGAGTTGACTTTTTTTATTGTCGGAATTTGCTTGAAGTTGATTGGGCAGAATATAGGATTACTCTACAATAAACTGTTAAGATAAAAGAAACTGAAAGTTTAGATCTTGATCTAGATCTAGATAGTGTGTGATAAAACCTATGTTTTAGCATGGAAGTAATACTTCCATGGTTTAAGTCAATTAACCCCTGTTTAACTGACTTAGCTTCCTATGGACATACATGTTAGTGTGCTAATTTTTAATGATTATTTAATCTATTCATTTTCTAGTCATATTTTTTTTTATTTTATCTTACGGTATTATGACTTTTATATCAACGTGTTATTTACATAATTATTTCAACTTGTTTGTGTCTCGATAATCGGCTGCCGACAGGACATAATTAATCAATCAATCCTATGGACATGCAACAAACAAAAAACATTTATCATCATAATCAAGTGTAGAGATTTTACATTCTGGACTAGATTTTTGTAAAACAAGTATAGCTGCTTTATAAAATAAGGTGTACTATTTTTTAACATAATGTTAATGGATATTTACTTAAAAAAACGAATTATTCAAATCTATACCATACCATAGACTTTATACCATGGTATGAAAATTCATACCATACCATAATACCATACCATCATACCATACCACCGTACCATGGTATGGCAAAATTTATACCATACCATCGTACCATACCACATACCATACCACCGTACCATACCATGTTTTATAGTATGCCTTTTGTTTTGTCTTCCTTTACCGGATTTGACACACTGATTTGGAAAATAGCAGCGCCACGGATGTACTATAGCAGGCAGGAACAGCTTACTCTTCCGAACACTTGTGTTCACTTGAGTTCGCGTTGTTGATTTCTGTTCGTTTATTTTGTGTTTTGTATTTCCTCGTGCTGTTCTTGATTTTGTTTACCGGTTTTGTTGTTGCCGTTTTGGACTTTTTACACTCGATTCCCCCATATGTGCCTCCTTTGCTTCTTCGAATATAAGAATAAATCAAATGTTTGTGAAAAGATCTAAATCATATCACTGTGACATTTTTTAGCAACCAACGTCAAATGAAGCAAATAATAAAACTCTACGATGACATAATTTCATTATTTCGAACGTGTCAAATTATCTCTTCACGTCCTCGGTGTAATGTTTTATCATAAAAGTCTGTATTTGCTATGTTTCATTAAATTTGACTGTTTCATATTTTATTTTGTACACGGACGGGCACGTTGGGATTCAAAAACGAATACTGAGGAAACAAAACTCCGTGGGTTATGATAATTATTTCTCTTTTAACACATGTTCCTTTGCAATTATGTAGGCTAATTGAATCAGACTACCGACTCTACTAATTAGACATAAACTAATCATATGTCTTCTACCAGACGGTCAAGTAACTCGAGTGGAAAATGACCAACTAATTAATATATTTTGATAATGAATAAAGGAAACTGATAAACAACTATTTCTTCATTATACCCACAAACAAAAAGAGTGGAGTTATTCATAGAACAGCAGCGGCCGCGTGTACGTCCTTTTTTGATATTACACACTTGGGTTCATATCTAATATGAAATAGGCAGTGCCTAAATGCGAGCACAGCATAATTCTGTTCAATGAAAAAAAAATTATTTCGAATCGATGCAGTCAAATAAGATCTGAAACCATCGTAGTTATTTTTGTTTTGGTTAATTTTCTAGAACGTTCAATTTGGGACGAGATCCTAGGGGCGATGGAACGTTAAATAGAAAAGTAAGAAAAAATCGATTAAAATTTGGTTACTTCAAAAAATGTAGCAACTCGTCGTCATCAAACTATTTTTCTCTTTTTACATTATTAAATAGATAATTTTTAGAATGCGACTAGCAAAAAGGGTAATTATTTTCAAATTCACTCCGTTCCTGTAATAATTTGAGAGCCTTTCCGGACCATGAAAAATCAATATCAGCATTAGGCAATTTTTTCGCGCGAACAAATACCGTAGAGCTCTCCGCTCGAGCGGGCACTTCGTGCCCGCTTTCGAGCTGTGCTCGCTATTATCTGCGACTTCATTTAAGTGAACAAAGTTTACATGTTCAAGTATGAAATAAATGTATATCGGCAACTCCTTATTTTAAATCTAACCAGGGCACAGTTTGATGCAGATTGAAAACAGGGCCATCTAATAATCTTAATTACCATGGACCTTTGCGCACATTTCAACCTGAAGCGCTACTGCTGTATTAGAATTAAGCTTAGGGTCGCGCTTTTCACCCCAATAAAACTACAAAATAAATGAAAACCAGCCCGTTAGCGGATCAAAGCTACACGAACCCTCTCATATCTTTCTATACCTAATTAAAAGCACGTGAACAACAACAGGAACTTTATCGAAAACAATCTAACATGCCAAATATACACTCATATCTTTTCTTGAATACATCTTCATCGAAAGCAAACAATTAACTGCAACAAATGCTGACAAATACATGAAATATGTGTCAATTCAAAAGATTTCTGCAAAGAATGTTCGTTACTTTTACGAGAATAAATAAGTTTCAAGATTGATTTCTTAAATGAAACTTTACATGTAATAAGTTTAGGTATAAAATGATAAAAAAAACAATTTAAGTCCGTGACCTCGTTTTCAAGATAATTCACGTCAACATTTTGGAAACGTTTTTCTCTGACCTTTTTAAGGATACGCATAGCACTATTAAGCTGTCAAAACACACAACAGAATAAATAGTATAAGTTATAAATAAAACTTTGTTAATCATTTAATGAATTTCTTAATGACATTTGAAAGATATTGATTGACAAAAATATGGCGTTCTTTTGGAAAACAAAAACAATTTTAATTGAAAAAAATACAGTTTTCCGGCAAGATGACAGAAATCTCAAAACTACATTGTAGACTAGCGAGCATATTTGATAGCACACATTTTCAATCATGGATATGTGAGGGATAAAAAAATACTAAAAAACAACATTTCGAAAACACTTAAGAATATTTCGCGCGAAATGACTGACGAGGACTGGTGAAAGTTAAGCAGTTTCAGCTATAGGTACAATAAATAGTTTGTGCTGTCACTGATTAGTTTTGTATATATTTTTAAGGTATAAACGGAGACCATTTTACGACTGACAAACAGTTGTACTTACCATGACTGTGAAATCACGTACTATTTATTTATGAGATTTTGTCCTGATTATAAACAATAAATGATGTTCCTCGATGAAAATTTAAACAGAATAAAAAGACATAAACTTGTAAACGTGTACACATTAAATGCAATATTTTGTAGTTTTATTGGTTTGTAAAATGGTGGACCCAGGCACACTTTCAATGAAGCGCGTTGAGGTATAAAACCACTAATTCCGAGTCCCATTGCTTTCTATGTTAAATTGGATATTTCTAAAATGCTGTAGATTTTTTGTCTAAAGTTCAAATAAAGTGTCAATAGTCTTATTTCAATGCAAATTGATTTCGCTTACTCCAGATCAAAAACTAGCACATCTTACATTGAATAACGGGAAAAACTGGTTCCCGGTTTAAATCATCATGAACGTCCGGTACTTTCTAGTCATGTTTCTGGCAAGAATGAGACCCCAAGTAAAAGTAATCCTAAAAGTTGACACTTAACATATATATGAACAAACATGGGCTGAAATTGTTTCTCAGATGTTCATCTTTCAAATAAAAGCTCATTTAATGATTTGCATTCAATAGTTTTAGCTGGGTCAATACTTTAATGGAACTATATTTTCTCAAAATAGGAACTATATTCAGGTTCGTTCTCTACCGGATTGCGAATTAGTGGTTTTATACCTATAACAGAAAAAAACCTCTTTAATACTTGATAATTGTCCTTTTTTACATAAATTGGTTTATTGCAACAAATAAAAACCTATTTTTATGTATGTTTCTTAGAAACTTATACTTCTGCGGGCCACCTTTTAGACCATATACTTTAATGCGATTAACCAAAAAATCCTGATTTACTAAAATTATCATTTTGGGGGGAAAAGTGGAAAATCTTAACTATTTTCTTACAACTGGATTGAACATTTGCATTTGTTTGTTTGTTAATTATACATTCCTTATGTCTTTTCCTGCAAAAGTAAAACATAATGTCATTTATAATGAAAATAATAGGTAAAAGGGCCCTCCCCCTTTTGATGGGCAAAAACATACCAAAAACCTTAAAAATCACACTAGAATACTTTTTTTAGCTTTAAAACATGCCAGATGCCACACAAGACCTTAATGTTTATAAAAAGTCACTTTAAAAGATTGTTGTGTAGAACAATATTAAAAACAATGCCTAAAATTATCAAAACTCATTACACGTATCAAATTACATTGCGCAAAACAGAATGATTATAACAAATTTTTCAAGACTGAAATTAATAAGGGGACTAAATGCACTGTTTTCAATCTTAAGACACATAAATTATTCAGTTTCTCTATTCTTTTCTTCTACTTGTGAAAAATATCCTTAAAAACATCCTTTTCATCAATACTGCACTGCATTTGAGCCATGTTACCTAATAGAGGGTGAATATTGTGCTCAGAAAAACAGATTTTGCCAAGCCATTCATCTATTAGCTACTAAAATGCTAAGCATGGTTACTCAGGATCTCAAAAAAGACAGTTTTGTTTAAAACTAGCAAAAAATAAGGAAAACAAACAGTTCTTAATATTCAGTGGTGAATATTAATATAGCGCACTCAGGCGCATTATGTCGAACATATATTTTGCCAATAATGTAACTTCTAAAAGCCAAATCTGTTGAAAACTGATATAAAATGACTAAGTGTGATTGTTTTAAGTTATTTGAATCACCAATTCCATGAAGTTTAGGGTCTTTTAGAAATTTGTAAGCCAGATAAATACCCAAAAATGGAAATTTTGAGAGATTAGACAATTTAGGGGGCCAAATTTTTCAAAAATTCACAACATATGCTGTTTTGGTAGTTTTTACATATTATTCACATAATGTCCAAACTGTTTACAAAGAAAAAATAGCTTTTTTCAGGAAAAAAGTTTTCTCAGCCATCCAATACAAGGTATAAAACCACTAATTCCGAGTCCCATTGCTTTCTATGTTAAATTGGATATTTCTAAATTGCTGTAGATTTTTTGTCTAAAGTTCAAATAGTGTCAATAATCTTATTTCAATGCAAATTGATTTGGCTCACTCCAGATCAAAAACTAGCACATCTTACATTGAATAACGGGAAAAACTGGTTCCCGGTAGCAGTTTTTCGGTGGTTTTGGTATAGTTTAACATCTAGACTTTCAAATTTACCTTGTTACAAAAAGTGTCAAAACAGGGTATAACATGCGCCAATTTGACTGTACCCATTTTGACAGACACAAATCATGTTAAAAGCATTGAATTCATGTTGCTGTTAATTTTTGACAATACAACGGAATATAATTTTGTAAGGTGCTATGTAACCAGTAAGATATAAATAAAAATATGGCGTAGGATATTCATCGATATGCATCGATGAAGTACCGGTATGAGGGCTCTTTAAAACACTAGATGTAAACGTGGCTTTTTTCACTAAATTTTTGCCTTTTTTCCTATTATTTCTTTCTATAGATTTAAATATTTACATCCCTTCCTAGCAAGCATAGATTAGTGTGCATTTCATAAAAAAAAAACTAATGATAATATTTCACCGTCCACATTGTCATTTTAATTTTCTTTAGTAAGCCTTTTCGGACACGATAATTCAATGCCCTTTAGAGGCTTTTGTTAGGGTTTTTTTATGCACCAAAACATGAAGGCTTTGTTTTTATTTCTAATGTGTCCTAGCAATTCCTTAAAATCAAGAAAATTATCGATACATTTTAATTGTTTAATTTTAATTGTTTATGTGATTGTTTTGTTTATTTAGGGAGTCCTAATTGACAATTAAATTCATCTTCATTCACGTAGCAGAAAATAAAGTTCATGATTGTGGTTTTTTGTGTTTTGTTGTATAGTGTTCTGATGTGATCACTTCGTCGTTACCGTGTCGCACAACAGCTATGTGTAACTTATTTGTTTTTTGCCGGACCATTAGGTAGCAAAAATAGAGGTGTAGTTTCGTAAATCCTGTTTTCCCACAGTCTCTTGTATCTTAAACAGTAAGTATATCTTGTATATTGTTTTTTTCATTTTTAGTCCTTTGTGAAAGAAGAGAATATTCACATATTTTAGGAGATTTGCTCATTTTATTTGGTATGATTGATAATTGTGTTTCCGGAATTTTAAGTTATACAATAAATAATTTTACATCTCAATGCAACCTTATTTCCTACTTTATTTTAATTATTTCATCTATAAAACTATAGGATCTTTAAATACCATCAACGGTTAAATATAGGCTGTTTTGTGAGTGTACTATATCATTTTGGACTACACATGTTTCCAAATTAGAATGAATAATCATCACCTTCTTTTTGTTTTGAAAGGTAGACAGGAACGAATTGGGAAAGAACATCGAACTTATATATTATGTCATTCAGAAAAAGGCAAGGAGTTTAGCAACGTCATTAGCTGTTCGTGGTTTGATCAGGAGAGGATAGAATAAATGTGTTGACAAACGATTCATAAACGTTTTTCATAGACACATGAATTCTGAACAAAAATATAAATTTGTTCAAACTGTCGATGAAAATATTGGTTCCTTCTAATTTTATACTATTCATCATATCCTTTTTCAACGATATCATTCTAGTCCTCAAAAATTAACCACCCCAATTTCTTTAAAGTGTTAAATTTTCATACTTATTTTCTTTTCTAAATATCATATATTTCTGAGGGTTTTCTAGAGTAAATCATGTGATTAAGTCACACGAATGTGCTGTGATTGTGTTTCTATCGGATACAAAGATCGCAATGGAAGAGTTTTAGCCATACATCCTGGTTTAAAACACTATTTCTTTTAATTGAACTGCCTGTACCAAATCATGACTATTATTATCTTTGTTTCTACGGTACGTCTTGTTTGATTGCTTTGCAAATTTCGACAGATTGCTTTAACACTTGCCAGTGTGTTTACGACCAATAATGAAGGAGCACAGACACCATTACAATAGTAATCTTTAACAAAATAATTTTTAACGATTTCTGGGAAAAGCTAATGGTTTCATATAAAGTTATATTGGATTACATTTTGGAATATTTTTTTTCGTTCCTAGTTTTTATAGAAATTTTCGATTTAGTATACCTCTTTGCTCTATGTCCTCCTCTGAGACGATGAAACACAACTGCAAATCTGATTATGATAGAAGCTCATTTTCCCATAAAGCGAAAGGCCTATTATAATTACAGTTTGCATCCAAAGATCTGCGAGCATATATTATCTTGGGGCATCACAGATGTCCATGTACAAATTGAGTATTGTTATATTAGATTTTATGCACTTTAACCGAAAGACTCTACTATAAGAAAAGAAATTTCTTGGAAATACATAATGTAGATATACCAAAAAGTTGTGATAATGTTGGATTCATGTAAAGGTAACAAAAAGCTGAATGGGAATGACAAGTCTTAAAAGTTTAGGTAGAGCAAACAGAATAATGATATTGATACATAACCAAGAATTTGAAGACGGTCCTGACTTTTTACATGATTCAAATGGACGAGTTGAACCACGGCAATCCGACGTATCTCACTCTTTTGTTGCATTTCTATATCAGAATACTTTTTTCAGACAGGATTGGAAAGGGAAGATGATCATCTTAGTACAACACACTGTCAAAACAGACAATAATAAAATTGGTCCTTCGATAAAATTTCGTGTAAGTCTACCAATTATCGATTAAAAAAATGCCAAAGATACTTTATGAGGCTAATATGTGTTTTTTTTTTAAACCATCCTCAGAAAAAAAAAACAATTTTTTTTCTGTTAAAATGTAATAATGTATTTCCATAGTGTTCTTATCTTGACATTTACTCAACTCTGTTTCTATTTTTGCTGTTATAATGTCTTTTTATAATGTTTCATAAGAATAAATGTGTCATATAATTTCCATTTCTATTGTGACAATAACAGAAAAACGGCAAACCAAAAAAACTCGGTTGTTTTGTCGCATTTTTGTTCTCTTATAGACAATCATTATTACTACAATTAATTTGCTTGCTGGTATGTTTAAATCTCATTTATAATTACCGTTTACGCGGTGTTTAAAAGATGTTCGATTTGATAAACTTCTTATCTTGTCCTTTTTCAAAAACTATTATATCAAGGTAAATGTTAATGGCAAAAATAATTGAATGTCAAAGTGTTGCATATTTATTTGGTTTTGTTGAACCATTCTTTATCACATTGACTGCTTAATACGATTCTTTTTATTTATTTTCTGTAATTTAGGTTTACTCGTTTATATTTCATTTCGCTAAAATATATATTAAATTAAAGTGCTTAACTTGACAGCTGTAATCTGTACCGCCTTAAAACAGATAAATCAGCAGTTTTACCTCGTATTTATTCCAATGAGATGGTACAATTCAATTTCAAAACTGTTTTCAACACGCAAAAATAATGTATAAGGAATCTAGACATGAAGGTTATAAAATGTATAGCATTTTTAAAAAACCTCTTGCAATTGGGCCAGTATTTTAAAGTAGTTTTGAAGGTTTTATTAATTCCCTGTACTTGTTATTTCCCCTGAGATAGTATAATGAAATAGTTTGTGTGATTAATTTGAGTTCTCATTTTCTTTCGAATGATAAGAGTCGTATTTAAATAAAAAAACGGTCTAAAAAGTCAACTAATTGGAATAGCAGAGATGCCCGTGTTTTAACCAAAGCATAAAAACTTGAAACAAAATATACGCTTTAAAAGTTTCATAATAATTAAAGAAATTATTGCTTTCGAAGAAGTGCCATAGCAAAAGTTCTTTCGGGATTGTATGGTGTTTCTAATCCATATGTCAATTTAATGCCCATGCCAATTAAGCTTTTTAATTAACAAAGATCCTCAATGCACTTTTACAAACATGATAAATACACTAAGAACTTTTCCTGGGCGTGTTTGATTTCCATATCTTCAATCCATGACCATATAATGTACCTACATTGAACATAAAAAACAATGTTCATGCCATTATTATTGGTTTGATTAGTGGAGGGTCGTTTAAATACTTTAAAAACATAAAATAAAAAAAGTCCACGGAAAAATCTTCGCTAGCCAATGCAAGGGTTACGATCTGGCCCCCTCCTCCTCGCCTTTGGCAAGCAAAGGTGTGGAAAAATTGACGCTGTGCTAATTAGTCCTTAATTAATTTTTTTTTCAATATGTTACACCTTCACATATTTGAACGATATTATGAAACTTAAAACAATTATTCTTAATTTATAATTTACCATTACAACTTGTATTACCTTATGCATAAGAATTCACTGCTTCATACAGTGCATCTCTCTTGTTCTAAGAACTTTATATCTCTTTTTGATCCAAAATTCTAAAGGTTAAGTTTACATATCAAGCAAAAAAAAAGATGACTATAACGGGTGTCAAAGGAAATGTTATAACAGGTTGTTAAATGGTGTTCATCAATACATACGTCAATTTTATATCTCAATTCATCAAAATTTTCAAATCGACAAAGATTTTAATAGCAAAAATAACATATAAAAAAGCATTCAGTACTTTTTCCTCATCTTGTTTGGTTTCCAATATCTATGCAGTCCATGATCATACATTGTACTTAACCGATGAACATAAAATAACAAGATCAAATGATAACGGTGTGTTTAATTTGTTGAGGGTGTTTACATTGTAACTGTATAAATATAATTAACAAACAATATTGAGATTTTATTAATGCTTCAAAGATATAAAATAATACAAATTTACCGGAAAATTAACACTCTGCTCATTAGTCCTCAATTAAGTTTTTTCATAAGTTACAACTTCACATATTTGATCCAAATCATGAAAAACAACCTCATATGATAATCTACCATTATTATTATTTTTGCCATAAAAATTTACCGCTTGATAAAGCACCTCTCCCCAAGGAACATAAAAGTCATACCCGGTAGTAATGGTTACCTACAGAATACTATGTTGTAATGTCTTTATAAAGGTCAATTTCCAAGCTCTTGTTACGACTTGAGTTCGCGTTGTTGATTTCCGTTGATTTTGTGTTTTGTGTTTCGTCGTGCTGTTCTTATATGTGTTTACCTGTTTCGTCCTGCTGTTCTTATACGTGTTTACCGGTTTCGTCGTGTTGTTCTTATTCGTGTTTACCGGTTTCGTTCTTGCCCTTTCGGACCTTGGACACTCGAATGCCCCATTGGTGCCTCTTTGCTTCTTCCAATAGTTATATCATATAGTGGACAATGTTAAAGAAAGATTTTATTTCTATTTTTTTTATCAATCTTCATAGTATTTTTTTTCAAAGTTTAACAGCAGAAAAACGACGACAACAAACACAGGTTAATTGTAATGTATAACATGTAACTTCAGAAAGCTAAAATGTAAATTTACTAATGTAGATGGAATCCTCTGTCCTAGAATAAGATTTTTTTTTCTCGTACTGCCAGAGTTTAAAATCTAGAACTATCAGAAGTAAGTCTTGAACTGACAGTATACAACTGAACAGTGCGGTATAGATCATCGGTAGTTTCCTTGATATTTTCTAGATTCATTGTCTTCAATTAGAACTTAATTTGAATTCGTGTATTTTTCAGCATGCTCCATGTGCTGCCGGAAAAGTGCATTGAAAGGAAATTTATCAGAAAATGCAACGGTTTGAAGACTCAGAATAATCCTATCCTTTAAGGTTTGAACTGACGTACAAATAAACATGAATTACAAATACCAAAACGCGGGTATAAACGGTTAATTTTGATATGCTATATATCGATATTTCAAGGAGTAACCTCTCATCAGTAGCATTTAAACCAAAACATTGGAAGGTCAAAATTCAAAACAGTTGAAAACGAAAAGTACTCAAAACCAAAACGTTCGAACAAGGAAGCCAAATCCAGCACCGAGGATATCGACCATGTGCATTACAAGGAAAGAAACCTGGTGTTTTTATCAATTTTGAATTTAACAATCGGAAATTTCAGCGACAATAAATTAGAAATTTTATGAATATGTGTCATTTCATTAACAGATAAATTGATTTAGGTTGTTAGTAAAGTAGTAATTACTAAATGGCCACGTACATTATCGAGCAATTTGAATAAAAGTCCTCTACCAATGCAACCTTAATTTTCAATTTCTATACTGCAAACCAAAAAAAAAATAGCGGCTTCACTTGCCTTTATACTTAAAGGCAAATTGTCTACCCAAATCACTTTTTCTCAATTTTCTACGTTATTAAGACCGAAATTAAATAAAATAAACTTGTATTTATTACCAAATTGGCATTAAACTTAGTTTATTTCGCTTAAAATTATTCGACCATGTTGATTGACTTTTTGTTTACCCTAGTGACCAATATATATTTTAGTGTACCAGTATTAAATAAAGCCATCAATCGGGATCTCGGATGTTTTGTTACCGAAGACTTTAATATGGTGACAAATTAAACATCTTAATCATCTTCATTTTTTTAAATATGAGCCATCATTTTCATTTTCTTTGTTTGGTGGCATTGGTGTTTTCGCTGCAATGTAGATTTCTACACGGGCTTTAACCTCGAGATACAGATTATTGGCCGAGTGTTTGAACCAGCAAATAGAAGATAAGGAAAAGTGGAATAAGTGTACACGACACAACCTACAATATGAACGACAATTTAAAATTATCCAAAATGAAAACCAGCCAGCTGCCTTCAATGTGACCAGTGGTCGCTTCTCGCTGTTTTTCAATTGGTCCTTGAAAATAAACTACATATGATTCAATCCCAAACCTATAGTGCAATGAAATACCTTCTTTTTGTAAAAAATACAATTAACATAAATTCGACGAAATACAAACAAAAGCTTTATTAAAGATTCCTGGCTTAGGACAGGCACATTTAAAATATGGCGGGGTTAAACTAGTTTTTTGGCGCCAAAATTCCCCCTGTTGATAATCAAGAACAAAGGACAAACTAACACACAATAAAAATCAAATTGATAGAAGTTCAATTGAACTAGAAAGAAACTGAGACAAGTTTATAAACGAAATTGAATACAGCGCAAATGCTAAAGTTGGGATAAAAGCTCATGAATATGAATTTTTGTAAAGCTTAATAATATCATCTAGTGACGATTGTTTTTTCGATTTTAAGATTAATAAGGTACCACAACTATATTTTGTTGTTCATTTGTTTGAAATTAAACAAAACAAGTTGTCAGATGAACTTTTTTTGTTAGTACAAACAATAAGTTTTCGTAGACAAAATCCTTTTAATTTAAGTTTACTATTAGATTACACATGTGTGATTAACATGTGAAGCAACCCTAAGTTTCATTTTCTGTTCTCAAAGTCATCATGAAATTGAGCTTCAGATTTTTTCAGATTTGTTTTTGGATTTGTTATAATTTTCATGTCACAAGTCTTTATACTTAAGTTTATAATCCAGGAATAACCTAGGAATGTACACATCTAATGATTTAGATGCTTTTTTATTGAGGAATCAGTGTAAGATTATTGAAGCGAAATAAGCTTTTCAGTATCAGTGGTTCAAAGTAGGAAATCTCCAATATATCTATCACTACGTTATTTCCATTCACATTATAGGGTTCAACGATAACGACTACAGTTCCGAATCATTTGTTTTAAAACAGAAATGTTAAAAACCAATTTTAAAACAAAAATCCTTTTAAAGTCAATTACTTATTTATTTCCAGTTGACGGCATGCAATATTCAGTTCATCAGCTAACTGTGTTTAATAAAATATGATATCAAGTTAACTGTGAAATCAGTAATGAATCCCTTAGACAGCGTTTAAGCATTACTGAATTAAAACTACAATAATATGGCCATTTCTAGCACTACTCGGAGAGCTACAAGAATTTTTTAATTAGCCCGAACTCTCTAATGTGTAACCATAACCTTGATGTTGTATGATTCGCTTCTATGTAATGATTAGTGCTTAATTTGAAAGAAAGTCTAGACCTTCATCATTTGTATAAGCTATATAATTATTGTTTCGTGTAATAGCTTTATTTGAAAAAGATCAAAATGAAAAAAAAAACATATGATAACAAAAATCTAGATATGCGCTATAATGATTCATTAATAGATGAAGGTCAATAGTAGATTGTCTTGTGTTGACATTTAAAAATACCTATACTATTTATCAAAACTCAAAAAATAACAAAAAAACAACAAACTAACGTACAAAATGTACATGTTATGTTACGACCCTACTTATCTCTTCTTTTTTCTCAATAAAAATAGCCGATATCGATTGAAAAGTTTTAAGGATACCCTATGAGACAAACTTTCTTATCACTTTTGATCTTAAAGACGACCATAGAGAAACAGAGTAGGGAAAAAAAGCAGAAAAGGTTCATGCCCTAGAATATAGAATGAAATGTGAAAGAAACAGAACATATACAGGTGAGGCATCTTGAATGCTACTTTTAAGTAAGAGAAGTGAATAATTTAATCCCTATTTTTAAACAAATAAATCATCTTAAATTGAATTTGTTTTAGGATAGATCATGTTTACGTTATGTAATATGTTTAAGGAGACTTTCAACTTAGGTCTCATAGCTTTAAAGATAATGGTTATATACTAAGTTAACCATAAATGACTTGAAAGTCGACAGAACACATTAAGGAAAGATATGTTATTACATAACGATATGTTTTGTTTATCTTTCGTACAATTACAAAACTAATTAGCACCCAAAACGATAAATGTCCGTCTTCTGTGTTCACATAGTTAGATGTTTTATTCGATAGTTGAGAACTTTACATTACGGTTTCCTTTGCTACAGATTGATTTATGTTAACCAGATTTGATCAGACTTTTATGGGTTCGAGGTCCTGTGACTCAGACAGCCTTTTTATAGCTGTGCATGTTTCTTAATCGTTTTATGAATTAATAATTGATAATCAAAGAAAACTGAATGCTCTATATAAACGGCAGTTAATATGAATATCAAATTAAAAGTCCGTTTGTTATAACACAAGCCAGTGACACTACGAAAACACTACAATAAGAATTATGGCCTTGTTTTTGTAGTGTGAAAATGCGTGTATGTGTGTGTGAATAGTAAAACTTACACCGTCTACGTACCTTTACGCTTTGTTATACCATGTGTTAAAAAAACTACCGAAAAAATATAAGGCGTATGGACCACGTACATGGCAAATATACCCATTAACATAATTGAACATAATTGCAACATGAATAAGACCAGTTTATCAACAAAATAAGTCTTTCAAAAGCCAAAATGTACCCAGTCATTCTGATTTAAAGAAACTTGTTCGGGTTGTCAAGTGTTATGAACATTTTGTGTAATATTCAATAGTAAAATATCGGAAATTTAATTTATCTCTAAGATACCGCAAATTTACCCTTGAGGGGTGGTCTTGTTAATTTTCTTGAAAATATTTTGAATACATCTTTTTGACAGCATAAGTTAACAAAAATTGAAGAAGTTCTATAAAACTATTCTAATAAAATATTTTGTCATGACTTCTTAAAAGATTCTGACAAAAAAAACCAAAGCCAACCTTTAAATGAAATGACAGATAAAAAACGTAGAAACGGAAGCATGTATTGTGTCTATATATATAGACCTAAGGTAGATAGAATAGGATGATTTGGGCCTTTTAAAAACATTGTCAGCTTAAAATACCATAAACATTATTAGCAAATGTGACAACGACGTGCAAAATGCACAACAAAAAGACCTTTTTAAAAAGGGTACCAGCAAGTTGCTTCAGTTGGTACACTGTTTTCACTCTTGCTTTCCAGTGACGATTGCAATTTGTGTACCTGAAGTTTTACATGTTTTATTCGTCACCCCCTTTTCCCTTTTACTTGGTCAAATCAAACAACAACAACAACAAATTTGAATAACTTTAAATTAAATCAAGATACTTTAACTAGCGTGGCTTGGTTTTTTGTGTTGCACGGTTTATTTTGGGATATTTTTATTAATCAAAATTAGAATTTAGCTTTAGTGTCCATGCTAGTCTACAAGTGTGTATATAAACATGTACACAGAATCCGAATTGTGACTATTTAACGAATAAACTATGTAGGTAACCAAATTGATTAATTAGTCGAACTCGATAATTTCCATGAACTTTAACTCTAACTCTAACTCGTTGCCTAACTACCCCTTGCATATGTTTACATGTACCTGTTTGAGTTTCTAAATAATAAGCCATCTAACATACATGTACAATGTACATGTTTGTCATATTTTACTAACGGTTGGCTATGCTATTTGACGGATCATGATTTAAAACTTATGCTAAAATGTCAAAAGGATCTAGAAAATTAGTTTCATATTTTTCATTCTTCAGAATAAATAAACTTTTTCGAAAGATGTTTAACAGGCGAGAAACGCTGACAAAGAACGCAAACGAAGGCAATAAAAAAATTTCGAACTAAGAGAATCAATCTCAAATGTCAATACGACGACACAAAACAAGGAAGACATACCGGAACAATTAAATAAAGGTAAAAACAAAACTACCGAACTTTAATGACCAATCTCATTGTCCAGAGAAAATGACAAATACGAATCAGTCATACCGGAGAATTGGTGGATCGCAATGGTCCTGACTTGGTACAGGCAATTCAAACGAAATGGTGGGTAAAACCAGGTTTAATGGCGCCAAACCGCCCTCTTCTCATTGCGATCTTTGGGTCTGCTAGTTACACAAAACACAACAGGTTTGTGATTACAAATCAGGGATGCTAAGGTGATCATCTCAGTACATCAACCAGCAAAACACTAATCAAAGCAAGAACTAACCATTTCGTCTAACATGATATTGATTTTTTCTACCAGTGGCTGATAATGAAGAAAGATTTTTTTTGAGATCGTATAAAAGGTATTTTCTTATAACCTTGGTCCAATAGTCGATTACGGAGAAAGCGGTGTCGGATAAAAAAATCTGAAAAAATGTGTACAATCCCTGGCATATCGAAATATAGACACCGTATGCAGATGACGTTGCAATGTTACTTTCCAGGTTAGGAAAATTAATATTTTTAATATTAAAATCGTCTCTTTTAACGTAATTTTTTATATTGAGATGACCACCCGGGTCAAATTCGAGATGTAGATCCAAGAATGGTGTAAAGCAAGTGGATTCGGTGTTTTTTTAATCTCTAGTTCTGGAGGATATATTGAAGGAATCCATCTGCCAAACGACGAGTTGTTGACAGAGGGGACGTCATCAATATATCTGAACGTGAGATTAAAGTACCTTGCCTCTTTCATCTTCTTGTTCTATACGAGTTCCTGATAGCCTAAAACAACAAAGTTCCTTGAATTCGAAAAGGCCTTTTCAATAAGTTTTTTTCAGTCAACACTTAAGTTTTTCGTGTGGCAATGTGGTGTACAAAGGTGAAAAATCGAAAGTTTTCAAAGAATGAACACCAGAGAATGACTGGGATTTAAAATTATCTAACAAATCTTTTGGGTTCTTTAAAATCCACATATGATTTATTCCACTAGGATTATAGATAGTGTCACAGTATACTTGTTGTCCTTCTTTTACAGCAGAAAAGATCTTAGTAAGTTGAACGGACAATCAAAAATTGATGATTGTATGTGTCGTAGAACTTTGTATTCCTAAATGTATTTAGTGAAACTGTCTACACCTGGCCTACAACTAGACCTGTAAGTTTTTCTCTAAAACTGCCAGAAGTTAAAATCCTAATACTATCATAATATAAGTAAGCCTAGATCTTACAATATGGAACTGTACAGCACGGTTCTGGCTAAATAGTTTCCTTGATAGTTTTATGATGCATTTTCAATCGGAGCTTGGGTTCATAAAGGTGTGGACTATTTGTTAACACGCTACATGTACAATCAGATCATGGGCATGTATTTAGAATTTAGAATACAACCGGTCTCGTAATGGACTCTTTCAAAATGCAAGTTTTAAACAAACGTTCATGTACTTTTGTCATGTCCACAACAGATACATAGTTTGTTAGGTTGTAAATGCCTAAAACTTGACCACACACACCATTCAACAATGAGTATAAAAAGACCTGTACCAAAGCAACCTTTAACAGCAATATACTTTATGACTTACCTGTGTTTGTAGACAGTACATGAATTAGAAGCTTTCCATGCTTTCCATTATTTAGACAGTGTAGCATTAAGAGAAATAAGCTTTTTGGTATCAGTGGTTCAAAGTCAGAAATCTCCAAACTATCTATCACTTCATTATATTATTTCCATTCACAGTATAGGGTTGCACGATAACGGCTACAATTCCGAACCATTTGTTTTAAAACAGAAATGTTTAAAACTAATTTTAAACCAAAAGCCCTTTTAAAGTCAATTATTTATTTATTTCCAGTCGACGGCATGCAATATTCTGTTCATCAGCTTATTATGTTTTATCAAATGGGATATCGAATTAACTGTGAACTCAGCAATGAAGCCTTGAGACACCGTTTTAGCATTACTGAAATAAAACTACAACAATGTGGTCATTTCAAGCGATACTCGGAGAGCTACAGGATTTTTTAATAAGTCTGAACTCCCTTATGTGTAATTATATCCTTGATGTTGTATCATTTGCTTTAATTGAGTGACTATTGCTTTATTTGAAGAAAAGTCTAGACCTTCATCATTTGTGAATAGCTATATAATTATTGTATCGTGTAATAGCTTTATAGGAAAAAGAACTAAATAGTAAACAAAAACACAGAGATAACAAAACTCTAGATATGCACTATAATGATATACTAATAGATTAGATGAAGGTCAATAGTAGAATTGTCTTGAATTGACATTTATAAATACCTTTATTATTTATCAGAACTAAAAAATACAACAAAAACAACATACTAACGTACAAAATGTTCATGATATGTTACGACCCTACTTATCTCTTCTTTTAAATTACTCGTTTAAATTTCAAAATCGTCTAAACCCTAAGGTTCTTCCTACCCAAGAAATGCGCGTCAGGCGTAGCAAAATTTATTTTCTGGAACTTTGTTGTCATTTGTATTTACAAAAATGGATGATATCGATTGAAAAGTTTTTAGGAGACCCTATGAGACAGGCTTTCTTATAACGTTTTATCTTTAAGACGATCATAGAGAAACGGTGTAGGGAAAAAAGCAGAAAAGTCTCATACCTTAGAATATAGAAATGAAATGTGAAAGATACAGAACAAATATTAATGCTGGTGAGGCATCCTGAATGCTACTTTTAAGCTAGTGAAGTGAATAATTTAATCTCTATTTAAAAAATAAAAATCATCATAAATTGCATTTGTTTTAAGATAGATCATGTTTACATTATGTAATATGTTTAAGGAGACATTCAACTTGGGTCTCATGTTTTTTTTTAAGATAATGGTTATATACTAAGTTAACCATAAATGACTTGAAAGTCGACAGAACACATTAAGGAAAGATATGTTATTACATAGCGATATGTTTTGTTTATCTTTCGTACAATTACAAAACTAATTAGGACCCAAAACGATAAATGTCCGTCTTCTGTTTTCAGATAGTTAGATGTTTTATTCAATAGTTGAAAACTTTACATTACGGTTTCCTTTGCTACAGATTGATTTATGTTTACCAGATTTGATCAGACTTTTATGGGTTTGAGGTCCTGTGACTCAGACGGCCTTTTTATAGCTGCGTATGTTTCTAAATCGTTTTATGAATAAATAATTGATAAGAATGTTCTATATAAATGGCAGTTAATACCAAAATGATTATACAAATATCAATTTGAAAGTCCGTTAATTTTTATAACAAACAGAATACGCTGCAAGCGAATGACACTGCGAAAACACTACAATCAGAATTAAGACCTTGTTCTTTGTAGTGTGAAGAAACATGTTCGTGTAATACTCTTTAAACTTATCTAAAGTAAAATAAAATATCATTTTTTCAACCTACACATGTATGTCGTTTGTGGAGCGAATAGTAAAACTTGCACCGTTTACGTACCTTTACGCTTGGTGATACCATGTGCACAAAAAAGACAAAAACCAAAAAAAAAATATAAGGCTTATTGACCACGAACATGTCAAATATACCCAATAAGATCATTTAACAGTATTGCAATATGAAAAAGAACAGTTCATCATCAAAATAAAGCGAAAAATTTACCCGGTCATTCTGACTGAAAGAAACTTGTTCGGGTTGTCAAGTGTTATGAACATTTTGTGTAATATTCAATAGTAAAATATCAGAGATTTAATTTAACTCTAAGAAACCGCCAATTTATCCTGGAGGGGTGGTCTTGTTTGTTTTCTTGAAAATACTTTGATTCCTACTTTTGATTAAGAACAATTTTCGACAGAATAGGTTAAGAAAAAATGAAGAAGTTCTATAAAATTATTCTAATAAAATATTTTGTTATGACTTTTTTAAACATTCTGCCAAAAAAAAACGACGCCCACCTTTAAGTAAAATGACAGATAAAAAATTGGAATATAAATGGAAGCAAAATTTGTGTCTATATATATATATAGACCTAAGGTAGATAGATAAGGATGATTTGGGCCATTTGAAACTTAATGCATTGTCAGCTTTGAATACCATAAATATTATTAGCGAATATGACAACGACGTTAAAAATGCACAACAAAAAGACCTTTTTAAAAAAGATAACCTGCAAGTTGCTTCAGTTGGTACTTATTTCAAACACTGTTTTCACTCTTGCTTTCCAGTGACGATCGATATTTGTGTACCTGAAGTTTTTATGTTTTATTCGTCACCCCTTTTCCCTTTTTACTAAGTCAAATCAAACAACAACAACAACAAAATTAAATTTTAATAACTTTAAATAAGATCAAGATACTTTAACGAGCGTGGATTGTTTTTTTTTTGTGTGTTGCACGGTTTATTTGATATTATTTTTTTTTTAAATCATATTAAAATTAAATTGAAAGTAAATTAAAATTTATCTTTAGTGTACATGCTAGTCTACAACTGTGTATATATACATGTATACAGAATCCGAATTGTGACTATTTAACAAATAACCTATGTAGGTTACCAAATTGATTAATCAGTCGCAGTCGTATTCGATAATTGCCATGAAAAGAAACAATTCGAGTCACTCAATATCGAAAAACAACTCAAACTCACACTTGAGCTCGGGTTTTTACTCGAACTTTAACTCTAAATCTAACTCAATGCCTATCTACCCCTTGCATATGTTACCTGTTTGAGTTTCTAAATATTAAGCCATTCGTCATATTCTACTAACGGCGGCTATGCTATTTGACGGATCATAATTTAAAACTTATGTTCAAAATGTCAAAAGGATCTAATTAATACATTGTAGTTTCATATTTTTCAGTTTTTAGAATAAATACACGTTTTTGAAAGATGTTTAACTCTTGAAAAACGCTGACAACGAACGCACATTGATGATTGTATGTATCGTGGACCTTCGCATATCTAAAAGTATTTTAGGGTGAAACTGTCTAAACCTTGTCTAGAACTAGACCTGCTAGGTTTTTTTCTAAAACTGTCAGAGGTTAAAATCCTAACACTATCAAAAATTAAGTGAGCCAAGATCTTACAATATAAAGTTCTGGCTAAATAGTTTCCTTGATAGTTTTATGATGCATTTTCTTACAATCAAAGCTTGGTTTCATAAAGGTTTGAACTATTTGTCAACACACTTAATGTACAATCAGAGCATGGGCATGTATTTAGAGTTTAGAATACAACCGGTCTCGTAATGGACTCTTTGAAATAATCCGTCTATTGAAGTTTTAAACAAACGTACATCATGTACATGTACTTTTTTTTCATGTCCACAACAGATACATTTTCATAGTTTGTTAGGTTGTAAATGCCTAAAACCTGACCACACACACCATTCAGCAATGAGTATAAAAAGACCTGTACCAAAGCAACCTTTAACAGCAAAATACTTTATGACTAACCTGTGTTTGTAGACACCAAATGAATTAGAAGCTTTCCATTATTTAGACAGTGTAGAATTAAGAGAAAAGAGCTTTTCAGTATCAGTAGTTCAAAGTCAGAAATCTCCAATCTGTCTATCACTTCATTATATTATTTCCATTCACAGAATAGAGTTGCACGATAATGGCTACAGTTCCGAACCATTTGTTTTAAAACAGAAATGTTAAAAACTAATTTTAAAACAAAAGTCCTTTTAAAGTCAATGAATTATTTATTTGCAGTCGACGGCATGCAATATTCTGTTCATCAGCTAACTGTGTTTTATCAAATATAATATCGAGTTAACCGTGAACTCAGCAATGAAGCTTTGAGACACCGTCTTTGTAGAAAACTACAATAATATGGTCATCTCTAGCGATGCTCGGAGAGCTACAGAATTGATTTAATTAGTTTGAACTCTCTAATGTGTAATTATAGCCCTGACGTTGTATCATTTGCTTTCATATAGTGATTATTGCTTATTTGAGGAAAATGCTAAACCTAAAGAGCTACATTTTTATTGCATTGCGTAATGGCTTTATCGGGAACACAATAACATATTTATATTAAAAGAATTCAATGCATGCAGATAACAAATTTATGCATTATAATTATCAAGATGAAAGTCAATAATAGAATTGTCTTAAATTTAAATTTTATTTAGTTTATTTCCGCCGATTTTTGTGCCTTGTGTATAACCAAACGTATTCAAATAACTTCACGTTGAAGATTAATATAAAGTGGCTATTATTATAACAAAGAGCCAGACTATAAATTGTCTATCGCGCGTTTCATCTATCAATTACTCGTTAGAAGCGCTTCAAAAAGAAGAAAAAGGCCAAACACTATAAAAAAAAGGTATTTATAATAACACATTTTCCGAACTTGGAGGGCCAGTCTTAATGTCAAAGCGAAAAAAAAGAAAAAATGAGAGATATACCAGAAAAAATAACTACCGCAATGGTTCTAACCTTGTACAGGCTTTTCAAAAGAGATGGTGGGTTAATTCTGGTTTTATTGTGCGCCAAACCTCCTTGTTACATTGCAATCTTAGGGTCCGGTAGTTAAAAAAAAACTGTGAAGACATAATAGGGATATATTGAGGTGATCATCCCAGTACAACAATCAGCCAAACACTTATCAAGTAATCGCGAATCATTACGTTTAACATAATTTTGATTTTTTTCCACCAACGGCTGATACCAAAGGAATTTGGTAAATTTGGGAAATATACAGAGCTGGAACCAAAATTATAACTTAGATCCACCTATACCTGGGTTAGAAAGAACATGCGAATTTAGACAATTTTAAATTTTACAAAAGGACAATTTATAAGGAAGAAGCAGAGAGGCACCAAAGGGGCATTCGAGTATCAAAAGTCCGAACGGGTTCAACAGACAACGACAAACCGGTAAACACAAACAAGAACATCACGAGGAAACACAAAACACAAAATCAATCGAACTGAAATCAACAACGCGAACTCAAGAGTGAACTCAGGTGCTCTGGAAGAGTAAGCGGTTCCTGCCTGCTATAGCATAACCGTCGTGTTGCTAATAAGCGTCGTATAAGCTTTGTCACATAGTTAACTTCATAGTTAAAGTGTTTTTACCAAAATAGCTTTTTTGATGTTAATTACCAGGTACATGTAGACCATGTTGCACACTTGCAATAGAAATAATAAGATGTGGAATTTAGGGAAACCACAATAGACAACCGCCAGCACACATCAACGAGACCACTCGGCACAGCTCGCCGTTCAGCAATTGGCCAATGGTCTAAATAAAATGCATATAATACAAATCCAGTTCTGAACTTGTAACAGATAGACTCTTCTCGTCTTGAATTGACGAAACGCACGTCAGGTGTAACAAAATTTATTGTCTGGAACTTTGTTGTCATTTTTATTTCGAACACCCGTGAAGGTAAGCACTGCTGGTGGAGTTTTAATACCCCGAGGTTAGGCCGCCCCGGCACCAACAAGAACACATCAAAGTTTTAAATTATTCGTTTAAATTTCAAAATTGTCTAACCCTAAGGTTCTTCCTACCCCAGACATAGGTTCATCATCTTAGTAATAATTTGGTTCCCCATTTTGGTATTTTGGGTTTTGTTGTTCTATGCTTTTCATAATCATATAGTGTTTGGATTTTCAATATTTTTGGTAGAGCGCCTCTGATGAGCCTTAAATAGACGAAACGTGCGTCGGGCGTAGCAAAATTTATTGTCTGGAACCTTGTTGTCATTTTTAGATCACCTGGACAGAAGGTCCATGTGAGCTTTTGCCATCACTTGGCGTCCGTCGTCGTCCGTCGTCGTCGTCGTTAACTTTTCTTTGAGAATCTTCTTCGAAAGGACTGAAGGGATTGTTGTGAAACTTTGCACACTTCATCTATGGGATGTTTTCGATCAAGATTGCACACATGATGAACGCCGTCAAAACATTATGGCTGCCGTTACTAAAAATAAACCAGGGCTCAGACTACTGTTTTTGGCTTGCAAATCAATAAAGTATAAGATATAGATGAAGTCTGATGCCACGCTACTGCTTCAGCATCAAAATCTCTACTAACGTCTCCATTGAGTCTTAGTCGTCAGATGACCCTTTATAGGAGTTACGGCCACTTAAAGGTGAAAAATAGCATGTTTTTATGTTTTTGGCTTATAGAATGAAAACTATGACAGATAGAGAAAAGTTGTAATTTGTTTAAATGTTCAGCTCATTTAGCCCTACAAAAGTCTCCATAGGGTCGAAGGTGTCAGATGACCCCTTAAAGGGGTTACAGCCCTTAAATAACGTTCTTTCATGTTTTTTGGCCTAAGGAATGAAAACTATAGCAGATAGAGAGAAGCTGTTGCTTGCTTAAATGTTTAGTTCATTTAGCTCTACAAAAGTCTCAATATGGTGGAAGTTGTCAGATGTCCCCTTATAGGGGTTTCGGCCCCTTAAATAACGTTCTTTCATGTTTTTGGCCTATGGAATGAAAACTATAGCAGATAGAGAGAAGCTGTTGTTTGCTTAAATGTTCAGTTCAATTAGCTCTACAAAAGTCTTCACAGGGTGATAGTTGTCAGATGACCCCTTATAGGGGTTACGGCCCTTAAAGTAACGTTTTTGCGTGTTTTTGCCTTTAAAATGAAAACTATAGCAGATAGAGAAAACTTGTGAGGCATATATTTGAAACGTAAAATTAAAAGGAAAGGTCTCCGTGCTAAATGATTGTTGACACTTGTTTATGAATGGTTCACATTTAGCTAAATTTAGTTTTATATAGATTATAAAGGGGAAACTGGTTTTTACAATTGAAACAAAAGTAAGAGATTAATTTTTATAATATTTTGTCGAAACTTCCTTTTTAGTTAGTTCTTTGAAATAAGGTTATAAAATCTTGGGGTCACTGTTCATTATCTAAAAATAAATTAGAGAAACTGAATTTCTCAGAACATTTTATACAAATTATCTCCTTGTAAAAAGTACGGAAAATGTTATAAAATGAATATTAAAATTAGTCTATTTCAAACTTATTTTCTCTTCATAATTTATCATAGTAACAGCCTCTATACAGCAAATCGTATTTTTGCCTTTGGCTCAGTAAAAGTCCACTGTACTACCGTAAAAGGTTATCATGTCTACACTTATGTTAAATGTATAAAGAACCATTCTTGATAACCCAGGGGTTCTTCTCTCGCTTACTCATTTATCACCTCTGGGACATCACACATGAACAAGCTCGTTTGTCATAGTTTTGTATCGAGCTTTCTGATTGGTTGTATTGCATTTTTTCTAATGCAATTAAAACATGTTCCTTTATTCAGACTATTCAAACTTTATGAAGTTCAAGATCAGACCCTGAACGCCTAACGAACAAAATCATACCAAAAGTCCCTGGGAAAATGAGTAAGCGAGATAAAACCTCTTGGGTTTCAGGAGATCTCCATATAGATCCCATTCTTATGAAGATTAGAGTTATACATTAACCATAATTGACTTCAAAGTCGACACAACACAATTGGGAAATATACATTATTACGTAAAGACGTATTTTGATGATCTTTCGTACAATAACTAAACTAATTAGCACCAAAAACGATAAAAGTCCGTCTTCCGTTTTCTAAATTGTAAGATGTTTTATTTGATTGTTTGAATCTCGATATTACAGTTTCCTTTGCGACAGGGTGATATATGTTTACCAAACCTCCTCAGACTGTTATGGGGTTTATTATTTGTGATTCAGGGAAACATTTTATATCTGTGTATATGTATCTAAAACGTTCCGATAATTCATGATCGAAGAAAAACCGATTTTCCATATAAAGGCAAATAATTAACAATTATATAAATATTTGATATACATGTACTAGTGATGTCCTCTCTGTCAACAGCACTTCCCTTGCTAGATTGGTTCCTTAAATGTATCCCCCGGAGTAAGAGATTAAAAAAAGACCACGGAGTGTACTTGCTTGACTTCCCTCTTGTAGTAACACATCGAATTTGAATCGGCTGGCCACCTCAGCACAAAAGAGACGATTTTTATTTTCAAATTATTAATATTCCTACTCTGGAAAGTCACATACCCACCTAACTAGTATATGGGGTGTATATAGCACAACTTAGGGTGCGTTCACAATGAGGAAAACTCATAGTTGTTTGAATGCCGTCTGCATTATTATTTAAACAGCATTCGTTCACATTGTAAAATATTTCTGTTTAAATGTTTAAATGTATTCGATACTAAATGTAAACCTTGTGCGAGATAAGTGTTTAATGCATTTTTAAGTATCTTTTGTTTAAATGATATGGAGATGCCTTTTCCAATAAAATAGTAGTTTGGGTACAAATAAGATTTATTTCCCGATATACTTGATAGCAGAGAGGGGAAAATTCCAGGGGTAACTTCTAAACATGCACATGTATACATACGTAAATGACTTGTTCCTAAACCGGGAAAGGATTTTATGGAAGATGTCTTGTGGTTTCTTAACTTATGCTAATCTGAACACACACCACTCTTAGTTTCCACATTATTCATAAAGAATCATCTTTCCTGTGATGCTATACATGTATATACAAGTATTTATACATATTCAAAATGATTAATTTTTAGGCTTACATTGTGTAGTAAGTGTTTTGTCTGTTAAGACTGTTTTGACCTTAAATATATTTGTAAAGCCAGAAATGACAATACCAGAATTCCTGGGTCCACAGCCGTGTACAAAAACTTCTAATTCGGCTCATAAAAAAGGGAATAGATAAAAGACAGACTTGAAAACGCATCCCACCATATAAAAATCCTACCTTAAGCTGCATACAAATATACAAAGTTTAAGATAATAGTAGCGAAGAAATATGTTACGACAAAAAAAGACACTCACAAAAGGACGGACAAACGGATACCTGGTTTTCTATTATTCGTTGGGGGACAAAAACGCTCAACGAATAAATGGCCTTAATTTGAAATTCAATTGATTTGGTTACAATATCTTTGTTAAAAATTACAGTAATCGAACATACGTTAGGACCTGAACAATTTATGTATCTTTCATTATAATGAAACAAGAAAAGACTGTAGATCAAAATTTATCTGATTTTTTTTAATACTGATATAATCACTTTGGTGTCCCTATTATTTGTTTCAACAGTGTTGTTTTTTTCTATGTAAGCGTGAAGCCGGGAGGTTTAGTGCTATAAAACATGTACATGTATGTGTTTATCTTCTTGTTTGGTCTTTTTTCTTGAATATGTGAGATGTATCCTCCCAGTTTGGTAGCCTTGTAATGACCTTTACTAAATATTATACGATATATTATATAAATCTCAAAGTATGTTATTTGCGTATGAAAATAGAAGACACTGAAAGACAACGAAAAGCTTCAATCAGAATTTTGAACTCCTTGTTTGTAGTGTGTACACAAGTGTTGAACTTTTTCAAAATGCAAAAATGCATTATTTTCTAAAACCCTTGTTGTTTTTAGATAATTACCTCAACATCCCTATTATGTCTTCACAACCGAGTTGTGTTTTAAGTAACTATCGGACCGAAAGATCGAAATGAAGCGCCATAAAACCTTGTTTAACCCCCATTTCATTTTAAATATCTGTACCAAGTCAGGACCATTGCAGCCTTCAATTATCCCGGTATGTTTTCATTGTTTTGTCTTTTCTCGTGGACATTTGAGATTGGTCCTACATGTTCGGAAATTACCTTTATTCACTGTTGGTTGCGAATGGCTAAAACGTACAGCATCGGCGTACCTTTACGTTATGAAATTCACTGTGAAAAGTCAACCAATAAATTAATAGAGCAAAGAACAATAAGGTTTTTGGACCACATAAACATGTGTCGACAAAGTCATAGGCAAATATACAATGTACACAATAACATCATTGAACAAAGTTAGAACGTTGAAAGGACCATTTCTTCAACAACAAAAAAAGGTTTTGAATGCGAAAACGAACACGGGCATTTCCATTTGTAGAAACCTGATTGTATTGTCAGGTTTCATGTAATATAAAATAGTAAAATATTTGGGTGGGTTAAAATGCAACTCTAAGAGGCCGACTATTTAGCCTGACATGGTGGTGTTGTTTATTTTCCCTTAAAAAATAGTTCGAATCTCATAGTCGATGAAAACATTTTTTACAGAAAAGATTGAATAATGCATAAATGATATACAATTGATAAAAAATATTTTGAAAAAATCTGACCAGAACATTGATCTCATTGAGCAAATATGACAAATATGCAAAATGCACTACAAAACTAACTTGTTAAGATGCTGCAATTGGTGGCTGTTTCAATTTCTGTTTTGCAATCGTGCTTCCAGTGGGATCAAAATTTGAACCTGCATTTTAAAATGTAGTACTGTGGTTTTGTTATCATTCGTGGTGAATTACTTGTCGTGGTTTTCGTGGGTGGTCTGGATCCACGAAATGTAATACCCCACAAAAAGGAAATATCCCATCAATATGTATGCTGTAGACCACAGAACCACAAATTTAAAAGTCCTCGAACTGGCTCATTTTCATTAAACCACGAAAATTGATATCCACGAAAATAAATGAATTCACAGTATTCGTCATCTCATACCCCCTATTTACTTGGTCACATTAAACAACAAAACTTAACATGTTAGTGTTGTGTAATAGCTATATCAAACAGGAACTGCTTACTCTTCCGGAACACCTGAGTTCACCCTCTTTGCGACTTGAGTTCGTGTTGTTGATAGCTTTTCACTTATTTTTAGTTTTTTTTTCTGTTTTATGTTGTTTGTTTTATATCTTCGTCTTGACCTTTTTGCACTTATGATACCCGATTTATACTTATTGTGACACTTTTTTTATTAATGGCAAAAAAAATGCATGTAAAAATGTATTCACTTACTATGCAAATCATGTTTTTTTATTATTTTGCATAAACAAATAACAATTTAAATGTCCATTATTTATAAAATTCATCTTCTTGTACAGGTACATGTATATTCAGAAATATATGTTTAAACGATTACTCCGGCTAATATTTGCAGTTATGCACGCACACAAAAGTGCTTACAAATGGATTTTGTCTTAATCTTCTGCAAAGTCATTAAGACCTTCACCATCATCGTCGGATTTCGGATTATTTTCATAGTTATTACTATCGTCGTCGCTTGTTTCATCATCAGAATCATCGTCATCATCGTCGCTTAAAAGGTCATCGATTGACATTTCCTCCATCTCAAGCATTCCAAACATTTTTTCAAGGCGCGCTTTCTGTATCTTACCCTTTTTTAAATTAGGAATAAAGATGTCTTGTTCGGTTTTTGCTTCAAAATCTTGGGCTTCTATTTTCTTCATATAATTCAAATATGCTTGGGTGACCTCTGCATATTGTGTTCTGCTCGCAGATGATGGTAAGCTTGCAATCTTCTCTGATATCTCTGAAGGGTCAACTAAAGAAATTATATTTTCAACTTTGTTTTTGTTTTCCTTTTTCGTTGCTTTGCATTCTTCAATTTTTTTCTCTCTGATTTTCTCAATTTCTGAAATCATATTTGCAGAGCGTAAACTGATGGCATCGACGGCTTTCTGGAAGGCCTCTTCGCACTTTTCAGTAACCTGTGATTTTATTTGGAAAAGTCCAACGTTTGAACAAGCAGCCTTTAACTCGCCCAAATCAACTTCCTTTATAAATTTCTTAATTGACTTGACCTCATGTCCGCTATGGTCCTCATCGATACAATCATCACATATCATTTCCTCACAAATGCCACAAACAAAGGTACATTCCTCGTCTGTGTGTGTCGAACATAACACTTTGGACAGGTTTTCCGACATGGCCTTAGATATTCGTTTCTAAAAGAACAATAATTTTGGAATATCCAATAAGTGTTTCAAACAAAAATGGATTTTGTAAATTTGGTATGTTCCTCGAATGCCTACTGGACTAAATAAACATCTAATTGATATATGGGATTAAGTGGGTTGTTTTGATTAATGTCACCTGTTCATTTGGTACAGGTTAAATATCCAAATGGAATATGTATTAGAAATTTCATATATAATCTAGATTTTGACGTTCACAAAACTAAGTTGAATAATTCCTTTTGAGTATGTCTTTGCTTGTGTGTGTTTCTTATTTTTTTGTAGTTGCAATAGGTATATTTTAGCAGACAAATATAAAGTTAAAACATTTTACATTTTCTTTTTGTAACAGAAAGTTAATCAATATTTGTTTGAATCCAAAATGTTTCTTGCATAGCCATGTTGTTGATAATATATGTCTTTAAACATTTCTTACAAAACCTCACAGATATCTTACAAAACCTCTTTTTATAGAAGATTTCTTACTACAGCTTCGGTTGGTTGTCATCTCATTATTCGTGAAACTGGACATTATCATTGAGTAGAAAAGCTAATTGAAAGTCTAATATGAGTGTTTTAAATATTATTATAAAAGATGAATATCATTTTTTTTCAATGTCATTGTTATAAATTTGAGAACAAGTACTTAAAGGCCATAAAAGCAGGCACAGCTCGTAGCGGGCACAAAGTGCCCGCGAGAGCGGAGACCTCTACAGCAAGTTCCCGCAAAAAAATTGCCTAATGCTGATATTGATTTTTTTTTCGTCCGGATATGCTTCTCACAATTTCACGTGCACACAGTACAGGCTCGATGTGAATTTGAAGATAGTTACCAATTTTGCTAATCGCCTTCAAAAAAAATTGTTTGTAAATATAAAACAAGGAGAAAAATATTCTGATGATGATGAGTTACTTCATTTTTTAAGTAAAACAAATTTTATTCATTTTTTTACATTTTCCTTTTTTACGCGCATTCGCCCCAAATACATCGTCCCAAACTGAACGTTCTAGAAAATGAACTTATAAAATTATAAATAAATACGATCAAAACTGTCCACCTCTTTTCGGGAATGGGGTCCTCTAGATCTTATATTCTGAATTCTAAACGATTTTATTTCTCAATTGAGGCGTGGAACATCCGTCATATGAGAGCCAAAAAGAGGATCCATCTTTGATGTTTCATGGTATAGGGGGAGCTTTCTTCAACTCAAAAAGTATGTAAAAATGCAATTTAGGATAAAGCTGTTCATTGACATCTTAAATTTCTGCTGTGCTCGCATTTAGGGAATGCCTATCTCATATTAAAATAATTCCTAGATTCTTATCCATTTATTTGAAAATATTGGGTAGACTGGCAATTTTTTTTCAATTTCTATCCATTTTGATACAGTTTTCTGCAATTTTAAAAGAAATTGACCAGAAATGAACATACTTTACAAAAGATCAAGATAAAATTTTCCAGACGGCTGAAAAATCGGGGCTTGAGGGATTGAAAAAAAACAGGTCAATAAAATTTTAAAAAAATGAATTGCACGAACTTAAAATTCTTACAAACTAAGTATTTGTAATAGATGTATTTTATTGTCTTGATTTATAAAAAAAAATCAGTTATAGACATAGGGACTTTCTCTCCTTTATCAACATTTTGTTAGAATCAATGTCGTACATTGACTCTAACAAAATATTGATAGAGGGTGCAAGTTCCTGTGGTTATAGAGTTAGTTTTCATTTTATTCTATCTTTTCGAATTTAATAGCATCTATTTTGATAATATCTCTTTTTGTTTTAATCATGAAGACAATCATATAGATAATGTACATTTTCTAACTTTTCAGTAATTTTCAATTAAAATAATAATTTTGAAAGCATTCGTTTTAATGGGTTTTCTTGTTCATTCAGTTTCTCAACATACACTTTACATTAATATTTTCAAGGTAGATATGGGTGACCTTAATTTATGCATTCCACTTGATAGGCCCCTTAATCCCCCTTCCTAATGAGGTGTTGTTTTTTATCCATTAGGTGTTCGGGAACACATCGTAAATTTGATATCATGAATAAGGTGCATATGTCTATTAACTCCAACTTTTGTTCAAGTAAAACAAATAAGCGTAGTAAATTGATTTCCTTTAAATAAACCAGTCTACTGATATAGGCTATGAACCATATAAATCAAGCGTTGACAAAAATAACTACCGAAAAGGGTACACGTGAATTCCATAAGACTGAAATATGATCATAAGAACGTAGTTGTGTTGGGTGTGATAGTGTAAAAAGCAGTGGTTTAATGATAAAACTACGTACTTTGTTATGTGTGTTACATTTGTTACTATGGAAACAAAATAACAAACAATCTGTAAGTCGAATACTCTTGCTCAGATTATAAATAACGTGTATTGCGTATGACAAAATTGTTTTTGTTAATATATGTTATGCCTGTGACAGTATACCTTGTCAATTTTACAAATACATGATTTCGAAATTAAAAAAAAACGTTTTCAACTTTCGTTACAAGCTTACCTTTTCCTAAACGATTCCGGAAGAAATATATAAATTTCTAAAGGTAACATATCTATAATATCTATATGGTCAGTAAAAATAGTTTTCCGAGAAGAACGCATTTCTTTAAAAACTTGTCAATATCGAAATGTGTATGTTGCTTAATTTATGGGATTTAATTAAAAAGGCGAATTTAATTTATGAGAGTCAAATAAATATAAATGTGTGCTTCATTATTTTTTATTTTATGGTCATAACAAGGTCGAGACAGACTTCAAAAAGTTGTTTTTGAGGTGTACTTATGCATTATCATCTCATTATTGTCATTTTTTACATTCTTAAGCCGAAGTTAAAGAATATACATTTTGTTGGTGGGATATGTTTAGGTTTGTTTATTTCTTTTTAAACACATTGGTCACAAAATGTGAATGTTGCTAGAGAGGCCAGTTGGGATAGCTGGGGTAACAAAAATATATGTATCTATAAGAACCCAACCACATGCATCTAAGACAAAAGGTTTTCCTTTTCGTTTTTGAATTTTCGTTTTTTCAAAATTTTAATGAAAACAGTTAACATATAATTATGTATCCATACATATTGAAACCATTTTCCTTTCCGTTATTTAGTTTCCGTTTTGTCATTCATTTTCCTTTTCGATTTTTTTTTTGTTTTGAATAGAGAAATGACCCATTTTGTCATCACTCAAGAAATTTTACGGACGACATCATGTGCTTGTATGCAAATACGGGATTTCTATCTTTCAGATGAGCACAGATGTTGGTTTGACATAGAGTTTTGTAATGTCATCCTTTCCGGATTTGACCAACACTTAATCGATCTTTGGCAACGTGACGGGTGTGCTATAGCAAGCAGGAACTGCTTACTCTTCCGGAGCACCTGAGTTCACTCTCGTTTCGACTTGAGTTCGCGTTGCTGAATGCGGTTTTGTTGTTATGTGTGTGTGTTTTATGTTGTTATGTGGTTTGTTTTGTTGTGATGATTTTTTGTCTGCCGGTTTTGTCTTTGTCTTCACGGTTTTATGATACTGATTACCCCTTTGGTACACCTTTGCTTCTTACTTTTCGTTATTCATTTTCCTTTTCGTCATTCATTTTTCTTTCCAATTTGGAATAGGAAAATGACCCATTTTGCTTTTCGTTATTCATTTTCCTTTTCGTCATTCATTTTTCTTTCCAATTTTGAATAGGAAAATGACCCATTTTGCTTTTCCTTATTCATTTTCCTTTTCGATTTTTCAAGTCTTTTTTAATAGGAAAATGGGTCATTTTCTATCCAAAATCGTTTCAAAATGGTTTCGAGCAATACGTTTGGGGGTTGACCTTCCAATGTTTTGATTCAAATACTGCTAATTAGAGGTTACTCCTTGAAATATGCATATACAGCAAAACGAAAATACCCGTTTTTGACTTAAAACTCAACAAAACACGTTTCATGTACTACAATAAAAGTATTTTATATATCTTTTTACAAAATCTATACCTATTTGATAAAAGACAACTGGACTTCTGTTTTCCTATTGTAAAATGTTTTATTTCAATATTCGAATCTAGACCTTACGTTTGCCTGTGCTACAGTACAGAATGATGACATCATGGAGATGTAAACTAAACTTGATTTTACTTTTATGTGTTTGAAGTCTTCTGATTCAGACAACCATTTCATATCTGTTTAAGTTTCTAGAATGTTTTGAGAGCTGAAAGCCAACGAAAAACATTACTGTTCATAAGATACAACTACTAAACAACCAGGAGTAA
The DNA here is from genome assembly GCA_963971305.1 of Arcuatula senhousia. NCBI lineage: Eukaryota > Metazoa > Mollusca > Bivalvia > Mytilida > Mytilidae > Arcuatula > Arcuatula senhousia. The sequence goes on from OZ020312.1 coordinate 39,005,638, forward strand.
ACTGCAAGCAGAGGTGTGAACATATTCTTTGTGGTGACAATATGTTTAAAACGAAATCTTCATTGAACAAAGGTTTGGTATTGATACTCATATGCATAGAATGTTTTAAAAAGAGGTATGATTCAATAATAAAAGTACTCGTATCATTCTATGAATAAGCATTTAAAACATGTAGCATCTACGTTTATTTTAGTTATGTGATTTAATCATGATAAAACTGAATTGTCCTTTAAGAGTATTAACATAAACTTCCATTGGGCAACTGCTGCATGTCAAATTTTACCTGACACATTCGTCTGAATAAATACAGCTTATGCACAAAGATAGAATGGAAGAATAAAAGTAATTTCCCCGTTTACTGTTTTTGTTTTTGAACAAATTATCTTTACCATTATATCATTGACATAGTTTACTGTTACCTTGTTGTAATTTTTTGATTTTTCTTATGGGCCCTACAAATGCTATGCTGCTTTATGAACATGCAATTGACAGCTTAAAATCAATTGAGACTTTTGTGAAGCTCTTTTTGAGCTCAAGGATTAATTAAGCAGGAGCTATTCTCAATCAATGGTTTTCATTCTATTGTTCAAAAACATGATCACACTATTTCTACCACTAAAGAGCCATACCCCCATAAAGGAGTAATTTTTCATCTTCAACCCAATGGAGACTTTTTTAGAACTCATGACCTGAGGTTTAATCAAGCAACAGCATATCTCTATAACATACAATAGTTTGTATTCTGTTTTCATTTTTATAACATTTAAAGAACCCCTTTAACAGGTCTTCTGATCTTCGTCCCAATGGAGACTTTTGTAGAGCTCAAAGAACTGAACGTTTAAGAAAGCAACACATTTTCTTTTTCTGCAATACATCTCATTCTATATGCCAAAGACTAAGAAAATGTTATTTTTAACCATTAAAGGTTCATAACTAAATTAGGGGTCATCTGACATGTTTGACCCAATAATGGATTTGTAGAGCTCTATATAAGTTTAAGCAAGCCACAACTTTTCTCTATTTGCAATATTTTTCATACCATAGGCCAAGAACCATAAGAAAATGTTTTTATTAACACTTTGGTACACTGTGGTTGTTAAGATACAAAATTACATAAACACTTCTTAACTTTGCAAAACGCGACGTCAATTTTAGTTAGATTCTGTTGCATTTTCACGCTAAACCAATATTTACAAAACTGTATCTTAAACCGTGACATATCCGTTACATTACATCAATACATCGGAAATTTTCTAAGGAATATTATGGTTGTTTTGGTTATAATTTGGAATAGGTTAGTCTTTTTTGTATACAAAAATTCAAAGCAAATGGTGGTCAAATCAAGTTTTTCCACCAAAATTACAGCTTTCAAAGGCATAAATTATAAAATAGGTCCGTAACCCTCATTTCATATTTCATATTTCGATTAAGTCGCTAGATAGAAAATAATGAGATGTGGAATAAGTGTACGCGACACAGCCCATTATTAAACGGCAATTAAGAAAACCACAATGGAAACTACATGTGTGTCATTTTTATTAAAATTTATTATGTCATTTTGGTATTTTGTCATAGCCCTTGTAATCCGTTATCTAAAAACTTCGACCCAATGGAGACTTTAGCACAGCTCAATGAGCTAGCTGAAGGTTTAAGCAAGCAACAGCTTTTCTCTATCTGTTATTGATTATTCTTTAGGTCAACAACATGAACAAAAATCCATTTTTTATCTTTTAAGGGCCATAACCCCAATATACATAGTCCTGAATCGACATAACATACGCCTGTCATAGCAACATACTTAAGTGTATTGTCACGGACTTTGTTGTCATTTTGATTTCTTTAATAAACAGATTTGGTGTTACTCTAAATGGTGCTCAGGTATTTTAGACAAGTAAACTCGGATACAAATTGCAGATACTACCACTTGCTGCCTTATTTTGCGAAATTCAAACACGTCAATATGTTGTTTCACTGTTCAAAGTCATGGGCATTTTACATTTAATGAATTTATAGGGTAGCTCTTTTTAACCAAATAAAGGTTCCCCCTTAAAGCCATTTTGTCGGAGGTTGTTATATAACTGTGGTAGCCCCACTTGTTACTTTATTACAGCTTATATATGGTGTGAAAGTTATTTTTTTATAACCTAATGTAATAAATATGAAAAGTTTACAAGTTTTGAACTTCTTTTACCAACTTACGTTTTCTCATTAAATGATTCCGGAAGAAATAAATGTATACACCTTCTAAAGATAAAACTTGTTAAATTATATCCTCACATGTCTAAGTGATCGATAAAGATGATTCTGAGAAAAAATACATTTCAGGTTTGTTTAATTAACAGTGATAAAATTTAAAACCGTAAAGTCTTGCACGTGTACATGTTTATTTTTTGGACTTCAATAATAACAAGGCAAAATTGAATATGTTTAAGTCAAGTTAATTTTTCTTGGTGGTCTTAGTTAAGTATACGACAAAATAGTATATTGTAAAACGTGCTTATTTTGTCTTTTTTATTCATAATAGATTCTAAAGCAAAAGTTAAGAAATAAACATAGACTCTCTTTTCACCACACACTGGTTACGTCAAATGTACGTATGAATTAAAGCGTACCAAGCTTTCGCAGTTGAGAAAAATCCAGCCACCTGGAATAGGAATAATTCATTAATTAAAGTAAAAAAATGTGTACAAAAAGTCATGTACGTGTTTCCTTACTTTGTTCTGATGGTAAAAATAAAGTGTAGAACAAAATAAGGCGAGAAAGTGAAATTAGACAGAACTAAAATTGCATTAAAATCATGATCTTAAAACTTTTGTCCTTTTTTTTATTCTGACTAAAGCAAATCTTAAGAAATGAGCAAAATCAATAAGATTTTTTTTTTAAATTAATCACACACTGGATATATAAACAGTTTATGGCACCCGGCGTTGTCACTTTGATGGAGCATCACATTTGACACGTTTGACACGCAACTTGCTAACGCGAAGGAATGTTGTTCCTCGATTGATTTGTTGTCCTTTTCCGGATTTGACACACTGAATTCACTCTTGTTACAACTTGGTTGTGTTAACTAAATTGTTTGAATTTGACCTTTCGAACTACCTTTACACAGATATCTTTAATTCAATAGGTCTGGCTGGCAGATTTTTTTAAGCCGCTACAACTACATTTTTTTCATTTTTCTCTTATTCTCTCCTTTATCTGTTTTTGTGCATTTTTTATTTTTTTATTTTTCTATATTAGTTTTATTATGTACTTTTATATTTCTCAGTACATTAAGCGCAAAATTATTTCAAAACACATTTGTACGTCACAAATAATTCGATTATCAATTAAGCACATAAATATTAACACCTGCCAATCAAAACTCATGTGGAATCCGCGCAAATATAACGTTCATTAACTACATAGGTTATAGTCCGTTTTAGACCAGATTTGACATTAGTTCCTTTCAGATATTTGGCATATTTTAAATTATCGTAAAATCCTTTTGATTTTTAAAGTATACGAGAAAATATCTGATTTTTTTAACGTAAATGCAACTTTTATTTTTTCTTTAAGATTTCTTTATCTTATTTTATTACAAATCAACTTTTTTAACTATAACTGATCATATGCAGACAGCTGATCGATCCCGATTGGTGATTCACATAAACGATACTTCCCTATTTGTACGTAAGACACTTTTCTGTTTTTGTCATCATTTAAACTGTCTGCTCCATATGACCCAAGTGCGTCGAAAATAATGCTCAACCCGAAAACACACACAGATACACACCAGCCCGCGCGCACAAGCTAACCTTCGGTTGCATCATTCATAGAATATTTCATATTTCTAAATCTCTTACTCAACTACTAGTTTAAATGAAAAGCACTTTCTCCTTGAATATTAACCATACATAATGTATTTATACCTAAACGAAACATTTTCAAAAAATGTAAGAACCAATGAAAAAGGATATTTTCAAATTGTCAAAACTTTGTAGGTTTTATTGCTCCCTGTTTTCAAATTTATAAGAACGACCCGGATGAATTTTGAATGAAATGAGGTTTATTTTATAAAACACCCGTCAGGTGAACCGAGTAACAAAATTGAATACCACCAGTTTTGTTCTAACTTGGATCGCTAAAATTTACAAATATGTTATTACTAAACGGATACTTTCTGTAAACCCGGTGATAAGTAGACGTTTTTCACCTATATAAATGTTGCTACATTGACTTTTTGGGGCCTGGCTGGCCGAATGGTCTAAGGCGCTGGTTTAAATACCACACCTCTCAGCCGGTGTTCGAGTCCCGTTTGTATGTAACAAACAGGAGCCTGAATCGCTCACCTGGTCTTGATGTCGACCCTATAAAGACTTTTCTAGAGCTAAATGAGCTGAACATTTTCTCAATATACTATAGTTTTTATTCTGTAGCGGTAGGCCCAAATTATGATAAAACGTTATTTTAGGGGTCATAAACCCTATAAGAGATCATAGACAACTTCGACCCTAAGAAAACTTTTGTAAAGCTAAATGAACTGAACATTTAAGAGAGTAACAGTTTTTCTCTATTAGCTGTAGTTTTCATTCTATAGGCCAAAAAAACATGAAAAAAGTCATTTTAGGGGCCGTTACCCCTATAAGTGGTTATCTGACAACTTCGATCCTATGAAGACTTTTGTAGAGCTTTATGAGCTGAACATTTGAACAAGCAACAGCTTATCTCTATCTGCAATAGTTTTCATTCCATAGGCCAAAAACTTGAAAGAACGTTTCTTTAGGGGCCGTAACCCTTATAAGGGGACATCTGACAACTTCGACCCTATGTTGACTTTTGTAGAGCTAAATAAGCTGAACATTTAAGAAAGCAACATCTTCTATATCTGCTATAGTTTTCATTCCATATGCCAAAAACATCAAAAAACGTTATTTTAGAGGCTGTAACCCCTATAAGGGGTCATCTGACAACTTCAACCCTATGGAGACTTTTGTAGAGCTAAATGAGCTGAACATTTAAGCCAGCAACAGCTTTTCTCTAACTGTAATAGTTTTCATTCTATCAGCCAAAAACATGAAAAAATGCTATTTTTCATTCTTAATTGGCCGTAACTCCTATAAGAAGTCATCTGAAAACTTCGACTCAATGAAGACTTTTGTAGAACTTTTGATGCTGATGCAGTAAGGTGGCATTAGATTTCATTTATCTCTTATACTTTTCGATTTACAAGCCTTAGTAACGGCGGTCATGTTTTTCATCAGATCAATTTAACATGAGGATCGTTAATACACAACATGTCATATATCATTCCTACAAAGTTTCAGCCAAATGGGTTCAGTGGTTTCAGAAGAGAAGATTTTTGAAATTGTTTATAGACGACGGACGACAGACGACGACGGACGACGGACGATGATTGACGCATAGTGATGGCATAAGCTCACATGGCCTTCGGCCAGGTGAGCTAAAGAGCTTCCCCGACTGTATGTGATTAGGTTTGTCAGTTACCTGCCCAAGGTCGGTGGTGTCCTCCAGGTACTCCTGTTTCCTCGATCATTATAAAAGACCGCCCTACATGGCCAAGGTGTGTCGATAAAGGGCGTTAAACGCCAACACACACACACATTGACTTTTTGTCCAACACAGACAATTCACGTATAGATTCGTAAAAATCTTCATTGTACCTGAATGCTTATATTAGACTAAGTACTTACAGATAAATTGATAACTATACGAAAGTTAAGTCATTTGAAACTTCGGCAATGTTGGAATTTAGAATGAATCATCAAATCACTCTTTTTCTTTATCTTGAAACATTTTTTAAGTACACATGTTATATTTTTTGTATACATAAACTATAAAAGACGGATTTACCATTCTTCGACATTGATTGTCACAAAATCAGATTTTTTGTTTTTTTCATATTTTAATAGACAAAAATAAATTATTTATTCAAACATTTATGTGATATCTGATAAGGCTCTTAAATGTATTTACTGAGTATTCCATGTTACCTGCCTTATTAAAATGAAGTTCTGTTTTGAAAAATATTGAATTTATATTTATAGTTACCAATATATGCAGAGTGTTAGCCCAAACTATGCCCTAGAAAAACCTTTGCCTGTGGTAGGAAGAACCTAAGAGTTTGTACAAGTTTGAAATTTTAACGGATAATTTAACAGCTTTGATTCGTCTATAATGCCGGATCAGGCCAAACCAGGACATCAAAAACTCCACCATCAGCGGTTACCATCACGGATGTCGAAAATCCAATAGTTCCAGGCAAAAATGTTGCAACATGTACGCCTGACGCACGTTTCGTCTATTCAAGACTTATTCGAGGCGCTCTTCCACGAGAAAAAAATTAAATCACTTTATAAATATGGAAAGTATGGATCAATGACCTCAAGGCGGAACGCCTTACATGTACTAGTATCATGTTTGCATATTTTTGTCATTAAGCTGAAGTTTGAGCACTTCCGGTGAGTCTTGCATAGACGAAAGGCGCGTCAAGTGTAGCAAAATTTATTGTCTGGAACTTTGTTGTAATTTATAGTTGTCATTTTTTTAGGCTATATAAAGACAACCATTTTTATTGATCTATTAACTTTAATAATAAAACAATTTGTTATTTAAAGTAAAAAAATAACCTACAGCATCAATCGCAGCATCATGTTAGGAATGATAACTTCAGGTACATGGTCAAACGTGAAATGGAATGTACATGTGAAAATTGCAAGCGCTTTTAAAGGTTATGAGTATAAATAGTATAACCAAAATACTAGATTAAACACCACAAACGCAAATGGAAAAATAATTCTAGATAGCTTGTCCATTCGTCGTGCTTTTGCTCTACTTTCAACGCTAATTGTTTCTTTTCCAACACTCTGTAGCTGAAAAAGAAATAATTTAAATCCTATACTTTTTTAAATCCAAATAGCCTTTTGGTCCAAACTTAAAGAATATATGTGTGTTTCTGGGACTTTGCAGCGTCCTTAATTTCATATTCCCGGGGAAACTATAGAATATAGTCACCAAATTGAAGATTATTTGGTGAGAAGACATTATCAATATAATTAAAACGAAAGGTGGGATTTTATAATAAGCAGGTGTGCGATACAACTTATCGAGAAGTGATTAAAAGGAAACCGATTCTGAAGAAGCAAAGAAGCAACATGCACAAAAATGTTGTTTATAAGAAATTTTAGTATTTCAGTTATTAGCTGTCATGTGTTTTTCGGAATAACAAAAATAGTTAAACCATAATGAACTAATAGAAATTTCTACCAGCGTTTTCTGTTCTATTTAAAAAAACACAGCGTTTTATCAATCTTTGCCAATGTATAAATTATAAGTTGTGAACTTAATATACATGTATAAGTTTATATACTTTACATGTTTGTTGTCATATTTCATACTTTGAGTGTTTTTAAGAACTTAACTATATGTCTACATACACGCTTCTTGTCTGTTTTCATTATCTCTACTGCTCTTTTTCGAGCTTGAACATTAACATAGGCAAACTCCAACAATGCAGCAAAAACAAAGAAAAGACAAGTCGACATCCAAATATCTATAGCCTTGATGTAGGACACCTTCGGTAAAGCCTCGCGGGCACCAGAACTCTGCGTCGTCATGGTCAATACGGTTAAAACTCCCACTGATATTCGGGCTGGTATGGCGTCAAGATCAAGCCAAAACGATACCCAGGATAAGGTAACGATCAAAATACTAGGTACAAATATCTGTATTATGTAATATCCTCTGTTTCTTATGAGATGTAATTCTGCCTTTAAACACGAAAATCGTCCAGCTGGTAAAAGAGCAAAACAATAAGAATATATTTAGACGATATTGAGATGTGGAATAAGTGTACGAGACACAACAAACATAAACAAACAGCAATTCAAAAAATCAATTTGTTTGAAAAAAGTCATAAGGGTTTCATTTGACATTTGATTATAAAGAAAAAACTACGTTTGCCAACACGCTGAATGAATGCAGAATTTAGTAAATATATTTTAAACAAGAAATACTTTATTAATGTCAAATTCAAAATCAGATTATACGTATTTTTCAAATGCTTACAGTATATTCTCAAAAAGAAACTGATACTTTTTTTTCAATGTTTTCCATTGTGGATAGTTTAAATTTACGTTTATAATGTAGGTTATGTCGCGTACACTAATTCCACATCTCATTTTCTTTTACCCAAACGTTTGTTTTGGTTTTCATCCTGCCAAATCGAATAGTTATTTCATGTATGTATGAAAAGAGCATTGGTTTATTACACACTTAATTATTATTTAAAGTACTATACAAAATACCAAAGCAGGAAATGATGTGTATGCATTTTTCAAAAAGTAACCTTTCATTATCAAAAATAGCAAAAGCATCGAAAGGTCAAAAAACCAAAAGATAAAAAAACACTTGCACATACACCCAAAAAAGTTTGAAAATCAAAAATATCGAAGATATCGACATTTTGCAAGTGGTGTTTTATTTTTTTTTAACTTCAGACAATCGTAATTAACCTTTAAAAATATGTTGTTGCATAAACTCGTGTTAGACAGTCCCGATGAACGGGCATGTGATAACAAATTAACCAGACATTTGTAAAGCATACTTATATTACTTTTTCTGTAACATCTACTAATCTTTGGCTGATCGAAGAGAGAAAACTGAGCTAGTTCCATCTCATTAAAAATTATTGGCTGATATTTTTCCCATCTGAATACAACATTATCTGTTGTGTAACCATCTAAAAAGAATTAATAGCAATCATTTCATGATATAAATAAAATATCTTTCAGATGTATGTGTCAGCAAAACATAACAGTTAAACTCTTTAGAAATTCATTGTTTATATTATTAGGTAGGAATTAAATAGTTTAGATTTGCACTTACTTCTGTAATATATATATGTCTTGTCAGGGAGTGTTCTTGACTTGAACTAGTTGTTGTGCGTATTTTTCTTCAAGTGATGTTATTAATGTGTAAAAAGATTGAAACTTAATGGTTATCATTGTAAAAAGGGTATTTTTACATGCTTTGCCCCCGGGGTTTAATCTTAATAAGTGTAACAGAAATAATATTCAAAACTTCCTCGGGCCTGGCGATAATTTAGTTTCAAAAAACAATTTTCTTTTTAACCAATGTTAAGTTTCAAGTATAACAGAGCGAACAAGATATCGGCCTGTTATGCGAGGGTTTTGTCAGTTCAAAATACAAAAATCATAACCGCTGACTTAAGTGTGGCAACATTTGTGTAAAGTCAAACAAAAAGATCATTTGTGGGCCGCCAATACTAACGTATCCATCCCATACAAAGCTCTCACTATTCTATTTTTAAAGTACAAATACCAAAAACGGGTTTTAGCGGTAACTTTGGTAATGCTGTATATCTATATTTCAATGAGTAACATCTCATCAGCAGAATTGGAATCATATTATTGGAAGTTAAAAAACAAAAAGTATTGAACAAAAAGTACTAAATACAAAGTACGAACAGGGGAGACAATCCAGCACCGAGGATATAAAGCCTTATAAATGTATTTTTTCTTTTTAACATTTCCCAGCATTTTTTTCATTATTTAATCATCCTTTTCTTCTTAAACACCTTTAAATAACTTGGATAATGTTAATAGCTATAGGGAGAATCACAATTGCTTACTCACTCGCGCAACTAAATGCTTTAACTTAATGACATCTACATGTATTGATGGTCCGTATCATATCTATAGTATGTAACTTACAACTTTCTATAGTAATTGGACATATCTGTGAATCCAGAGGGTATTTGGCTAGGTCCATCAAACAGCTCAGTGTTAGACCTAACCTTTAACGACAAAATTAATTATCTTTGAACTGTCATTGACGTTTCTATAACAAGACTTAAATCAACAGACAGTCATTTCTGACGACTCTGTGAATTGATAGATATTGAGACCTACAGTGTGTATACTTCTTTAACTGTTTTATACGTAAACTCGAGTTTTTGCACGAAAGGTATTTGCAAAACATATCCTTATGTGAAACATGTACCTCTGAGTCTGAATTTCCTTTTTAAAATTAATTATTGTTGATTTTGTTCTTATCAAAGACTTCAAGACATTTTTTTTCATGATTTTTAGCAAAATAAATCAAAGCGCTAAAGCGTTTAAAGGCAAGCGAAATATATAAGAACTGTAAAAGATTTATTCTCTGTTAAAGTATATTGTTCAAAATGTTTGCGAGTTATTAATTTTGGTGAGCGAAGAAAGGATCGTCATGCAGATGCCCTCAAATTTAAAGTTAATGAACACAATTGCACACACAAGACAGGTATCGTGTAAAAACGGTATCGATTGAAACACCCCTTCGATTAAAATGCACTCGTCCCAATGATGTGTATTTTGTACTGATTTTATGAATGGTGAAGCTAGAATCTGAATCCATGCATTCACCAATCAAATGAGAGAAATATTTATACGAACCAATCAAGTAATAGATGAATACATAATGTATATTCTATCGCCTTTAACTAAAAAGTTCGTTATGTAAGATGCAAAGGAATAAATAAAACTTGTGCCGGTCATATAAAATGCCAATAAAAACTGAGATTTATAGAAGTGTATATGATGTTAACAAATATTGAAAAGTAATATAGAAAATAAAGCATTTTATTCCAGACTGCATGCAGGAAAATCACTCCGTCTAGACAGAAAAAAAACGCGAAAATCATTACTACTCTATAGACTCCATAAGGCTTCGCTGGCGCTTGCCTAAAAACCAGTACCTTAAGCTGTAAAAGACAGTACCATTTCTGTAAAGATGCATCATTTTATTAGGAACTGTGATAAGATGAAACATTCCTGTTTTCTCATTGGAAAAATATGTATCTGGTACCCATATTCGGTCCATTATTTTTTGATCCAGTTCTAAGGATGGGTCGGTACTAAGATGTTTAAATGAAAGCCGTTCGTCTATCCACTTCTGTCTTAAAAATATGTCTATGGAAAAGTCCTAAAGATAAACATAAAATGCTGAACGAAAGAAAATTTGTTACAATGTAAATGACATTTATTGAGAATAGTTTTGGTAAAGTGTTTCATTCTCTGGATGTACAATTTTTATTCTTGAGCAAAATCTTGGTAACGCAACAGCTGTGTTACCTCAAACAGGATTAACAAACCCCTTCTAGAGCACCCGAGGTTACCCTCGTTATAATGCATGTTCAAATGTCGTTGGTTGTAATTATTTTGTGTTTATTTAAAATGCTGTTGTCTTAATTGTTTCTTTGTTTTGTATTCGTTTCTTGGAATTTAATTTTAGAGTACCACATTTGGTATTACTTTCTTGCTGTCTTATATATATATACTAGTATATGTTAATCTCCAAGGAACATAATGAACATACATGACATAGTATATAGTATACAATGGCAAATACATGCTACCTACCATAGATATTTCATTCACAGAATGCAGATTTGTCAACTTTATTTGAATAGTAACGTTAGTAGGATGATCTGTAAAGCAAAATAAATGGCATCACATAACGCTGAAGTAACATACAATGTATAACGTCATTTACACTTGTGATAAACCTGACGTCATCCAATTTCTAAAAGATTAAAATAAAATAATAAAGTCAGATTACCAAACAATCGACGAATGTATTTCTTTAGTTATGTGTCTTTCTTTAATATGTTTTTAAAAACATTTGTATTTTATTTGTGGCTCACATTTGTGAAGCTTGCTATGAGTAACACATACGAATTTAGATTGCTTATACTTAGATACATGTACTGTAGTGCAAAATATCCTAGTACCGCGATTTTCTAATATGGTCATTAAAGATACTTTAAGTTTTTAACATACCTTGTTCAAAATCAGGTGCAATATTGGCATCGTATGCTGTGTTGTTAATCAATCGCCTGAGAACGTCTTGTCTAAAATTGGAATAAATAGACAATTCACTATACATTTTTGCTTTTAAGAAAATAGGTCAACTTAGTGGAGAAAAAGATAACATAAACTAAATAATGCAAGACAATTGCACATTATAAATTTATACAAAGAATTAATATCAATTACGAAGGACACTTGATTAAGCACTTACAAAGCACAAGGAAAACCTGATATTGCAAACGTATTGATGATACGAAATCGCAGCCATGAATTCAGCATCACTTAATCCTTCATATGCATTATTGTCAAGAGTTATTAAGGGAAAAGAGTTTTATACATTGACACCTACATTTAGTTTAAAAGAATAAAAGAATGGAGTTTTCATAGTTTATCACAACAACAACTTTAAAACAGTTTTAAAACAGCAATACATGTGTATTGCATATTTTATCATAAGTATTGTCAAGATTATGATGTTTTATGGTTCAAATTTATAAAATAGATCTATTATAAAATAGATAAACTGCATACATATGAACTCATCGTCCTTGTTTTGCAATCCTGGCTAACTCCCTTTTGGTATGTGTATTAAAGTGAAAACGCTCAAAGATAGAGTAACTGTATCTTTTAGCTTTGATAGACAACAACACCAGCACGATCCAATTCATTTACTTTTACTTGATGTTATTAATGATTGCATAATCCTTTCCACCAGTCATTATTTACAGCTAGGTTTGATGTAAAATGAATTATTAAGCATTTGTTTTTTCGGCAGCTTTGTAGGAAATCTTCTGCGCATTAACTACCTGTATTCCTTCACTCAATTTGAATCTTGGTAAGTGTACAAAATTATCAAAAAATTACAACTCCCTGCTTCGGTACAAATCAAATATATTAAAAAGATTTACATGTGCACAAAATAAAAGAAAGATTTCTGAAAGTATCAAATAATTCATAATACTAGTACTTGTATGTCAGAGGAGTAAGTATCAATCCTCCGATTTTATTTTACGTTTCAACACTAATATTTTGACTAAATTCCTGAAAAAAAAGAAAATTCGACTGGGCGAACAGAAAATGGAAAACATTTACAGGCGGCCAGGAAGTAGTAACAGACAAACACTCTATTTCTGCGGCTTAAAAAGTGAGGCAATAATGACAATTTGTATTTGCAACGGTGACTTGTGATACAGTGTACATTAAAATTTGATTATTTTAAAGATAGTTTTCGTCAGATATACATTTAACTTTGAGTTCTCATTAGTAATTTATCCAAAAATATAAAAAAAACACTATATTTTACGTGTACATGTATAACCAAAATAGTTCAAGATTGGTCAATATCAAAAAGGGATCTCTAATATGCTGCAGGTTCAACCTGATAAGCTCCCGCATATATATTTTAGGGGATGACATATTTGATTCTGACGGGGGTGAGTGGCAGTTCTTGTAAATAAATAATCTTGCCTGCAAAAAAATGGAGATAAATAATCTTCAAAGGTAAAAAAATCTGTCCCAAGATTCTTAACTAGTGTGGTATATTAAAAATAAATAATCGGCGACACAAAACGGCGGAAAATAAATTTTCTGACTCGACCAAAACTGCAGACCCTCCCCCTTTTCAGAATCAAATGGTTGTCCCCTTATTTCTTTAATAACAGCAAGAAATGCAAGCTTTTGCATGATTTTGCAAAGGAGTGCACCGAACGAGGAAGTGTTTTTTTTTTTCTCAAACTTAAAATGACGTCATAATATATGCTTAAAATAGACGATAGAACCGGACGTCATAGAGGACACCTTTAAAGAGTTTCTACTTTCATTTTCGAATGGAAAGTTTGGAGAAGACACAATATCATATACTGCTCGATCAAGACGCAACATGGACAAGGTTATAATTTTATGACTGCAGAAATATTTCGGCAGAATATTTATTTAGTTGCCATGTACACTTTGTGTTGTTCCACGAAAATTAAATTGACAGCTTCCCGCCATTCCGTAATTTTGTTTTGAACAATTATGACGTCATTGAAATATATAGCGTTTTCATTAAAAAAAATCTTTACATGCATCTTTATAGCTAGAAATATTCAAAATATTCATATGTATACAACATATACGTATTTTGATTTTAGAAATACAAATTACAAAGCAGAAAATTAATTTTGCATTCCGTGTCATTGGGTGCGGATATGTTGACTAGCTTATACCTATTCCGGTTTAATGCATCTTAGTACGTAGAATCAGGCAATTTAGCTCCCGCTTTGCGGGATCTTATAACATGTGATGATTAAGAATTATAAATACTATATTTGTATATTTTGTATGTCTATATGCTTTATTAATATTTTGAGTTCTTCTTGGCTAATTTTTAACTTGCTGTATAAACATGACTTTTATCTATTGCAAGCACTAGAAAAGCATTAAAACAAAGATTCAGGACATTCATCTATAATACATCAGACAATTCGGAAATTACGGAATTATTGATTTGAATAACTATTATTGTTTTAATGGATCGAGTTATTATATCAGAAGCTCCCAATTAATTTTCTGAAGTAGCACTGACTTGATTGCTAATGGGTGATTTTACTACAGCTTAAGGGAGATTGGTTTCAAAATGATAGCGTCGTTTTAGAAGCTTGCAAATGATCTAGGCTTTTATGGTTTTCCCAGAACAATTACGATAGTGTCGTTAAGAGTGGTTGCTTTTTTTAATGTAGTAAAAACATTGTTTATCTAAACGTAAAATGTATTTTCCAAAGTCTAAATGAAAATTTCCGATACAGTGATGTAAAATAATGAATATGTCACGGGCTTCGTTTTTAAGATACGGTTTTGTAAATATAACCTATACATAGACGTGAACAAATATTGAATCTAAATAAAACTGACGTTGCGTATCAAAGAAGCAGATGTACCAATGGGGTATCCGAATGTCAAAAGTCTGAAAGGGCAGAGACAAAACCAGTAAACACCAACAAGAACGGGACAAAACAGACAACATATTAAACATGGAAACACAAAATAACTGAATATCAATCAACAACGCAAACTCCAGTCGAAACAAAAGTGAACTCAGGTGCTCCGGAAGAGTAAGCAGTTCCTGCTTGCTATAGGACAACCGTCGCGTTGCTAATTGACCATTCAACGTGTCAAATCCGGTAAAGGAGACAAACGAAAACCCTATGACAAACCAACATCTGCACTCGTCTGAGAGATCAAAATCCCATATTTGTCTATAAGTGCATGATGTCTTCCGTAAAATTTATTGAGTGAAAAACAGCAACCGAGGAGCAACATAACCTTGTGTGAGCAATTTTTGCGTCAGACGTCTATATTCTACTTTGTTCACACTTCAAACAAAGGCATTATACTTAATAAATGCTTTTGATTTTTACATGTTTGCAAACCATAATAAATAATTCATATTCTTATTGTTTCTGTTTCAACAAATCAATCTATACAAAGGTTTTGGACAGATATAAAATGTACGCATCAGTTACTTCAAGAATAAAATGATGATGTTTTCTATTGATAGCACTATCTTGTTCTAACCAGATCCAGTTAATTATTGTTCAATAAGTTTTCTTGACAGTATTATGAGTATATATCGCTGTTTCATAGTTTGGAATTGATATTCACTTTACAGTCATGACAGTTGTTTTAATGGCGTCTTAAATACCAACAACAGTGTTTAATGCAAGCATTTGTCTTGAATTTGTAAATCCTTTTCAAGGCTTAGATACCAGAGTAAATGTTTATAACAGAAGCAATTATATAAACATAAAGTTTATTGAATACATTGATCTCACCAAAGCTGTAACTCGTAGATTTAAAAAAAAGCTGTACATGTTAGAAATTTAAAATACTTTAAACATAACCAAACCCAAAAAGTTTCAAATGATTCTATCATTTAGCAATTACCTAAGAAACTTTGCTAAAAAGATTGTATTTATCAAAAAAATTAATAGGTAATCTAGCTTCTTTAATTGTTTCAAGTGGATTACATGTATCTTATTTTTAACAGAATTTTAAGCTCGAGTCTTTGCGATAGCTTAAGATATGGTGATAGGGAAATAAGATATTTCACGAGTAATGATGTAAGACGCCTTTTCTTTACATCGCAATTAAAAAAAAGGATTACAAAAATGATTTGAACTTCTTGAAAAGACGAAGTGCGTGTTTCTATTTCAAATGTCAAAGTCTTCCAACATTTTACCATGAAAAATGTGTCGATACAATGTGCTGTAGGTTGTAATTGATAAACGCATAATTTGTGTATAACAATTCCTTTAATCGGAACATACTTATTTTTTAATATCACAAACAGTTACCTGCTACCTTGCTCAAAAGGGCCCATAAATCAATTGACCAATCACATTCTGAGAACTAAAGATACTCTAGAGAGAAGAAATATTTCCCCCAGCTGACTGCGAAGTAGTCAAATCGAATAAGAATTAGAGATAATTTTGCTCCCAAACGTTTACATAGATTAAATTCTGTTGTACTGGGATTTCTATTGAATCTTACAACAATGTTTTGTTGTTTATACTAACTACCCTTGTATCACAATGGACGGGGGGCAACCATCAATTTCATTTGACATGCTTCTTAAAAGTCAGGAACATTGATATCCTCCTGATATGTTTTTTCCACTTGGACTTTGACACTGGTCATCCCAGTTTGATAATTTTGTTTTTACCGTTATGCCCATGTAATTTGTTAACCATCTTAATGTTGGGAAGAACCGCAAGGTGTATTTGCTATAATTACGGAATGCACAAATAATGCACATCTTTAAATAATAAATGCGGTAAAGCTTTGTTCATTTCTTTTCCCATTTGGGGCTATCAGAATTATTTTACGCATGCAGTTTTATCACCTTGTCACAGATGATGACACCATTTCAAATTAATTACAAAGCTACTACATTGTACCAGGCAATTATGGATATTGTTCCTGAGGGAAATACAGAAAGCTACTAAAACGAGTTTCTGTTAAATAAAATAACTGAAGACAATGTTACAAGCTCATCTTTTAACTGGTACTAAATTATTGAACCAGTGTCAGGTGATTTTAATTTGAATATTTTCTTTGTTTTAAGTTCATATGGCATACAACTATTAAAGCTGACTGTGTCCTTGGCATTGATATTTTCAAATACATGTACAGTGAAACTTCTCTAAACCGGCCGCCACAGGGACCATATAAAATGGCCAGTTTAGAGGGGTGGCCGGTTTTGTGGGTGTCCCCTTAATGTCCATCAATGTTACAACCCATGATCAAAATATATTGATCTTAAGTTCATAAAGTATATTCTTTATCTTAGACCTTACGAAAGCTGTCTCAATAACATTTAAAAATAAGGTTATGTTTTCTTATTTTATATTTTTATCATTTTGATATTAAATTTGATTTGTAGTAAAGCTAAAAAAGTGAATATTTAAAGATCAGATAGTTTTATAATATGGACAACACTTTAGGTTCATTTTGTTAGTTGGCAAAATACTTTATCAGTCTGGCATAGATTAAAATACATAACATATCAAGTTTTAAAATAATTTCAAAAGACTTTTTTTCATACAATTAATTATTTTCAGCTCATTAATTCCAATTTATATGATTAAATTGCCTAAATATTTTGATCAGCTTGGACAGAAAGATTTGAATAAACAAATTATGTCACAAGAACTTACAAAGGTGCAATTTTTCATTCATAAATCCTTTTAGTTATCATTTTAATTTATTGTTTATTTAATAATTAAAAGTGACTTGTGTAGGGCTTCAAAATTCTTTAATTTGCTTTTATAACTTGTGTGTTGACAACTTTATTGCCTGTGGCATTGATTGCTTGGCCAGTATTCAGGGGTTTAAATTACTTGATTAATGAAGGGAAAGTTTAAAAAAGGTGGCCGGTGTACGGTTTGGAGGGGTGGCCGGTATTGTGAGGAAAATTTACATAGAATTTTAATAGAATTTTGCAGGGACTTTTTGAAATGGCCAGTTTAAAGGGGTGGCCAGTTTTCAGGGGGTCCGGTTTAGAGAAGTTTCACTGTACATGTACTTTATGTAAAAGTTGATACATGCATACTATCCTCTCTAATTTAGAAGGATATCAACAATGTTTATTAAAAGTTTACATTCAGTAGTATATGGTAGATAACACAACCCTGCTATACTTAAATAATGATTAAGAATTGTTTAAATTGTATCCAAAACATCTTAATATGATAAACATGCTAGACGTTGTAACATGTGTACAAATATACATGTAATTTTTTAACATCCTGACAGCTCAACTTATTCCTATTGATTTTTGTATTAGCAGCTGTTACCTTATATCAACGAACATAAACTTCAGAAGTTCAGATAATTACAATTAGATCTTATGCATTCTAGCTGTTAATACTTTTTCAAAACAGTATTTTTGTGAATTCAGGTATACCTTATAGGTTTTACTAAATTAAACTACATACGGAAAACAACATTTGTGCAAGTTATTCGTAGAAGATAAAAGAAAATTGGTCCCAAAATTGTTAAACTAGCAAAAATATTTATAATATATGCAGTATAACTTACCTTGACAATGTTGCACTTGTCATAAGGCATAACATTAAAATAACAGCTACTGTTACTAACACATCCATAATTTGTCTCATTGTATGCTTAATTGCAACGAACTTAAGCGTTTAATAGTAACTATCGACATAATGCAAACAGACGTCTAGCAGAATCCTATACTACAATACAATCGACCGCTCTAGAAGTGATTCTATTAACCTTATAAAACTGAAAGTTTTACACGGCTTAATATACCACTAGATATAGATATAAATATAGATATCCCAAATGATATTTTCTTGTAATGAGCGTGACTTGACCAATTATTTTGTATTATGTAATTTTGGAACATTTACAAACCAAATTAATTTGTGTCGAAGCTAATTAGTTAACTTGCTAGATCTGACAAAATATGGTGATAACAAGAAAGATACTTAACAGCATAACTCACCTTGCTTTCATACTTAACCACATACGAGTTCAAAGTATCTCTGTCTTTTATGCTGTCTTACAAAGATTTTATAACATCAGCACCAGATATATAAACTGTTCTGATGTTTAGTGTTGTTGCATAATCACATGTATTTGTTTTCCAAGTTCGGTTGTTTTCAGTTTTGATAGAGCATGCTCAAGGTAAGCAAATAGAAAAACAACGAAACAAACAGATTGTCTATTAAAGCATATTGACCGGGTAGGACACAAAGCTGTGCTAGATTTGTTTTTCATCTGACAATATTTATTAGTTTCATAAGTCAGTTTTGAATGTTGGACGCAATGAACCGCTGGTGTAAAAAAAACCTCACGGTCCTTTGTGTCAATTAAAATATGTTTTGATCAATTATCAAATCACCAGATTTCCCCATCTGACAAACTTATCCCAACCATGTATTTTGCGTCCAGATACCCGGTGTTATAATAGCTCAATTTAAATCTTTCATAAGAATTAATTGTCTTTTATTAAGAGAAAAACTTAAAATTATTCAATAAATCTACAATTCAAAATTTAAACATTAAAGTGTTCAAAGAAACATGCATATATTTATATATATATATATTGTCAAATAGAAAGTATGAAGAAACAATTGAAAATCTCATTCAATTAATATTGAACACAACCACCCAGAACAAAACGTTCAATACGAAATAGAGAGTTGGAAACATAATTCTTGAAAGTCGGTCTACTTTCTTGGCTGTTTCTAAGTAAGGCCTGTTTCTTTCATCCATATCTGGATCTTCAAAGTTGCCCTGTGACTAAAACAATAATAAATTTGAAAAAAACCTTTCACCTATAATGTGATATTAATATTTTACAACTGTTTCTGCTATAATTGATTCTAACGCAAATCTGAGTTCAGCTTTATGTTGAATTTAATAACTTATTTTGCTCTGGGTTTGGCTTCCTTTCGAATATTTGGCATGAGGTACTTCTCCTTTGGTGCGTCATAAAACATGTTTCAACCCACCATTTCGATCAAAATGCCTGTACGAAGTCAGGACCATTGCGATATTCAATGTTTCAGGTATGCTTTCCTTGTTTTGTCTTTTTCTTAGGACATTTTAAATTCAACCTCCAAGTTCGGTAAATTTGTAAATACCTTTATTTACATCTTTCGGTTTTCTTCCTTCCTATCATTTTATTATAATGCTTCCGTAAAGAGTTTACACCTCGAAACATACATATATTAAGATATGTAGCACAACCAAGTCGACCGTTTTATTGACCACTGCTCTAATATTTTGTCATTTTAAACTGCCTATTTAGTTCGTGTTCCAGATTCCACGGTAAGCTCTACTTTTTCACTTTTTAACATACAGTCTACTCTAACGAGTCTTAGATTGAATCATTCCATTAATTCCTGGCAAACATATGTATTTGCAAACACACCAACTTAATAAACTTTAAAGTAGGTCTTCTAAAAAGATCGGGTGCCGTGGTAAACGTAGACTCTTAAAGTTTTTTAAACTTTTTTTAACGTACCTTAAGAATATCTACTGAATATTTCAATTGTTTTCCCGCTAGGTAATGTATTTGCAATAGAGAATAATGAGATGTGGAATAAGTGTACGCGCCACAGCCCTTCAATTAAACTGCAATTTAGAAAACCCCAATTGACAACCGCCAGCAGCCTTCAACGAGGCCATTTGGTACTGCTCGCGGTTCTGCAATTAGCCCATGGTCCAAAAAATGCATATAATTCCAATCCAGCCCCGAAATAGTCACAGATAGACCCCCTTCTTAAACAAGGAACAGAAAACATCAAAAAGACAAGTACAAATGAAAGCTTTGTCAAAGATTCCTGGCATCGATTTTAAATCCGACACAACACTTTAAACAATAATGATTGAGTGAAGTGTCATCACGCAAAACCGACATGCTAAAATAATAGTAAAAACGTTTATGGAAGTTTTAAAGAAAGTATCAAGTTATTAATATTTCTGCCAAAAAACACTAAATTCAAAGATTTAACCAAAATATAATATTAAATTCATATCCTTTCCGTAATAAATTTTGAAGCCAATTTTTCATTTCTAATGGATTGCTTTTAAATTTATAAGCTTTATAAACAACATCACCATAAAATCCAGGATGTGATATTCCTTTCACTATCAGAAAACGACATGTACAATTAAATTTTTCAATGAGAGATCGATACTTGTGGAAGAACTTAGAAAAATATTTTACTAATTTGTGGTATCGATAACCTTGTTTTAATAATTTTACATTAATAAAACGGTTTTTATTATTAAAATCATAAACACCACTGCAGATCCGAGCATATCTTACTAACTGTGAAATGTAAACCCCGTATGACGGCGCTAGTGAAACATCTCCTTCAAAAAACAACATCAGCTTAGTTTGCCTTGGTTGATTCTTCGGTACCGAAATACTGTGTACATTTAAATCTCTACCTCTCCCATATTTTCATTTTAACAACCCGTAAGGTCTATTTTCATCAAATGTTGTATCGTCAAAATGATGAACCTTACTGAATACGGTACAAATTTGGAATGCCTACCCTTGACACACCTATATACTAATATTATAGAACTTCATGAAGTCGTTTTTGTTTTAATCTTAAATTGGGTTGGGTTTTTTTTTTAACAATTTCATTAAAATTTGTTATGTAATGTCATTTATAACTGAAATACAATGCATAGCATCAACTCTTACAGATTAGTTTTACTTGTAGAGAAGTAAACCTAGAAATGCTTAAAATATATGGACCTCTCTAATTGTGAAAATTCTTCCCGTATCTAAATGTGATGATCTTGATCTGGTCGTTGATAGCTTCATTCTGGCCAGTACATTTGCAACTGAAAACTCGAGCATCGCTGCAAAAACAAACATAATTTGAAACAGGCTCCAAATGTCGATAGCTTTAATGTATGAAACCCTTGGTGCTTGTTCTCTAAATGTTGATCCTTGTGACGACATTGTCAAAACTGTCACGACACCTAGCGACACTCGTCCCGGAACAGCAAGTGGATGTAACCAGAACGAGGCCCATGAAAGAACAACAATCAAAATGTCAGGAATGATGATCTCTATGATGTAATATCCAAGTTCTCTTTGAAGGGTTAGTTTCATTTTTAAGCATGAGAATCCAGTTCCTGAAATAAACAAGACACTTTTTAATGGGTAATTAATGACGTCCAGCTTGATAAATACTAATTGATCTGTTAAATGATCAATGTTGAATACTTTATAGTGACACATGTCAAAAGTCGAAGATGAGGAGACAAAAAAAGAATATTGAAGATCAGAATTATGCTTTAAAACAATTCAAAATTTTTTATAGAACTGTTAGGACCTGCTCAACAACTTTTTGCTCACAGTTGTACATGTATAATTTTTTATGACACGTCATATACTATTATTGAATAGTTATGGACAGATCTGCCGTACGTATAACCCCAACAATCCAGATTAACGTTTACAAATGTGTTTACTTTATGTTGTTTGCCAAAATTACTTATAAATCGGTTCGATATTTATATTAGAGGCGCGAATTGAGTAAGAATTTTTGTAAGTAAACCGGTTTCGCGCTGGGTATTTAAAGAGAATTTTGAAGTAATTCAGGATTGGTCTTTTCGTTGATTTAAGTTTGCTTTTTTAATAATTTAACTACGTACATGATTTTGTATTTTGACTTTTTTTCGGAAATGTGTTTTCTTTATTTTGTAGACAGCATTGAGCCAGTTTCGTGTTGTTGTTTTTTCTGATTGTTTTAATGTGTTCCTTGGACTATAACATTATTATTGGATAACAAATATAATAAGTTGTAAAATATTTTATTGATTGATTATAATAATTGCATGGTCATTTTGCCATTAAGTATCAAACTTCATTTGTTATACTATGTCTATATCATTTAGGAATGGATCTTTGAATTTTCTCAAATATGCCTTCAGTGGTCAAAAATGACATGGGTTTGAGCACATAAGTTCTTTATGTTCGTTTGAACACAGTGAATTAAGAACATAACGGTTTTTACTTAGTGTACAATTCTAAATATGTAAAAATAACAAGATGTCGTTAAGAACACAGTGAAAGTGGCTAGAACAGATAAGGTCAGTTCAACCCTACAAGTTTTTGACATAATACGTTCAAGGTTGCAACAATTCTTGAAATTGCCAGCATTAACTGTTTTCACATAAAGAGCTACATGAGATAAACTCAACTGTCTTGGCTGTGCGAAATGTAAGTCGGTCTTGATCATGAGAATGCATGGAAGAACGATAACTCTTATTCTAAAATTATAATTATTCCGACTGATTTTTCTTGTAATATATTACATGTAAGTGCTCGAACTGACATTATTTTCATGTAGACAAAAGTTTGACGAGGGACCTCTTCCTAAATGCCGAATAAAGCAATGCATTAAATACATAAAAAAACTGCAAAACATTATATGTAGACTACAATGTAATTTACGCTTAAAATTGGCCATTATATTATTCTAGATTATATGGCTGATCGAGAGGCAAATTTTGATGTACAATGTACTCTCGTCACAAGCAGTGGTTTAAAGGCTGTTAAAGGTCCGATCGAAGGTAGAAATCTGCAATAAAGACCTACCATCTTGGAAAAGACCATCATGACATAATGATGAATCTGTTTCCGGTTCTCCGTCGATGTGATACAAAGCCAAATTAACATTCTTAACGACTACTGGCATTGTTTTAACCCAGGAATAAATAAGCTTCCTGGACGAATGACCAACTGAAAATAAAACAATAACCACAGGTAGTAATCTGTCATATCCTAAAACGCTCAGTCATGGTAATATCAACGGCGTTATGGTTTGTACAAGGGAAATTTGCATAATGTTATCAGCAAAAATGAAATCATTGATTTTCTGGACACATAATGCGTTTTCAAACCATTTATAACGGGTACGTTGTACTTATACTGATATATGTAGATGACACTGGTAAATGACAAAACACATTCTCTAACTCATTCAGCAACTATAGTTGCAACTATACTTATTCCAAATATGTTGTTCAATTGATAAAATAACAATATTTTATCACCAAAACACCACCAAATGCCAGAGCTTTCTAAAAAAAGGATCGTTTATTTTGCATACAACCATTTTACATTTTTCTGTTTTATTCCGGTGTGTCTTCCGTGTTTTGTCTTATCCCTTGGACATTGGATTGATCCTCCAAGTTCGGTAATGTTGTTATTAACTCTATTAAATACGTACAAAGCATACATCGCAAATATACAATTTTTAAATTAAAATGGTTTGTACAAGGGATGTCATGTTATTTTTCAAGGTTGGTCATGCTTTTTTTAAGAGATTACACATGTATAAAATTTGATATTTATTTAATTAGATCATATGAGCTAAGTGATGTTTTATACCTTTAATGCCTATTAAAGTATTGAGAAATGATTTAATCCTAAGATAATATAAGTCTTTACTTACAGCTTTCGATGTGAATGATGCACGTCTGTCTGTCGAAAGGGTACATTCGAAAATTCATTGTACATGAAATCTTCAGTTGTAGCCTAAATCATGAAATAATAGGTAAATACCTGTGTTAAATTTTGAAAAAAAAACATAGTCTGAAAACATTTTTTAAGGATTTAAATATTACACAACTTTAAACCTTCTTAAATACGTATTAGCTGTGAAAATTTTAAAAAACGTGCAAAAACAAGTTTTTGTGTTATGCCTTTGTGTCTTTTTGGTTAGTAATCACTTTTTTAAGGTAATAAGATATTTTTCTCTGTTATTTTTTTTTTAATTTCACCGTGTAATTTTTTAGAAAGTCATATCTTATTGTCTCGTGATTTGTTTTAAAATGACAAATGCATAAAATACAAATGTACCTCAGAGTAAAGTTCATTGTAGATGTTTCAGTGGCACATGTACAATTAACCTCTCATAAGGGGCAAATGAACCCAAACATTTCAAATTTGGAAATCATGAGTATCAAATCCCTACCAACCAAAAACGTTGACGCAACTTACATCAAATAAATACAATGTAAATAGCACTATACTTGTAAATACGATTTAATCCTACCTAAGACTAAACAAAACTGATCCATCATGGCGGATATGAAATAAGGCGTTTGGTTTGGTTACTTGATGAAAAGATTCATATTTTGTTTCTGGGACGTATGTGTCGGGCGTCCATAGGTGTTCTATTTCTTCTTGGTTTAACTCTAAATCAATGTCTGGTCTATCGAATTTCAATCTATTGTCCTTCCATATTTGATGAAGATAGCACGTCATTGAAAAATCCTGTAAAGAAATTGAATGAAGCAAAGAAGTACCATAAGTGTATTCAAATGTTAGAAGTCCGATTAGGCAAAAACAAAAGCAAATTACACAAAAGATAGCAACACCCAAACAAATTATGAAGTACACAAACATAAAACAACAAAATTGTAATCAACAACGCTAGTTCACTTTGACACAACTGTTAAGTCAACTGATTCACATGTTATAATGTCGTTCCTAAGGATGTTCGCTGGTCAGTTTGAAAACAACAAGGTATCTAAATTTATATAAATGATAAATAGACCATAGGCAAAGGTACAAAATAGGCTCATAAAATTCATAGGTTGCTGAACTCGTTTTCGAGATAATAAGCGTTCAAAATTTGGCGGGAAAGGAATTTCTCTGGCTTTTTCATAGCTTTAGCATTAGGCTTTTTGATGTAAAAACCTATGCTCTTAATGACACAATAAACATTACTATGAAAAGAAATTAGGGGGTTGCTGGGCAAAACAATTATCCATATTTTAATGGTAAAATCAAGAGGATTCCGAAAATCTGACAGAAATCTAAAGAAATGACCTGCGATCATCCTATACCGGATTTGATGATACACTAAGTTAAGGGGCAGCTAGACGAATGCGTTGCGACAGGCAAGAACTGCTCATTCTGGTTAATATACCTAAATATTCGTTGCCGATTTGCAAATAGCCGTTTTGTTATATCGCGTGTTTTTTTTTTTCATTTTACTGCTGTTTGTGGCAATTGATTCTGACTTTTCTCCAGTGTAATTAACAGGTTTTGTGTCTATTTGAAAACAAACACACAAAATCCTAACTTACAATTGTTTTGAATAATTAAACAGTCAAGTAACTGCCATATGACTACTGGTAAATAAAAGTTAATAGAGTTTCTAAATTACAAATGGTGTTTCGATTTTACATTATTTTGTTCTATTATTGGATAACGTGTAATGGTCTAAAACAAGTAGAAGACTTCATCTTTCTGACTGGTGTGCATACCTTGGTCATTCACTTCACCGTAAAATGGGATTTTTGGTGTACTACATAATGTGTGGGTGCATTTTATTGACTGTTGTAGTGGTTTGGTAATCGTGGCGTAGCCATAATATTCCTTAATTGATTTGGTTGTTGTGTCTAAATGTTTGCAATAACCATACTTCAAAAAAGTAACCCAAGTAAATTACCTACCATTTCATTGACATCTACATCATACAAGTCTGAGATATACAGTTTAATACTAATGTTTGATGGTCCTAAAGGCTCAGAATCTAAAAAAATATATATAATAAAAAGATCTGAATTTAAATGGTAGCTTAGAAGCATACAATTCTAACAGAAGGTATCTATCAAATATTCTTATAATGTACACCCATCTACCAGCTCATATAGTTAATTGCTTTATCTCTTTGTTGCTTACTTCTTTGTTGTTATTCTAGAAATTGTCAATCAAATGTGGATCCTACAGAATTAAACATATCTGAGGGAGACTTTAAATGCTTTATTAATTAGTATCAATCGTTTGTTTTTTACACACTATTTACTTCTATTCGACACACACAACTCAAATTACGATTGGCACAGCTTATTCAACGCATTTTTTCAAAAAGAATTGAAAACGCAGGAACAATTATTTGTTGGTCAATTTTACAAAGACTTGCTTTATCACCAGTGAGTCTAAGAAACAGAACAAATAATACAGGCCTATACACATGCTCAACCGTCTTACAGCCAAAGGACAAGAGCCACGAATCCCCATATTTGGCCCTACAAATACGTAAATATCAAAATTGGTTTGTTTTACTCTAAAATTTGTGTTTTATACCTGGATAGCAGTGCTAAATGAGAAATGATTTGTTTTTGATGTATTGGTCAATTCAATAGCAACCTGACGCTTCAAAAATAGTCTTAATTAGCGATTTTTCACTTTTAGGCAAAAATAGCATGTTTTAAATCACTATTGTGTTTTTCTATGTGGCGCCACCACTCGCCCATCGAAACTTTGGTTGAAAAATAAACAATCTAAAGTTTTTGTAAAAGTTTTTACAAAAATATTGATGGGCCAGGGGTGGCGCCACTGTAATTTCACAAATAACTAAGAAGAAAATGCCAAAATTCTGCTGAAATTATCATATTTTCAATTTCAGTGCCACAATATGACGTCATTGCAACATCATAATTACAGAAAACTTTTAAATTGGTTTTGTTTTGTAACAAGCAATTATTCTAGACTAATTACCCACCATAGTCGTATCTGAAAAATGGAATTGAAAATATGACCTGATTAAGCACAAAAAAGGGCAGTTCGTGAACCTACTCCTTTGTAGCTTGTTGACGTGTTTTTTTAGCAAACTTTCAGCATTGAAATTGACACTAATTGTTCACCTTTTATTATGAACCCATTTATGTCATGGAAGCAAACAAATATGCCCCGAAAAGCGCATAGCTTGTCAGTGAAAGCCAATTAAGGATGATATTAGTGCTCAGTACCCTTGACGTTGTGTATGCCTGCTTGGCATACAATGTTATTGTGAAGTATACCCAGGTGTTTGAATGAGGTAATCCTTTCATTATTGTAATATATGAACTATCAGTTGTTTCCCTTGCTGTCACTGCTTGGTAAATCTAAAGACATCCCTTTCTAGGTGACTTTTGATTGCAGTCTTAAGATTTGGAAGGCAATATTCCCTGTGACAATGTCAAGATCCCTAGAGGGTCATTAAAACAAAGTAAAATGTTGTCTTCAGATCTACATTGTACCTTGCAGTTGCAGTAAGGAACAACTGATAAATCCATCTGACTATAATGACCTTGTCACCCTTTCAATTTGAGAAAGCTTTATCAATTTTGAACTTTAAACTTCTATAGACACAAACATAACAGAGTATCGACGTAGAATGAAGTTTGAAGTAAATTCATGAAATAAAGGTAATAACAAAACTACCGAACTTGAATGATCAATCTCATAGTCCAGAGAAAATGACAAAAACGAATCAGTCATACCGGAGAACTGGTGGATCGCAATGGTCCTGACTTGGTACAGGCATTTCAAACGAAATGGTGGGTTAAACCAGGTTTTATGGCGCCAAACCTCCCTCTTCCATTGCGATCTTAGGATCCGGTAATGACCATAGAACACAACATAGTTGTGAGACACAATAGGGATATTGAGGTGATCATCTCAGTACAGCAGACCAGTCAAACACTAATTAAAACAATTAACTATCATATCTTTTAACTCAATTTTGAACTTTTCTACTAGTGGCTGATAACGAAGAAAGAATTTTTTTAGTGATCGTATGAGACGTATTTTCTTATAGCCCTGCATCAAAAGTCGGTCACGAAGAAACCGGTGTCTGATCAAAAAATCTGTGAAATGTGTGCAAGCTCTTGCATATCGAATAAGTTGAGAAATATAAACACCGTATGCAGGAGAAGTAGGTATATTGCTCTGTAGATTAGGAAAATTAATAATTTGAAATTAAAATCGTCTCGTTTATCGTAATTTTTTGTACTGAGATGACCACCTGAGTCAAATTCGAGGTGCAAATCCAAGAAAGACGTGAAGCAATTAGATTCGGTGGTCTCTTTAATCTCCAATTCCGGAGGATATATTGAAGGAATCCAACTACCAAATGAAGTGTTATTGACAGAAAGGACATCATCAATATATCTGAATGTAAGATTAAATGACCTTGCCTCTTTCATCTTCTTGTTCTTTACGAGTCCCTGAAGAAATTCAGTCTCGTAAGAGTTTAAAAACAAATCGGCGGGGAGAGGAGCACAGTTTGTGCCCATTGGAATGCCGATTTGTTGTTGAAAAATCTCTCCTCCGAAGGTGACAAATATGTTGTCAATGAGGAAATGAGAAAAAAATATAAGAGTCAATAGAATACATGTATGTATTGATTGAAGTTAAAACCTGTTATGATTACAGTTATTGACAAAACATTTAACATGAATCTTCTTAAATAAAAAGACGGCAAATCTTTTTTTACAATTGTTTTCTATATACATACATTTATTATTTTTATTGAATTTGCGGTGTCTTTTTTGCACCCTTTCGTTTCAAACGAAAAGAAACCTAATCTTTTACATGTTTTAGCACAAAGTTGTTGGACAGTTGTCTCTTTTCTACGTATTAACTAAAACATATTGATCGTCTTCAAATTGACACTATAGCGGTTACATTATATCATTAAAAGGGCCATGAGAAACGGAGTGACCCCCTCTATCAGGGTTTTGATCAAGCACACTGTCAAGTATCTAATGAAACGCACTCATACAAGAAAGAAGCTGTACATGGACCATAAATCTATCACATTCTTTTATATTTCTACAGTTTCAGTCAAAAGCATAGAATATATGAATAGTTACATGCCTTATTTACAAATATATATTTTATATATCAAACATTTAGGGCTGTAAAGATTTGTCTAGCAGATATTTATTTAGAATAACAATATATAAATGTATTTTTTGGATGGTCTATTTATAGCTATCATATAGCTATAAATAGACCATGCATAAATATCACAAGGCTATGGAATTTATCAAAATTCTGATGAAAGAAGCAGAGGTACCAATGGGGTATCCGAATATCAAAAGTCCGAAAGGGCAGATACAAAACCAGTAAACACCAACAGGAACGGGACAAAAACAGACAACATGTAAAACATGGAAGCACAAAAAAACTGAATATCAATCAACAACGCGAACTCCAGTCGAAACAAGAGTGAACTCAGGTGCTCAGGAGGAGTAAGCAGTTCCTGCTTGCTGTAGCACACCCGTCGCGTTGCCAATAGTCCATTCAGCGTGTCAAATCCGGTGAAGGAAGACAAAACAACACCCTATGACAAACCAACATCTTAACTCATCTGACAGATCGAAATCCCATATTTGTCTATAAGTGCATGATGTCTTCCGTAAAATTTCTTGAGTGAAGACAGCAACCGAGGAGCAACATAACCCTGTGTGAGCAATTTTTGCGTCAGACGTGTTGCTCTGCTAAGGAAATCGATGTAAGTCCCGCACGCTCTAGAGTAACGAATCAATTGAGATACGTAAACTCCATAAGCTGGAGCGGACGGAATGTTGCTACACAAGAAGGGAAAGTTGACGATTGGAAAGTTGAAGTCATCATGTTTGTCATAGAGCCTTGCTGAGAGTCTTCCTTGTGAGTCAATTTCTAGATATAGATCTAGAAATCCGTGTATACATTCAAATTAATAGCTCTGTAATTAGAAACCTTGCGACGCTTAATACATTGTGTTAGCAGAATAAGTTGTAATAATTGTACTTCACAGGGAAAAGTAACACTACCCAAAACGAAAGCTCTTCTTTGAGGAGCCTAGGATGGTGAAGTGGTTACAACCTCTGTTCTGTTAGCTAGGCGCATACGCCATAGATGTCCCAAAATCTGTTTGTCAGATGATTTTCAGGGTTGAAATTTCAGTAACATTGTTTGATTATATACTAGACGTTCAAATGTATTTTTTGAATATATTAAAGAAGATTTTTCTTTTAGCATTAGTACCTTTTGCATAAATTCCCGGAAGAATTCGTTTGTCGTAATTGGTCAGTAGTCCATCTAAAATTTGTTTCCTGTTAATACAAAATACTGTTAATTTATATTTTATAACATTTTTCTAAAAATTGAAAATAGATTAACAAATAATAGCCTCTGATGTGACCTGTTAATCCTTGTATGACAGACAGTATACTTCTACTTGTAGACATAAAAAATGCAAAAACATTCAATTTGATAATAACTTTAACTAAAAAAAGTCCTTACTAAAGCATGCGCAGTCGTCGTTTCAATGATTTAATTGACTTGATTTTCATCTTAAATCGAGTACAAATTTTAAATTAACAGTTGCAAAACAAATCCTTCCAATAACAAAAGTACTTTTATGAAAAAAAATGACTAAATTAACCAAACGACTTTCTGAGTTGGAACCGTATCGTTAAGTCTTAACATTACAAGATCTGTAACTTTTACTTACTTGAGCGATTCCGACCAAGACCTGGAAATGCAGACACACAAAATCGGAACGAAAAGCATTGATACCATCTCTAGGTCTAGATGAGTAAAAATATGACCCTTTATTTAGATCGGGACATTCGAGGAAACAAGTGCAATATCACAATATGCAAAACTTCCTCGTGTATTGTGTAAAAAATATTTACTTAGCGCACATATCACTTGTTCAATGAGACATGTTGCAAGTGAAAATGCTCTTCATGAATAATATATTATATTTTTGTAACATTTAATGAAACTATGTATTAGATCATTAATATAAAAGATCATACGGGTGCAGATTGTTTTCCGTTTTCTCCCATGAAACTTGTCATTTGGCTGTGTTCTTTTTGAAGACATTTTATCTGATCATGTTATAATGAATAATTTTAAACAATATTGTGGAAGTGGGACCTTAAGATAGCACAGTTCCAAAATTTTCAAAAAGGATGTTTTTTCCTCGATATGCAAACCAAAAACTTAATTTTCTTATCTCTGTTATTTCCTGGAAAATACTATGACCTTAAAAGCTATGGTGTTTTCCACGTTTTTTTTTACTTTTAGAGGTTGAAACTGAATTCATCTTATCATTTTATTGTTTTATGCTCTTCATAATCATATAGTGTTTGGCATTTTCAATATTTTTGGTAGAGCGCCTCTGATGAGTCTTGAATAGACGAAACGCGCGTCAGGCGTAGCAAAATTTATTGTCTGGAACTTTGTTGTCATTTTTATTCCTGCTTCTTTTGCATGATTACAAAATCCTTTGATTATAATTTAAAAAGACTGAATATTACTGCCAACAGGACTACACAAAACAGTCATAAATTATAAATTTAATTCTGTAACAAAAGAGTTAAGACATCAAACAAATTTTGTTTTGTGTGATGGCTGTTAAAAGAGTTGCAAATCACTAACATGCACGGAGGACAGGAGCCTCTATTCACTACACATCGAATGATTGAAAAACACCACATTTCCATTTTTGTATGTCTTTTCTATGACTGTCACAGTTAAATTTGGTTATATGTGTATGGTTTTTTATAGATTAAAATGTGTTACCTTACTAGAACATTTCACAAAATATCCATCACCAGGAAGAATTTACTAAAGAGTTGAATGCAAAATTTTTTTTTTTATTTTAATAATTGCTTTAAGTAATATGGAAGTTTTTTATAACATAAATTTTATAACGTTCAATTAACAATATTATTTCCTAACGTAATGTTTTAAGTGTGTTAGTTTAAACATATTTATTTATCCTGGATTGGGAAACAAGCTTGATGCTTATATAAATCCCTCTCCAGCTAGCAGATTGCGAGTGTGGTCTTTATAGCGGCCCCCATTGAGCCTACTTTTATCGAAATCTACAAAGGGGTCTTTAACGTGCATGGGGTATTGCTCTCCGCATACACGGGACAACCTTTTTTCGTCCCTTCCGAAGGACTAGCATCGTTCCTTGAGACCATCCTCGCAAATGGTGTCAAGAGAGAGTCGGAAAATTGGTTAATGACATTTTCACCCCGGACGAGGATCGAACCACGAACCTCGGTGTTAGTAGCCCGACGCGTTAACCACTACACCACCGGCTCTCTTCATAACCATTAACATCTATATAGATAACAAACTGTGTTCACTTGATCAATTACACTCTAAAAATCAAAATCAGTTCGGCATAGGTTTGCTACATTTTGTACTTTGAACCTACCATTTAACTTCAAGAAAAAAAGAAAAAATGAATTTGATTTATTTTGTGAAAAAAAAATATTTTGGTCCCTTGTTGGTTTCTCTATAATACATGTATACTTGATTCTACCACCAGATGTATGACAAAATTTTAAAGTCAGATCCGAAGACAAGTAGTAGCTTTTCAAAACAACTTATTGTCTCTCAGCGATATCATAATGTAAGTTTATGGAGTAAGTTATACAAAATGTCAGTCCTTTTTTCTAATGCATTTTGTTGATTGAAAATTTTAGGCGAAGTCAATTTTTTTTAAACTAGAAACTATTTTTATTATCTAGCTAGGTTTAACAATACAGAATATTCGGACATAACTTTGAAAATACAGAGAATTGTGCAGTTCCATGAAATGATAACAGAGGATAATGCTGACATATTCCATATGAATTTGATGGGTGGTCAGTTCTTAGCTGTTACGGGTTTAAGGTACTCGAAACAATTTCATTCTCAGCAGACAAGAAGCGGAACTGCCCCACTTTAAGGTTTCTGGATTTGTCTCTGTTTCAATTTATGTTGCAGGTATAATTAACTTTCCAAAAATTCTAATTTGTGTACATGCTATATACAAAGTTTGATTAATTTGGTTGAATCATTTCATGGTAGTAGGAGGAAACCTTGATAAATGATGATTTCTGGAACATTATAAGTTCAAATGGCCATAGCTTCTACAAAATCTAACTGATAACAATATTATGTCTGATTTTCCTACAGTAATTAAACTACATATGGTGTAAATGACACTTATAACGTTTCATTAAATATATAAAAAAAATAGAAAAACTGTGAGCCGCAGAACACAAATAAATACCCCTCATCCCCCAAAAAATTAATCAGATAAAATTTAGAATAAGAGATGCACATCTACATTATGTCACAAAGATTGTGCGTAGGTTTCATGAAAATCCATCAAGGGGGTTTGGAGGAGTTGCATATAAGAGATGGGCACCCCCATGTAGTCGAATGGCTGAGTCCATGTATTGCTATGGGAAACCCCAAAATCATTCTGATCAAACTTTCAAATAGTAGGTGCACATCTATATTATGTTACAAAGATTGTGTAAAAGTTTCATGACAATCCATCAAGGGGTTTAGGATGAGTTGTGGATAAGAGAAGGGTACCCTCATGTAGTCGAATGGCTAAGTCCATGTTTTGCTATGGGAAACCCCAAAAATCATTCTGATCAAATTTTAAAATAGTAGATGCACATTTACATTTTGTCACAACAATTGTGTGTAAGTTTCATGAAAATCCATTAAGGGGTTTAGGAGGAGTTGCGGAAAAGAGATGGGCACCCCCATGTAGTCAATTGCTAAGTCCATGTTTTGCTATAGGAAACCCCAATATCATTCTGATCAAATTTTAAAATAGTAGGTGCACATTTACATTATGTCACAAAGATTGTGTGGAAGTTTCATGAAAATCCATCAAGGGGTTTAGGAGGAGTTGCGGATAAGAGATGGGTACCCCATGTAGTCGAATGGCTAAGTCCATGTTTTGCTATGGGAAACCCCAAAAACCATTCTGATCAAATTTTAAAATAGTAAGTGCATATCTACATTATGTCACAACAATTGTGTGTAAGTTTCATGAAAATCCATCAAGGGGCTTAGGAGGAGTTGTGGATAAGAGATCGGTACCCCCCATGTAGGCGAATGGCTAAGTCCATATTTTGATATGGGAAACCCCAAAATCATTCTGATCAAACTGTAAAATAGTAGGTGCACATCTATATTATGTTACAAAGATTGTATAAAAGTTTCATGACAATCCATCAAGGGGTTTAGGATGAGTTGTGGATAAGAGATGGGTACCCTCATGTAGTCGAATGGCTAAGTCCATGTTTTGCTATGGGAAACCCCAAAAATCATTCTGATCAAATTTTAAAATAGTAGATGCACATTTACATTTTGTAACAACAATTGTGTGTAAGTTTCATGAAAATCCATTAAGGGGTTTAGGAGGAGTTGCGGAAAAGAGATGGGCACCCCCATGTAGTCAATTGCTAAGTCCATGTTTTGCTATAGGAAACCCCAAAATCATTCTGATCAAATTTTAAAATAGTAGGTGCACATCTACATTATGTCACAAAGATTGTGTGTAAGTTTCATGAAAATCCATCAAGGGGTTTAGGAGGAGTTGCGGATAAGAGATGGGTACCCCCATGTAGTCGAATGGCTAAGTCCATGTTTTGCTATGGGAAACCCCAAAAACCATTCTGATCAAATTTTAAAATAGTAAGTGCACATCTACATTATGTCACAACAATTGTGTGTAAGTTTCATGAAAATCCATCAAGGGGTTTAGGAGGAGTTGTGGATAAGAGATCGGTACCCCCCATGTAGGCGAATGGGTAAGTCCATGTTTTGATATGGGAAACTGCAAAAATCATTCTGATCAAATTTTAAAATAGTAAGTGCACATCTACATTATGTCACAAAGATTGTGTGTAAGTTTCATGAAAATCCACCAAGGGGTTTAGGAGGAGTTGCGGATAAGTGATGGGTACCCTGAAGTGTAACGGAAGGACGGACGGAAGGACGGACGGACACCCCTATCACTATATACCCCCCACTTTTGAATTGGGGGGTATAATAAAGGAAATAACAAAACTTTGAGGATCAATCTCAATGACCAAGAGAAAATATAAAACATGCAAGACATAAATTACCGGAAAATTGAAGATCGCAGTGGTCTTGCAGGCATTTCTAAAGAAATGGTGGGTTAATTTAATTCTGTTGAGTAGTGTTAGATCACATCAGAGGTTTAAGTTAGCAATGGACATGACAACCAAAGTTAGAGACTATATACTAAGGGGTTTCTTATTGTCGTGTTAAGGATACTCAATGGGGGTAACTATCTTATTTTCAGTACGTGGATGTGCGGCAGCTGGTCAGAAAATGATACCCTAATAAATACTAAGACTCTCTTGATTTTGATACCCAAATAATTAGTATAAATTATAAAATGAATGAGAAATATAAGAGATAAAATGCATACCAGAATTTATGGCAAAACATACCAGAATTTATAAAAAAAAGACATGTAAATATTCAGATGCTGTTATTTATTGCTTTGTAAACAAAATCGACACTTTATGCATGTGTCTAGTTTTCTAGTTAACAGGAATTTATATACCAGAATTAATACTTATCTACGTGTAATACTCAGAATAAATATCATATGTAAAATTAAAACAAGAAAATAAAAATGACAAACCAGATAAATTCCGAAAATTGTAAAGCTACTACCCGAATTCGTCGCACGTCCCTGTATACCAATATATAGAAAGTAATTCCCCGGTCGATACCCCCATTACATCATGAGGAACACAGGAAGTAGATGCCCGACTGACCTGAAAATGGTAAGCACGTTAAACCTGATCGAACTGAAGCTGTTTATAAAAGGACGGAGAATTTAAAACCTTTTCAGTTACAGAAGGAAGCAGAGGTACCAATGGAGCATCCGAATGTCAAAAGTCCGAAAGGGCGGAAACAAAACAAGTAAACACCAAAGAGAACAGGACGAAATAACAGACAACATTTAACATAAAAATACAAAAACCAACAGAATAGCAATCAACAACGCGATCTCCAGTCCTAACGATATTGAACTCAGATGCTCCGGAAAAATAAGCAGTTCCTACTTGCTAAAGCGTATTCGTTGCGCTACCCACCATCATTTTAGTGTCAAAACCGGTAAAAGAAGACAAAACTTAACCCTATAACAAACCAGCATGAGATTGAAATCCTATATTTGTCTATGAGCACATGATGCTTTCCGTAAAATTGCTTGAGTGAAGACAGCAATCGAGGACCATTTCTAGGTAAAATAATTAATACAAAAGACCATTCCATGTGAAAAATTCATTTTTGATTTATCAGATCAAAAGAAATATATAAGATGAAATCCTTGGCGATAATTTGTATGAGTGGATATGAGTTAAACATATAATCCCCTTCCAAAGACATGTTGTCCCGGGGCACAAAAATCACACACTAAACGATCAGAAATGCAATCTGAAAAATCGAAAGTGAACCCAGATGCCCCAATGGAGTATAAGCAGCTACCACTTGCCGTAACAAATTCATTGCTTAGGGTATGTAAAGGAAGAAAATAGAATTGAGTCAATAAAGATCAACATAAAATTATGTGCTTGTTGCCAGTAAGCCCGATGTACGTGCACTTCTGTTTGTAATTGGCCCGCTATTTTTACTGATACTGTCTTCAAATCACTTTGACACTAATGTTCACAAATTTGGTATATAACTTAACGAGGTACCATTTGAGAATATCGAACAGATAAATGTACATGTACAATATATACAGGAGGCTATAAATGTCAAGTCAAGTCAAATATTAGTAGTTAAGAGTTTTTTTTTGTAATTCCACAATATTTTCGGCTGTACTGGACGCAAGATGTGATTCAGACAGGTAGCTAATGTTAATTAAGCAAAGAGGTCAAAAGTGACTTAGTTTCAGATAACCAGACTGAGCTTTACAATAATATCACTAAAATAATTTTATTAAATTTGTAAGAAAGGCTTACTTGTATTTACATCATTAATATTTGTCACAAACTAAGTTTCAATTCAATAGAACAATCATTTGTAAAACCTTCATAAAACAGTTCGGCATTTTCATTTTTACTGAAGGTCGTGAAAGTGAAATTTCGTCTAACATACATGTATAAACCCGTTTAGTCAATTTTGCCTTTGCTGCAATCTTTCTATGATTATTTTGTATAAGTAGATTTATTAAAATAAACTTTAAAAATTCTGAGCAAGTTGGATCATTTCGACCCCAAAACATTTTCATTTTTCCCAAAAATTAGTTCGATTTTAAATGGAAAGATAACGTAAAAACGTTTTTCTAGACATTCAATCTCTTCAAATATTTTTTTTTTTTGTTATTAGAAAATATATTTTGCAATTTTTTACGTTAGATCTAATTAATAATATAGTTTCAAATTGCGTGGTCGTGGCTTATGGTAAGTTTTTAGGGCAAATTAAATAGCCCGATGTTGATTTGAGAATATGCTGTGTGCATCCTTTCAACATTTGTTTATTTCATGCAGCAGAGTTCCAGTTGAAGCTTTTTAATTTGATCGTAATTACCCGACCGATCGAAATATATCAAATTTCATCCTCTTCCGGAGTTTACCATGTTTACCGATACAGAAACTGAGTTTCGACAAATCGAGGTATCAGTAAAAGATTTGCCTAAAGTGATGAAAATCATACCTACCTTGAAGACGGGTCTGCGTACTCATATAAGAATATGTTATTTTTATACCCAATCAAAACACAGGCTTTTCTTCACTTTTGCAAGATTTTGAATTTTTTCCAATGAATTGATTGCTTTTTACTTGGTAGTCAAGGGCTTCCTTGGTATAGTAATGATTTTGGAGATATCCATTCGAGTTTTTTCCCAAAGACCGTGCTATAACCTATTCTATTGTGCATTCGCTCTCCGGTAGAAGTGTCTTTATTTTTTTGGTCAACGCTCGTCTTTCTTATCTATTTTAGTATAATCCCTTATTATTACTTGATTTGTTTATTTATTTCGTTTTAAATGATGATATAGTATTTGCTTTATTTTTCATAACCTTTTAAAAACTATATTTTGTGTATCACGTGACTTTAGTCTCCTGTGCGATGGGGAAATATATTTTAGCGGGAATATACAAATAAAGAATTTACAACCATTAATGCTTTATATAAAAGCTGAGATATTCAAACCAATGATTTTCTCAGATAAAAGTTGCCGAACAATACATGTAGTTATTTCGATTTCGTATCTTTGTAAGAAAGCGCGCTTCATACATAGATAAAGATATATTTAAATTCAGTAATTGCTTTCTTCTGTCGAAAAAATAAAAAAACAACAACACAAATTGCTTGCCTTCGTTCAAATGTGACTTCCAAGTACACGGTACCAACGGTACTTTGATTACTTTCTCCTGACATGTCATTAGCTTTCAATTCTTTATAATTGTCTCCACGGAGACGATTAATTAGTTCATTTTTTTCTTTATTGAGTACTATTCTCGTGTAACATGTACAGTTTCACTAAATTTATTTTATCACCAAAAAAAAAATACATACACGGTTTAAGATGAAATAAAAGTTAAAAAAAGTGACATGAGGTTCCGATGAACCTGAATCGCACACCTGACATGTTTGCCTGAAGTAAAGTTTATTAGGCAAAATCTATTTGACAAAAGTTCATCAGTTTAATAAGGGGGTCAGCTGACAATATGGTCTACGTAATGTAGTAATGATTTGTACGGAGTAATTCTTTTAGCAATTGAAACCTTTTAATAATTCTCTTTCCTTCAACATTCAAAGAAGAATAACCCCTAAAATGAACAGTATTACAATCCGGACCTTATTTCATATTTCATATTTTGTAGATCATGATGTGCGTAACAATATACAATTTACATTTCTGAAATAGCTCATACAGACTTTAAGATATTGAGCTTAAATCATTTTTGTATTAAGTGCAAAATTCATTAAAAAAACAGGAGCCTCAGGGCAATTACTCTTTCATGGGTTTTTGGATCTTCTTCAAAGTTTCAGGGATGGTTGATCTTGTATCGAGGTGCTGATCACTTTTGTTCTCAATCAGAATTTAAAAATCTGTCACCCTTTTTGAGTTATTAGAAAAAACTGCAATTTACCCCCATGTTCTATTTTTAGCCACAGGGGCCATGTTTTAAAACCAATCACAAATCCCCACATCAGTTCTATACACATAATTGTAATAAATACAGATGGGTCCAATACTAACCTGTATGCACACCAGACTTATAAAGCAGGCCAGAAGTCTGGTTCGAATTCAGGTCTGTTGATTTTGTGTGATCTGGTTTGGTTTGATTGAACCTAGGTCTGCTCTCAATTTCACTCCAAAAGCAAACTTTGCCCTAAGTCTGGTTCACTCTAACCTCAGGCAGACCAGACCTATCATAAAACTGACCATTCCTTTATTGGACCAGACTTAGAGCAGTCCAAACTTATGTCTGGTTAGCTCTAGGTCTGGTCCACTTTAGGTTCATTATTAAAAGCAGACCAGACCAAACTTAGGTCTGGTCCACTCTTGATTCACTATTAAAAGCAGACCAGACCAGACTTAGAGCAGACCAAACTTAGGTCTGGTCCACTCTTGGTTCACTATCAAAAGCAGACCAGACCGGACTCAGAGCAGACCAAACTTAGGTCTGGTCAAATCTTTGTTCACTATTGAAAGCAGACCAAACCTAGAGCAGACCAAACTTAGTTCTAGT
The DNA here is from genome assembly GCA_963971305.1 of Arcuatula senhousia. Lineage (NCBI taxonomy): Eukaryota > Metazoa > Mollusca > Bivalvia > Mytilida > Mytilidae > Arcuatula > Arcuatula senhousia. The sequence continues at coordinate 39,045,882 of OZ020312.1, forward strand.
CCATTCTTGGTTCACTATTGAAAGCAGACGAGACCAGATTAAGTGCAGACCAAACTAAAGTCCGGTCCGCTCTCGGTCTGCTTCACTCTTGGTTTATTATTAAAAGCATATCAGACCAGAGTTTTGACTGAGCCAGACTTGTGGTGAGGTCTAGATCTGCTTTTCAACCAAACAAAACCAAACCAAACCAGAAAAGTGGACCTAGGTCTGCTACCTGGTTTGATCAAGAGAACCAAACCAGACCAGAAAAGTGAACCACATTTCTGCTCTAAGTTCACCTTTGTACAGGTTAGGTTTGGTTTCATCTGTAACCATAATAAGTTTGGTTTCAATTGAACTTATGGTGTCAGAGGAGTTAACGTTTTCAATGTAATCAGGAAATGCTGTAAAATAGTCAATTTTGATGTTCTGAGGGGAATAACCCCAAAAAGGAAGGGTCATACAACGTTGACTCTTAACATATTTTGTACGTCTTGATGTGTTTATCAATATGCAATTTAAATTTCTAAAATATCTTATATAGTTGTTAAGATATTGAGCTAAACAGGTGTAAAATTTGCACACACAAAAATAAATCCTACATGGGCTGTTGGATTTTCTTCAAAATTTCAGGATAGGTAGATCTTGAAGTGCTGATTACTTCTATCCTGACCAGAATTTAGATATCTGTAGCCGTTTTTGAGTTATTTGCAAAAAACTGCAATTTACTCCTATGTTCTATTTTTAGCCAGGGCGGCCATGTTTTTCGACGATTCAAAAATTTCCACATCAGTTCTAAGCACCGAATGCTAATGAACAACCATACTAAGTTTGGTTGCAATTGGACTTATGGTGTCAGAGGAGTTAACTTTTTAAAAAAGTTTACGGACGACGGATAGACGACGGACGCCAAGTGATAACAAATGCTCACATGACCCTTTGGGTCAGGTGAGCTAATAACAAAAAAAGATTCAAAGGGTATGCACTCTTAACTGTAAACATGACCCACTAGTGCATTGACAATTGTCTCAAAACGCTTACTCTTCCGGAACACATGAGTTCACTCTTATTATGACTTGAGTTGTTGATTTTTGTTCGGTTGATTTGCGTTTTGTGATTCCTCGTCCTGTTCTTGTTCGTGTTAGTCGGTTTTGTCGTTGCCCTTTCGAACTTTTGACACCGAAACATTGGTGCCTCTTTGCTGCTTGCTTCATTTAAGATTAACAAAAACTAGACATAATTGAACAAAAACACGAAAAGACGTTATAAGATAAATGTATTTAATTCTTTGAAGACTGGAAGCCTTGCAGTCAATTTGCACTTTTCAGGCATAGTCGTGTTAGTCGGTTTTGTCGTTGCCCTTTCAGACTTTTGACACCTGAATATTGGTGCATCTTTGCTGCTTGCTTCATTTGAAATTAACAAAAACTAGACATAATTGAACTAAAACATGAAAAGACGTAATAAAATAAATGTATTTAATTCTTTGAAGACTGGAAGCCTTGCAGTCAATTTGAACTTTTCAGGCATACTTGTCTTTATGAGCCTGAATTGACTGTATAATGTGCATGGCATTTTGACTGCGCACTAACTTTAAGTCTGAGCATAGATGGGTCTTAAATTCTCGTTTTAGATATTTTAGAGCTATTTGTGACTGACATAACAATGTAAAGATAAGTCAGATAACATAGCGAAACTGGTGAAAATTAAATGATGAGGTATGGTTGTGTTTCAAAATTTGAGTAAAAAGGTGAATGATGATTAGCCTTATATGTTTCTTTTATAAATATTTGCGATGTTTTTCTTAATAGTTAACATAACATGGATATCCGTTACGTCTTCTTTGACAAACATTCCATGCAATGGGCCGTGCATGTTTAGTGAACCAACCACATAAGGATAAGCTTGTGGTAGCACAAACATCCAGACGAAGCCAATTTTTAAAATGGAGCTTCAACACAGCTGATATAATTAGGATTTTTTTTCTATCTTTGAGTAAATTTGTTTATAAAAGAAAGAATATTTCCGAAACTCGTTAAGAGCAACATTGTATATTCCTACTACTTCAACTCCCTTAGATAGCAATGGAAGAGGGAAGTTTGATCCCATTAAACCTGGTTCAACCCAACAGTTCTTTTGAAATGCCTGTACCAAGTCAGGACCATTGCGATTCACCTATTTCTCTAGTATATCTTTGCCTTGTTTTGTCTTTGCCTCTTGGATATGTGAGATCACCCCAGTTCAGTAGTTGACCAAGTCAGGACCATTGCGATTCACCTATTTCTCTAGTATATCTTTGCCTTGTTTTGTCTTTGCCTCTTGGATATGTGAGATCACCCCAGTTCAGTAGTTGAATGATTCCTTTATTCAAAGTGATACTTTCAGTTTCTTTTGGGATTTCTCAAAAGAGTCCGGAAATCAAAATTAACTAAAATCTTTTTCTGCATTGATGAAAGGTATTGGTCTTAACAAATTCGTTTTGCTTGTGTTCAGATTGTACATTCATTTTGATATGTGAGATTATCTTTAAGATATAACTCACGTGTATTTATTAAAGCGGCGATTAAATATTTCATTGAAATACAATAAAGAATAGACATTTATCCCATTCTCATTGTCTTTGTCATTTGTATAGATAAACCATTAATATTATTGTATCAAATTGTGCATTCCTGCAACACACGACTGTAATTTCCTTTATAACTTCCTCCCATATACGTGACCTCCTTACAAGTTCTAAAACTCGTAATCAAATCATAGTTGCTTATGAATAACCTTATTATGTCGATATCGTCTGAACTCGAGACAGCTTAATGACTTGCTTGTACTCGTAGCAATAAATAACTAGCGGAATATTTCAGATACATTTTAACAACACACTTGCAGACGATAGAGTTTGTGAAATTTGCCGAGAAATGAAATTGTGGAAGCTTGCTACATGTAAGAGCTCCTAGCAAAGAGCTCACAAACAATTCCGTTAATGGCTCGCAAAAAAATGATATCACTCGTGAATTTTGAACGTCGTAGTAACTCGTTAGATAATCTCGGGTAAAATATTACAAACCAGTTATCAGCATTTTGTGAAAAGTTTCTTACTTACATTATGTATTCTATATAATTATGTTAATAATTCATAGGATAATAAGGGGTGCCTATGTCATATACTTCTTGTTTTTAGTTTTAATGGGATGAAATTGGTGAGAATTGGTGAGATATTTTAGTTCAAATGAACACTTTGATTTAATACTACATCTTAGTCATTGTATTCCTCAAAAATCTAAAACCGTACTACCAACTGTACCAATAGCGTTACTTGTCATGCAGTTAGTGGGAAAGCAAGATCGCATGACGACACAACACTTAAAGTGCTGATGCCGGAGAGCTAGCGGATTTACCAACTCCACTAGCAGCGCTTATCATCATGGATGTTAAACCGAGAATATATTTATTGATTACCATTGAGTTGAACGGTTTTGTAGCAAAAATTACAATTGCCAGAAAATTGAGCTTCAATACCAACTCGTATGCGTTTTTGAGCCTGAAATCAAGTACAGAAACGATGGATATTAGAATTTGTAAACCGAAATTGTGAAAACTTTTTGTTCAAAAGCATTGCAAAAATGTTTTACTTGATTGGTATATTGATGTGAATTTGCATATTTCCTCACAATGGATAAAAAACACATTTCCATTGAATAAAAAACTTATCTTAAAGAATGCTTTATGCATCAATTCTTAGCTTGCTTTTTAAGCAAACTTAAACTGCTTATATGAATAAAGAGACGACAAAACGGAAAAAGTTAAGCAAACAAAGATACTTCCACGTGGTGTTTTAAAAAGGTACATTGTACCTCTTACATGTCTTATCGATACAACTTTGCATCATGTTTATATTTTGATAGTACTGAATGCATACTGCGTCTTCAAACTAATTCATCTCAATGTTAAAAGGATAGGTTGCGATAAGACCTCTTTTCAGCCCACCATCGAAGTCAAATAAAACTTAGTAAATCGTGATAAAAATGTAACGTTTGAAAGTTGAATGTTTGGCATTTTTTTAAAGTCTGAAGTATGTTAATTCATTCTATTTTTGGAAAATGCACAACTGCAAATGTTTTGAACAAAGTGTCTTTGGAAAAGTGACGACACTAAATGATAAATATCCTTTTACAGAAGTATAATCATGCATATGAAAAATATTTGTTTTAATAACTTGTATTACTTAATCAGAGTTTCAAGGTAGGTCCGGGTGCAAGACATACTAGAAAATAAAAATATGATAATTTAAAGTCTCGTAGTCAATAACTTAATAATATTATATTAGTCTCTTTGTTTTCTTCGATGTTTTAAAGAATAAAACAATTCAAATTCAAAACTGAGGTGAATCGGATAAATCTTTATTATAATTGTTAAAATCTGTCTTTCACCTAAAAATAAAAGATAGCTGCATGCAGTTTATAGCACAACACAGCGTTATATACAAAGGTAAAACAAAGCAAAATAGCGGTTTTATTGCTGTTCTTCATCCTTAAGTTGCAAGGAGGCCTTCAACGTGGAATGGACATCCACACCTCACTGCAAGATTAGGACGACTAATATCGATAAAGCTACACTTGTGTATTGATGTTCACAAGCGATGTGTATTCAACAAGGTACATAAAACTTTGAAGACATAAATCACAAAATTTCAACTTTATAAAGGTCTACCTTGAGAAATTTTATATTAAAGATAAAATAAACAAGACAAATGGTTCTGTTTTGAACACGGTTTTCCATTTTGTTCTTAAAGACATAGAACTTATCAATTTAACTTTTTTTTAATCAGAAAGATTAACACATATATGAAGAAAGACCCTTTAAAGCTTAACTTTACCAACATAAACGTAAATTTTTTGCAGCTTTATATATAAGAGTAGTGTTGTACATGCATAAATGGCTGCTACGGCTCAACCGTTATTCACATGGCTTTTACTACATGTAAACACTTCTAAGGCATGTAAATGTTCTACTAGATCTACTAAAATTAATTGTATATCAGGCAACAAAATTGAAAACACCTTTATAATACCATAATCGGATTCTGTGACAGCAAGCAAATTTGCGATAACGTATTATTAGAGGGGGTAATATTTCTTTGTTAAGAGAGATTATATGGTCAAGTGCAAAATTCCTGATACAGATAATATCATGAGAGCTTACAAGATATAATAAGCTTGTCCTGCATTCTGGATATCGCATTTTTGTGCAGTTTTCTCTCAAAACACTATCTGGTTAATTTGTTGAAATTTTAACTTTTACACTACACTCTTCATATAATATGAACTTCATTATCTACAAAAATCCAAACATAATTGTTTCTATGTCTTTGATATACAGAAGTACTAAAAGTTATTTGTTTATGAAAAAAAAACAATCATTGCTCTATATAATAAACATCTATCAAACTTTTCATTTTCACTTTTTAGATAAACCAATATGGCGTTATCGCAACACATCCTTCGACAGCAGTATGGGTGCAATGCTTTGAAAATAAATTTCTTTTATCAAGAGGGTACATTCAATTTGGCTAAAGTTTTTATCTGTTTGGGTAATTTTTGTCAAGTTTAACCAGGTAAATTTGAAAAATAAATGCGAAAGTATGCCAAACTACCAAAACTGCTGTTCTGTTAGTAGACATTAGAACTAGATAAAATGCTGTTTTGCGTTGTCTAAATGATTATTTTCATACCATTTCGTTGCTTGGTTGTTTGCTTGATGCATATATACTACTGTCCATAATTGATTAGTGTTTAAATTTTAATTCTTGAACAGGATATTAAGCTGCTGATTTACTTCTCATACATGACATAAATTAATAATTTGAAAACTATATATATTTGGGTTATTAAATAATGGACCGAACATTTATCAACATTTATCAATAACTTGATAAGAATATATGTTACTAAGTCCCAGATACTTCTGTTCTGTTTGGCTGCACGAATCTTTGCATGATGAAATGAATCTCAAAAAGTACTCTCGGGCGAAGTGTGTATTTATTTTAAGTCATTTATTCATCACAAATACAAAGCAATCGAAGGATTTCACAAAGTTGCTGTACAAAATTACAACGTACAAGAATGTCGTATTTCAACCTGTCTTTTCTAATGAAGAGGTGATCAAACAAGTATGATAATAAATTGTAATAGCAAAAGATAGATGGCAATAAAACCGGAAATGCAGGAACTAAACTGTTCACTCAATTGTACAACAAATAAATCGTTTATGGACATGATGTCAAACGAACATTCAGGCACAAATTTCCATTAATTTCACCAATGACATTTCATTCCTGGTATCCTTTGAAAGTTTTACGACAAATCTAGCATTTGGAAAGGAATAATCTCTCCAATTACGTTTAATTTGATACCCGCGGTACTCTGGCATTTCACCAGTCTGGCCAATACTAAATTCTAATTCGCTTTCTTGATGTGCTGGAAGTTCTTCGTCTACAGTAATTCTACATTCTCCATTCTCTCCAAAGGTTCCGGTGATGCTTTTTCCCTTAATGGAACATGTAGCCGGGACTTTCTGTATCGCAGTGTTAAAATGTCCTTGATTCTGTAAAACTTTTTTTCTACGCCCACGATTGTTTACATCTACATCTAGGTCAAAAACAACGGACAAAAGTCGGATGTCTCTCTCTGGCTTAACGTAAAAGGTTTCAAAGTAAACATATCTTATATTTGAAAAGGACAGAGGTTCGTATTCTGGAAATATCTTCCTTATCGGTATAACAGCAAGTTTAATTGAGAACCTAGGTTTCAGTCGGAAATTGTGAGGCCCAGTGTTACCTTTCATGGTTATTGCTTTGAACAACGAAAGTTGCTCGGCATCTGTCAATATTCCAGATGGAACAACTTTTTTTGTGAAATCATCAAGCTTCAGGCAAGGCAGAGCTATGGAGTACAAAATGTTCGGCAAAAGCATCTTCCGTTTATTGACTGATGTAATTTCAGTTTTATCATCGCTCAGTTTGGCTTCTGCCCATTTTAGAACAGCATTCAAAATATCTATTTCATCAATTTTTAAACTGTTACTTTTAAGGATTTCTTCTAAGTTTTCTTTCGAAAGTGTACAGAAATCTTTGCTTCCGAAAACTTGTTTTGCATGATCGTTAATGAATTGTAGTGATTGCTTCTCTAGTGCTTGTGTTGAAAATTTCCTAGCTTGTGTGAAGATGGTGCATGCACTTGATTCTGTAAGATTATCTTTAAGGAATAGTTCACATGTATTTATTAAAGATTGAACTTGATATTTTACTGCGGCATACAGTAAAGAGCAAACATTTGGTTCATCCACTTCTACTTGATCAGTATAAAAAAATCTAAAACATACAGTTACTATTATTATTACAACACTTTAATTTGTTTGAAAATAATTCATTTCTGCGAATAATTGTAAATAAAGGTAATAACAAAATTACCGAACTTAGAGAATCAATCTCAAATGTCCATAAGACGAGACAAAACAAGGAATACATAACATACCGGAAAAATCGAAGATCGCAATGGTCCTGACTTGGTACAGGCATTTCCAAAGAAATGGTTGGTTAAACCAGGTTTTAATTGATATTATAAATTGTAAATATTTTTATTGTAACGTTCTTGTTAATAAATGTACATATAAGATAACATATAAAGATACATGGTATAAAAATCATTTTTAGACCTTACATGTGTCATCATATTATATATTTTTGTAACATTTTTTTTAAACATAGGAAAATGCAGTAACAAAACGTTTAAATAAAGTTCATGTCTGGAAAAAAAATAATTACATCTCTAGTATTTGTTTTCACCAAGGTTATTTTTTTTTGTATGGACATTTCCATACAAACATGTTACGATGTGTTCATTTCAACAAAAATGGAAAAGGTTTCCCCTAAGCCTTTGCTTAAGTGCATACGATACAGTTACAGATGGATATTATGACGTCGTCGTTGCATACATATTTTGAGGTCATTAAAATAGCCAAAAAATATCAAGAAATGACTGAAAATTGCATTTTTTGCGAATAATTAAAATTGAGCGCGTTGACCGCTTATTTTTTTATGCCATTCTTTAAAAGCACAAAAAAAACCAACATAATGCAAAAATTTCAAAATTATTGCAATGGGCAGTCTTTTTTTCTATATTTTAAGTCACAAAATTTCTTTAAGATTTTCATAAAATAACCTTTAAACCAATTTATGGGTAAAACAAGAGTATTGCATTAAACAAATGGTGAAATAATAAACAAGTACATATCCTCTTCATTGTTAACAAAAGACAGATTAGAAAAATAACCAATGGTTCAAAATTTGTGCCATTTTCAATAATTTTCAAAATATTACACTTTTTCCAATTTTTTAGGAATGCATCTAATATTCATCATTAAATATTATAAACACAAATCCTTTAAGACATGGTTTTCTTTTCATATTTAAAATGCACATACTAAAATTAGCTTAATTGCAAATTTTAAGGCATTTGTCTATGGAGGATCTGCCCTTCATTGAATCGGACGAAGTCAACATCTCTTAGAACGATAAAGATTTAATAATGGCCAATAATTGATCATTAAGGTCCTGCCTTCTTCGTGAGCATCGAAAAAAATAAATTAAGATTCTTGTTTAATGCATTAATGTGCAATATTGAGACTGAGGTTGGAAAGTTGAATTTCCCACCATTTGCATTCTTGAAAATATAATTGTTAATAAAGGTAATAACAAAACTACCGAACCCGAATGACCAATCTCATAGTCGAGAGAAAATGACAAAAACGAACCAGCCACACCGGAGAATTGGTGGATCGCAATGGTCCTGACTTGGTACAAGCATTTCAAACGAAATGAAGGGTTAAACCAGGTTTTATGGCGCCAAACCTCCCTCTTCCATTGCGATCTTAGGATCCGGTAATGACCATAGAACACAACATAGTTGTGAGACACAACAGGGATATTGAGGTGATCATCTCAGTAAAGCAGACCAGTCAAACACTAATTAAAACAATTAACCACCATATCTTTTTACTCAATTTTTAACTTTTCTACTAGTGGATGATGACGAAGAAAGATTTTTTTAGGGATCGTGTGAGACGTATTTTCTTTTAGCCCTGCTCTAAAAGTCGGTCACGAAGAAATCGATGTCTGATAAAAAAAATCTGTGAAATGTGTGCAAGCTCAGGCATATCGAATAAGTTGTGAAATATAAACACCGTATGCAGGAGAAGTAGGTATATTGCTCTGTAGATTAGGAAAATTAATAATTTGAAAATTACAATCGTCTCTTTTATCGTAGATTTTGATACTGAGATGGCCACCTAGGTCAAATTCGAGGTGCAAATCCAAGAAAGACGTGAAGCAATTTGATTCGGTGGTCTCTTTAATCTCCAATTCTGAAGGATATATTGAAGGAATCCATCTACCAAAGATACAATGGGTCTAGCTGAAGTCACCCTGGTGTTTTCGAGGATTGATTTATTTATCTACTTATTTTGAAACTGTATAGGAAAATACTATTTTTAACCCGTTATAGATATTTTTTCAAGGAAGATAAATTCAATGGTTAGATTACAAAAAAAAACTAACCGCCAAGGATGAACATAAGTGTTAATGGATCGTAACCCTTGGCCTTCGAAGATATTTGATATCATAACCATTTTACATCTCCAATAACCATGAAATATAATGAAATTTAAGTACGTTATACTTAAATTTGGTTATCGCGGTAAGTACCTTTTGTTAATGTTTGTTAGTTTATAGGAATTACGTCGATGCGATTGTTACGTCACAAGGTCTAGGACGTCATTAGTTCATCGATTTTCTGGAAGACAAGATGAAAAATTGGTTGCAATACAATGCAGTCTTCCATGGTAGACGTATGTCGCCTATGTCTTTAAATAATATGGTTAAGGCTCCGCCTTTTTAGCGAGCATCGAAAATCTATATACCTTTTAAAAATAAATCCATGTGCTCGACCGGCTAAGTGTAACGTTAAGAAACTTTAAAAAAGGAATTAGGTAGTAGCAAAGTCTGACCCCACCCAACCAAAATCATGTGCAATTGAGAAAGTTGTTGTTAAAATATCTGAGATAAATTACTACTTATCAAAAATTCAATTATTTCCTGTAACATTCTGGGACGACATTTAGCGGGAACGAAATTATCCCTTTTATGGATTACGTGACGTCATTTCCTTGTCAGAGTATATTTCGCGCTTCTTCAGCAGACCAAAACAACATTCAGATTCTGTCAGGTTTTGTGAGATTTTCTGAGTATTAGTGTTTTATTTGAGGCATTGGTAACAGAAGGTACATTAAGAAACCTGGCGGAAAAAACGGTAAAGTAAAAATATTATGCAGGATTGAGGAAAGTGAGTGAAACTCACAGGATGGGACTCTTCTTTAATTTTAAGGTTATAACCTTTTATTTATTAATATGATGCAGGTTAAACCTGTGACGCTCCCGAAGTTTGAACGTATCCTTAAATATTTTACAAGCTAAAATAAGTTTTCAAATGTTTATTGGGCAATTAATTGAAACAAATTCTTATTCGAAAATAAAAACCAACTAGCTTTTCTTGTGGGTCCTGTGTACGCTTAATGACGTCAGAAATTTTCAAAGAAAAAAGCGTTAAAAAGACACAGAAACTCCGGGAAACCGCGCGTGCTTAACCGGACGTTGAAGGAAAATTGAGCCCAAAGTACAACTAGAATATTGATATTTCTACCATTATCGCTCCCTTCGGGAGCGTATTATGAATATATTTTATTCAGTAAATTTATGTATTTCTTTATCTTACTTAATTAGAATTTAAGAAAGCTTGGTCAGTATCATGCATTTGGTATGATTAGTCAATGGGACATTGCCAAAAGCTAGCTCGGTAATTTCCGGAAAATCGTTTTTCAGCGGAAAAGACTTAATGGTGTTTAAATAAAAATCTGTGTGTAAAAATAAACAAGTGGATGAATCTGGGTTTTATCCCTGTTTTTGAATTTTTAATTTTTATTTTTGCATAACAGATTATGATGTATTCTTTATAAGCCGAGAGGGTTGATTGTTTTACTTGCTCCGTGCCTATTATTTTTTTCACTCCGTAAAAGTAAACCTGTTCCGGTTTTATCGTCAGTATATTTCTGGCACATCTCAAAACATGCACAATGCCGTAGGGCTCGCATCTGCGATGCTCGCTATTAGGTAAACAGTAGATGAGTTACGGGCATAAAATCGATTTACACCATATAGTACTAAAGGAAAAAGCTAAATGCCAAATATCAAGAAGTTGTGAAAGTAGTTGCTCCGAAAATTGAACAAAAATGTGACGCTGCAGGACAACAACGGCGCAGGACGACACAATACGACGGATGGGGGGGTCACGGATTGTGCCAATGCAACCCGAAAAGGTCGCTTCTGCAACACGTTGCAGAAGACATAATTACATATTACATACATGAGGGTCGGTAGGGTCTTTTACGAGAGAGCTGGAAAGGCTTGTTTTTACACGGGGAATTCGGTATATTACCCACAAAACTCGGGGAGTTCGGGATATTTACTACGTTTTTTCTGCTCTATTAATTAACCGGGAGTGCGTGATTTAGTTTTTTTTTTTTCGATTGTATTTCATTTACAAACTTCGTTTACATGTACACATGCGAAAAATATTGGTCACAATTAAAACAAGATATATTGTATACAACGCTTTACTTACTATTAGTTACGTTTTGATTTAAAAAGGCATGTAATCAATGTTAGTAAAGGGGGTCTTTCGGCTGGGCCTCAGCCGCTAAGCAGCTGCATTCCTTATTTACTTAAGTGGCGGTTGATAGTGAATATATTCACTGTCAATTTGGCATAATTCGCTGCTTCGTGAACTTAAAAAAAACATTTTAAGGGGTTTTGGTCTCTTCAACCGTGTATACCAAAGTAATCCAAAATTTCTTTGATTCAGCCATCTGTGTATCCCACGGTGGTTCTTAAGGGGTTTCGGTCTTAAATTTTATTCACCCGTGTATCCCACGGTGACGCCAAATTATTCTGCATATTTGTAATTGTATTGATTTCTGGTTGCCATTCACAATATTCGGTAACCATTTATCTGATCATTGAATGTTCACCCGGGTTAACCTGAGATCGTGAAGTCGGTGGTTATCGTTAACTCGGTTAGGCAAAATGTAAACAAACGAGAATTAACCAATGGAAAAAGAGAAATTTCGACTAAAATGTAGTCGTTAACGCGGTTAATGTTATCGTTCAACCCGGTTTGTTCCTTTTTACTGTTATCGTGAACCGCGAATTTGTATAATGTAATATGTAGCAAAAGCTTCTTTCTCTTATCAAATAGTGTTAGTTCAGATGTTTGAAACCTATGTAAGTGTAAAAAATTAACTTTTTGGTCTTTGAAATTAAGAGTATGTCTTTAACAGATTAAGGAAAGAAACCAAAAAGGGTAAATATAGGTAAACTTACCGGACTATAATAATATACATGTAAAATACTGTAGTAAGGTTGTCAACCATACGCAATTTACCACTCTCTCATTAATTACAGCCGGTGTTTGGGAAACTTGGGGTATATCATGCGTCCGATTATTTATTTCTGACCCTGTTCATGCTGTTAAAGTACTTTATAAATATTTATCTTACTTTTTTTAACTTAGTTTTCCATAACAACTGGGTTTAATTGTTTTGGTCGTGGTCCAAAATCTTGGAACTATATATAAACGGTATTGCAAATTGCAACTTCGAATTCGGATTAAATTTAAAAGCAAAAAAGGTTAACAAAATACTTAAACGGGCAGATACACGGACACGAATAAGTATCATTAACATAATAAACCAACAGCTTATTCAATATTGGCATTAAATACATGTGTAGTACAAATGTACAACCAATTAACTTTGTTTATAAAAAAAAATACACAATGTCAAGACATAGTGACCGCCTTTTTGTTATACAGGAAGTAGATCGAGAGCGACAGACCTAAAATCAATTCCAATGATATGGGACTGCATACTTACATGTATGCTACATACCAAATACCAAAATGCTGCGATAAGTAGTTGTTGAGTTAATTATTTTTTTACTTCGTTGAATCCAACAAAAAGAGGGACATTTGCGACCATTAATCATATCATTGACCTTTATAATTAATTCTCAATCTTATGGCAGTCGTTATGTACAGAATATTTAACATAAAAAAGGGATTCACTTGATTCCGAATCCGTGCGGTGCACGGGAGGCGAATAGGTCCACAAAGGCGCTAACCTTGTCGAAAGTAGTCCACTAAAGAGCGCTCAGAAACAACTGACATTGGATCCGTTCGCTTAGCCCATATAACGACTGGGATATGTGCCTAATATGGTTGAATGGGGCAGCCCTGTCATAATGAACACGGGAGTCATAATGTTATAATTCGGAAAACCTGACCGCAAACCATAGATGGTCAAGGTGAGTGGATAGGGCCTGTGGCTGATTCAGAAATTGTGAAAGGGCGCGCAATAAAAAAAGTCTTTGGGACCTCTTATCTAATACAATTTCTAACCAAATTTTCCTGTCAAACGGGAGGGCACGCGCCCGGCACGCCGGTCCTTAACACAGCTTTGATTAGTCATGCTTAATGCACGTAAAAGATCACGTTGAGGATCGCCAAGTGGTTCATCACATACAGGCTAAATTTTCCGCCCCTAACCACCTCGCCCTTTATCCTGTGGTCTTCAAAATTTACAGTTCTTTTGTTTTCCACCCAAACCCTTTTTTCTCGCTCAGTGTGTGTCGGTTCAACAAGGATTTAGTATTGTATTTTCGACAGATATGTGAACCTGGTTAAGGGTTGGCTATATCCCACTCTGTTAAGTGTTCAAACTAGTATATGCCCTCATTTTTGGACGGGTGCATGTAAGGGTTCTTATTTGTCAGTCACCATAGGTTAAAGATTCACATTATGCGATTTTTTTGGGGGGAAGAGTTTCGTTATTTTCTGGGTACATTGGCCTATGGTGCAGTGGGGGTACATTAGCCTGTCTTATGAGTTGGTACATTTCCTTCTCGTTTATGGTCGTACATTAGCCTTTTTGCATGGCATACTTGGGGCTGTGCTATGTATGCTTTGTCTTGAGTCACAATTCAATTCGTTGTTTTTTGTTAGTTCTTGTCCTGATTATGATTGAAATAATGTTGACTGAACATAAAACAAATAACAAACAAACAATCCTTGGCTCCGTGCGAAACAAAAAAAAACATTTGTGCAAAAGTATGCTGTTATAATCGTATACAAATACTTTCAGCGTGTAGGTCTATGATATTGATGTACTGGCAACGCAATAATGATAAACTATAAGTATTTCGACCGTTAAAACTGGTTTTAGTTTGTCATCGAATTAATGCTCGTTTGATTCAGTCCAGAAAAGCAAGAGGTATAGGTTGTACACGTTTTTTTTGTGATTTTAATTTTTTTTTTTATTTTGTTAGAATTTGTATATTGTATGAATCTGCACGCCCCGTTTATTATTTTATGGCGTGTTAACAACTATTAAGGAAATATCTTTTATGTATTTTTTAATGATCACAGAGAAAATGCTTCGTAAATCGTTAGTGTGCAAATCCGGGAATTCCGTTCCAAAACGTTCATTGTAAACCTTTTGTTATAGTTATCCCAACAGATGGGGTCATTAAAACATATGCAGTACGTTTTAAAATTAGAATTTACCGTTGAAGGCATACAATGTATGTAACCATGTTACGTTGACGATAACTTAAACCGAGTTAAACGATAACAGCTTTGATTTTTAACCGCGATTAACGACTACAATTTAGTCAAAATTTCTCTTTTCCCATTGGTCAATTCTCGTTTGTTTATATTTTGCCTAGCCGAGTTCACGATAACCACCGACTTCACGATCTCAGGTTAACCCGGGTGATGTTGATACTTTATGTTTATTATATATTATCTGAAAATATCATTTCTTTAGCCACCTGTGCATCCCAAGGTGGAATTTATTTTATTGATTATCTATTGATTATTTATTGATTATCTATATTTACATGATATATTATGATATATGAGAAATCATTCATATTTATTATTATAAATCCTTATTAAATCTGAGCCCCCCCCCCCCCCCGATAGTTATACATGGATATGCATTATTAGCTAGTGGCAATAAGACTAAGATGCTTGCTTAAAAGCAGGAAAAGTTGAAACTCATCACTGCATCATGTTCGTTTTATTTGTGTTTACGCAACAGAAATAACTGCATTAAACTCACCTCAGCATGAGCATGAATGTCGTTGCTTTAATATCAACTATTTCTACCACGGTTTTTTGCGGAAACTCTCCGTAAAACATGGCTTTAAAGACTGGACTCCTCATAGCTAAGACCATCTTGTGGGCAGGTATTGTTGAAATTTCCTCGGCATTAGGGAACGTAAATGACACATCCGACAATTCATCTGTTAGACAAATACGAGACAGACTGCTGAGAACAGTTTCCCGCTGGTCGTTTTTGTTGGCGTTAATGCATTGTGCCTGCATAGTGGCAGTTAGCTAGAAAAAAAAATTATAAATTCAAAACAAAATCATGTGCATAATGTAAGAACATAAATTGTTATTCCTTATAATTTTTTTGAATGGACATGGCTATAAAAATCACTCAATTTCTACAAAGCACATGTGTAGTTTTGCTTTAGGCTCATCTTTTGTAGTCTTCTAAAAGATGAGATAAAAGTGCACTTTGTACTCACCTCATATATTAAAAATCTAAGAAAAAAACATACATTTTTAAAAAATGTTTTTTATTATTAAACAGTAGTTGAAAATTCAAAATTTTCACATAAATATATGTTTTTGTTTAGCTCCTCGTTCACATACCACAAAGACCACCCTTGAACCACACATTTGAATGACAATGGTAGTTTATTGCAAAAACGCCTTTCACTCCTGCTTTAAAAAAATGATTTTTTTAAATCATCAAGTCAATTTATTATAGTTTCAATCCCTTAAACATGATTATTTGGTCATATTCGTTTTTGGATTGCTGAAATTTATACCTGATTGAAGAACCGACCGGCTATTAACATTATTAATTCAAACAAAAAATGCAAGAACCAAACAGGAATCAATGTGACAAAAGATAAACAAAAATATTGAAGACAACTTGTAGAAAACACAACATGAGATACATACAAACATCGAATGAAAGTGCAATCAGCTATGTGTTAGGTGCCCCGATATTGCAAGCAGCCCCTGTTTGTTGCAACACAACATAAAGTCGAGTGGTACACGATTGGAATCAATTTGGTGCAGGTCAAATCATGTAAAAAAGACATAACAAAACAAAAGACGAAAAACACATGATATTACTAGGTATCTTTGCAAATAAAAAAATATTTTACTTATCTATGACTCATGTTATTTTCTCGTATATTTTAGCTTACCTGGCCGAAGGCCATGTGAGCTTATGTCATCACTATACGTCCGTCCTCTTATGTCGACTGTTGTATGTAAACAATTTTCTGAAGTTACTGAACCAATTTGACTGAAACTTTATAGGATACAAGACATTTTGCTTGAAATAGAACAGGGGATAAAACAGCAGGGTTTTTTGGAAATAATTTGCATATTGTTCAGCTAAGTAAGCTCTTCCAAATGTTCTTTGGGCCGAAATCGTCAACTGACCCCTTTTAGGAGTTATGGCCCCTTAAATGCCAAAAATAGTGGTTTTAGCCTTATTGATTGTGATCGATTGAAGGTAGGGAAAAGGTTTTGCCTGCTTAAATGTTCAACTAATTGAGCTTTACAAAATTGTCCATTAGGTTAAAATGGTCAGATGACCCCTTATATGAGTTATGGCTCCTAAAAAGCCAATAATAGAGGTTCCGCCTTACAGATTGTGAACGATATAGAAAATAAGGAGAAGTGGAATAAGTGTATGCTACACAGCCCACAATCAAGCGGCAATTCAGGAAAACCATAATAATTGACAACCGCTAGCAGCCTTCAACACGCCAGTACGCGCTGCTTGCGGTGAGTAGATAGTAAAAAAGTTTCGCTTGCTTAAATGTCCAGCCTTTTGAGAACGATATTGTGCATTAGGTTCAAATAGTCAGATGTCCCCTGATAGGGGTTAACCTCTTAAACGCCAAAAATAGTGGTTAAAGCTTTTTAGTTTGTGAACAACAGGAGATAAGGGAAAGGTATTGCATACTTAATGTTCAGCTAGTTGAGCTCTGCTAAATTTTCCTTTGATTGAAATTGTCAGATGACCCCTTATGGGGTTATGGCCCCTTAAGCCCCAAATAGTTAGGGGCCTTAACTTGTAGATTGTGAACCATAAAAGATAGGAAAAGGGTAAAGCTCGCTTAAATGTTCAGGTGATTGAGCTCTTCAAATTTGTCTATTAGGTCGAAATTTTCAAATGACCATTATAGGAGTTACGGCCCTTAAATGCAAATAGTGCATGTGCGTGCGTACGTGCAAGCGTGTGTAATGATCTAAGGCAGGAGAGACAACTCGAGTGATTACAGTAGGCAGTTTAAAAAGAAAACATATGAAGAAATTACTTGAATCTTTTGGATATTAACAGATACATTGTTCACTCTCACATGTAGGAACATGCGTTTCGAGTTTATAAATGTTAACTACTTTCGAAAATATAATTTCTTGGTATTCTACAGCATAATCTCTTCCAGGTATTATTTAAAACGTGTATCAAGTGAAATAGTTATCGTATCTTTTCAGTTGGTTTGATTTCCGTTTGTTTTTGAAATATCAGTAATAATAAAATTGTTTACTCAATACGCATAAGAGGGGTAAAAACTATTGAAGCCAAAACGCATGTTACTAGGAGTGTTAATTACATACATGAAATTTTACATAAAAAGTATGTTATTTCAATTAAAGCTTGCAAAATACGAATTATGTACACCTAAATTAAAACCAAGTAAGAATCTTATTAAAATTATTAATGTTGTATTTTACTTACAGTCTAGTTATAGTAAAGCGTTTTATTGTCCTTTGCATGACCTACTTCACGATTTTTAGAAAATAAGGATGTTAAAATATACAGTTGGTATTGAATTTAAACCTTTTGAAAAAGAAGATAAAGTGTCTGACGTAAAAAAGAAGTCATGTGATCATTAATATGTGTTTTATTTGTCATTAAACCATTTTAATGACGTCATTCTATTGTTTAAAGTGTGGATTATTTTTTACGAATTCACTGCGCTGTCTATTGTTCATGATCAGTGTTCCATGAACTTTTCACGGTCCACTGATCACAAACCTTAAGGGCAAACACTTGGTTCAGATTACCGACCGGGAGTGATTAGTTTTCAAGAAATTTACCTTTTTAAAGGGTCACAAAAATGCATTGAATACAGGAATCAAGTTTTATTCAACTAAAAATAAATAAAATCACTTTTAGTTAACACAAAAAGTTAACAAAACATGAATTTATTCCATGCGTTCAAAGATTTCAAATTTCCGATGATGAAATACTCCATTTTGTCCGAAACGTAATCCATGTAATTGACGTTTTCAAAGCGTCTCAAAAGTCATCCTCGGAAACCCAGGGGTTCTTCATTCGCACACTCATTCATCGTGATGAATGAGTGTGCGAATGAAAAACCCCTGGGTTTCCGAGGATGCTCAAAAGTGTTCATGAAAAATTGTCTTAATAGTTGTCCAAACACATAAAACAATCCAGACATTATGAAAATTTTGCTCATTTATGATTTGCGACAATAGTGGTATGACATAAAAGTTCTTTGTTCTCGTCATAAAGATGTACATCTGTAGCGCTCCTTTTCAGCAAGGATCAGCAAGTGATTGGTAGTAAATCTAGAAAAAAAATAAAACAATTTTACTTCGAATAAAGAAATATAAGATGTGTGTAAATTGCAAATTTGTTAGTATGTTTTTTTTCTTCTACACGGTGATCGGCTATCGATAACCGCTGAAATCTCTAGACAGCCTAAAATTTACTCTGTGTGGGTTTTTTAACAAAGAAGACAATGAAAAAAATGGTACACAAAATGCTAGGATTAGACTTTTGTCTACCATTTTCTCGATTTCAAAATCGTTTAATCCTAAGGTTCTTCCTACCCCAGACATAGGTTGATCATTTAGTAATAATTTGGTTCCCCATTTTGATAATTCTTGTTTTATTGTTTTATGCTCTTCATAATCATATAGTGTTTGGCATTTTCAATATTTTTGGTAGAGCGCCTCTGATGAGTCTTGAATATCGCGTCAGGCGTAGCAAAATTTATGTCCATTTATTGTCTGGAACTTTGTTGTCATTTTTATTTCCCTTTTCGATGATAGAATTTATGCACGGGTATTTTTTTAACTGTCTTCAGAACTATCCAGTGTTAACAATAGCCGGTAGATGTAACGACCCGTGTTTTAATGAATGAGGAAAATAAATAATAAAGCAAATAATTATTCCTTGTCGAGTGATCATTGTAATTTGATTTTGTTTTTTACAGGTAAGCGTATACATTTTAAATCTGATAAAACCCACCGATTGTGCAAAAAATTGTGTCAATAAGTGCTCAATATGTTTCAATTTGCCGTCGTTTTGTTTTTCTTCAAATAGCAAGGTATTTCATAATTATTGGTACAGAAATTTCGAAATAATGCTGTTCACCATGTGTTTTTTTCTGACTTGAAAATGAATAATCCACTGCTTTATTTATAGATGTTTGCTGTGTTCATAGGCATTGGACTTAATCAAACTGATGGATATCTAATTAACTTTTTATGGAGTGTTTTGATTTTTTAAAGTCGAGTGAGAACGAGGCTCTAGACAATTTTTGCCGAAAATATGCACAAAACTATAATAAATTTTCAATTGAAAGGGGGATTCAAAACCCCGGAATTCCTGTTCTGGATCCACAACTAGAAGTGACCGATAATAAACATTAATAAATGTTTCAGTTGTAAAATCATTTAAGGTTCTTCTAAATGAAAAATGGCTGCCATGCATTGTCAATATAAAACTTTCAAAAAATACACAGCCTAAACGAAATAAGTTTTTTGCTAAAATTATATTGAAATGAATGTTTTACAATATTATCTAAAGCAAGCTAGAAATAATATCATATAAAAACTGTCCTAAAAGGTAAAATATTATATATTTGTAAGGGTGTGCTCGAATAGTAGGATAGTAATCAGACGCACCTTACATGTTTATGTAAATAAAATTAAATTAAGACTCATTGTGGGATTTTAAATGCTAGCTTGCTCTGGGTAATGGTAAGTTAAATCTAATTAGACAGGTTTTGAAAAAAAAATACATCATTTGCTCAATCTGTGTATTTTTTGAAAGTTTTGTATTGACAATGCATGGCAGCCATTTTTCATTTAGAAGAACCTTAAAGCAGCAAACATTTCAAATGTGTTTGACTTTATCAAAAGGGAAACATAAAAAACATGCATTTTTTAAAGAGTGGTTTTAGAATGTGTCAAAATGATATCCTTTGCATGGTAATTTTTAATTTCTACCCAAATTCTACGTTATTTAAAACATCTTACCTGTTGTTTGCTTCTGTATTTTATTCCCGAGAACGAGAAATAAATCCATTGTTGAAATTTTAAATAATCCATGATGAATTTCAAAATTTAAATCCTTTGACAAAAACACGACTAAATCCGCCTTGTCCATTATAAAACATGTTAAAAGTACTCACAATCTGCTCACGATAAAATTGAATAAGGCGGGAAAATTTATGAACATTATGAATGATCGGATGGGATGTCGGAACTAAGTTTTTTAAATAAGTTTTCATAAAATACAGATGCTATTAATGTTTAATCATATTTATACATTTATATATTGTTATCTCCGGTGTAAAATGGTTTAAGTAGGAGAATGTATGGTTTACTGTAGATTCGTAAAAATAATTCACTCGCGCCTAACGGCGCTCGTGAATTATTTTTTACGAATCTACAGTAAACCATACATTCTCCTATACATAGACCTGAAGTATTTAAATAAACCTCTGGCATTTTTACTAAAGAATTTAGCATGTTTAGTAGTACTAATTATTGTAAACCACATAAAAAATGTCTTTATTAATATTATTGGTAGTAAGCTGTGCCGTAAAACATGATCACCAAAGCTAAAAAGAGTGTTTAATAAGGTGGTAAACTATCGCTCCACACCCTTTAACAGCATATGAATTCTATGGTTTCAAAACATACTTCTTTATTGAAACTTACAAAAATAGGTCACATTCAATATATTACTTAAAAATCTTGAAAACTATAACAGATATTAAAAGATCAAGTTACATAATGTTAAGCTAATCAAGAAATTACCAAACTTGTCGTGGTTCAAAGTTGAAAGTTCATTTTTTCAAAGAGTTGCACCCCTTAGAACGTAAAATATTGATCTTTTTCAGCCTTTTCGCGTTAAAATGCACACTTTTTTAAACGTAATATTTTCCGAAGTGTGGCTATTTATTGGCATTATACATATATAGACGGGAATTTTCGGATTTTTGATTGGTTTTAAAATATTGTAATCAACATAGGGGAAAATATGACTTTAAAAAAGTGCAGATTTCAAAATTCTATAAGGCAAAAATGAACTGCATCTTAAAATTTTACTGGCCTGGTACGAGTAGATACATTGTGATTGATGCCTGAAGAAAAACACTACATAAGTGAAAGCACCACTAATCAACATTACCACCACAAAGCCACTAGAGCTTATCTGCATTGATTACCTGTCCCTAACACCATCCAAGGGAAGTCAGCAGGATATTTTCGTCGTGAAAGACCATTTCAATAGATATGCTCAGGCATTTCAAACGAGAAATCCGACTGCAAAGACAACAGCAGAAACGCTATTTAACTTATTCTTTGTATATATTGGTTTCCTGCAAGAACACAACACGATCAAGGACCATCATTCTAGTGTAAACTGATACAGGAGTTGTGCAAGTTAACTGGAACCACTACACCGTATCATCCAATCGGAATTGGTATGACATAACGGTTAAACGTACACTTCTATCGATGAAGCCGTGTCAGAAGACTAACTGGAAAGCCCATGTAGCACTATTAGAACAGGCTTACAACTGTACCCGCCTTGAGGCCACATGTCAGCCACCATATTTCCTTATGTCTGGAAGAGAACCTAAGTTACCGATCGACCTTGCATTTGGATAAGTACTTTAGTATCTGAGAAGGAGTTGGAACCACAGTCCAAGTATATTCAAAATTTGAGAGAGACTAGTGGAAGCTTACAAGTTGTTGTCGGAAGCAGCAGAGAGAGCACGAAGAAAGCAGAAAGAGCGATATGATTTAAAGACCAAAGGAGCAAGGATATAACTTGGAGATTGTGTTCTTGTTAAGAGAGTGTCATTCGATGGAAAACATAAGCTAGCTGATAAGATGAAAGATGATGTACATCGTACTTGATCAACCAAACACCGGTTTACACAGTTCAGCAAGAGAATGCAGAAGGAAAGAAAAGAACTCTCCATAGGAACCTACTTGTACTAGTCGTGTATATTTCTTTGAGAGAGTCGGATAAACCACAGCGACCTATACCAGCACCGAAAAAGAGATTGACACGGCAGACACCTACTGTACCGACATCGGCTGAGCCTGATGGGATTTCCACTGATAGTGAGGATATCAGATACACGTTTAAGGTATGCGTTTGAGTTCGATGTTACACAAGTACATGCCATACCAGAGATTCAAGACCAAGAAGATGATGTTGATGATCTGATTTGCATGGGGACGCCCAACCTGATTGGAAGTCAGGGATGACTCGGATACAGAAAGCGCTTCCGACCATGACAGATATGCAGAGCAGGATATACTCCCTGTTGATCAGACGGATATAAATATTCCCGTACCAGATAGAGTTTGTAATAATTATGAAATTCTACTAGGAAATTTCTACTGAAAACGTTGTTGATTGCAGTTTAGTTCTTTTTGTGATTGCTTTTTGTTATGTGTGTACTTCTTTATTGTGCCCCAACGACCACATGTTGGAGACATTTAGTTTTACTAATCTACGTCCGTTCCTCCTTATGAATTTTTAGCAAGTTTTTTTTTTTCGAGAAACTGTACATGAGAATAGATCAACGTTTTAACAACAACAGTATGAAACACAACATGCTAATATTGTAAACCATTGTATTTGACTTTCAGACCTGTCGGAATTAAAAACTTGCTGATTTGACCCTTATGCTGAGACATCTATGTCCCATATACATAGACCTGTTCCGTCTTTGTTTTTGTCTCGTCTTATTCGGGCTTGCAGAATTTATTTTAACACAAAGCAAGTCACATGTTTTGCATGTTGGTGAAAATTGTGTCAATTTGTTACAATATGAACATGACGAAGGTCATTTATTCATTAAAAGACCTGGTCACAAGTTCTCACTTACAACTTTGAAGTATATAAGTTGTTTAAGTACACGTGACAACGAACTAAATACACATGGGACAAGTGTACGCAACACAACATAAATAATTTGATAACTCTTTTAATATTCACCATGTAAAACATAGCAAATATTCTTTATTTGAAGTATATATAAATGGTGTTGCGCACAGCTCTGTTAAGTAATTGATATAATATAGAATGGATATGGTGAGCTGCAAAGTTAGAAAGGGGTGTCCGTGTGCCAATAGTGATGAAAATCATCTTTTTAAGGCCGTTGACACCGGAAAATCCAGCATGGGGTTGAGCTGGAATCGAAACCATACTCTGTCATCACAGACACCCCTTTCTAACTTTGCAGCTCACCATATCCATTTTTTATTATATCAATTCTTTATTTGACCTGTTCTTGTCGTAAAGGACGACAGTCACTCTAGTCAGAGAAATTTCTGCTACTGACAGATATTTAGTTATAGAAGCATTCATCGACTGCATGAGTACCAAGAAGGCTACTAGGGCTAGCCTTTCAGGAACTCTGAGGTTTTTCCTTTAAAAAATCATACGGAAAAGGCTATGTCGTTGTTACTACCTATTATAAAGAAAAAGGCAGTGATACCCCAATTAGGTCGTTTGTTTCCGTCGTTTCTATATTTACAAAAGCTCTTTGCAATGTACATACTTTCACTTTTCACTCGGGGGCTATATTCGGATTCTCAATCTTCGGATTTCCATCAAGACAATATGGCCGCGACCAGTAGATTATGTGTTCCGCTTCGGATTATATTTTAGTCAGTGTAGCATATCTTGCGTAGCTTTAGCGTAATGGATATTTCATTTTGGATTGCGAAAATTTACTTAATTGAATAAAGTTTAAGGGACAAAAATACTATTCGGACACCAAAAATAAGTTAAATCTTGCAAAAAAGTTGTACACAGCATCTTCGTTTTTCATGCTTTTATGTGGCGGTGTTTTAAAGCAACAATGCGATTCAACTAGATCATGTAGCGTACATGGCGTAGTCACTTTATCAGGTATGCATGTTTAAGCGTACTTTCTTATAAATTTTTGGCTGCAAAATATTAATTCATTGAATAAAGTTTATTATCACAGACAGAAATAGTGCTTATGCAAAATAGGTCAATCAGACACACACAATTCAAGCATTTTATTGATTTTTAGAAAATGACAAAATAGCCACATTGGGTCATTCGTCTGTCTTGATCTAGGTCATTTTAATAAGGATAATTAATTTTATCTATTTCTCACAAAGCTATTGCGGGATCCGGAAAAATAAACTTATTTGTCACAAGTTTGGTTGTTCGAAAATGTTATCAATGCTTGATACTTTTGTCGATTCACCACACAGAGACCAATGTCGCCACAACTACAAACGTGTCAGAAAATAATTTTAACTGTGCAAAACCACAGGGGCTTGGATTATAGAGTAGGGGGGGGCGACTTAAAAGTCAATATAAATGACCAGAATCCAAGCCCCTGTGTGCGGAACATGGATTGCAACGTTCGTGTATAAGTTTGCTTTAGTCTATATCATAAAGGAAGGGACAATCTTTGAATAGGTGACAATCAAAAATATTTGAGCGGCGGATCCGGGGGGGGGGGTCCGAGATTGGAATTTTCCACCTTTCCGACAAAAATTTCGCAAGTAACGTCTAGAACCACCCCCTTTTCGTCCTTCGTCCACAGCGGAATTTATGTGGACCAACCCCTTTCAAAAATTTCTGGATCTGGCCCCGTTTGAGTTATAATATAATTTATTGCTATTACACGTAAAAAATTTAAAGGCATGCATGTACATTGCAAATGTTCATGAAGAGATCTACAATTGGGTTTAAACTTATTTCATATAATATTATATACTTCAAAATCATAGGCTGATCTGACAAATGATAACCATTAAAGTAGACGATAATTAGATGTGGAATAATTGTATGCCACACAACCAACATAAAGAAACGTGAATTTTAAAAATCACAATGGAAAACAGCAAACAGTCTTCAGCATGACCATAAGTCGCTGCTTGCCGTCTTGCATTGGCCCAAGACTAAAAATACAAAAGAGGATGAGTCCAGTTTCCTTTTTGGTCACACTTAGAAAAAAGTCAAAATAACAATGTACAATTTTTTTTACATCTCCGCATGCTTGGAATGCAATTAAATGTTGAAAATAATAATATTATAAAACGAAAATTATAAAAATTTCTAGGCGCAAAATATATGTTTGATTTTCTTCTTCGGTATTCCCAGAATCCCGTTGGTAGCTTTTGTTCTCAGAATAATTCGAAGATTGAAACCTTTTTAAACTTTAACATTAAGCTGATTTAAAAGTATATATGAACAACAGACTGTGACATCTTTGATACAATGGAGACTTTTGTACAGCTCGATGAGCTGAAGGTTTAAGCAAGCAACAGCTTTTCTCTATCTGCAATAGTTTCCTATTTTCTCCACTAACATAACCAAACTTTGATGCAGTTATTTTAAACTAAATAGGAAATAGTACAATGCTTATACTGGATCTAAAAACGAATAATGTTTAGGATAAACACTTACATGACTTAGATTCATCGACATGGCTTAATTTAAGATCGATTTTATAGTATGTGTACAGCAAAGGCTACATATAGAATTCAACAATAAACCTTAGCAGGACCTAGAAATAATAAAGTCTTTTTTATGTTACTAAAGCAGACCTTTGCTTTTTGTGTCCATAGCGGCTCGCTAGGCAATATGCATTAGAGTCCACACTTGTTTGCGTTATAAAAAAATATTTTGAGTCTTTTCTGTTCATCTACAAAAAAAACGTTTCACATTGACCCATTTGTATGACGAATTGATTGAGTTTATGAAAAAAAAATGTTTAATTGCTATTTATCCTAAGATTGTTAGCAGAGTTTGTGAGGTCCGAATCAAGTTTCCTTACGATTTTTCTTGATTATTTGATTTCTTTGAAACGTGATAAAATATCATTAATCATACGCTATTTTGTCTATTAAAAACTTTTTATTCTTTAAGAACACCAAACGAATGACCTCAGCTTTTTTTAAAAGCTAATCTTGTGATATTAGACTTAGTATCAGTGCTATTTTTAAAATTATCGAGTGGACCTTATATTTATATGTATACTATCAAACTATTTTAAGTATCATTTATTTATGCTTAGATTGTATGGAAAGAGCGAAAGCGAAAAACGGTTGATTTCTGTGCCCCGATGTAGTTTATTGCTGTGCGCAAAATGACGTCGTCTGTTTTTTCTGCCTTTTTACTTAATTATTCTTACTTAAGGCTATGGAAGACAATCCAAACAGAAAATCTGGGGAGATGGACCTCATCGTAGAGGGAACTACCGCCATCTAAGGGAATTACAACCCCGAAAGAAAACCCGGCCCAACAGTGTGGAGGTTTAGCGTGGTGTTAACTGCTCCACCCTGTAAAAATCACATTAGTTACGGAAACTGCAAACCAGATAGAAACTCAACACGTGGAGAGTGATGATGGTCCTCCTAACAGAAATGGACCAATGACTGCTCAAAGCAGGACTAGGCCATCATTACTGAATCCAAAGCAATCTTGTTACATTGGGGCATGGAATGTGCGTACAATATACGAAGCAGGTAAAACTGCTCAAATAGAAAGGGAAATGAAAAGATACAACATTGAAATTCTTGGCGTAAGTGAAAGTAGATGGACTGGAAATGGCACGATAACAACTAACTCCAGAAACACCATCATCTATTCAGGAAGAGAAGACAACATCAACAGAGAAGGTGTAGCAATTATCATGACACCTCAGGCAAAGAAAAGTCTTACTAGAGATAATCGGAGAACCGACGTACGTATCTACGTATCGTTAAGTTGCCCTAAGAAGTCTAAAAACGACATAATCATTACCTCCCTTATGCCAGGTGTCTTATTGATCCGCACTAGATTTGAACATGTATTATAATCACATCTATGGTATAATGCATATGAACTCTCGTTTATCGTTGTTTATTTATTATTTATTTTATATACTTTATTATTAGTATTATTTTATTATTATTATTATTTGGTGTGGGGGGGGGTTAAATATGTTAAATTTTAAAATTAAAAAAAAACACCTTATAATTTAGCGATTCCTCTGTTTAAACCTTTGTTTTAATAAATATTCACCCAGCCCCAGGCTATCAATCTTTTATTCTGGAGGTTTTTTTTTTATTAATTCTTAAAAAAATTTCCACTGTTTTAATGAATAAAATTTATTGCAGAGTAACTTACTTTGTTGCGGAATGTGCGTTCATCTGCTAGTTTGTCAAACATATCTTTATTACCTTTTTTTGGAATTTTGTATCAAAAACCCCACGTATTGTAGTTAGTTAGTTAGTTAGTTATTGCTTTATTCCCATGCAGCACGATTTCGGCTATATCCGAGAGATGAACATGAAAGTGGTGATACAATGAACATGAAATGATGACTGATGAAGTGGGGGACACAAGGCCAATCGGGTAGGAGAGTTTTGACTGCCACTGGAAAAAGGAGTGATGGGTAATGACGGGAAATTTAGCCTCCTGCATGGGGATCCTACGGGTCCTACTCTTACCGAGACCTGCAGCAGGGTTTTTTAACGTGCGAGGAACGTGACATTTTTCCCAACACGGTGCACCACTATGATTTGCGGTCAGGTTTTCCGCATTATCGCCTGACGACCCCGCATCTCTCGATGTCAGGGCTGTCCCATTCAACCACATGGGGCACACATCCCAGTCGCTTTGTGGGCAAGGCGGCCTGACCTGATGTCAGGTTTCTGAGCGCTATTAAGTGGACTTTTACCGACAAGCTTATAGCGCTGCTGCGGGCCTATTCGCCACCCGGAACCCACACGGGGGCAACGTATAGTAAACTGGATTGTAAGTACTGAACATTTGTGTAGAAGAGGGGATTTTTACAAAAACAAATAAGTTAAACAGTAGCTACATGTACATTTGTAGAAAATTGTCTGTTAGACTGTCCAAAATAACCTCTTCCTATGCATCACAGTGGAATTTGAACATCTGGTATGAATTTAATAAAATCTTAAGCACATATTCGTACATTTAAGAGAGCGATCATTCGATTTTTATGGGGCTAATGGGGTAATCGATATGTTTTTCATCCAGCCTATTTATTATCTGAACCATCAAAGCCTGGATGTTTTGCGAGCTATTTTTGAATTTTAAAATATCAAATAAAAATTTTATAGCAAAAAAGACCATACTGCCCTTTTTAGCTCACCTGACCCGAAGGGTCATGTGAGCTATTGTCATCACTTGGCGTCCGTCGTCCGTCCGTCGTCCGTCGTCCGTCGTCCGTCGTCTGTCGTCCGTCGTCCGTCGTCCGTAAACTTTTTAAAACGTTAACTCCTCTGACACCATAAGTCCAATTGCAACCAAACTTGGTATGCTTGTTCATTAGCATTCGGTGCTTAGAACTGACGTGGGGATTTTTGATTCGTCGAAAAACATGGCCGCCATGGCTAAAAATAGAACATAGGGGTAAAATGCAGTTTTTTGCAAATAACTCAAAAACGGCTACAGATATCAAAATTCTGGCATAGGGTAAAAGTGATCAGCACCTCAAGATCTACCTACCCTGAAATTTTGAAGAAAATCCAAATACCCATGTAGGAGTTATTGCCCTTTTTGTGGATTTT
This sequence comes from Arcuatula senhousia, assembly GCA_963971305.1. Classification (NCBI taxonomy): domain Eukaryota; kingdom Metazoa; phylum Mollusca; class Bivalvia; order Mytilida; family Mytilidae; genus Arcuatula; species Arcuatula senhousia. Next base: position 39,074,975 of record OZ020312.1, read on the forward strand.
TTGCAAATTTTGCACCTTTTTAGCTCAATATCTTGAAAACTATACTAGATATTTGAGAAATTTAAATTGCATATTGTTAAGCACATCAAGATCTACAAAATATGTAAAGGGTCAACGTTGTAGGACCTTTCCTTTTAGGAGTTACTGCCCTTAGAACGTCGAAATTTAGCATTTTAACAGCATTTCCTCATTACATTGAAAACGTTAACTCCTCTGACACTTTAAGTCCAAATGGAACCAAACTTGGTATAGTTGTTTATTAGCATTAGCTGTATAGAACTGATGTGGGGATTTTTGATTGGTTGTAAAACATGGCCGCTGTGGCTAAAAATAGAACATAGAGGTAAATGGCAGTTTTTTGCAAATAACTCTAAAACGGTGACAGATTTCAAAATTTTGATTGGGAACAAAAGTGATCAGCACCTCAAGATCTACCAGCTCTGAATTTTTGAAGAAAATCTAACAACCAATGTAGGAGTTATTGCCCTTTTTGTGGATTTTTTGCAAATTTTGCACCTGTTTAGCTCAATATCTTGAAAACTATACTAGATATTTGAGAAATTTAAATTGCATATTGTTAAGCACATCAAGATCTACAAAATATGTAATAGGGTCAACGTTGTAGGACCTTTCCTTTTAGGAGTTATTGCCCTTAGAACGTCAAAATTGAGCATTTTAACAGCATTTCCTTATTACATTAAAAAACGTTAACTCCTCTGACACTTTAAGTCCAAATGGAACCAAACTTGGTATAGTTGTTTATTAGCATTAGGTGTATAAAACTGATGTGGGGATTTTTGATTGGTCGTAAAACATGGCCGCTGTGGCTAAAAATAGAACATAGGGGTAAATGGCAGTTTTTTTGCAAATAACTCTAAAACAGTGACAGATTTCAATATTTTGATTGGGAACAAAAGTGATCAGCACCTCAAGATCTACCAGCTCTGAAATTTTGAAGAAAATCCAACAACCCATGTAGGAGTTATTGCCCTTTTTGTGGATTTTTTGCAAATTTTGCACCTGTTTAGCTCAATATCTTGAAAACTATACAAGATATTTGAGAAATTTAAATTGCATATTGTTAAGCACATCAAGATCTACAAAATTTGTAACAGGGTCAACGTTGTAGGACCTTTCCTTTGAGGAGTTATTGCTCTTGGAACGTCAAAATTGAGCATTTTAACTGCATTTCCTTATATTGAAAATGTTAACTCCTCTGACACTTTAAGTCCAAATGGAACCAAACTTGGTATTATTGTTTATTATTATTAGGTGTATAGAACTGTTGTGGGGATTTTTGATTGGTTGTAAAATATGGCCGCTGTGGCTAAAAATAGAACATTAGGTTAAACTGCATTTTTTTGCAAATAACTCAAAAAGGGTGACAGATTTTTAGATTTTGATTGAGAACAAATGTGATCAGCACCTTTAGATCCACCATATTGTCAGATGACTCCCTTATTAATCTTATGACCCTTTCAACGTTAAATCTATTTTGCCTTATAACCTTTACTTCAGGCACATATGTCAGGTGAGCGATTCAGGCTCCTGGGAGCCTCTTGTTATATCAAAGCATTGTCCTGCATCTTTATTTTCCGATTGTTTGTTGTTGGCATACTGCTTTTTTTATTTCAAATTTTACCATACCACCCCCCCCCCCCCCCTCCAAAACAAAATCAAATGGTCGCTCCCTAAGTTACATGTGGTTTATTTCTACCTCAGGCACATTTTTGACTCATCTCAAACAAATTTCAAATTTTGTTTTCAATTTGGCATTTTTATGTCCCGCTTCGAAGAAGAGGAGGGTATACTGTTTTAACTATTATTCCTAGATTGCTGATATTTGGAAACAAGCTTGTTATGGCATGGTGTATTGTGGAAAACGTTTTTGGATTTATCGGACATTTTTAAAATTCCTGTTTATCGAAGACTTAAATTTTTTTCCGTCACACAAAATTAATTCTGCCCAGCTTTTAATTTACATATAACTTGGCTTGGCAACTATTATTCCTAGGTTGCTGATATTTGGAAACAAGCTTAATTGACATGGATATGATGTATTGTAGGATACTTTTTTGATCCATCGGATTTCTTAATTAATTGCAGTTGGAGTCGACATATGTGTTGTAGTGTCATGGTCATTTACTCCATATCCTTTCATCGATTATTCTACTTTCTATTCACCGAAAACTAATACAAAAAACTGTCGCACATTTCATTCACTTACATGAAAACTCAGCAACTCCTAGGTTACTGATAATTAGTAACAAGCTTGGTATTGACATGATTTATTGATACATTTTTGGATCCATCGAACATTTACTTCCTGTTTGTTGTAAATTTGAAACTAAACGCATTGCATATACGCAATTGTTGTGAAAGCGGGAGTATTACTGGTGAGCATTGGGTCACAGATTTATTGTTTCTTTTGGTTCATCGTTCTATGTTCTTTATATATAGTGTTTGGCTTTTTTCTTTTTGGTTACAGCGGAAATGATGAGACAAACCTTGCGTCAGTCGTAGCAAATGTTTTAGTTTGTATGTTTGTTGCAACTTTAATTCATTGTATTTACCATCTACTTCAGATATCTTAATGGATACACCACTGAACAAAAGTGAGGCAAAAACGGAAGTTTTAATAAAAACAAGTTTATATGACCACAGCAAAAGTCTTTTAATCTGTTACAAAATCATGCTGAAATGGGTTTCACAACAACTGTGCGAATCGTTTGAGTCCCCCTTCCTCTTAATTTCATCTATAAAAATAAAGAAATGTTGGGTATCATTTATTTTTTTTTATCCCCGAGCCCAACGGAGTTTGGGAGGGGATATAGCGTTTGGTTTGTTCGTTCATACGTTCGTTCGTACGTATGTACGTAATGGTATTTGTTTTGTCAATAACTTGGGAACTAAACATCATAGAGGGATGATATTTGATTAGTGGGTACATTTTTTATGGTAGTCAGAATCAGTACCATATTAAGTGGCCTTGACCTATATTTCCGCATGTATGACTTTGGTTAAAGTTTTGGTTAAAGTCCATATCCCAGCAACTGCAAGTGATAAAGCGATGATATTGGGTCAGTGGGTACATTTTGGACAGTAACCAACATCCGTACCAAAATTTGGTCACCTTGACCTACATTTTCCGCATGAACGACTCGGGTTTAAGTTTTGGTTTAGGTGCAAATCTCAGCAACTACAAGTGGTAGAGAAATGCTGTTGGGTCAGTGTGAACATCTTGGAAAGTAACCAACATCCGTACCCAAATTAGGTCACCTTGACCTACATTTTTCAGATTAATGATTCAGGTTTAAGTTTTGGTTAAGGCGCATATCTCGGCAATTCCAATAAGAAGAGGAATGACATTAGGAAAGTGGGTATATCTTGGATAGTAATTGACATCTGTTCCACTTACATTTTAATGTAATGAGCGAGGGGATTAGCTGTCGTGTGCGGCTGCTCCGTTTCCTTATTAGAATTATACCATTTATTGTCTGATAGTTGTAAGTAAGAATATATCCAAAGACATGTCGGCCCTATCAGACAGTCAAGAGGTTGAGATAAAATACATCTCTAGTTGGAGTTCATACCAACCCTTTCAAAAGGTTTAAATATGGACATGTAAGACATTGGAATATATAGATCTACATGTAACTCGAAAACTTACATGGGTTGTCGCCATTTTTAACCAAAAATTTGTAATTTGGGTCTAGTTGCTTGCTAATGAAAATCTTGTTGAGATCTGTTTTTTGTATTTTATGTGAGAATCCATGCATGTATTTATCCGCTTTTCGACCTTCATTTATATGCAGAAGAGCAATTCATCTAAAACAACCCATACTGGAAGTTCATACTTATTATTTAAAATCGACCCCTAATTTTTCAGTTGGTGATCATCTATTATAAACACAAATTAAAATTATCAAATCTAAAGCGGGCGTAAGTAAGACCATTAATTAGCTGAATCTGACCATGTAAATGCATATTTGAGGTATATATTAAAAATAAAACTTCAGTTTCTTTCTTAAAGAAAGTTAAAATTTCTTTGAGTGTCAAAAACTCTGATGACGTACACACCAAAGCAATGAAATTAGAATTATCCGTTAAAATTCCAAATTCTCTGATGTTATTGACCGATCTTGGGTCAAAATTGGGTTCTTGCTCGACATATATTGTTTTTAAAATTTTTGCTGTTCATGTTCGTATCTAGTGCATGTTTGGTATTTTCAATCTATCCGGCATCAATACTTAGATTGTTAACAAAGCAATGAAATTCTCCGTTTAAATTTCAAAATTGTCAAAATGCTAAGGTTCTTACTACCTACATAAGGGACAGGCCATCTAACTTCGAAGAATTTTTTTTTAAATAATATTTTTTGAAGGCATCGCGACAGAATTTTTTTCCCATTATTTTATGTAGCTGAAATCTTTCTTCAGAATATTTTTTTTTCTTATTTCTTACCATCTGCTTCCAAAATATCTTTCTATCAAAAATATTTTCCAAAATATTTTTTGGGGAAAATACCAAGCCCCCCTTTCAAATTAAATGGTCGGTTGTTGTTTTTTTAATAGTCCAAGTCCGGCATACATTTTTATTGGGGTTGCATTGATTTTAATGATTGGTATCGTCAATCTTTTGGATATATCGCATCTAATGAAACTTTGATAGATGAATAAAGGTAATTGCAAAATTACCGAGCTTGGAGGATCAATCTCATTGTCCAAGAGAAAAGACGAAACAAGGTAAAAATACCGAGACATTGAAGATTGCAATGGTCCTGACTTGGTACATGAGTTTTGAAAGGGGTCCGCCTATTGTCTTCTAAAGAGGGTTCCAGGCCATTTTCGCCTAAAATCTGCACGAAAATATTACAAAATTTTCAAAGGATAGGGTGTGTTTCGACCCCCCCCCCCCGGAATATCCTGTCTCTGGATCTTCCACAGCAGAAACTTTAACTACATATATTTAAAATGTTCCTGATATTTTTTTTTACATGAAATTATGATTTGAATTGAATTTTTATTTGAACGTGTAAAATAGGGATACAAAACATCGACTGAATTCGGATTGGTTGCTAGACAAAAAGCCGATCTTCAGTAAGATTTTTACTTGTAGGTAATAAAATGATGAATCTTCGAGGGCGGACAATATGATTTGTTTTTGTACTGCACATCATTACCCAACACCCTATTTAACAGATGGAGATGTTAACGGCTGATCAAGTTTTGATAAAAAAGTTGAAAAAGTCCAATGTTCTGGGAAAACTCCGAAATAACTAAAAGTATAAACCGAAAACAAAATATTTGCTTGGGCCCTCCCCCTTTTTTCTTCCTTCAAGTTTGAAAAATAAATCTTTTCGTGAGCAGTGTTCACAGTTTAGCCATATAAGGTATTATAATTAAAAGGGAGATAACAAGAATTTATGCCCGACTAATCGACATTAGAACGTAACAGGTAAACGGCTTTATGTCAACATTACTCACGATACGGCTCTTGTCCGATTATCTCTAATGAGTGGCTACCAATAAATGAGAGACTAATGACAGCAAGGTTCAATAGTAGACATGTAAAAACATCAATTATTGTCTGTTATGCTCCTACAAACGATGCGGAGGAAGAACGAAAAGACAACTTCTATGAACAACTTCAAACAGTCATAGATAGAGTCCCAGTACATGATATTCTTTTAATAATTGGAGACCTAAATGCTAAAGTAGGAAGCACAAATGAGGGAAGAGAAAGAGCTATGGGAAAGAATGGCTGTGGCACCATCAACGAAAATGGAGAACGATTAGCTGACCTATGTGAATTAAACAACTGTGTCATTGGTGGTACACTCTTTCAACATAAAGAAATACACAAGAAGACATGGGTATCACCAAATGGTAGGGACAGCAACCAAATAGACCACATCATTATAAATGGAAGGTGGAGACATTCCCTAGAAAATGTGGTTGTACGCCGAGGAGCAGATGTTGCTAGCGACCACCATCTTTTGTTAGCAAAAGTTAGAATCCATCTAAGAAAAAACCCAAACAAATCAGAAACATCAAGAAAAAGATATAATACAACTAAATTAAAAGACCCTGTCATACAGAAAAAGTTCTCCATCACATTGAGAAACAGATTTTAGACTCTGGCAGATGTAGGAGACGGACTAGAAAATGGTATAGAAAGTCAGTGGAAACATCTGAAAGATAACATCATAAAAACAAGTGAAGATATACTTGGCACTAAAACAAGATCAGACAAAGAATGGATACAGCTTGATACTTGGAGGCTTATTGATAAGAGAAAAGAATTGAAGCAGAAAAAGCAAAATGCAAGATCTGAAAGGCTGATTGCTAAATACACCAATGAATACTCCGAGAGTAATAAAGAAACAAAACGTAAACTAAGAAAAGACAAAAGAGAATATTTTGAAACAAAAGCAAATAAAGCTGAAGAAGCAGCCAAAAAAGGTCAACAAGGAGAAATTTTCAGAATAACAAAAGAATTGTCTGGAAAATTTAGTAGTGGCACTTCAGTTGTAAAAGATAAGAGTGGAAATAAAATAGCATTAGAAGAAAAACAGCTTGAAAGATGGGCAGAACATTTTAACGAAATTCTTAACAGACCAGTCCCAGAAACCCTACCAGAAATTAATGAGATCTTTGATGAAACATTTGAAATAGATGTAGATCCTCCAAAAAAGGAAGAAATCATGAAGGCCATAAAAAGTCTTAAAAACAACAAATCACCTGGAATCGATAACATTACTGCAGAAATGATAAAATCTGATTCAAAGTTTATAGCTGAAAAACTTGAAATGCTTTTCAATAAAATTTGGAGAAATGAAACACTACATCAGGATTGGTGTCAAGGCCTGATCATAAAGCTACCAAAGAAAGGAGATAAGACTGAATGCAACAACTGGCGGGGCATTACTTTGTTATCTGTGCCAAGTAAAATCTTCTGTAAGATTATATGTATGCGATTAAGCAGTCCGATAGACAGAAACATCAGGAAGGACAGGCAGGTTTCGGACGAGGAATAAGCTGCATTGATCATATATTCACCTTAAGAAATATAATGGAACAATGTAAAGAGTGGAACAGTAGAGTACACATAAGCTACATTGATTTTGAGAAAGCCTTTGATAGCATCCCTCGAGACAGTAGGAGCATATGGATGCCCAGAAAAACTTGTACACGTAATAAAATGTTTCTACAACAACTTCTCATGTAGTGTGAAACATAACAACAAGCTATCAAACTGGTTTAAGATATCAAGTGGAGTACGCCAATGATGCATTATGTCACCAATGCTCTTCTTAGTTGCCATAGACTGGGTAATGAGAAAAACAATTGGAAACAAACGTAGAGGAATTAGATGGACATTAACATCAATACTGGAAGATATTGACTTTGCCGACGACATACCTCTTTTGTCCTCAACATCAGACCTCCTACAAAAGAAAACAAACAACCTCCATATAAATGCAAAGCGGATTGGGCTTAACATAAATAAGAAGAAAACAAAGACAATGCAACTCCACCCTTCACCATCACCGATAAAACTAGCAGATGAAGATTTAGAAGAAGTGAACGACTTTACTTACCTTGGCAGTATTATCAGTAAAACAAATGCAACAGAAAAAGATATATTAAGCAGGCTACAAAAGGCTAGAACATCATTCCACCAGTTAAATAAAATTTGGAGATCTAGTAATATCAGGGAAAAAAACCAAAGTAAGATTATTCCAAAGCGACATCTTATCTACTCTGTTATATGGTTCAGAATGCTGGAGGTTAACACAAAAAGATAGCCAAAATTTGAAATTGCCTAAGAAAAAATCTGTAAGATCTACTGGCCAAAGAAGATAACAAACACCAATCTCTTTGAAAGAACAGGCCAGAAATGCATCATCACTACCATCAAACAGAAACAATTTAAATGGATAGGCCACATAATAAGAAAAGACAAAAATTCAATCACAAAAACAGCACTAAAATGGACACCAGCAGAGGGAAAGAGAAACAGAGGACGCCCAAGAGAAACATGGCGGCGGCACATCGACAGTGAGGTCAGAAAGATGGGAAAAACCTGGAAAGAGCTGGCGAAGATTGCAACAGACAGACCCAAATGGAGACAACTGGTTGCAGCCTTATGTGCCACCAGGCACGAAGAGGATAGGTAGGTAGGTACTTAATTATTTAATTATTACATATCCTGCATCATCGGCGATTTCAACAATAGATAGTAACAATTTAGTTTATTTAAGTTTTACTTGCATTTTTATGTTATAAGCTATTTTTTATCACAAAAAGTCATCAATTTATAAATAAAACACGGTTTTTTGAAAAATTACATAAATAAAACACCTGCAAATGAAAATAAATTGAACAAAGACTTTTCATCTTGCATTTAAGTATATATAGAATTTTATTGTTGATAAATAAAGTTAAATAATGCAAAGGTCCAAGACAGATCGATGAAATAAAAGAAGGTGTTAAAAATTTTCACCGCGAATGTATATTTCTGTGCTGATTTTCTACATGCGAATGTGTATTTCAGAGCCCGCGGAACTTTATTTGTGTGGTTGCGAATGTTTTGTTCTGGGCTATAAATACTTGGCGATAGAAAATCAGATCATTTTAAAACTAGATAAGTGTTCATTTACAATCCCTGTCTAAACCATTTAATGTTTTACTTATTCTATAAATTACAAAAAAAATAATATATAAAGCTCTTTTAAACAAAGCACGACAAAATTTATTTGTGATAAAATCTATATTTATACATGTATTGAGTATTTTTTGTATACTGTTAACCTGGGATATTTTTTTGCACCGTCTTTGCCTTTCCTGGTAGGACTACTGAGTTTTAGTTCACAGTTTTAAATTTGCACCGTAATCTTGTCCATTTAGACTACAATGGAGAACACATATCGCGCCGTGTATTTTTTCAATTTAGGTGCAGCAATGACAGCGCGAAATCGCAAAATAAAACTGTCTAGATAATTTCCTGGTTTACAGTAGTCGGTTTGTTTATGATAACTTTTCAAAATAACATTTCCGCACAACTAAACTAACAGATTTATACCCAATTTCAATAGACAATGGGGGTTCCAAAACATCATCAAAGTCAACAATGGATATTGTAAGTTTTTTTTCATCTGGTACAATGTATTTTTCATTTAAAATTGCATCTTCTGGTTTCAAATTAAATCTTTAATGTTTAAACTTGTCCTTTTCACATCCAATCTATAATTTGAATATTTACTTTTTCCTTCGGATGGTTATAGACAAAATGCAAATGTATCGTCGAATATGTCAGAAGAAAATTCACAATATTCGATTTTAAATTTATCCATTTTAATAGATTTCTGAAATTGAAAAAAAAAATCTTTCCATTATCAGCCACTAGTAGAAAAGTTCAAAATTGAGTTAAAAGATATGGTGGTTAATTGTTTTAATTAGTGTTTGACCTGTCTGCTGTACTGAGATGATCACCTCTATATCCCTATTGTGTCTCACAACTATGTTGTGTTCTATGGTCATTACCGGATCCTGAGATCGCAATGGAAGAGGGAGGTTTGGCGCCATAAAACCTGGTTTAACCCACCACTTCTTTGGAAGTGCCTATACCAATTCAGGACCATTGCGATCTTTAATTCTTCTGGTTTTGTGTTTCTCTCAAATAAAAATTACAACAAAGTTCCATAAAAGCTTTTTTTATTTTGTTCATGATAATTTTCATATCCTACATGTCCTATTATGTTCGATTTATAAAACCTAATTCCAAGAATATTTTACATTGTCACACTAATCTATGTAACTATATATATTTGCGCCATAAAACCTGGTTTAACCCATCATTTCATTTGAAATGCCTGTACCAAGTCAGGACCATTGCGATCCACCAATTCTCCGGTTTGACCGATTCGTTTTTGTCATTTTCTCTGGACTATGAGATTGATTATTCAAGTTCGATAGTTTTGTTATTACCTTTATTCAGTACCTCTAGCCTTTATTTGAAGCACATTCATGTTATTGCATCAAATAATAAAATTAAATAGCACAGACATAAACTACAGCAATTTTTGCTGCACAGAAATCAACATTCGTAAACTCGGAAATAAACGGCAGCATTTCTTCAACCCTTTTTATTGAGTGTTTACAAAACAACAAATCAGTTATTCATTGTATGTTTTTTGTCAACCTTTCATGAAATACTCCATCAAATAAGGATTAAAAACGCAAACTGCTACTTAGAAATGGGTTTTTCTATAAATAAACGGCTTTTTCTATTCTGATAAGTTTTATCAAAACACATAAATAAACTTTCGCTACTTTCAAAACAACTCTCAAATAAACTACAGCGTACACTGAACTTAACAGCAGCAGGGCACACAATAAACATTCGCCTGAGCCCTCGTAAGTTAAACACAGCCGTAACTCTACTTGAGAGGACATGTATGTCTAATTTTCGACAGTAGAATATGTTCTAAAGTATTATAAAGTATATTTTACACTTACTAATTGCTCACATATGTACCATAGAATTATGCGATTTTCAACATTTTAACTTTTTGTTTTTTCATTGCGATATTACTTACATTTTTTATCTTTTGATTAAAACTGGTTAGAAAACAATAGAATGACAAGTAAGAAATTACAAATTAACCTTTACAACACTAGTATATCAATTTTTCTTACCTAAATGACGTTTTTTCGTCTTTCGGATGTTTACAATCGTCTGTTTTACCCACAATACAACAATGACACAGGAGTAAACTACACCGGGGCACAGAAATCAACCGTTTTTCCCTTTCGCTCTTTCCATACAGTGGTATTGATTGTGATTTAACCACTCAAGGACCTAACAAAACGATTGGCCCCTTTGTACCTCAAACAGGGTAAGCACTGAATGTGTATGCCTGTTGTGTAATGTATTGTCTATTTTAGTTTATTATCTATGTTAACATGTTTTCTGTGTTGTAATTGTCAACGACACATTTGGTATATATTACATTAGAATCTTATTATTGTTATTATTATTATATCCAAAATTCATATTGATTGATATACGAATTGTAATTTAAAGTATACTATCAATATTTTTGACTATTTGTTTTTAAATGACCGTCAGACAATTGTAAATCGTATAACCCTTTTCCCGTATTTGTATTTTATTGTGTTTGCGGATGCGTTGTAAGACTTGGTATTAATTTGTTATATTTATATTGTAGAGGGTTTTTATACCCCTTACATCCATTGGAATAAAGTATCAGAAACTTAGCGGGTCACATTATTTGACCCCGATATAATTGAACCATGAATTGACCGGCACGTTTCACTTTTTAACTTCAAAAGATAAACCCTACTTACCCTTAGCTTTATTAGTTTTATGTACATGTATTAAGCTTAGTTTATGAAAACACCACCCTTTTTTAACCGGTTTCCTCGTGTTTTACAAGACACCTTTCCATGACCACCTTAAGATCAAAGATATTACAAAATACTTTTTCAGATGAACTCATCTAAAAAGTGTTGAAACAATATACAATGAAACATTTTAGTCAAACCAATAGATAATGAATGAAAGCTCTTAAATATCACCAGAATCAAACTTGTATTTTTGTATATTTTGAATACTTTATCTCATATGAGACGCAGTCCCACATATATGGAAACTTTTAAAAGTAATGGTTTTGGGGTTTTTTTCTAACCGGATGTACCGAATTTCTATGGGGCCAGAAATTCGATGCCTTTTTGGAATAAATTTTAAAATTGACAGATTTAATAACCACAGTAAAATTTCTTTTATGCTGGCGTCACACTATCCCGATTTTGACCCCGATTGAAACACGATTATGGATATTTTCGAAATCGGGAGTGATCGTATTCAAATCGCGCTATTCGTGTTGCCAATCTTTTACCATCGTAGTACCATCAGCTGAAATATTCCAACTCCGGGAGCAACTTCGTAATGCCTTCCTAATTTTTTAACATGTTAAAAAACTCCCGAAGGTTCGTGCGAAGGTCCTTGTTCGTGTTGTGTTCGTTAATTCATCCTTTCTATCGTAATGCCTTCGTGAAAGCATCTTCTGATTTCGTGTTGCCTTCTAAGTGTCGTCGCTTTAATTTATCTTACGATGGCGGCACGAATAAAACAAGAAGCTCTGCGAAGGTGGTGCGAAGGAAACACGGCGTCGCAAAGACCTCGCTTTGTATTCGTATATCCGTCGAAACTAATGTAATGGCATAGAGTAATGGCATGGAGATGGAAACACGGCACTGGTCAAAGCCGTACGATTTCCGAAGTAAAAAAAAAATATCAAACGTGTCAAAGGTGCCTTATAGGGACATTTATTAATCCATTTCAGTTAGGGGCGTGTTACAAAAAATCTTTTAGAAAAAGAAAAGTTAGTTCACGTATAGCTCTGTTTTTCCCCCTCATAATTAAAATGCAGCAGGAAGAAGACTTATAAGACAGCAGCTTATGATACAAGTATCCTGATTAATTCTTTATTCATATTTTTTTTAGTTTCGAAAAATTGATAAAAGAAATTAAAAAAGGATGAAACTAGAATGATCAGTCACAAAAGTATAAGAAGAAAAGACAAAACAAAGCGAAGACAGTCTGGATCTAGAATCTTCTGACGCTTTTCTTTTTGTCCTGTTCTTTCCAGCCAGGCGCTTCCCTCTTTCGCGTCCTCGTCCAGGCTTTTGTGGCAGCTTTTAATACTTAAATATCAATGTCAGAAATAAAGGTTTAAACATTTTAAACATACTTTAGTTTTTATCAGTCCCCTACCGACAAAAGCCGAAGAGGACTTTAGGTTTGCACTCCGTCTGCCCGTTTGTGTGTCTGTCCGGCCCGGCCGTCTCGCTGTCACAATAACCTTTTCGCACTTTTTTAAACAATAAAAGATATTAAACTTTATATTGATTTTTGGTATGTAAGTCTTACCATGATGAGTTAAAGATAAAGTTAACGCGTTGTTCCGGTCCGAAACTTTTAACAGAGTTAGGACACTTTGAACGTTAGAATTTCACTGAAATATCAGTTTCCGACACTTTTTTCTAAACCCTTATCTATAGTTGTTAAACTGCTTTTTGGTATGTACTGTATGCCAGTCCACCATTACGGGTTACTGAGATCAAGTTTACATTCCGTTTCGGTGTGCAAATATTTATGGAACCTTTGGACTTAGATACCGGTATAGGACCGTTAACGAAGTTATGTATTATAAGGTGGACACGCTTTGTTCAAAAATCGTTCGTAACAGCTAAAATTGTTGATCTTTCTACATAGTTACACCATATTCTTCTTGTTTTCAGATTATGTGTGCTTCGGTCAACTCACACGAACAAAACAAGATAAAGTAGCGTCATCTTTTTTGTTCTATCTTAACAGGCTTTACATATTGGCTTTAGATCAAATGTCTTTTCTACTCTTACTGATCGACATCAGGGACAGGAGAGCCATCGTTTTAACTTGTTATCCATAAATTCTAATTAGAGGCTACAAAGGACATTTTATATAATCTTATTGTAAATTGCGTTATTATATTTCATACTTCGTAGACCCATCGTATGCTAAACACGACGTCGTACAGCAGTCGTATAAATTCGTGTCTCCTTCGGATCTAATTCTCGACTAATCTTGATAACATCGTAACAACTTCGTAATCGGTTCGCAGCTATTCGTATGTGCTACTTTTCCGATCGCTTAGCCATCGGTTCTAATTGTATACCCTTCGGTTTTGATTTTGATTTTTAGCAAGTTCGGGACTAACTTCGCACGAAGTTGAAATTTTCACATTCGTGTGTCCATCGTATGTCAAAATCGGGACAGTGTGACGCCAGCATTAAAAATATACAGGAGAATACGGATGAAAAGTCAAAACTAAACTCTTTAAATATATTTTTCAAGGAAACTCTCGGTGTCAAAGAGCTGAAATGAATATAACGTTTCCAATGTCATAGCTTTTCCATTTGATTCCAAAATATTTCGAAATTCCGTCGCTTTTTTTCTAGAATGTTCGTACCCATTTCAAAGCCGATTTGGTACCAGAAGTTGGTTGATTTTTAATGTACAATGCCTTTGCTCATAAAATTCACCTACATTTATATCTCCATTAAGAATACATGCTATATTAACCCTGTCTCCATGTTAAACACACCGGGATCTTTGATAACATGTATTTTCGCTCGGTGTATTTCTAAAGTAAGCAGACGAAAATTCCTCATTGCTGCTAATATCAAAAGACAACGAGTCTAAGACGATCGAACGATCCGATTTTATGTATAAGCTTTGTTCGGCATCTAAAGGACTGTACATGTTTTTACAGTTTCCAACTTCAGGCCAAATACTTTCAAGTAATATGACAGCTTTTCCTTCAAATTGGCGTGGAGTTTTCCTAAAAGCACTTGGCGCAGTTTCTTTCATGGTAATAGACTTAAAAAGAGAAAGTTGTTCCGAATCAGTCAGAATACCGCTTGGTACAACGACTTGCGTGAATTCTTCTTAACTGAACGACGATACTACGACATAGTATAAAATGTTTGGAAGCAATGTACGTCTTATAAAGGCCGGTGTAATAGGGGTGTTTTCTAAAGACAAAATACGTTCAGCCCATCTTATGATTGAACGAAAGATATCGACCTCGCTTATAACTAAAGCATCATTTTTTAATATATCTTCTAGATGGTTTTTGGAAAGGCCTAGAAAGTCTGCTGTTTTAAAAATTTGTGTTGTGTATTTTTGTATGTAGGCTAAGGAAACATTTTCCAAGTTCTTCATGGAAAAATGTTTTGCGTTGATATAAATCGTACATGCGTTTTCGTTTGATAAACTTTTTTCCATGAAAGTTTCACATCGTTGTTTTAATGCTTCGATTTGGTACTTTTCAGCCCCATATAGAATGGGGGTAACATTGGAGTCGTCAATGTCAACTTTATCGGTGTATATAAATCTGGAATAAAATTTAAAAGGCACAATTATTGTAACAATCATAATTAAGGACAATAACTCTTTATGTATTGAATTTCGAATTTCAGTCAGATTTCGGAGCTCCTCAAGAATTAACCTTTAAATCTAAAGAATGTCGAAATTTGCGGTTTTGAGTACTTTTCGTTTAATACTTTTGGTTTTAGGTCTTTCAATGTTTTGATTCAAATTCTGCAGATAAGAGGTTATTCATTGTAATATCGAAATTCATCATAACCAAATTAACTGTTTATACTTGTTTTTTTTTCGTATTTTCATTAATATGTTAAACCACTGTGTACAACCAAATGCAGATTTATGCTAATTTCAGTATATATATAATAACTGGTCCCGGAAAATTTTGTATTTCTCGTATTTTTTGTGATCTTTTCTTTTCACAAAACAATCATCTAAAAATAAATGCATTAAAATGTCTTCCAAAAGCAGTATCAATAATTATTAGAATATTAATAGTTTCCTGAAATGGTATTGTAAATCATTTCAGAAATTCTGCATGAATTTTTGAAAGAATGACAGAAATCTTATGAAATAATAAAACCGGTTTCTTTTTGTTAAGTATCTTTACGAGATCCAAATGCATTTAAGGTACTTGTGAAAACAACAGGTAACGTGCATATGAGAAATACACAGTTGACCGGGATCGGTCGTACTGAATTTAGCATAATTTTGTTTTCGAAAGTACACGGTAAAAAACACCTGACAAATGTCTTGAAATTCTTGATACAACTTCATAATTTATAAGTCATAAACATCACAATGTAAACGTAATGTCAAATCTTGAGGAGTCTAATTTCCCGACTTAATCTCGGTAAAGACTACATGGACCTAGGACATGTATGATTTTCTTTTTGTTATTTGATAAAATTGCCATTTAATAGCTTCTTACACGAGTCTTTATTGAAGATCAGGGATTTTTTCCACGAGTATAAGAACACAAGTGGAAGAAATTCCCGATCTTCAATAAATAACGAGTGTAAGAACATATTTCTTCTGTTTTTAACAGTGAAAAAAAAATTCATGAATGAATATAACGAGGTCAAAATCCAATTTGCATGTATTGAATTAATGCTCAAAAATTAAATTTGCATATATTGAGTTAATGCGCGACCAATTAAACCGATTTTATTTGTAAACAAACAGACGACATGTAATTAATGTATTCATTGACCTTTCAACTTTTACGAACTACCTTTTTTTAAAGGTTTTTGATTGGTTGATTTCTGTAAAATAGAAACGGTCACATGATCCTGTCTGCCATGGGCTGTCTGTCATAGAAAATAAACAAAAACGGAAGAATATAATTTTCATCACAAACCATAAAATTTTTGATAAAAAAAATAGACAGTGTTCACCCTTAAGTTTCCTTCACAAAGATATATTATCTAAAGGACCGACCATTTAACTAAAAAAATATTCTGAAAATTATTTTTGATGAAAAGAATATTTTTGCTGCTGAAAAAAATATTCTAAAGATGGATTTCTGCTATAAAAAAATAATGCTGATAATGAAAAAAAATTCTGTCGCGTCGCCTTCGAAAAATAAATATTTCTGATTACAACAAAAAAAACAAGGCCCCCCGTCAAATTAAATGGTCCGTCCCTAACAGCAAAACGTGTCTGAATCGCTTACCCGATCTTTAGGGACGGACCATTTAACTTGAAGGGGGGGGGCCTTGTTTTTTTGTTTTGATCAGAAAATTTTTTTCGCGCAGAGCGCGGACAAAATATTTATTTTTCTAAGGCGTCGCGACAGAATATTTTGTTCATTATCAGCATTATTTTTTTATAGCAGAAATCCTTCTTCAGGATATATTTTTTCTTACCCTCAGCTGCCAAAATATTTTTTTCATCAAAAATAATTTTCAGAATATTTTTTTAGGAAAAAACCAAGCCCCCCCCCTTTTCAAGTTAAATGGTCGGTCCCTTACGGCTTTTTTATTATTTCTTTTCAAAAAATCCTCATCGAAAGTCCTAACGCTTTATACATGTATTTACAAACAAAAAAATAAATAGTACATCTAGGACATTGTGTCAACCGTATTGGTGAGCTGGGCGTTTCTGCAAGCTACGCTTTAGCAGATTATCCAAAAGTTCTTTAATTATAACAAGAAGCTCACAGGAGCCTGAATCGGTCACCTGGTTTCAATGACTTAACGTAACAATATTTCACTTTGCCAACACCCCATCATGACAATGAAACCAATGGAAAGCTCCATTAAGCTAAGCGTTTAAGCAGGTAAATGGGTGGCACAATCTTCTATGAAACACAATCTGAATATCACATAAAATGTACTTTTTGTCATTTAACAGGCCATAACTCCTATAAGGGTCATCTGATAATTCAGGCCTAATGGACAATTTTGTAGATCGCAATTTGCTGAACATTTAAGCAAGCAACAGCTTTTCTATATCTTCAATAGTTTAGGGGCAGTAACCCCTAAAAGGGTCATCTGAAAAAAAACGACCCTATGGAGACTTTTGAAGAGCTCAATTAGCTAAACATTCAAGCAAGCAAAACATTTTTTCTATCTACTAACGTTCACAATCTTTAAGGCTTAAACCACTATTTTTGGTGTCTAAGGGGCCATGACCCCTATAAGGGGTCATCTGACAATTTCAACTTAATGGACAATTTTAAAGATCTCAATTAGCTGAACATTTAAGCAAGCAATGCATTTTCTCTATCTTCTATAGTTCATAATATATAAGGCTAAAACCATCTTTTTTGGCGTTTAAGGGGTCATAATGTCTATAAGGATCTCTGACAATTTCGACAAAAAGGACAATTTTGTAAAGCTTAATTAAGTGAACAATAAAAAAATTAAATTGAAATTAATTCAATATCTTATATAGGTCTTGAGATATAAGAAAAAATAAGTGCAAAAGGCAAAAAAAGAAAAGGGACAATAACTCCCACACGGTTTGTTAGAGTAGGCAGATCTTGATGTGCTGATTACTTTTACCATTGCCAGAATTTTGATATCTGTCACTGTTTTTGAGTTATTTGCAAAAAACTGCTGTATTATCCCCCTGTTTAATTTTTAGCTTCGGCATTTTTTTTATCTGATTAATTTAAAATGAGGATCGTTTGCAGTCAACATGTCATATATCATTCATATTATGTTTCAATCAAATTGGTTCAGTAGTTTTAGAGAAAATCTTTGAAATTATTTACAGACGACGACGGACGCATAGTGATGGCATATGCTCACACTTGCCTTCGGCAAGGTGATGTAAAAATGAGGTATTTGCACTTTCTAATGACAATCGGACATAACATAGTCTTTTTTTGTAAAACTGGAGGTTTGAACGTAAAATAAAGTCACTTTTCTATGTAATTTATATTTTTGATAGTTTGGGGCTCTTTGTTCTTCCGATTTTCCGAATAAAGTTAATCTGGTACTGGCTCTAATTAAAGTCGTCCGTTCATTGCTATAAATAATTGTCAATTTCACATACTAGAATATATGTTGATACAACTTTGATACGAAGTTCCTGAATTTTTTTATAAAAGATATTAAACATTATAAAAAAAACAAAGAACGCCTAGTGGTGACATTTGCTCATTTTTTCTAATCTTACCTCAATATTTGCATGAATATAAGATGCTGAATATCTAAAATGTCTATTGAATTTTCGACATTTTGGAAGCCTCCATAAAACATGGCCTTAAAGACTTGGCTTCTCATAGCAAGAACCATCTTGTGGGCTGGAATTGTCCATTTTTCATGTGTTGTGTGTTTACCAGGAAAATTAAATACAACATCTGACAATTCTTCATTTAGGCAAGCATGGGATAGGCATGTCAGTATAGAATCATTTTGATTTTGACTGGTATCTCTGACAGATTTGGCTGTTTTAGAGGGCGGCCTAATTCTCTACAATTAAAACGGATTTATCATTAATAGCAAACATTTAAAAGACTTTGTAACAATATGATTTATAAGAAACGTAATTAACCTTTAAATCAACAAAATATTTCTGACACTGTTTTAGCATACAATGAGTGTTCCGGTATACACCGGTGGGAAACATGGCTTTCTTATTTGTTTATCCATTGATGAGATTTTTTTTTTATTTGCATTTACCTGTTTTAAGTAAATACTTACAAAAATTTAGCGTTTTAATTGAATTCGAATATTTTTTAATACATTCAAATTACAAATACCAAAAGGAACTGTATATAAAATGGGTTATTTGGTTATGCTGTATATGAATGTTTAAAGGAGTAGTCTCTCATCAGCAGCATTTGAATCAAAACATTGGAAGGTCAAAAACTAAAAGTTTTGAACAAAAAGAACTCAAACCAAAATAGTTCGAATCATTATTACTGATATCATATACATGTAGTGGGTACATACAATTATCTACTAGTATATGACTTTATCTGGATGGACTTATGTTATATGTTATAAATATTTTATAAAAAAAGGATATGGAGCAAATGAACATGAGACCATAACACATTATGTAAACTCAAACATCAATTGATTCTATGAGCTGTATGGCCATTTCAGAATTTTATTACTCATCAGCAGCACTAGAACCCAAATATATGATATCGACAATTAAAAAGTTTTGAAAATGCATATTAAAAACCAAATAAAATCCAAATAATCAGTAATATCAGATTGTAAAGGTAGACTTTATGTTTTAAACTTTTGTAATTTTATTTTCCGGAATTTTTGTTCATTTCCGGGATCGATCTGTATTTAGTCTCTCCTTGAATTGCGCCAGAAAAACTATGCGGCAACAAAATATTGTTTGTTACAACTTATTGCGATAAATAGGCCCAAAGCGGTATGTATTCTTAGTATTTTTATGTCAATAGTATTTTTGTACATCGATGCGATCATTTTCAATCTTCGTTTGGTTATATTTAAGGATTTAACTTGTAATTTTACAGTGCAAACAGGTGAATTTTGTACGTTGTTTATTTCATTGATAAATCGACATTTAAATGCTTCTTATTGTTCCTTTATGATTAATTGATACATTTCCATGCTTGAATATTTTACATTTTATTATTTCAAAACTTATTTGCAACTTTGTACACATTTTGATTATCTATCGATCGTGTTACTATTTTTAAACATACAAGTAAAGGGCGATAATTATAATTGTAAATCAACAAGAGGCTCCTAGTTGTTTTTTGATATATTGTTCCTAATGAAACTTTTGATATTTAGTGAATGATTAGATGTTTTTAATGCTTGAATTTGATGTTTGCTTATAATAATCATTGATGTTTATGTGTATAAATATGTTTGCGAATTTATTAAAGTCAAATGTTAGGTTTATATTGCCAAATTTTGTCTATGTGAATTCATGCGAAACTTATGTACGTTTTTCTTTTATTTACAGTTTTGACGTAGATGTTAACGTAGATGTTAGTAGATGCGATGTTACATTAATGTATGTGTTTACCAATATGGATTAACGTAGATTTGCGTGCGAACATTGATGTACAACTGTATAAGAACTTAACCAATAAAACATCTTCAGTGCTACCTTTGGGTTTATTACTACTTATATGCGCCTCCCACGGTGGTTCCACCACTGCCGTGATAGTCAAAACGCTAGTGACTTTTATTATTACTGTGTTTTGAAGTTTACGAAACGTTCCCATATTCATATATGAGTGAAAACAGATTGCGAAAGTTTATTCAAAGTGAATACTGTACTGTGCGGAACAATCTGACTTATACACCTGTGCTGCTAAGTGACAGTAAGGGTAAATACCTTAAAAGAGTTTCATCAGACAGAAACTTGAAATTTTATTGCAAGTCTGGTAAAGATTCCTCTGATATTCTGCAATGGTGCAAGAACAATGTGTATAAACTGATTCGAGAATTTCAACGTGTTCACATATATTTATGGATTGGAACCTGTGATTTCACCAAGAAGGACGGACATTTCACCTGTAAGAATGAGAACAATCCTTTAAGAAAAATTAAAGAGAACTTGTGCGAAATAAAGGACAGATTCGCAAGTGAAAATGTGCGAATAACTTTTTTACACATTCCATATTATTCCATTAGTATATGGAATAAACAGAAAGGACATCCAAATCCGGATCAGTTCAAGAACGATGAATTTGAATTAAATGAACTAGTAGATTCAGTAAATTCCTACATAGACGGACTCAACGAGGAACTTGGAACATCAGAAAGTCCAAAGTTTAACTTGAACATTGTGCGTAGCCGCAAACCGAAAGAATCAAAGCAAAGGTATTCATTGAACTTGAAACTTTTACCAGATGGAATTCATCCAGGACAATTACTGTCAAAGGCGTGGTTGATTTCTATTATCAAGAGAA
This sequence comes from Arcuatula senhousia, assembly GCA_963971305.1. NCBI lineage: Eukaryota > Metazoa > Mollusca > Bivalvia > Mytilida > Mytilidae > Arcuatula > Arcuatula senhousia. Next base: position 39,096,298 of record OZ020312.1, read on the forward strand.
TAAACGTAGACTGTGATTAGCAAATTAAGTGTAGGCCGGGAACGCCCAGTCACACAAACTATAGTAGTGTTTTGAAGAAACCAACCAGTGCCTGGAGGTGTTTCAAGTGTCATAGGGTATAAAGAACAATATTGTACAAGTATTTAAGGTTTGTGTATTGAAAAGTTTATAATAATAACATGTAGGCAGGGAAAGCCCAGTCACATGAACCTTTTGTTATTGTATTTAACTTAAGCTCAGGGTTACATGTATTAAGAAGGTATATCATAAGTGTAGCCATTTAGTCAGGTTTAATGTACACGTGAATTGTATAAGTAGGTACTGTATACATTGTAGCTAGGTTATTTCATTGTCATTTAAACTACTTTCATTTTCACAATGTCAGTCCCAGGTATTGATGATGATAAGGGTGCAAGAGAACGTACATTAACTGAAAAGGGACTAGCATATCAAGTAGAACAAAGAACGGTATGTGTCAAGAGGCTCATGACACAATGGCATCATGAAGCTGAGAAAATGAGTGTAGTCCTTTCAGACTCAGATGACCCTAATGTAATAACACAAAATAGGGATAAACTTACAAATGCAATGAAAGACTTGAGAGATGAATATGGTAGGCTAAATTCATTATTGGGTTCAGATCATGAAAGAACAAGTATGGATGAGCGATATGAAACTATAGAAAATGAGCATCATAAACTCATAACGAGTGTATCAGACACTCTCAGAGAGATTAAAAGTGAGTCTAGTGAAAAGTTTTCAAGAGCTCGTTCAAAACAATCCTCAAATCACTCGTCTCAGAAGTTATCAGTTAGAACCACAGGGTCACGAAAGCAGGAACTAGCAGAAAGGGCAGAAGCATTGAAAATCAAACTCAAATATCTAGACATAGAGTCAAAGGCAAAATTAGAGTATGAGAGAGTAAAGGCCTGTAAAGATCTAGATATAACTCAAGCTACACTAATTGCTCAGGATACATATCTTGTAGACGAAACCAAAGAACAGACAATCACTAAGCCAGAGTTACCAACAGCAAACAAGGCTGATTTAGTAAGTGACTACATAGCTACTCATACACAGGAAGAGGAGCTCAATATTAAGCAAGAACCAGATGAAAATGTTAAATCTGAACCAAACGTCGAAGTAAGTACGTCAAGCTCACTCTTTCCCACAACATCTGTAGCACAAATTCCACAGTCTAGTGTACCAACACTTCCATCACAACCAACTACAAGTTCACCAAATACGAAGGCTACAAACCCTCCAAAAGCATCTGCCAATGTATCAAAGGTCAGCTATACAATGACGAATCCACCACAAAACAAAGCTAAAACGACGAATGTAAAGGCAGAATATGTAATCAAAGGTGCTTCAAAAAACATGGTTTCATCAGCAGATAATGCTCCAAAAAGAATGAATCCAGATGCTGATACATTTAGACCTCAATATACCACACCTGTGAGTATTCCTCGCCAACAGCAATACGAATTACCTTCAGTGATGTCTTATCCATACATGTATGACACTGATATGCGTAAAAACCAGAGGAAGGATGTCGATGAAAATATGAACACAATAGCTGAAGTATTAGCAAGCCATGTAAGTTTGGGACGACTGCCACCACCAGAACCACCAGTTTTCAACGGCGATCCTCTGTTATATCCCGGATGGAAGGCGGCGTTCAACACGTTAATAGAGCAAAGACATATTCCAAAGGCTGAGCAAATACACTACTTAAAGAAGTACCTCAGCGGACCAGCAAAGGAGGCAGTTGAGAACTTCTTTCTTCTTTCAAGCGACGATGCATACGACGAAGCAAAAGGGTTGTTGGAAGAACGTTTCGGCGATCCGTTCATCATTGGTAATGCTTTCAGAGATAAGCTCGAACGATGGCCCAAGATTTCATCTCGGGACAGTAAAGCACTTCTCAAATTTTCAGACTTCCTGAAGCAATGTCATGCGGCAATGCAATCTTTAGGTACATTGAGCGTATTGGATGATGATCGAGAGAACCGGAAGCTGATGGCTAAACTACCTGATTGGTTAGCTAATAGATGGGGCAGGATAGTCTACCAATGGAAGCAAGATTATATGCATTTCCCACCATTTAAGTGCTTCATGGAGTTCATAAGCAAGGAGGCTAAAATAGCGTCAGACCCGACCATATCTATGAAAGAAAGAGATATTAAATTTGACAGTTCAGCAACAAAATTTTCGAACAGGAATATCAATAGCCGTTCATTTGTCACAGAAACTAAGGAACAGAAGAAACCTGAGCCCAAGTGCGTTTTGTGTGGAAAGGGTCATTATTTAGACAACTGCAAAACCTTCCTCGAAAAGGAGGTAAGCGATAGAAAGGAGTTTGCGAAAAGTAAAAACCTGTGTTTTGGATGCCTCAAACCAGGACATATATCAAAGAACTGTAGGCGTAGGAAAAAGTGTGAAAAATGCTCAAGGCTTCACCCAACCGTATTTCACGGAGATATTGATTCATCTAAGCCTAAGCCAAAGGAGTCCAACACACCAAGCACTACTTCGTCGAAGCCAAACAACCAAAACCAACCCTCACACTCGAATATATCGTTTCTCAGTAATAGCAAGGCTCACAACAAGAACAGTATGGTACTTCCTGTATATTTATCACATTGCGATAGTCCAACCAACGAAAAACTTGTATACGCCATGTTGGATACACAGTCAGACACAAGTTTCATACTGGATGACACTTGCAAATATCTAGGACTATCAGGAACTCCAGTGTCACTGAAACTTTCTACGATGTTGGCAGAAGATAAGATCGTACCGAGCACAAGATTTAAAGGCTTGATGGTCCGTGGACATGATAGTGACGTAAGAATTTCACTCCCAGAGACTTATTCTAGAAATATAATTCCAGCTAACAGAAACCACATTCCGACACCTAGTATTGCGAAAACATGGACACACCTTTCCGTCATAGCTGACAAGTTATTACCACTAATGGATTGCGAAATAGGTCTCTTAATAGGATACAACTGCCCTAGAGCATTGATGCCACGTGAGGTTATTCCACCCGACGACGATGGTCCATTCGCCCAGAAAACCGACTTAGGATGGGGAATTGTGGGAATAGTAGACAACAATCTGGAGTGTGAAGATGATCACATTGGAATCAGTCACAGAACTTTAGTCTGCGAAGTTCCAACTGAGCTAGTAACACCTGCCTGGAAAAGTTGTGATCAACCTAGTATTGAAAGTGTGTCGTTTGCGTTCAAAACCAAGATCAAAATAGATCCAGTTCAAATCTCAAGGATGCTTGAACTAGATTTCAACGAAAGCACTGCTGGAGACGAATCAGTAATGATGTCACAGGAAGACAAACGTTTCATTAAACTAGTTGGAGATGGTATTAGCAAAGACCCTAACAACGGTCATTACAGCATGCCTTTACCATTTAAAGGAGAACCACCACATCTTCCAGATAATAAATTTGTTGCTCTCAAAAGACTTCAGAACCTTACGAAGAGATTCAAAACAGACCAAAGATACTATGAAATGTACAAGGACTTCATTGCGAACTTGGTCAAACATGGTCATGCAGAGATTGTACCTGAAACAGAAACATCAGATGACGTAGATTCGAAGTGGTACATACCACACCACGGAGTCTTTCACCCTAGAAAACCAGATAAGTTGCGTGTAGTGTTTGATTGTAGTGCGAAATTCCAGGGAGAAAGTCTGAATGATCATCTACTTCAAGGACCTGACCTAACGAATACTCTTATTGGAGTTCTTTGTCGTTTTCGAAAGGGAAGAATTGCCTTTACATGCGATATCGAACAGATGTTCCATCAGTTTATGGTACACCCAAATCACCGAGATTATCTGCGCTTCCTGTGGTGGAAGAACGACGAGATGTCAGAAGTTGTCGTCTATCGAATGTGTGTACATCTGTTTGGAGCCACATCATCCCCTGGATGTGCTAATTTCGGACTCAAGAAAATAGCTTCAGACAATGAAACAAAACTAGGACAAGACGTAGCAGATTTCTTGCGAAAGGACTTCTATGTAGACGATGGGTTGAAGTCCGTTGAGTCGGTTGAAGAAGCTGTGCATATGATTCAAGGAAGTCAAACCATGTGCAAAAAATGGTGGAGTGCGACTGCACAAAATAAGTAGTAATTCAAAGGACGTATTGAGTGCGATCCCAGACGAAGATAGAGCTAAGGGACTGAAAGACAAAGACATTTTCGACAACACTTTACCAATCGAACATACTCTAGGAGTTCAGTGGAACATTCAATCTGATACTTTCCAGTTTAAAATAACTCTAGATGATAAACCGCTAACACGTCGAGGAATTTTATCCACCGTTAGCTCCGTGTATGATCCCTTAGGTTTTATATCGCCAGTGGTTTTAGTTGGAAAGCAGATCTTACAACAAACTTGCGGAGAAAACGTCGATTGGGATGATCCCATACCAGAGGAGCAACGGCCACGGAATTGAACAACTCCAACTGGATAACTGGACCCAGTTTTCTTTGGAATCCGGAATTACCGTCTACTGACGATGGCATAGACATTCCGAGTATTGTTGACTTGAAGGATGACCCTGAAGTAAAAAAGTTTCAGGCGTTTGCATGTAGTATGGAAAGCCAAAATTCAACATTACTTAAACGTTTGGAATATTATTCTAGTTGGGATACTGCGAAAAGAGCTATTGCGAACTGTCTGTTCTTTAAACAACTTCTAAGGAACCGTGTAGTTAGAAAGAATGACACAACGTCAAGTGAATCAGCAAGAACCACGGCTAGAACGATAACTGTTGAAGACCTGCAACAGGCAGAAATCGAAATCATACGATTAGTACAACTTGCTTACTTTCAAAAGGACATTGATAAATTGAAGCGAGACATTGCTATAAGCAATGAATCACCACTGTATCGTTTAGATCCCTTTTTGGATGGAAACAGTCTTGTTCGGGTAGGCGGCAGGAATCAGCAATCACTTGATGTGTTTGAAGTAAAACACCCTGTAATCCTGCCACGGAAAGGTCATGTTACTGAATTGCTTGTACGACACTTTCATGAGAAAGTGCAGCACCAAGGTCGAGGGATCACAACCAATGAGCTGCGAAGCAACGGTTTTTGGATTATAGGATGCAGTTCAGCTGTCTCGAATGCAATCTATTATTGCCTCACATGTCGAAAGCTTCGTGGATATTCTCAAAACCAGAAGATGTCTGATCTCCCGACAGATCGAGTAGAACCCGCACCACCGTTCACCTATTGTGGTGTAGATTATTTTGGACCCTTTACTGTGAAGGAAGGTCGGAAGGAATTAAAACGGTATGGAGTCGTATTTACCTGTTTTTCAAGCAGAGCTGTCCACCTCGAGATTGCAAATTCACTTGATACAGACTCATTTATAAATGCATTGAGACGATTTCTATGTATGCGTGGACCAATTCGTCAGATGAGATCAGATAGAGGCACGAATTTCATTGGAGCTAAAAATGAGCTAGATCGAGCTGTTGCCGAAATGGACGATGAAAGAGTGGTTGAATTTTTGAAGAATGAGGGCTGTGATTACTTCAACTTGAAAACAAAGGTGCCACATGCCAGCCATATGGGCGGTGTATGGGAAAGACAGATAAGAACTGTCCGGAGTATATTGACAACGTTACTGTGTAACTTTGGCAGGCAATTAGATGATGAAGCCCTTCGTACGTTTATTTGCGAAGTCACCGCTATAGTGAACTCTCGTCCTCTTACTGTGGAAAATGTGAATGATCCGCACTCATCTGCTTTGACGCCAAATCACCTGCTAACAATGAAACCAAAAATAATATTACCGCCTCCAGGAAAGTTCATAAAACCGGACTTATATGTTCGACGGCGATGGCGACGAATCCAATACTTGGCGAACGAATTCTGGTTTAGATGGCGCCGAGAATACCTGAATAATCTTCAGTCGAGAGACAAATGGACAAAGAAGCGTCGAAATCTAAAGATTGGAGACATAGTAATGATAGTAGATGAAAACATGTCTAGGAACTTGTGGAAACTAGGCAGAGTAGTGCAAGCTCAAACAGACGATGATGGTCTTGTCAGGAAAGTTAGGATTGTTGTTGGAACGTCAGATATTGATGCTAAAGGAGTTCGTAAGTCAAAATTGTCTGAGTTCGATCGTCCAATTCAGAAATTGATCCTTCTACAGGAGACCGGGGAAGTCCCCGACGAGGAGCCATAAATTGAGTACGTTCCCTTGATTGCCATTTTGTTTTTTTGAGATTTAATATATCTATGTATTTTGTATCTATGGGTATTTTTGAATTGACATATTGTAACTATGTGTTTTGATTACGAATAGGCAACTATTGTATTTATATATGCGTTGTTTATTTGTCATTTTAGAAAATTGTTATTACAATTTTGGGGAGCCATGTAAAGGTAGACTTTATGTTTTAAACTTTTGTAATTTTATTTTCCGGAATTTTTGTTCATTTCCGGGATCGATCTGTATTTAGTCTCTCCTTGAATTGCGCCAGAAAAACTATGCGGCAACAAAATATTGTTTGTTACAACTTATTGCGATAAATAGGCCCAAAGCGGTATGTATTCTTAGTATTTTTATGTCAATAGTATTTTTGTACATCGATGCGATCATTTTCAATCTTCGTTTGGTTATATTTAAGGATTTAACTTGTAATTTTACAGTGCAAACAGGTGAATTTTGTACGTTGTTTATTTCATTGATAAATCGACATTTAAATGCTTCTTATTGTTCCTTTATGATTAATTGATACATTTCCATGCTTGAATATTTTACATTTTATTATTTCAAAACTTATTTGCAACTTTGTACACATTTTGATTATCTATCGATCGTGTTACTATTTTTAAACATACAAGTAAAGGGCGATAATTATAATTGTAAATCAACAAGAGGCTCCTAGTTGTTTTTTGATATATTGTTCCTAATGAAACTTTTGATATTTAGTGAATGATTAGATGTTTTTAATGCTTGAATTTGATGTTTGCTTATAATAATCATTGATGTTTATGTGTATAAATATGTTTGCGAATTTATTAAAGTCAAATGTTAGGTTTATATTGCCAAATTTTGTCTATGTGAATTCATGCGAAACTTATGTACGTTTTTCTTTTATTTACAGTTTTGACGTAGATGTTAACGTAGATGTTAGTAGATGCGATGTTACATTAATGTATGTGTTTACCAATATGGATTAACGTAGATTTGCGTGCGAACATTGATGTACAACTGTATAAGAACTTAACCAATAAAACATCTTCAGTGCTACCTTTGGGTTTATTACTACTTATATGCGCCTCCCACGGTGGTTCCACCACTGCCGTGATACAGATATATCTTAGGACAAACTGCGATGGAGAAAGTTTTTAACCTGAGGTTTAAGAATTTACATAAATTTAAATATTAGTATTAAACGAATTGCACACATGAGTAGAGCATACAGTTGAGGTCAGTTCTAACATCTCGTTAGAACTGTCAGAAATCTGTTCTAATTCTGTTCTGCTGACAGTTCTAGGACAGTTTATGACAAGCCCTGTCCTCCCATAGAACACCCCTGGGCAGTTCTTCCCTGTCTTAGACTTAGAACTGTTCTAAGCCCAGACAGGTTAGAGCTGTTCTAAGTCCCTCACAGGATAGAACTATTCTAATAGCATGATAGGCTAGAACTGTTCTAAATTCCTAACAGTTTAAGAACTGTCCCTAATGTAGTACTTTTGAAAAGATTTAAACAAACAATAGAGAAATTCTTTTGTAATATTTAAGCGGAAATATAGGGAGATTTTTTATAACAACATTTTTCTCTGGAGCAACAATGTAAATGTAATCATGGGACTTGGACATGGAATGAATGCAGATTTTGCAACAATTGAAAAACAGCCATTTAAAGACATACAAATGGAACCCTGCACTCTTCACAGCAAGCATGTAGACAATTCATAAATGGTCACTACTCTATACGCCACACGTCACATGTGCAAGATTTGACCCTCCTCATGATCACTAAGACAAACAGAAAGCAATTAGAACATACATGTGCATGAAATATCAAAACTTTGATTATTTAATGCAACTGAAAATTATTGTCTAATTTCAAATGATGCAGAGACTGAGTAAACTAGTTTTGCCTCGCGACGTTGTGAGACATAAATCGGCCAAAGGTAGGTTTCCGATACTTTTCTGACAATGCTTCTCTCGATACGATACATGTATCAACACATGTTCAGAATCGGTAAAATATATTAGATATGGGACGTGTACAATGTAAAATACTTTCCGGATAAATTCTGTAAATTTACAATTATTTGAAGAAAATACTACGAAATCCGACAGATTTCTTAGATACAGTTCGACAAACACTAATAAAATTGCTATTGACGTCATTTAAAACTGTCAGGGCTTAGAACAGTCCTAACCCGTCAGGGTGTAGGACAGTTCTTATCTGTCAGGGGGTGTCAGGGCATAGGACAGTTCTATCCTAGAACAGTTTATGACAGTTGCTGTCCAGCTCTAGAACAGTTCTGGAACTGTCAGAAGAGCCTGACAGTTGAGATGTTAGAACAGATCTCAACTGTACATCTGAAACACTGGGAATCATTAATACACGTGAAGGTTAGCACTGCTGGTGGATTTTAAATTCCACGAGGCTAAATTTCGCGATAGAGTAATGGTCGCAAACATAGCGAAAATTAGAAGCTCGCGAAAATTTCCCGCTATACGGTAGGTTGAATATCTTAGTAATAATTTGGTTCCCCAGTTTGGTAGTTTTGGGTATACTGTTCTATGCTGTTCATATTCATACAGTGTTTGGCATTTTCAATATTTTTGGTAGAGCGCCTCTGATGAGTCTTGAATAGACAGAACGCGCGTTAGGCGTAGCAAAATTTATTGTCTGGAACTTTGTTGTCATTTGTATTTCGAACACACGTGAAGGTTAGCACTGCTGGTGGAGTTTAAATTCCCTGAGGTTAGCCCGCTCCGGCACCAACACTTTTGAGTTGGAGAATTCATCAAAGCGGTAATCACAAGCCTGGTAGTCAGACTTGTCTGACACGAATTACCATAAAATTTCTAATTTATTGTCGCTGAAATTTCCGATTGTTAAATTCAAAATTGATAAAAACACCAGGTTTCTTTCCTTGTAATGCACATGGTCGATATCCTCGGTGCTGGATTTGGCTTCCTTGTTCGAACGTTTTGGTTTTGAGTACTTTTCGTTTTCAACTGTTTTGAATTTTGACCTTCCAATGTTTTGGTTTAAATGCTACTGATGAGAGGTTACTCCTTGAAATATCGATATATAGCATATCAAAATTAACCGTTTATACCCGCGTTTTGGTATTTGTAATTTTAAATTATCCGTCTAAATTTCAAAATTGTCTAAACCTACCACAGACATAAGTTGAATATCTTAGTAATAATTTGGTTCCCTAGTTGGGTATTTTTGGGTATACTGTTCTATGCTCTTCATATTCATACAGTGTTTGGCATTTTCAAAATTTTTGGTAGAGCGCCTCTGATGAGTCTTGAATAGACGAAATGCGCGTCAGGCGTAGCAAAATTTATTGTCTGGAACTTTGTTGTCATTTGTATTTCGAACACACGTGAAGGATAGCACTGCTGGTGGAGTTTAAATTCCCCGAGGTTAGCCCGCTCCGGCACCAACACTTTTGAGTTGGAGAATTCATCAAAGCTTTAAATTATCCGTCTAAATTTCAAAATTGTCTAAACCCTAAGGTTCTTCCTACCCCAGACATAGGTTGAATATCTTAGTAATAATTTGGTTCCCTAGTTGGGTATTTTTGGTTATACTGTTCTATGCTCTTCATATTCATACAGTGTTTGGCATTTTCAATATTTTTGGTAGAGCGCCTCTGATGAGTCTTGAATAGACGAAACGCGCGTCAGGCGTAGCAAAATTTATTGTCTGGAACTTTGCTGTCATTTGTATTTCGAACACACGTGAAGGTTAGCACTGCTGGTGGAGTTTAAATTCCCCGAGGTTAGCCCGCTCCGGCACCGACATTTTTGAGTTGGAGAATTCATCAAAGCTTTAAATTATCCGTCTAAATTTCAAAATTGTCTAAACCCTAAGGTTCTTCCTACCCCAGACATAGGTTGAATATCTTAGTAATAATTTGGTTCCCTAGTTGGGTATTTTTGGTTATACTGTTCTATGCTCTTCATATTCATACAGTGTTTGGCATTTTCAATATTTTTGGTAGAGCGCCTCTGATGAGCCTTGAATAGACGAAACGCGCGTCAGGCGTAGCAAAATTTAATGTCTGGAACTTTGTTGTCATTTGTATTCCAGACAAAAAAATTTGTACGCCTGACGTGCGTTTCGTCTATGCAAGACTCATCAGAGGCGCTCTACCAAAAATATGGAAACACTGTATGAATATGAAGAGCATAGAACAGTATAACCAAAAATACCAAACTCATTTTGGAATTTTATTCCTCATTAACAGCACTATAACTTTTTAAAGCTATTTACTTATATAAATATCATTGTATTTTATTTTTATTGTAGAATTTTAACTGTAAGGTTTTATTGCTCTATTTGATTTTTTAGTCCTATGTTCTGATTATGAATGAAAGATCGCCGGCAGGACAAAACATTTCACCAATTAATCAAGAAATCAAAACAATATTTAAGTCCAGCAACACATACTGTATAATCATTTATTTTCGTGGGCATAAAATTTCGTGGTTAAGAGCACAAAACTGAATTGGTGGGGACAAATTTTCGAGGATTTTAAATTTTTATATACACTGTTCAACTAAATATTTTAAATTCGTTGGGATTTAATTTTGTGGATTTTTCAAACCCACGAAATAAACGAAATTTAATCCCCCACGAATATTTCTGCTTCTACAGTATTTATACAATTGTTTAGAAACACCTAGGTCATGAATGTCAGATATTCATGCAAGTAATAACGTTTAAGTATGGACTCTCCTTTTCTTAGAACAAACATGTAGTTCAACACTACAATAAATGTCACTGTTACGATGAATCTATAGAAGCAGAGGTACAATGTACCAACGGGGTATCCGAATGTCAAAAGTCCGAAAGGGCAGAGACAAAACCAGTAAACACCAACAAGAACGGGACAAAAAAACAGATCGATCAACATGTAAAACATGGAAACACATAATAACTGAATGTCAATCAACAACGCGAACTTCAGTCGAAACGAGAGTGAGCTCAGGTGGCTGTTCCTGCTTGCTATAGCACACCCGTCGCGTTGCCAACAGTCAATTCAGCGTGTCAAATCCGGTAAAGGAAGACAAAACAAAACTCTATGACAAACCAACATCTGCACTCATCTGAGAGATCGAAATCCCATATTTGTCTATAAATGCATGATGTCTTCCGTAAAATTTCTTGAGTGAAGACAGCAACCGAGGAGCAACATAACCGTGTGTGAGCAATTTTTGCATCAGACGTGCCGCTCTGCTAAGGAAATCGATGTAAGTCTCGCACGCTCTGGAGTAACGAATCAATTGAGATATCTAAACTCCATAAGCTGGAGCGGACAGAATGTTGCTACACAAGAAGGGAAAGTTGACGATTGGAAAGTTGAAGTCATCACGTTTGTCATAGAGCTTTGTTGAAAGTTTTCCTTGGGAGTCAATTTCAAGATGTATATCTTAATATGAAGAAGACTTGCTGAAATACGTAGTGTCCTTAATCTCAAGCTACTGAGGATATCAAAGATGGAGAAAGTCACCAAATCGAAAATTGTTTAGTGAATGGACATCATCAATTTAACGGGAAGTGAGGTTAAAAGAGAGAGCTAGTGTACGATCTTTTTTTGATTAGAAGTGATTGTAAGAAGTCTGCTTCATATGGATGAAGAAACAAATCAGCAAGCCAATTAACCAAATAATGTTAGTTCAAAGAGATCATCTTTCGACTGCTTCTACATGGTTTTTATTTGAATTAATCATTATATTCAATCTTTGATATAGTCAATCAAACAAATCATGGAATTAAACGGCAACACAAGTAAAACATTATCTGGTAAAAAACAAAATATTTATTTAAATAATTATTATATTGTAATAATTTTCGTTTTCTTTCTGTTTTTGTAAGCCGAGAATATGTATGCCATTTACTCAGATTTCGAAAATAACCAACTGAAGATGTTTGCTTTCAATGTTCACAAAGAACGCTAACTCTTTAAAACGCAACCAGTGACGAACCGGAAATTTCAGATGGATTATATTCGTTTATCAGAGAATCCGTCAGTTAGTGAGTTATTGCTTTACCCCCAAAAGCAGCACGATTTCCGCTTTTGTCTGGGAAATATAAAAAAATCCAAAAACCCTATAATTTTGGGTTGTTCCGAAAAAAATGCAAAATCCTTGAGACGGAAAAAGGAAGGGCACTCCCTAAAACTAACATTATTTGGTTATTTTATAATCTTTTAGAAATGTCTTAAAGACTGCGTATCAACTTTTTAACAACACATATACTAGTATGTGGAATAAACAATTATCTATAGCACTGAATGGAAGGCTTAAAACAGCACTAGTACCATATAAACATATTCAGAAAATCGGAAGAGACCAATGCTTTTAACGAATAATCTCAAACTATCAAAATTTTTAAATACACTGATATAACACCATTTAGGATAGAAAATAGTATAGTGAAGCCGCTATGCAGAGTAAAATTCTGGCCAGGGCCCTAACAGAGATAGGTCGTTACCCGGAAAACCTGGACATGACCCTGGCCCTACATGTAACCCTAAAAACCTGGCCCTGACTCCTGGCCATTTTTTATAATAAAAATAAAAGTAAAAATCTACTTCTTACATGAAGTGTAATATTTTGTTGCATAGATGCATTTGACATTTTCGAGGAAAACGACAAAAATTAGTAAAGAAATCAAATATATAAAGTTTAAATGTAGTCTCATATTAAAGACTAGGAAGTATACATTTTTAAGAATTGTTCATATTTTCATTAAAATCAAATATCTAATCAAATACATATGGTTGCCCAAGGTTGTGCAAAAGAAATGTATTACTTAAATTCATAATAAAGCAGTTGTTGGTGAAAAATTGCAATGTAAAAATAAAGCCATAACTGTTGCAAAATTATGAAATTAGAGCTTTCACGCTTACATGTATTTAAAGACGAACATCTCAATAATTTGCGCGTACGGACGAGAAATTCGGCCGATTTTTGATAGAGTTTTGATACCAATGGCCGCTTATTAACTTTCGTGGAAAACTTTTTTCGATTTTTACCGAACATACAAAAAAAACAAAAATGGATATTGAGGTGAGATCATGTCAAGTTCTAGGTTGAGCATTATTTTATATTCCTTCTTTATTCGACGCTTAAAGCTTTCCACTATTAACAAATAATGAAAGAAAAGTAAACATGTAGTACCTACCAATACACATCTTCCTGTTTTCCTTTTAATTTTGGGTTAAGGCCAGGTTTTTTTAAGGTTAGGGCCCTAGTTAGAGTCAGGTTTTTAGGGTAAGCCCCGGAGTCAGGGCCAGGTTTTTAGGGTTAGGGCCAGGGTTATGTCCAGGTTTTCAGGGTCAGGACCTCTCTCTGTTAGGGCCCTGGTCAGAATTTTACTCCGCATAGCGGCTTCACTATACTATTTTCTATCCTAAATAGTTTTAAATCAGTTTATTTTAAAATTTTGATAGTTTTATATTATTCGTTAAAAGCATTGGTCTCTTCCGATTTTCTGAATATGTTTATCTGGTACTAGTACTGGTTTAAGCCATTCATTCAGTGCTAAAGATCATTGTCTATTTCACACACTAGTATATGTGTTGTTAAAAGTTTGATACACAGTCTTTAAGACATTTCTAAAAGAAATTAAACAAACATATAATTGGACAACTTCAGACAAACCTAAGTGATGACATTTGGTCAACTTTTTTATCTTACTTCTTACCTCAATAAATGCATGAATATTAGATGCTTAACATCTAATATTTCTATTGACTTTTCTGAATAAAGATACAGTGTTATTGTTGAAAATCAAGTCTGTTTTCCACAAAGGTGTTGGTCATTGGAGAAATCAGTGTTTTGAATTGTAATGAAATGCATGAAAAGAGTTATCTCCCTTGTTTACAGTATTGATAATGCAATCTAGGTGAATTTTATCTCTCATGACCAACATCATAGAAACAAATGGCTGTCGTTTTTGATAATAGGTGACCATTCTGTATAAGAAACCATGCTTAAACACATATGGGTTTTTTTACCATGAATCACCCTTTGCATGATTTTTAGAAAGACTGGTACTTAAATATTTATATTATTTGATGCAATATCTGCAGTCGTTATCAATTTCTGTATTTTTACTGTTTTTATTAGATTTTAACTGTTGCAGATGATGTCAGTCAATTTTGTTATTTGTTTCAGTTTTTGACAGTCAGGAACAAGCAACATACATTTGTTTTAAATAAAATTATATTTTAAACTTTTTTTAATAAAAAAAAAATAATCAGTCTTGAAAATCAATATTCATATTGTGACTCGTTTAAACAACATTTACATGTAAACTGTTCATGATCAGGTAATACGAATATAATATTAGGCTCAAACCAACACCTGTCACAATTTTGGGATCATATAATCAAGTCTTAATAAACACACACATTGATTACCTAAAGCAATTATTGATCAAATTCTGAATAAAAGTGGCAAAATTTGAAGTTTTAAAACTTCAAATAATTCCCTTTCTTATAAAACGGATTTATTTAACGTATTTCAAAGGAAACGCCTAATGAGCACTTCACATATGACCAAAATACAGAAAAAACAGCAAAATCTTGTCCAGTTCATGTCAAGGAAAAAATATGGAAAGAATGGACGAAGGCAAATGATATCAAAAATGCATCATGTCACATGATTGCAGGAACCTTGTCACGGGTACCACTCTAAATTGTTTTAAAAACCTCACTTACAAACTTGTTAATAATATTTCTGATCCTACAATGTACATGTAGATATAAAATTATGATATGTACAAATGTTTCTTTTTTCTATAAAATGTTTTTTGAATCATTTTATTTTTTCAATGATGTCTATACTTCAGAATGTAATTGAAAGTAAATGAAAGTAAATTTCGATTTCTTCCTCCAAAGTAACCGGTTGTAATGGATTACATGAGAGATACATGTGTAATGGTAATAAATGGATTGCACAAAAATATGCCTTGTAATCCATTTTTACATTTCTAAGTAATTACGCCCGTCTTTGTTTTCAGTCATTAATGGAAAAATACAATACCAAAACTGGTATAAGAACGACAATTAATTAGGTTATGCTGTATGTCGATATTTCAAGGAGAAACCTCTCATCAGCAGCATTTGAATCAAAACATTGGAAGGTTTTTTAGAACTTTACCTTGATCTAAAATGACTGACACTGACTGAAGGCATACCATCGACTTATCCATGTCAGTAGTAGTTTTTTCTTTTAAATAAAATTTCTATAAATGACTGAAAACGATAGTTATAATCCACATCAGTAATTTTAAATCAAGTTAAATATTAAAATGGCGTTTGGATATTGGTACATGTATGAGGGAGTTTCTTTAACAGTTGGGTTATGAAAAAAAATAGGTTTTAAGGTGTCTAGATTCCGCATTTGGACAATATTAGGTCGCTTATTGCCAAGCCACTTGATGACCAAAAAAAGCCACGATGTGTATCCCTTGTGCCTTGCGGTATTGTGTTAAGCATCTTCTCCTTGAATGTGATAATCTTGCTCCAATATGAATTACTTTCTTAAGATTTGCATCAATGCACGATTTGTTCAAGGGCATCCCAAACGATGACAATGTGTATTTTAGATAAATTGTATTGTATTCAAAGTTGTAGTTCTTTTGTTTACATTGTCCTAATTTTAGTGTTCGAACCTGTTAATTTCGTTTTTCGTTTATTTGTTAACACATATAAATATCATTGTAACATATCCTTTTATTCATGATTTTTACTGTATAGTTTTATTCATTTATTTCTTTTTGTTTTATCTGGTCCTTTAATAATACATTTTTTTAATTTGTTGTTGTCTTGATAATGACCGAATGATTGCCGACAAGAAAACAAAAAAAGACACCAATCAGTCAAAACTAATATTAATCCAAAACACACATAACGCACATATAAAAACTCAACTGCAATCTACGACCGAACACTTTAGAATTTTTATTATTACATCACAAGAATGATTGCTTTAATGGGGTAGTGTTTTAATACAATAACGTTAATCTTTTCACAAACGACACCATTTTTGTTCAAAAATGTTGACAAAACATCTATGTCATGAACATTTTCAAGTATTTTTCGTCCTGTTTTTGTTCGTGTTTACCGGTTTCGTCGTTGTCCTTTCGGACTTTTGACAATTGGTGTCTGATTGCTTCTTTCAAGCAAGTAAAAACTGTTAAAACCCCATCCAATTTCTATCATGTCTAATGAATTTGCATTTCTTTATTTAAGATTTGTACATGTATAAAGGTTGATACTCTTTACTGACACGATATGATGGTCTTTTAATAATCATCTAAACTGCATTAATAGAAAAGGTTTTTTTTCGACTACAAATTTGTTAATACATGAAAGATGGTAAAAGAAGGGTTCTCATTTTCAGAAAGAAATAACACTTCTTGCATAAAGTGACCGATATCGATTCGCAAGTCTACATTATTGGCTAAACACTAAATGCATACCAAATTGAATTTATTAAGTAATTAATTAGGTTATTTGTCCTGAACAGTTATGATCATTTAAAATTCCTGCAATGTAACTAATATCTCATCCAAAACTTGTACTTGTATACATGTACAGTTCAAGTGGAATCTTTTTATATTAAAGACTAGGAAGTCTTGATTATGAAGTACATGTTAATATCTTCCTAAATGAAAAAGTTCAAATATTTAATTACAAGCATATATTCGTTTATATAAGATTAAACTCCCCAAAGTTGAGCATTGGATATGTATTTATCAAGTGTGCTGATATTTCTCACAACAGTGTGCCTGCCTACAGTCTTGTGTTTGAATAAGAGCGGTGAGTGTTATATAATACTCAAAACTAATTTCAGAAAAAGATATATATTAAAACAAATTATGCTTGCATCAAATACAATGACAGGAAAAAACAACTTAAGGATGTTTGTACTATTATTGAAAACAAAAAAGTTTCAAATTTGATGATTTTAATGAAATAATTATAGTAAAAGGTATAAAATAAGCAAATAAAATGAAAGGTTTTTTACCTCGTTTTCAAGATAATTGACGTTAAAGTTTTTGCGGGAAAAGGTTTTCTGTGACTTTTCATACCGTAGTTTAAGTGTCATGTAAGGTGGATAATGTTTTGGCAACATCAGTGTTGTTGAAAATGGACGTTGCCTTAGTGCTCATTGAGCCTTTTAAAGAATTGATTCTTTTCAAACCCAAATGACCTCACAGCTTTTATCCATTCTGACATTCCTTCTCCTGTTCTTTTTTGGCCAATTTTCTGGCATAGTCTTCATACCGTATAGCGGGCAATTTTCGCAGCCTGCAAATTTCGCGATTTCATATCAAATGACCTAGTTTTTATTTACGCGGACATCTATTTTCGCGATTTCATTATATTCTCAATACAAATTAATATTGATTCTATATTACGCGGGTTCAATATTTCGCGATAGAATAATGCTCGCGAATATAGCGAAAATTAGAACCTCGCGAAAATTTCCCGCTATACGGTAGTTTAAGTGACCTCAATGAACTCAAAGCAAAACCACCAGGCTGTGCCTGTGAAAAATCCCCATTCAAATATAGTCCATCTGGCCACGTTATCACTGGTGACCTCAACATCGTGGAAAATGACTTACTTCGCGATGTTTTGGCTCAAGGCCCTAAATATCGTGAGCCAAGACGAATCAAATGGAGCTATAATTTTAAAACAATTATGGATTTAGTTGAAGACTATGCCAGAAAATTGGCCAAAAAAGAACAGGAGAAGGAATGTCAGAATGGATAAAAGCTGTGAGGTCATTTGGGTTTGAAAAGAATCAATTCTTTAAAAGGCTCAATGAGCACTAAGGCAACGTCCATTTTCAACAACGCTGATGTTGCCAAAACATTATCCACCTTACATGACAAATATAATGTTGTACCTGCAGACAAAGCACCAAATAACATCATTTTCGTATGCAAGAAACACTATATTGAATGTTTGACAGCTGAATTGGGGGTTGGTTGTACCAAAAATAGCACCACATACCGTACACGGCTCCAACACTGTCTAAAGAGGAAATCATTGACAATCACAAATCTGTCATTTCCTCCTTCGGCCTTTCTGTTGATGCCAATAATGATGACATTCCATCCCTGTATTGGATTCCTAAATTACATAAACATCCATACAAGAGCGCTTCATTGCAGGGTCATCCAAATGTACAACTAAACCTCTTTCAGTTCTGTTGACTTCAATACTTACGGCAATAAAATCCGGCCTCCAGAAATATTACGATTGTTGTTATTCTAGAAATGAACTGATGGAGATTCTTAACTCTAAATCAGTTTTATCTTGTAACAGCATCAAAACATTCGATTTCTCCACACTTTACATTTCTATTCCTCATGAACAACTGAAATCACAATTGGCTCAACTGATTAAATGCATCTTTTGAAAAGAGAATGGAAAACGCAGGTACAAATATCTAGTAGTCGATTAAACCAAGACTTACTTTATCATCAATGAGTCTAAGAAAAAGAACAAATTTACAGAAGACAAAATAATCAACATGCTCAACTTTCTTATTGACAACATATTTTTTCATTTTGGTGGACGTGTTTTTCAGCAAACAATTGGGATTCCAATGGGTAATAATTGTGCACCTTTGCTTGCTGATTTGTTACTTCATTCATATGAAGTAGACTTTTTACAATCACTTCTAAACAAAAAAAATCGTAGACTAGTTCTCTCTTTAAATCTCACTTTCCGTAATATTGATGATGTCCTTTCACTGAACAATTTTCGATTTGGTGACTTTCACCATCATATTCTGCGACATATTTAGATCTGCATCTTGACTTTTGACTTTAAAAAAAAACTTTCAACAAAGCCCTATAACAAACGTGATGACTTCAACTTTCTAATTGTCAACTTTCCCTTCTTGTGTAGCAATGTTCCGTCCGCTCCAGCTGATTGAATTTACGCATCTCAATTGCATTGATTCGTTACTCCAGATCGTGCGGGGCTTACATCGATTTCCTAAGCAGAGCGTCACGTCTGACACAAAAATTGCTCACAAAGGGTTATGTTGCTCCTCGGTTGTTGTCTTCACTCAAGAAATTTTACGGTAGACATCATGAACCAAATATGGGATTTCGATCTCTCAGATGAGTGCAGATGTTGGTTTGTTATTGGGTTTTGTTTTGGCTTCCTTTACCGGATTTAACACAGTGAATTGACTGTTGGCAACGTAACAGGTGTGCTATAGCAAGCATGAACTGCTTACTCTTCTGGAGAACCTTAGTTCACTCTAGTTTCGACAGGAGTTTGCGTTGTTGATTGATATTCAGTTATTTTTGTCTTTCTATGTTTTACATGTTGTCTGTTTTTGTCCCGTTCTTGTTGGTGTTTACTGGATCTGTCTCTGCCTTTTTGGACTTTTGACATTCGGATACATGTACCCCATTGGTACTTCTGCTTCTTTAGCATAAGCACTAATTAGCTGTTAAAACTCATGACAGAATAAAATAAAGGTAATAACAAAACTACCGAACTTGAATGATCAATCTCATAGTCCAGAGAAAATGACAAAAACGAATCAGTCATACCGGAGAACTGGTTGATCGCAATGGTCCTGACTTGGTACAGGCATTTCAAACGAAATGGTGGATTTGGTAAAACTATGTTTTTAACCTCTTTATGACATATCAAAGACATTGATAACAAGAAAATAGGGGGTTTGTTGGCAAAAATAGTTACCCTACTTTGATGGTAAAATCAAAAGATCTAAAAAAAATGACAGAAACAAGACCAGCGAGCATCCTTAACCAAATATCTTAAATGGCTTTGGGATTTTTAATATGCATCACAGACTCTCAAACCCAATAAAAATCGGAAGACTAAATATGAATATTGAAAACATACATTTTTTTACAAGGTGTATATGTCTTGATTGTAACGAACAGTGGCGGATCCGAGGCATAGTATTCCTGGGTATGGAGTCCCCTTTTTGTGAAAGTTTTCTGTAAAATTTGTCAGGAATCCCCTCTCGAAAATTTTTAGATTTTCCCTTGTCGGATATCATATGCATCATTCTAAAACGTTTGTTGTATGCAAGATGTAATCACAATCTGGTGTTATTACAATCTTACCATGATATTTAAAATATTGCAAACACGAAAAATTATTTTAGACTGACCAAATCCGTCGTTCAACAATTTCATCAAAAAGCTGTAAAACATGTTAATCTGCTTAAGTTTTGGTAACAATAAGTAATAGCACCTTATATAAATCTGAAATATCATTCACTGTGAACTTTTTTTAAAATGTTTTTTTTACTCTCAGCGTAGCCTTTCATAGCCTTGTATAACCGTTGACGGATATTTCATTCACTATACGGTGAAAATGACCAATAATTTCTTTTAAATATTAAATGTTGTAAAATTATGTTGATTTAAATGAAATACAAAGTGCATTGTGCTTACCGGCTTTGAGACTAAGGTTCAAATTAAAAATGCCTCAGGATGTCTCTTAAAAGTTTTTCTTTTAATATCAGTCATTGAAAAAAGTCCAAACTTTTATCAGAGGAAATCATTTGCTTTGTTTATATACGTGTCTGACTGTCTGTTGGACTGAGATGGTCGCCTCACTATCCCGATTGTGTTACTATCGGACACAATCAACGCAGTAGAATAGTGAATTTTTGCGCCATAAAGTTTTGTTTCATCCATCATTTTTTTAAGTCTTGATCAAGTCAAGTCGGATGTTCTTTGTTTGGAATTGTCTTCTTGCGTTTTCTCTACTAAAATAATTTTTATTAATCATATCAGTTTGGTAGTTTTTTCTTTGTTAACTTTATTCACGAATTCTTCAATGTGTAGATTTTTTGCACAAATTTTGTTTTTATGAAATAGTTTTGACATCTGCTAAAACAGCTGGTCAAACAAGTAACAAATGATCTTTCATCTATAGACTCAGGCTGGATACCCGTCTTTATTGCCTTCTCTGGTAATGATCAACGTGTATATGATGCCTGGTTTGACCAAAACAAGTGTGCTCCACTTCCAGCAAAGAATTACACGGACCAATCTCGGCATCTCCGAAATCCTATACTGGACAGCTGGACTAGCTTAAACATTCAAAAAGTAAGCTTAATTTTCTGAAGAACTGTACAATATATGTGAGTGGTATTTGTAGGAAAATACTACTGGAACGGCCTGTAAAAAATTTCACGAGCCTCGAAAAAGTATTTTTGGCAAATACCAATATTATATAATTCTTTTATTCAAACGAATATCTTTTCTATTGCTTTAAGAATCTCTGAAATGCATGCATATACATGTTCTTTGTTTTTATAGAAATATATACATGTATTGGTGCATCTTTTTTCTTTACATTTTTTATGTAAATTAAATAGTTTTCATGTTCGAAAACGAAAACACCAAAACGGGTATAAAACAATTGATTTGGTTAGGCTGTTTCTGCATATTTCAAGGGGTAACCTCTCATCAGCAGCATTTGAATCGATTCATTTGAAGGTCAAAAACTTAAAGTATTGAACGATAAATACTCAAAACATAAAAAGGTGGAACGGAAAAGCTCAATCCAGCACCGAGAATTTCGACCATTTGCAGTACAAGGAAAGACAATTTTGAATTTCAAATCGAACATTTCAACGACAAACAAGTACTCAGGTGTGCTTACTGTTGTTGTTTTCGATAATCGATTTCGATCATAGTAAGCGGAAGATTTTTTCTTGTGCATTTTTTTTTTATGAATCATACAAATTTTCATGGTAATGAGTAAATCAAACTTCTTGTCATGTTTGTCGGGGCGATTTATCATAATCTATTATACACATTTTTGCAAAAAAATTAGCAAAATAACCGAAACTTTGTCTTTGACCCTATCAATGAAAACGATATCGTTATTATAGATTGTTTCTCAAAATGAAAGGTTCAATCTATATTAATTTTGCTTTATAATTTACCAAATGCTTGTTTTAATATTAATTTGAACGTGAGCGGCGCTTTTGCAAAAGAGGTTTCTTTTGTTTCTTACATCTTTATTTTTGCTTGTTTTAGGTAAAGGTTGAACTATTTAATAACAGCTGTCTCAGAGAATGGCTAACATTTAATGGGAGATTTACGACGATAACAGACTGGTTCAGTCAATCAAACCTCATGGCTTGTAGCTTCCGTGACCTTAAAGGCCAAAAAGAAACAGTATTCGACATGTACAAAAAAATTTATATAGAAGATGAGTAGGTTTCATAAATTAAACCAATTTGTGGGAGACTTTTAGGTTTGAATTTACTAAAAACTTGTAAATTTTTAATATAAAATGTATCTCAATACGGAACTTTTAACCGATGAATTATATTTTAAAGATAAAAATAGTTAAATATATTATAAGGAAAGAAAAAGCTTTAGTTTTGAAAAGAATTGATAATCTAAAGGCTCAAGGAGGAATATCAATCTTTACCCTGGTTTTCAAGACAATGTCAACCTCTATAACTAATACCCACCTGTAGATTAAGCAATTTTTTGTGTAAAAAAAACATCATATTGACTGATTGCCTGCTGAATAAGGGGGTGTCTGTATCACCAAATACATGTATGTATACAGCAACAACACTGTCCAAGAGAAAATGTGAAACGATCTGAATAGGAACATTCTGTTTGCGTGAGACCAATGACATTCAATCATAATTTGTAAATTTGCGATGCTCTAGAAAATGCTCAATCATATTTTTATTCTCTTATATATATATAAGAACGGATATATATTCGGCACTCTGTGTCATTTTTATATTTAAACAGCATGAAAACATTTGTATACTTCATATCATATCACCAGCGTTAAAAATATCGGTTATCACAGTTGAACAATCGAATATTCTAACAAAACGGATGACGAAGGTTCTTTTATTGCAGGTATGCTAAGATTTATTTTGTCATTCAAACGTCTAGTGAAAAGTAACAAATTTATAGGACGCAAACATTCGAAATGCTTAACTTTCCTATAGACATCATATTTATACAATGTGGTGGACTTGTGTTTTGGTTTCTTGGTATTCTTACAATTTTGGGACATTAAAATTAAAGGAATTCTACTTCATATTTGGATTTTCATCAAGATATTAGCGTCCAATGAAGAATTTTGTACTATTAACAAACGTGATGACGTCAGCATCCTTTGCATGCTTGTGAATCAGTTAACATTCTGTGTGCTCCAGGTCCAGGAGTTTTTAAGTGATTCGTTATTGCATGGCTTTTGGGATCTTACATGATTACCTCATTCAAGCTTCACATCTGACACAAATCTTGCTTACACAGGGTGATGTTTCTTTGTTCGTTTGCTGTCGTCATTCAGAGATTTTACAAACATTATATGCTGATATACATATACGAAGTTGTGTGATTGCATGCAGGATCTACTAGACCCTTTCGGATCACCTTCGTTTACTATCTCTCGACTTGTGTTCATGTGTTGATTGCAATTTGGTTGGATTTTTCTATTTTTGAGTGCTTGTTATGATATACGCTTTGTTTAATATTTGTCATTTCTTTGTGTTTACTGATTTTGTCTTTGCCTTTTTGGAATTATGATAATTCAATGCTCTTTTGGTACTCCTTTATTCCTTGAAAAAAGTATTTTATTTTTTTCGTCATTTCTGATAAATAAATGTTTTAAATTGTTCTACAAAGCAGAATCGAATCTTTAAAAAATAATTTAATGGTATTGGTGATATATTTACAAGATCCATTGTATTATAGCTTTATTGGATGGAGTTTTTCATTTTTCATCGCGGGCGAGGATAGATTGTTCTTAGCTGTAGAGGAACCTTATATCTTAGCTGTAGACGAACCTTATATTCACAAAGATATTCGACCACCAACTCTTATGTTCCAGAAAACAAACCAAAGATATAATTTTGGTATGTATATACTACATCACGTAAGTAGAGTAAAGTATTCCAAGTGAATAGGTGTCTTGGCCAATTACATTTTACAGACAATCGGAAAATTTTAAGATTTTACATACTTTATGTCAAAAATATTGCTTTTTGTCAATTTACAAGTTAAGTTTTATATCGCTTGAACAGCACGAAAAACACAAAAACAACTGGACATCAATCAATAATGCGAACTCAAATCATAACGAGAGTGAACTCAGGTGCTCCGGAATAGTAAGCAGCTCCTGATTGCTAAAAGTACACCCGTCGCGTTGCCAATTGTCAATTCAGCGTCTCGAATCAAATAACGTTAGTCTGAACGAAACCATATGACAAACAAACAAGAGATAGAAGTCCCATATTTGTCTATGACCGTATGATATCTTCCGTAAAATTTCTTGAGTGAAGACAGAAACTGGAGCAACATAACTGGCACACATCTTAAATCATTTATATCATTTTATTTGTACAGAAAGAGCAGAAAGAATGGTGATTTCTTTGATGATTGAGAACTGAAAATGGATCATCATTTGGATGGACACACATTTGTCCTTTTTCGCCTGTTTTGTATTTACATAATTCTTATTTGGATCAATTACAAAAATATGCAACACATCGAAAAGTTTTCCTGCTTCATTATGATTGTAATTTTTTTTTTTTCTTGTCAGAAATTTCGCAAAGTTTGTTTTGTACATGTACATGTATTTTTTATATCTAATGTAGTAATTGTAAAAAGATTATGATTAACATGTGTATGGTTCCATACTGTTTTTAGTTTTAAAAATCAATGTTTATTTAAAATGTTATATGAGGATGTAACGACGAGGATATTAGATTGTTCTCAACTCCATTTGTATATATCTGTAGTACATGTAGCAAAGAGCTTGAAACTGCATGTACTCTTTTGAAATATGTACACGGGATTAAAATCGACGGCCTAAAATTTTAACACCTCAAACAATTGATCACAAGACTTTTCCTAGGATAGGTTGTGTTCAAATGTGGAATAAACTAGAGGCTCCCAGGAGCCTGAATCGCTCACCTTGTATTCAATGATATTTATAAGCTGGATATTTTAACAAAGGCCTGCTACTCTGTGGAATTATCAATTTTAATATTCTAAGGGAAACAACTCCTATCAACAAAGGTCTTACAACTTTGACCCCATTACATAATTTTTAGATCTTTATGTGCTTAACCATTTGCAATTTAAATTTTTCAAATATCTTCAATAGTTTTCAAGATATTAGTCTAAAAAGAGCAAAATTTGAAGAAAAAAAACAAGAAAAAGGGCAATAACTCCTACAACCATTGTCAGATCTTCTTCAAAACTTCAGGGCAGGTAGATCTTGATGTGCTAATCATTATTACCTGAACAGAATTTTGATATCTATTACCATTTTTGAGCAATTGGCAAAAAACTGCAATTTACCCTTATGTCCTATTTATAGCCATGGCAGCCATGTTTTTTGTCGAATCAAAATTTTGAACGATAATTTTGTAGACCACATATTACAGAACAACCCTACCAAGTTTCATTTCATTAGGCCAAGCGGTTTCAGAGAAGAAGATTTTTGAAAAGCTGAACAAAAAGCTATGAAAATGGTCAATTTTAACAATCCAAGGGGTATAACTCCTAAAGGAACGATCCTACAACTTTGACTCTGTTACAACTTTTGTAGATCTTTATGTGTTTAGTCATATGCAATTGAAATTTTTGAAATATCTTGTATAGTTTTAAAGATATAGGGCAAAATAAGTAAAATTTCTGAAAAAAATCCAGAAAAAGGGCAATAACTCCTACATCAGTTGTTGGATCTTCTTGAAAATTTCTAGGCAGGTAGATCTTGAGGTGCTGATCACTTTATCCTATGCCAGAATTTTGATATCTGTTACGGTTCTTGAGTAATTTGCAAAAAAACTGCAATTTACCCCTATGTTCTATTTTTAGCCATGGCGGCCATGTTTTTTGTCGAATCAAAAATTCAAACGACAGTTTTGTAGAGGACATACTACAGAACAACCCTACCAAGTTTCATTACATTTGACTAAGCAGTTTCAGAGAAGAAGATTTTTGAAAAGTTGAACGACGGACGACAGACGACAGACGACGGACGACGGACGACGCCAAGTGATGGCAAAAGCTCACATTGCCTTCGGCAAGGTGAGCTAAAAAATGTAAAATCTCAAACGTAAAGAACAAATCAAATCTAAAACTTTTCCAAAATCTGCTAGATATCAGTTTAGCATTACTAATATGAAATATATCAATTACATCACTCTATTTTATTCACAAGGTTGGGCGGAGCTTAAGTTTCTCGTTCGTTTAGGTAAAATTAAAACAAAGAAGCCCGAAATAATTGACCCGTGACCAGCCTGGTCAGTAAAATAAAGTAATTTGTCATATGCAATTAGATATACGCTTCAAAAAAGTTACGCATACGGTAGAAAATTCCCTATATCATGGGGTCACATCGGAAGGTTAAGAGGTTGTTGTATTCCGCTCAATTCTACGACTTCCGGTTAAGTTTAGTCGATGATATGCATGCATTTTGCTTTCTTTCTCATGATAAACCATTAATAAACTTACAATTGCTGAAACCTATCCAAATATTTTTTGTAAATACATATACTTATTTAAATTTTTATCACCTCTGGTAATTTGTTATTTCAACAACCCACAAAAACGTTCAAAATCATCAAAGTTTTCAGCCTTGATTTGGTTTGTATATTATATTCGTAACATTTTGTGATGTCGTTTGAATTAGATTTGTTTTACTTTATTGGTACAATTCAATCAAAACATGTAATAAGTAAATAAACAATTTCAATTTCTTGAAAAGAACAATATTGATGAATTTTGCATTTTTAACCCACAAAAAGTTATGTTGCGCTATAGAAATCGTATGCTTTACGAAAACAAAGCATAACATCAATAAGAACAATGCTGGCAAATAATTAATCACACATTTTTATTTTTGCAAGGCAATTGTGTCATAGAAACAAATTTGACGTCATACATGTCATACAGAGTGTGTTCACTTGCTTTCCCCGAGTAACTCGAGTATCAAATGGACGCTATTTTGCGATTACTCCAGTAGCGCTCTAGAGTAACGGAAGTTCACGGCCCCGATCTAGCACATGTCAATATTGATATTTGATTGGTTATACGTCATCACATCCGGGACATAGAGTAACTCCAGCGCTACCCTACCTAAGGCCAGGGTAGGTCGAGGGATTACTCTAGTGTGAATCGTTACCTTGGCGATTTTTCAAGATAGTGAAAGTTGAACTCGAGTTTACATTTTACGCATTAACTTCAAGTTTGATTAAATCAATGCAAAATATTCCGTAAAAAAATTGGTTGTATTCTACTTCCGATATTTTCATAACCTTTGCAGTTAGAATTTTGGTCAACAATAATCAAACAATTTTATTAATTTTTCTTTTTACTGGATTTCATTTCAGGAAAATCGGTTGTAGAACATCTTGGCACTATTATTTGAAATGGTGTGAGTTTGTATTAATTAAAAGTACCTATGTGTTTCACTTTTTTGAATTGTATATGGCAGTCTTCCATGGAAGACATATGTCACCTGCGTCTTAAAATATTCGATATATAGGGAATAGATGAGTTACATTAAATCATTTTACACCATAAAGTACTATATAGGAGGAAGCTACATACCCAATATCAAGAGGCTTTGACAGGGCGACCAAAGACGACGACAGATGGTGTCAAAGTGACTCTTATATGTCGCTTTGAAACACGTTGCAGGCGACATGATAGTTATTGATGTTGCGCTTTGGTTCAAGAATATGTAAATAAAATATTTAAACAATATTAATATGTACAAAAGACATAATGACCCGTCAGCGAAATTTGGGCCGGACGGACGAACACCTACATGTGTAATGCCCCTACTTTATGTGTGTGGGTGTGTATTTAACATGCTTTTTTCGGCCCACATGGGAAACTCTTTCTTTGTAAATCACAAACGGGGAATGGACCCAACAACCTGTAGTGGTAATTAACTTGTGATCAATAGCGTTGTATTTAATACAGCGTCCTAGACCGCCCCTACTAGAGTAGACGTCACACTACTTAAGTGGGGCAAAGTTTGTTTAGACTAAACAGATATGTCAGAGGAAATACGTCTTCCGTGAAACTCGAAAACAGAGGAAAAATGCTTTAGAATAAATAAATTGTTGTTTTTTTTTCAACATTGACCTCCAATGGGTGGAAAGTCTTTAGGGAACTGATGTTTCTCTGTTTTAGAAACTGTCTTTGCTCCTTGCTCAGTTACCTGCAAATAACTAATGGTATGGTTAGGTATACGAACATATGTCCACCAACTGGAGAGTCTCTGCAAATCTGTCACCAAGTCATTCCTACGTTGTTTTCTTATATGCAAAATAATTTAATCACTAAGAAGTATGTACTACGTTTCACTATTAATGTTTTATTCTTAAGATTTGGTTTTAAGGTCTTTTAGAGCGGTGTAGGTTGCCACAATGATCAATTTCATTATCTGATGACTATTTCTATTTATTAGCTCACGTGACCCGAAGGGTCATGTGAGCTATTGTCATCACTTGGCGTCCGTCGTCCGTCCGTCGTCCGTCGTCCGTCATCCGTCGTCCGTAAACTTTTTAAAACGTTAACTCCTCTGACACAATAAGTCCAATTGCAACCAAACTTGGTATGGTTGTTCATTAGCATTCGGTGCTTAGAACTGATGTGGGGATTTTTGATTCGTCGTAAAACATGGCCGCCATGGCTAAAAATAGAACATAGGGGTAAAATGCAGTTTTTTGCAAATAACTCAAAAACGGCTACAGATATCAAAATTCTGGCAAGGTAAAAGTGATCAGCACTTCAAGATCTACCTACCCTGAAATTTTGAAGAAAATCCAACAACCCATGTAGGAGTTATTGCCCTTTTTGTGGATTTTTGGCAAAATTTGCACCTGTTTAGCTCAATATCTTGAAAACTATACTAGATATTTGAGAAATTGAAACTGCATATTGTTAAGCACATCAAGATCTACAAAATATGTAATAGGGTCAACGTTGTAGAACCTTTCCTTTTAGGAGTTATTGCCCTTAGAACGTCAAAATTTAGCATTTTAACAGCATTTCCTCGTTACATTGAAAACGTTAACTCCTCTGACACTTTAAGTCCAAATGGAACCAAACTTGGTATAGTTGTTCATTAGCATTAGGTGTATAGAACTGATGTGGGGATTTTTGATTGGTCGTAAAACATGGCCGCTGTGGCTAAAAATGGAACATAGGGGTAAATGGCAGTTTTTTGCAAATAACTCTAAAACGGTGACAGATTTCAAAATTTTGATTGGAAACAAAAGTGATCAGCACCTCAAGATCTACCAGCTCTGAAATTTCGAAGAAAATCCAACAACCCATGTAGGAGTAATTGCCCTTTTTGTGGATTTTTTGCAAATTTTGCACCTGTTTAGCTCAATATCTTGAAAAATTATACAAGATATTTGAGAAATTTAAATTGCATATTGTTAAGCGCATCAAGATCTACAAAATTTGTAACCGGGTCAACGTTGTAGGACCTTTCCTTTTAGGAGTTATTGCCCTTGGAACGTCAAAATTGAGCATTTTAACTGCATTTCCTTATATTGAAAATGTTAACTCCTCTGACACTTTAAGTCCAAATGGAACCAAACTTGGTATTATTGTTTATTATTATTAGGTGTATAGAACTGTTGTGGGGATTTTTGATTGGTTGTAAAACATGACCGCTGTGGCTAAAAATAGAACATCAGGTTAAACTGCATTTATTTGCAAATAACTCAAAAAGGGTGACAGATTTTAAGATTTTGATTGAGAACAAAAGTGATCAGCACCTTTAGATCCACCATATTGTCAGATGACCCCCTTATTAATCTTATGACCCTTTCAACGTTAAATAGATTTTGCCTTATAACCTTTACTTCAGGCACAGATGTCAGGTGAGCGATTCAGGCTCCTGGGAGCCTCTTGTATGTTTTGTCGTGGTTTATTCGCTCCGGCAACACCTATTTTGTGCTAAAGGTTCCAAATAAGTCTCCATTTTCAAATTTTTATCCCATTATGTTTATTCTTATACTAGACATAGGTTACTCGTATATACGTTCTTATTTTCACGGCCACCAAACGGTCAAACAAGCATACATGTAGGTCGATTAATTTTCCTTTAACATGGAGATACATGTAAATGCGTACAAAGATTGTTAATTGGGTTGGTCAAAGACGGCTTACAGACTTTGTTCTCGAGAAAATACATACAGCAAGATACATGTAAGTCGCATTTGTCATTATTACCATTTTCATAGAATCTTTATTTGTAAAACAAATGTGTCTGACCTTTTTGCTTGTTCTGTATTTCTATATACAAAGCGACATTTTCGATTTTAAACAGAAGAGACATTCAAAAATGCGTATGACTCAGTCGAATTTATGTACGCATAGACAGCATTCCAACATAACAATTTTATCATTTTCCACCCTTCTTAGTGAGTTGTCGTTTAGTTTAGTTTAGAACGTGTGGTCGGTTAATGAGTCAATTGAAGTTCGGTCTATTGATATATTGGTTGAGACATGAAAGTAACATTACGTGTTTGAAGTGTTATGTTGAATTTAGAATCGATATGTTTGATTTTTCTTAGATCAGTCGATAAATGCTTCTTAGCTAATGCAAGGAAGTAATATAGACAGGAACTACTTCGACCAATTATCACACATTAGTCACAAGCAGAGCCTTCTACCAGATCTTTGGGACTTTATCTAAGCCTTATAGATTTTAAACTTTAAATGTTGCTAAGAGGAGTTAAGTGATTAAAGAAAAGTCAATTTATTTAAATAATTTGTGTAAAAATTTATTCAATTATTTAAAGGTATGTCTGCAAAAATGAAATGTTTTTTTTTTATTTAAGATTTATTTTACAAGCTTGACAATACGAAGAAAATCTGTATTATGAAAAACTATTAAAACTAAATTTGCTTTTATGAGAATCTATAGATCCTACATTTGAACGAAACACAAAAATATTCATCAATAAAAATTAGTGTTACATAACTGAGAAAATTATCTAAGTACATAACTATTCATATAATCATAAACCTGTATATTAAATATATCAATATTGAATATATTCTAATAGACAGGTTTATGATACAATTTGTAAATTCATATTGAGTTAAATTTTCCGAAATATTGAATTTAATTTCAGGATACCCCCACCATCACATAAAAAACTGGTACATTTAATTTTGGACGGATCGTAGAATCGAGGTCTGTGTTTTCGTCTGATTCTGGTCACTTCACAAATATCCGTCGAAAACGGGACTTGCCGATAAGCGTCAAATCCGATCGAGACCATGCTGAGTGTTTATCTACATGGCATGATTATTGTCGATTAACAGGCTTTCGATAAGATAGCGGTAACGCAGATTAACCGTTTCATCTGGCTTGGTGGTTCTTCCTTCTCAATTTTACTTCCATGGCTAATGTCAATAACTGCGAATGTTCTCAAGAGAGTCCCTTTACGTCTCGTTGTTCTCTTATAGTACTTTTGTTTAGGTTCTCTCTTGGTGAATTAAACTTTTATCGATTTCATTTTTAAAGTGTGTTATTTTTGTGCGTTGTACAAGATTAACAATAGGAGGAAGGTTGTGACAAAAAAATATATATATAGTTTAACCCCGCCACATTTTATATGTTCCTGTCCTAAATCAGGAATCCTTGTCAATGCTTTTGTTTTTTCCTGTCAACTATCTGTGTTTTGTTTTTATTTTTTGGGGTTTTTTTTTTTTTTTTTGTTGTTCTATGTCCATAAATGGGTCTTTCGTTGATAATTGTTGGATTTTTTTTTAATCTAACGTATTGTGTTTTAAGTCTTGGTCCAATGCAAGATGCCGAGCAGCGACCTCTGGTAATGTTGAAGACTGCTGGCTGTTTTCCATCGTAACGTTTAGACAAGCGTTATCTGCACGCCTTATGTAGTCATTAGATTACTGATGGCTTTCGCGATTTATTTTCGTCTAGACGGAGTAATCTGCCTACTGTATTCTTTATCTTCTATATGACTTTTCAAAATATAATCAAATATGTTAGAATTCAACGCATTTTTTATTTTTATATATCTCCTTTTTCAACGACTCACACAGAGTTTTATTAATTCCATAAAAGTTTGCAATTTACAAAACGAACTATTTAATGATAGGCTCCAGCAATTACATGAATATTTATCTGTAACTGGATTGGTCGTACATGTACACTCTTCCTTTATCTGTTGCTTTTATATAATTGGTATATGCTAAGTGTCTTTCTGGTTAATTCATAAAATTCAATACGCAATTAACACACTTTGATGAGCTGGCATTGAGGATTTCATTTTAATTAAAGGTTTTTTTAATCGATACCATTTTTGTTTAATGGATGTGCACCCTAAATGTTTATAAAATTTTTATTTAAAATATGATTATATATACATTGAATAATCTTCTGTGCAAAGGGGGCACTAGAGTGTTCATTAACTTTAATAACACATCTGCTATTTTAGTACTAATATATTTAGCTTGCCTTTTAACACATTAGCGCTTTGATTTAAATTGTTGTTTCTTTATGTTGGTTGTGTCGCGTACACTTATTCTACATCTTTGTGATTTTCTCAGTGTTAATGAAAATCCCAGTACTGCCCACTTTGTTTTCACATTGTTTTGTGTTTACCGGTTTTGTCGTTGCCCTTTCTGACTTTTGACAATCGAATGTCCCATTGATGACTCTTTGCTTCTTTAAAAAGATATTAGACATATTTTTAATTTCCACTTTTCAAAATTTGTTCTTGCTAGTTAAAGTTCAAATTCATGTTACATCAAGGATTCTACCAATGCTTTAATGATTCATCATTCATTTCGACACTGCATTTTGTAAAGGTTTTATCGAACGGCTCAGATGCTTTCATTTTGACACAACGCCAATTAATTCCTTTTAGATTTTACTATAAAATTAAGGTTAAATTCGTAGATATTTTTTGTCGAAATATATATAGAGAAAACATTTTAACTGGAAAATTGAACTATTTTTTTCTTTTAAAAAAATTTACAATTTAACTTAATTTCAAATGATTATATTTTGAAAAGGCAAAATAATTAGAAATTTTAATTAATCAATATAATGTTATTTTGGGTAGTTTTATCAAGAATTTCAAGAACAAAAGTTTGTGGTTTTCTCTCTTCGTGTGTTATAATTTTTACGATTCTTATGCAGACTATTAATCATTAAATTCTTCATACAGTTTGTATTTTTCCCTTTATAAATGATCAGTAAATAGCTGTAGAAAGAAACTGATTACATAAATTATACTACTAACACAAAAAGGCAGTGTGTAATAACTGAAATTA
Organism: Arcuatula senhousia; assembly: GCA_963971305.1. Classification (NCBI taxonomy): domain Eukaryota; kingdom Metazoa; phylum Mollusca; class Bivalvia; order Mytilida; family Mytilidae; genus Arcuatula; species Arcuatula senhousia. The sequence continues at coordinate 39,129,920 of OZ020312.1, forward strand.
TGCTTCAAATTGTTTTAATGTTTATTCAATGAAAGGGGCTAAAAAGAACAATATTTTGTTTATAAAAAGAAACTGAGTTTTTAGTTCCCCGTCATCACAGAAATCACCATTCTTGCGGCTACAAAATAAGAAATGCAATCAGTCAAACACTTATTAATTTTACATAAGTAAAAAAAAAAGTTTTTTCGAGTGGGGAAAGCCAAGGGAAAAGTATTTTAAATTTACGTTTGTAGTTTAGTTCAACAAACATCTAAGTACGAAACCCCAATAATAAAAAAACTAGGTACAATTTAAGCATTTTAGTCCCATGGCTAGATTGGCTACACGAGAAAAAGAACCAAAACTACACTTCATTGATCTGGTGAGATGATGCTAGTAAGTCCTTTTTATCTTGGCTTTTCAAGTTTCTTAATTAAATCCATTGCAATTCGAAAACACCACAAATCAAATGTATCGAAATGAATAAAATGCTTTTTATAAGTGCTAGCATTATTTGCACTGAACGGTATACCGACTTCGACTTCAAGCAAATTTAAAAAATAAAAAATAATGTGTATGGCATTCGACAAATATAAACCTATTGGAATAAAAACAATAGGCTCCCAGGAGCCTGAATTGCTCACCTGGTCTTGATGTTGCCTTATAAAAACTTTTCTAGAGCTAAATGAGCTGAACATTTAAGCAAGTAATAGCATTTCTCTATCTACTATAGTTTTCAATCTGTTACAGTAGCCGTAGGCACAAATCATGATAAACGTTATTTTAGGGGCCATAACCCCTATAAGGGGTTATCTGACAATTTAGACCCTATGAAAACTTTTGTAAAACTAAACGAACTGAACATTTAAGCAAGCAACAGCTTATCTCTATCTGCTATAGTTTTCATTCTATTAGCCAAAAACATGAAAAATACGTTATTTTAGGGGCCGTAACCCCTATAAGAGGTCATCTGACAACTTTAACCTTATGAAGACTTTTGTATATCTTAATGAACTGAACATTTAAGTGATCAGCACCTTTAGATCCACCACATTGTCAGATGACCCCCTTATTAATCTTATGACCCTTTCAATGTCAAATAGATTTTGCTTAATAACCTTTACTTTAGGCACATATGTCAGGTGAGCGATTCAGGCTCCTAGGAGCCTCTTGTTGTCGATAATGGGCATTATTTTTATGTTTGGAAAAAGGGGTACTGGTTCTTGCAACAAGGGGTCAGGCAATAAAATGATAAATGCACATGCATCACAGGTATCGATTCAAACACCCCATCGATAAATTAATAATGAACTTGTCCACCACTATTAAACCATTATTACACATTGGATCAAGTTTTCAGTATGCTTAATTTCCTTATTGACAACATATTTGTCACATTTAGAAGAGAGATTTTTCAACAACAAATTGACATTCCAATGGGCACAAATTGTGTTCCTCTCCTCAGCGATTTGTTTTTTTTTTTACCTTATGAGACCAAATTTCTTCAAGAACTTTTTAAAGAACAAGAAGATGAAAGAGGAAAGATCCTTTAATCTCATTTTCAGATATTTCGACAATGTCCTCTCTGTAAACAACGCTTCGTTTGGTATATGGATTCCTTTGATATATCCTCCAGAGTTAAAGATTAAGGAAACCACCGAATCCAATTGCTTCACATCGTTTTCGGATTACCATCTCGAATATGACAAGGATGGTCATCTCAGTACAAAAATTTACGATATAAAAATGACAATAAAGTTCCAGACAATAAATTTTGCTACGCCTGACGCGCGTTTCGTCTATTCAAGACTCATCATGGGCGCTCTACCAAAAATATTGAAAAAGCCTAACACTATATGATTATGAAGAGCATACGACAAAGAGATAAAAGAGACGACTTTAATTTTCAAATTATTAATTTCCCTAACTACCTACCTCACCTGTTTACGGTTTTTATAGTTCACAACTTATTCGATATGCCAGGGCTTGAACAAATTTTTCTATTTTTTTTTTTTTTGGTACGACACCGCTGTATCCGTGACCGACTCTTAGACCAAGGTTACAAGAAAATACGTCTCATGCGGTCCCTAAAAAATTTCTTCCTTCGTTATCAGCTACTGGTAGAAAAATTCAAAATCAAGTTGAACGTGTTGGTTAGTGTTTGTTTTGATTAGTGTTTTGCTGATTGTTGTACTGAGATGATCATTTTATAATATTATCCCGATTATGTCTTCACAACCATGTTGCGTTGTGTGCTACTACCGGTCCCTAAGATCGCAATGGAAGAGGGGGGTTTGGCGCGCCAAAAAAAATTGTTCAACCCACCATTTCATTAGTTATGCATGTACCAAGTCAGGACCATTGCGATCTTTAACTATTCCGGTGTGCCCCCCAAGTTCGGTAGTTTTGTTCTGGCTCTTTATTTTCGTGAGCTATTATCATATCAACAGCAATTTGTATGTATTGATCTTTCTGAAAAATTTGCAAAATTATGAGGACAAGGCGGCAATTGGTTGTCGCCGCTGTAGGTTCGATTCTCACAAAAACACATAGATTCGGATAGATTTTGATTTCAAACATCAGTGATAGTAAGCTTTGCTGGTGCAGTTTTAACCCCGAAGTAAGACCGACCCAGTGCATAAAATTTGAGTTTAAAAAGCTATAACATCAAAGCTATGTAATTATCCGTTTAAATTTCAAAATTGTCAAAACCCAAAGGTTCTTCCTATATCAAACATTCATTAATCAAGCTTCATTTGATTACCAATTCGGCATTATGGTTGTTACTGTTCTATGCTCTTCATTTTCATATAGACCTTAGATTTTTTTCGGTAGAGCGCCTCTAGAGGGTCTTAAATAGACGGAACACACGCAGGTCGTAGCAAAATTAATAAAGTTTGTTGGTTTTTGTTGGTGCTTTTTTTCTGGCAACGACCTACATGTAAACTTAATATTTTTATATGACAAATGAATGATATTTGATATCGAATATCTGTTGTAGAAATATACAATAATAGTACACTGACTCGACATAAAATTTTTATACGGATGAGGCTTAGAAACAGGAAAACGCGAGGGTCTCCCGAGCGTTTTCTTGTTTCGAGCCGAATTCGTATAAATACAATTTTATGTCGAGTCAGTGTACTATTATTGTGTTTATACTGCAATATTTTGTATTTTCTTTGGAGTATTCTTTATTTAAAAAAAACACAAATAAAAAAATCGAAAAATGACCCTACCTCGGGCCCCTCTCCTAATAGAAATAGAAATATTTTATTGGACCAATCATGGACCCACAGGGGGCAATGACATACATGACATTAATAATTATAATACAATGTTCAAACAAATGACAGTACAAATATAATGATACTAGTATATAAAGTTAACCATTTTAACAATACATGTAATATGTATATATTTTGTATCAGATGAAGGATTAACAATAACATTTATCAGTATTTTAACAGAGATACCCAGCAGCACAGCCAAGGTGTGAGACTGTTTTAAGTACAGGCGTTAAGTATTAGTAAATGTTTGTTCCTCTGCAAAGGACACCAAGGGACGGTGCTTAAGGAAATGCGATGATCAGTGTCATCTGCATTTCTCCTCGTGTCCAGTGCAGAGTCACCAACAGTGTAACTCCACATAGATTTAAATATTTAAGGATATACATAAGAGATATAAAGTGTCTGTATATGGATTTGTCCTGCTGCAAGGGTCACCAAGGGACGTTGCTCCAGGAAATGCGATGCTCTATATCATCTGCATTCCTCCTCGTGACCAATGCAAAAGGACAAACAATACAAACCTTTATACCATATTCAACTAACAAAATTAAGGACAAAATGTTTTAATAAAAGTACATAATTCTTTAAGTACAGCTTCATTCTCACATGACATTAGCCATATAAACTTATTTTTGTCACAGAGATTAGCATAGTTATCACAGTGGAGATGAATAATATTATTCAGCTGTTCTCTATTATATTTTGAACAGTGTAACAAGAAATGAATCTCATCTTCTATCTCACCAGAGCTGCATTGCTGGCATATTCTCTGTTGAACTGGCGTGTTCTTATAGCGACCAGTTTCAATTTGAAGGTGGTGTGAGGAAACTCTGAATTTTGTAAGACTTCTCCTGAGCTCAAAATTAGTAATTATTGAAAGATAATTTTCTCTTCCATAGTTAGTTTTAAACTTTGCATATGTGCGTAGTTTTCCTTCATTTAAATTTTGGTTTTGTGTAGACCACAACTGAATGTATGCTTCTTTTAGAATAATTTTAATACCATACTTTGAAAGTTTTCCATGTGATTGTTTAAGTTTAGGAATATTGTTTAGTATTTGTTGTAATGAACCATACCATGATGGTTTATGTTGGGCATGTAATTTTTTGGATTCCATATATGCATCCATCAACAAAGGGGAATTGTTCAGATTTTCTAATCTGTGCCAATAGTTGACTACCTGCTTTATAATTTCCATATTCAAAGGAAAACAACCAAGTTCTGATAAGACTGCAAAGTTCGAAGTTTTTTTGTGCACACCAAGAATAGATTTACAAAATTTGATATGTAATTTCTCGCAATTTAGATTTGGAAATATCTTTTGTAAAGAGATAGGTCCATTTCTAAATCTAGAGGAATTACAGTTAAATGAGGCACCCCAAACTTCACAACCATAAAGAAGAATGGGTTTAATGGTATGATCAAATATGTTTAAGCTCGTGTTTATTTTAGGATACATCGACAGAAAGTCTTTTTGTAATTTGTAAAAAGCTTTCAATGCCTTTTTATACAATTCATTTTGAGCAAAGGAGAAGGATCCGGATGTACATACATAAACCCCTAAATATTTGTACTGTTGAACACATTCTAACTCAGAGTTTCCTAATGTACACTTAAGTTTGATGTGTCTGCCTGCCTTGTTGAAAACCATTGTTTTGGTTTTTTGGATGTTAACTGAGAGACACCAATCCTTACAATAGTTTTCTAGAATATTGAGCTTTGATTGAAGACCATTTGCAGATGAAGAGAGTAATATTATGTCATCGGCATACATAAGACAGTTACAAGGTTTGTCATTTATGAATATAGGATCTAAGGAGTTCTCAAGATACTCTGGGAAGTCATTTATAAAAATTTTGAATAAGTTGGGACTAAGATTGTCACCTTGCTTAACTCCAAGTTCAATATTAAAAAAATCTGTTCGGTGATTTTGTACTTTAATACAGGATTTGCTTACTTTATACATGTCTTTAATCACATTGTAAAACCTTGAGCTGATGCCATTTTTTAACAATTTGATTTTAATGCCTGTGTGTATAACTGTGTCGAAGGCTTTTTGGAAATCAACAAAGCAGGCATACACCCTTCCATCTTTGACAGAACAATACTTATCAATAATACATTTTAAAACAAATAAATGATCAGTTGTTCTGGCCTTTCTTGTGAACCCCACCTGACACTTATTAATTATTTCATTTTCATTTAGAAAACAGTCTAATCTTTCATTAAGAATACTGTTAAATAGCTTTCCAATCGCACTTGTAACGGTTATACCCCTATAATTGTTTGGGTCATGAATATCATTGGCTTTATGTATTGGGGTAATGTACCCTTCAGCCCAAATTTTTGGATAGTACCCACTAGAAAGGCATGAATTGAATAGTTTTTGTAAACTAGGAATAAGAGAATTCTGTCCACTTTTGATCATATTGTTAGAGATATTATCTAATCCAGTGGACTTGTTGCATTTAAGCTTTTTTATTGCCTTAGTAATTTCAGATATACTAATTAAATTGTCTAATTGATTAAATATTTTTTCTTTCTCTAAAGTGTCAAGTGAGGCGTTCAATTGAGCCAGGCGATCTTTAAAGGTATCCTTCATCTGATTCAAATTATTAAAGTGAGAAATCCAGGCAGATGGATCAACAGCAGAACTTTTTTCTTCTTTTTCATCATGTCTAAAATCATTAACAATCTTCCAGTATGTTTTAGGGTCTTTATCATGAAGATTTTCTAATTTATCCAATAATGATTGCTTAAAGCTTTTAAATTTATATTTTCTTAACTTGTTATATTCTCTTTTTAATTTGTAATAGTGATTTTTCACACTAGGATCTTTTGGAAATTTGGAATATATTTTCCCATAATTTAACAATTTGGATCTAGAGGAATAAAGATCTTGATCAAACCACTTTTTTTTACATTTTTTCTTTCCACTTTTTACTGTTTTTCTTTTTCTTAAACATTTATTGGCTGCTAATAATAATATTGAATTAAGCTCTGCTGCCGCTGCATCAACTGAATCTCTTGAACAAGTTATACCTTGCTTATTGAAGTTATTAAGCTTTTCGTGCACCTCATCTGAACTCATTGCAATACTAAATTTGAGGTCGGACTCTTCATTCCATATAAAATTATGTGACATCTCAAGTAATATGGAGGAATTTACCCCCTTTTCGTCAGGAATATAATTTGCTAATAATGACCATTCAAGTTTGCAATGAGTGTCAGAGAGAGTTGCTATGAAATCACATATTTTGAAATGTAATATTTGATCCATGTTATTTTCTGATATTAACACATAATCTACTACACTCGCTCCATTTGGAGTTAAACATGTGTACTGGCCAAACACATCACCCAGGGTTCTCCCATTTAAAATTCTAAGCTGGTGGCTTAAGCATAAATCTATTAAATCTTTGCCCCTTGTATCTAGTATATGATCCTTACTATGTCTATTTAAAAGTTGTTTGTCAATCGGGTAATTATCAAAAATTGGGACAAATTCATTATCATCTTCGTGAATAAAGTCAGGTTCTTTGCCAACTCTAGCGTTAAAGTCTCCACATAATAAAACATTACCTGTTTTTTGATAGTTTGCAATATCTTGACTTATGCATTCAATTATATCATAATCTAGCCCCTGGGTGTATGTTGAGCCAGTTGGAGGGAAGTAAACCAAGCAAATATATAAATCTAAACAAAAACCAAAATAATCTTTTTCTAATTTAATCCACTGATAGTCAGGCTTTGTGTTTTTTAATATTCTGATGTTTTTTCTTAATTCAGGTTTCATTAATATTGCCAAACCACCAAAGTGTCTACTATTATGCTTGCTTTTTTTTCTGCATATTGGATGATAGTGAAAAGGTCCAATGTTATATAAATTTGCATCATATCCAATGTGTGTTTCAGCCAGAAATACAATGTCATATTTGTCTATTTCTTCAAGAAATAATGAATCAGTGGTTTTATCATATTCCTTGGATTTAAGGCCCCCTATGTTCCAGAAGCACATATTAATTGCTTTTTTTGGTCCAGTGACTTTCTTCATCTTTGAATTGACAATTTTTACTAAATAATATGTTTCTCCTTTTTGGAGTTATCAAATTTAAAGAAAAATTTTCAACAACAAAAAAAAACCAAAAATTTGTTCCAAGGTTGTTTCTACTGTTTTTGGCAAAAATTGGCCGAAAAAGAAAAAATGTATATATACCAGTATATGGGTATAACAATATAAAGGAAAGGCAAAGCCCAAAATGTTCAAATATTTGTATCAACCTGATTTGTTGAATTATGATCTACTCAGTTGTATGAAAATGTGTACTAATACAATGTATACAATAAACACAATAACAATGACTCTTGTCACAATTGACATATAAAATATTAATACAACTTAAATACAATATGAACATATGCAGTTGCGTTGTGCAATTCACTTTTGAAAATGACTTAGGCCTCTGTTCTGTTGCATTTGCCTGTGACGAGACATACTTCTTGGTCTTCGTTGGGGGGGTGGTAAGTCTAGTGCTAAGTGAATACCACGTTTTAGATTACTGGCAAGGATAGCAGTTCCCTTTTCATTAAGATGGTATTTGTCATCTCGTAACAATTCCCTGTTTGGATTTCCATTTCTGAGCATGTTATTGTGCTCCACCAGGATAATGTTATCTACACCAGCAAATTTTTGCTTTAATAGCACATTGATTATTTGTGCGTTAGTGGAATTATCCATAGAATCCATTCTTGGAGTAGTAGATGAGATGATTAATTTCACAAGTGGCCATTTGGAACATATTTGTGTCGAAAGGAGGAAAAGCTCATCAACTGTTTGATTCGGTTTCTTCCCCTTGAGATCATTTGTCAGAATATGTAGCACAATAACGGTTGGAGGATGAACAATTTCCTTAATGAATTCTGTTGCCTCTTTTAATGTGTACTTTGTTTCTGTGCGGATATTTGCAGCATTGGTAAGTCTGTTTGCATCTATTCCACCTATGTTTGAAGTACCAATGAGTAACACTGAAGGAAGAGATTTCTTTTCTGTCGTGTCATGTTGAAATGCGGCTACTGACTGTTCATTAGGCTGAGCATGTGCAGCAAGGTTAATTTTCATCTGAATTATTTCGTCATGTGACATGCTAAGTTTAGCTTGTAAATCTCTGATAGAGCTATTAAGTGAATCCACTTCCTCATTTTTCTGTTTGAGTTGATTTGCATAATACTCCTGGTTTTCTTGGAGATCCTGCATTATTTGTTTATTTTGTTTTTGAGCTGAAGTCAGCAGATCATGTTCATGCTTGAGAGTTTTTTCATGTTGTTCTTTACAAATAAGCAGATTCTGTCTTTCTTCCTGAATTTGTGCTTTTAGTGAACTATTTTCATTTCTTGCAAGTTTAAGCTCAGTTTGTAATGTATCGAACGATGGGGAAACTTTATTAGTTGAGGACTGCTTGGCTGTGTTGTTCATTGTATTCACTATTTCATCTATGCTAGTTAAGATTTCTGTTTTGTTTGTTTTCATTGTTTGTTCTAGCTTGACAATTGAATCTGTGAAGACTTTTTGCAATCTATCAAGGCTTTCCTGATTGTTGTTTACATCCTTAGAATTTATGTCCTCACCACTGGCTACTTTCAATTTAGTTTTGTGCTGCGCCTCGTTATCATCAATTCTTTTAATATGTGTCTCTTCGCCATTATTGTCTGATTCAGATAACTGTATGCCCTCTGCTGATAAGGGACCGACAAGTTGTTTCACCACTGAGAGTAAAAGTGGGAAATCTGTTCGAGCAAACTCGAGGTGGCTGTTACCTTGGACCTGAATTAGGCATGTCTTTACAAAGAATGTTATCTTGTATAGTCTTTCATTTGATTTATTCTTTATATCAATTATAATTGATTTTAGGTGTTCAGTAACTGATAAAGTTTGGGGGTTATCTGTCCATGTAATTTGTTTATCAGATTTTTTCCCCATTATTTCATAGTAATATAAGTTTAGGGCCTTGATCCAAGGGACAAGTCTTTCTTTTGTTGTTCGAAAAGCTATCATACGGGCATCGGGTTCATATATCGTGACATCAATCTGTTCAAATTTGCAACGTGCAGCTTTATCTGTGGTGGGCTCAGTTGCGATGGAGGGGAGACAATCCGTGTTGTAAGTGGTTTCAACGTTGTCATTGTCAAGATATCCCCGTATTTCGGGATCATTAATGTTAATAGACATTGCTTCTGATTACTTAGATTGTCTTTCGTGCTGTTCCTTTGCTTGTTCGGCTCTAGTCTTGTAGGAATGCACAACTTTTCTTTCCTTCAAATTTTCATGTGTGCGGCCATTACGCGCATGCGTACTAATATGGTCATAACACCTGTGTCGCCAGGTAAGGGGCACACTGTATAACATGGAATGGTTTATGTACTATGACACAAATGTTCATGGTCTAAAGTAAATTAATGTAATGAAATTTGAAAAAAAAATAGAATAGAATAAAAATAATATATTTATACTGAAGCATAAATTTAAAATTAAAAATTGAATGCTACCGTTTTTTTAACTAATATGCGCCTTACATGTGCAGCTTAATATCATTATGCTAGAAATAAAAAAAAATAAAAATAATTGTTTTTCTTGGAATAAAATGTCATACATTTATCAAATACATTCGGCGTTAAAAATATTAAGATTACATATTTTTATCATAAGTATTTTAAATTCGGGTATTCAATTCAACGCATTAATATTTACACATGTCAATCAAAAAGCACGTGGAGTCCGTGCAACTGCAAACTCAACTCGCTCTCTCTATATATGTTGTTTACCGGTTTATACGGATTTGATAGTAGTTGCCTACATAAATTGGGCATATTTAATTACATGATAGAACATCCAATTATTTCCCACCCATTTTTTAAGTTTATAATTTTAATTTCACTTAACAAATACTTTTCTTGAATTTATTTATACGGGAATTAACGGTTAATTTAATTTTGCCGATTTCAAAATTTCAAGGAGTAACCTCTCATCAACAGCATTCACGTCAAAACATTGGAAGATCAATAACCAAACTATGAAAATGCATTTGTACAAGTACTAGTAATCAATACCAAAATGTTCGAACAGGAAAGCCAAATCAAGGACCACGGATATCTGTATTCTAATTCCTTGCTTCTGTCCTGACTTCTCAATCCGAGTTGCATGAAAATTTTCACATACTATCCTTTTTAAAATTATATATTAAATAATTGGTGATTTGTGTGGTTTTAATCGTCATTCCGGACCATGAAAATTCTTTAACAGCATTAGGAACAAATTCGTAGAGATCTCTGCTAGAGCGAATAACCCGCTTTCGATCTGTGCTCACTAATACCAATATTCATTTCCCCACTCATACGAAAGGTTTCTTTTATTTATACATATTTATTAGGGTTTTGATTTAATTCTTTAATGTAGCTGATGTGTCCTAGAATGCAACCCCCAACAAAAAAATAAAAAAACAAAAAAACACTGTGTTTGTATAGAGGTTGTACTGCTGATTTTGTGATTTACAAATTATCAAGTTCCATAAAAAAATAATATAATAAGGTATCCCTTATAAAGGGGCTTGTGTGGCGGAATCTTCATGCTTGAATACCACACTATCGGTAATTAGCCAATTACTAATAAAATTCTTCTTTTCTAAATATTTGTACCATACTATATTCGACCTTGTTTTACAGCATGCCTCGGAAAGGGGGCGTGTACTAAAAGTGATATACTGTCACTGACCGTATATCACATATCGATATACGGTCACTGTAATTTGACTGCTCAAATAGACCGATTGCAGTATAAAAATGAATATGTAAATTGGAGATTACTATGATTGTTTTCAGTAAAAAGAACCAACGTACCCAACAATAGAAAAACGTTCTTCTTTTTGACCTTTTATGTCATGGAAGCTGCAAGCCATAAGGTTTGATTGACTGAACCAGTCTGTGCTTGTTGTATATCTCCCATTAAATGTCAGCCATACTTTGAGACAGGTTTTGTCAAATAATTCCACCTTCACCTAAAATCATTATAATAAAATCAACAAAATGAATTGAATGAAAAAAGCAAAGATGCAACAAAGGGGCATTTGAGTAGCAAAAGTCCGAAAGAGCAACTACGAAACCGGTAAACACGAACGAAAACAGCACCACAAAACACAAAATTCAACAACTCTAACTCAAGTCGTAGCGAGGGTGACCTCAGGTGCTCCGGAAGAGTAAGCGGTTCCTGCCTCCTATAGCACACCCGTAGTGTTGCTTATTTCCAATTCAGTATGTCAAATCCGGTAAAGGAAGACATAAAAAATTCAACGACAAACCAACATCTGCACTCATTTGAGAGATAGAAATCCCATATTTGTCTACGACTGCACGGTGTCTACCGTAAAATTTCTTGAGTGAAAACAACAACTGTGGAGCATGAAACGCTTTAACCCGTGTTAGATGCGTTCATTGTGACAAACCTAGTCTTGTATTTGCCAAGAGAGTAACATTTTGTTAAATCGATTATCACAGGGGAGAATCGGTATATTGGTAATATGATCATGAACAATTTTCCTTTGGCGGTCAAGTCTTGTGCATGATCGCGAACAATTTTGTACTGGATCGTGAACAACACATTGGATTTTTCTCATAGAAGGTCAGTCTTTTTTCTCTTCTAGCACGTTCCATAAAGCAACATGAAAAACGCATTACGTCTGGCAAAATGGCTTAACTAGCTTAAGAAATTGAAACAAAAGCCGTTTTACTTAAAATCTAATAGTTTTCTCAAATTTTGAAAAGTTAGAAAGTATGGAACTGTTAATATAAAAAGGTCAGAATTTAACATATTTTGTTAACAAACCATGTGTGTATTGTTTCATATTAATGTTACGATGCATGAAATATGGTGTTTTGGACTCAAATATCATTATTTCATTTATCAATAACTAAAAAATATATCTTATTTCACATGTAATAGAGAAACTGTACATTTCATGTATATTTTGTTATTTTGGGGATCGGATTGGTTTTAGATCGTGAACTATGATCTTAAACAATTTATAGTTAATTTATAATTTTTTTTAATAATTTATTATAATAATAATATGAGTTTAAGCGTTTGAATCAGGGGCGGATCCAGAATTTGTTTAGGGATACTTCACCAATAAACGTCAAATCATAAAGTTCAAGATTAAGAAACATAGACTATAGTATTTATAAATTTTTAAATCTTTCCTGATTTTTTTTTTTTTTTTTAGTATCATGGGTTTTTTTACCATTTATCGTCTTATAGGTCAACATTGTCACAAAAAGAGGCGGTAAAACAACAGTTTTTGCGAATAACTCAAAAAATAGTGACAGAAATAAAAAAAATTACGAATAGCACGTCAAGATCTGCCAACCTTGAAATTGTTAAGAAATTCCAACAAACCTTGTTGGAGTAATTGCCCCTTTTCTACGTTTTGCACTTATTTTGTCTTATATCTCAAGAAATATATATAAGATATTAATGTTATTTCCATTACATATTATTCATCTAAACAAGCTCTACAATATTGTCAATTGGTTTTAGTTTTCAGATGACCCCTTATAAGGGTTATGGCCCCTTAAATGCCAAAAATAGTAGCTTTATATATTGTGAACGATAGCAGATAGGGAAAATGGGTTGTTTTTTTCTTGCTTAAATGCTCAACTAATTGAGCTCTACAAAATTGTCCATATGATCGGAATTGTCAAGTGACCCTTTTAAGAGGTTATCACTCCTTAAGCACCAAAAATAATGGTTTTAGTCTTATAGATTGTGAACGATAAAAGATAAGGAAAGGTTTTGCTTGCTAAAATGTTCAGCTACTTAAGATCTACAAAATTGTCCATATTTTTTAAATTGTCAGATGAACCCTTATATGGGTTATGGCCCCTAAAACCCACCAAAATAGAGGTTTGAGCCTTGTAGATTGTGAACCATAAAAGATAGGGAAAAGGTTTTGCTTGCTTAAATGTTCAGCTAATTGAACTCCATCAGGCTAAAATTGTCAGAAGACCGTTGTAAGAGTTATGACCCCTAAAATGCCCCAAAATAGTGGATTGTACGTCAAAGATTGTGTACCTGGAAGATTGTGCCACACATTTGCTTGCTTAAATGCTCAGCTTTATAGAGAATTCCAACGGTTTCATGTCATGACGGGCTGTTGGCAATGTTTTATTAAATATTGTTACATTTATTCATTGAAGCCAGGTGAGCGAATTAGGCTCCTAGGAGTATCTTGTTACTGTTTTATTTACAAAAAAAAAACATACGGAATACTGAAAAAACAAAGGATATTGTATAACAATCATAGAAGAATGACATGTAAATTAGGAAGATTTGACATGTACTCATCATATGATCAGGCAGGAAAACCCAAACTTACCTTTCTAATTCGTAAGTTAGTCCAGTTGTCCAACCTAGGATTTCTGAGATGACGAGATTGGTCCGTGACGTTATTTGTTGGAAGTTTACCACAAAGATCTTGTTGATACCAGGCATCGTAAACAGATTTACCATTTCCAGAGAAGGCAACAAACACTGGTGACCAACCTGTGTAAATGGAATATGAGTCTAGTAAATGAAGTGCCTATGGCAGTTATTTTACTCTGCTGTCAAAATCTAAGAATTTGCAAACATTGTTAATAAAGCATGTTTTGCCTAAAACACTATCTGAGTGAAGCAAGAAGCAAAGGTGTACCGAAGGGGCAATCAAACATTATATTACCGGAAAGACGAAGACAAAATCGGTAGACAAAAAAATCATCACAACGAAACAAACCACACAACAAACAATAAACACAAATAACAACAAAACCACACTTAGCAACGTGAACAATAAATTTTAAAAAGTACCTGGGTGCTGCTGTCCCGTGCGGGGCCCGGGTGGCGAATAGGCCCGCAGCAGAGCCTAGCTTGTCGTAAGAGGCGACCAAGGGTCTTGGGATTCTGACGTCGGGTCAGTGCTCAGCCCACAGAGCGACCAAGTGTGTACCCTAGGTGGCTGAATAGGATAGCCCTCGTCCGCGGGGGTTGTCAGGTCTATAATACGGAAACCCTGACCGCCGACCATAGTGGGCCAACGTGTGCGGAGAGTGCCACGCTTCATGCACGTAAAAGACCCCTTTGTGGACCGCCAAGTAGTGCACCACATAGGCTAATTTTTCTGCCCCTACCCACCTCTCCCCTTTTCCTGTGGTTCTTCAAAATTTACCGGTCCTTTGTTTCCCATCCCACCCCCATATTTCATTCATCATCACCATTTCATGTTCATTTTATCACCCTTTTCATGTTCATCGCCTGTAAATAACCTATATAGCGTTGCACGGGCGTAAAACACCAACTCACTCACTCACTCACTGGGTGCTGCTTAACTTATGGAAAGTGTTAAAACATAGATCATATCATTTTTTCAATGAAGAAAAACATACACTGGCTTAATATGCAGAAGAAACCTTTTAAAACTTTTATAATTGTTGTAATATTGTTGTCCAAAAAATCAGCTTCGCCCGTTCGATATTCACATGACCTTTTCTGGACATTTTTTCAAGCAAGGTCTATGCGTAAAAAAATACACAGATTTAAATGTAACGGCCGTAATGGAATAATCTCCCTTGGATGAGAAACTTATATTTTAACCAAATTTCCATGAAGGATTTCTACCAGAATTATGAGAGACGTTTGGACATTATATAACTTCAATCTGACTTTATATAACTTCAATCTGAGGACAATTTCAAGTGATGATTATTGTGAACTTTATGGAGTTTCCGTTATTATGGAACCGATGCACCACATTGAAAGAGAACTGTGAACTATTGAACTGTTTAATTTATATTCTGCATATACGGGCTTCGAGTTGAATCATAGAACGTTGTTCTGACATTTAGGCCTTCAAAGTGCAAATTAGTTTATATTTTTTTTAATTCGAAATTATACACTTTAGCTTACTTGTTGAATTAACAATATAATAAACTTTTGTATTTCAGTCTGTAATGAAGTATCTGAACATCTCTGCAGTATTGCCTTCTCTTCTGACTCAGCTCAATCCCTGTGGATGAACCGTCGCGAGGGGACAATGTAGCACATCTGGTGTGGCGCATCCGACCCTGTTACAAAAGCTCTGACCAACAGTCATTTTGTGGCCATGTGAGACAGGTTCATGCAGATCAATCAATAATTAAGATTTTTCTTTGATAAGAGGGAATAGTTTCGTCAGGTAAATTCATATTGATAAAAAAAACAACTTTAGAGTGCATTGCAAAATAGTGAAATGTTTACAAAGCGCAATCAGCAACGCGAACTTCTAAGTCGAAACAAGGGTGAACTCATGAAAATCAGTTCCTAGTTGTAGCTCACTCGTCAAGCACACACACCCGTCATGTTGCCAAGATTAGAATAAAAGCTCCTTTGCTTGGATGTTCAAAACTGAATATGAAAATCATACAAAAAATAAACATCTCAATATTTATATTTCAATAATTAAACTTGAAAACAAAAATAAGACAACTTACTCTCGTTAACCGAATGGCAAACCGTTGGCAAGAACAGTAGAATCAATAGAATCAACGGGTTTATTGAATACATCGTAAAATTATAACAACTACAATTAGGAAAGATATGAATACTTGGTATCTGTACATGTAATTTTATACTTCCGACTGACTGTTTACAAATACAAGTGTTCTAATGAGTTATTACTTGTACTACTTTAACAACAAAAAGGACATGTCTTTATCAAATTTCGATATATTTGTAAAATGTTTTACTGATATTCTACTTTTTAATCGACGGACGCATTCACACATAAAGTTATATTTTTTACCCAAAATAATGTTGAATTTTGTACTAAGGTAGAATATTTCGAAACATGTAATAGATACTTGAATATTTACGTTGCCTTATAATGTAACCAAAATCTACAAATTATATATGTATAGGGTCAACGTTATAGGCCCATTCCTTTTATGATTCATTAATAAGTGTCCTAATTGACGATATTCTACCATATCTTCATTAATATGAAAACCGAAAATCTAAATACCAATTTTAATAACAATATTTGCGTCCATTGAGTTCCATTTTTTCGGATGCATTATTGTTTGGCTCCTAAATGTCAAAAATATTTGCTCGGCGTCACAGCTTTAAAACCCGTAGCAAAATAGTAACAACAAAAAAACAAAAAGGTTTTCGCGTGTACAATCATGATGTTATTGAACTTGACAACATCTAGTCGTCAAATGACTCAATGTATGCGTATATCGCTTTAAAAATGTCATGACTAATTTGCTCCTGCAATTAATTTGGAAAAATGACGTCAGAGGGCAAATAGTTGCGACGAGGCAATAGTTCGGAAACTATTGACCACTCAATAGTTCAAAGCTAGCAAACAAAAAAAATATAGTGAAAATATTGTATATGCATTAATTAAAATTATTCTTAGCTTGAAAATGCGGGATGATCCATTATTTGAATTATTTCTAGTATGTTACTTTGTAATACAAAAAAGTGACAAACTTAAAAACATACTAAGGCACATAGAAATAGCAATATAAAAAGAAGAACAGAAATACCTAAAGAAGCGAGTGAACCTAGGTGGTCAAAATATATATGTTTTGGTTTTTGTTTTTTTGTCACAACGATTGGTTGCTGTTGATCTTAAATTTTTAGGCCAAACAAGGAGTTGTACTAAGTTGTGTTTAGCATACCCCTACTGGCCTACTTGGCCATTCAGAAAATAGGAAGTAGATAACCGACTGGCCTAGCAAGGGTAGGCACGATACATATCATTATGCTTAAACTGTTTACCAAATATGAAAGAAGTAAAGAGGCACCAATTGGGAATTTGAGTGTCAAAGGTCCGAAAGGGCAACGACGAAACCGGTAAACACAAACAGCAGCACGAAGAAACACAAACACAAAATCAACCATACGGAAATCAATAACGCGAACTCAAGTTGTAACATGAGTGAACTCAGGTGCTCCGGAAGAGTAAGCGGTTCCTGCCTGCTATAGCACACCCGTCGTGTTGCTAATTTCCAATTCAGTGTGTCAAATCCGGTAAAGGAAGATAAAACAAATTTCTACGAAAAACCAACATCTGCACCCATCTGAATTTATCCCTTCAGTAGAGGCCGAGAAATCTGTTACAATTTTTTTTTCATTTTTTTAGCTCACCTGACCCGAAGGGTCAGGTGAGCTATTGGCATCGTTAAGCGTCCGTCGTCCGTCCGTCCGTCCGTTTGTCGTCCGTCGTTAACTTTTCTTCAAACATCTTCTTCTCTGAAAGCATTAATGGGATTGCTTTGAAACTTTGTGCAATTGATCTTTAGGATGTCCTCTACCAAGTTTGTGAAATTTGTGAACGTCGACCAACCAACATGGCCACCGTTACTAAAAATAGAACAGGGGGGTCAAACCATAGTTTTTAGCTTATAGCTCAAAAAGTATAAGAGAAAGAGAAAATCCGAAGCAACTTTCCTTCTTCAGCATCAAAAGCTCTACAAAACTCTCCATTGAGTCAAAGTTGTGGGACGCCTCCTTATATGAGTTATTTCCCTTTAATCGTCAAAGTTGACCATTTTCACACTTTTTGGACTTTATCTTAAAAGCCATAAGAGTTAGAGGAATAGCTAGCATTGCAAAATTGTTCAGCTCATTGAGATCTACAAAAATGATTACAGGGTCAAAATTGTCAGACCAATCGTTTAAGAATTATCCCCCTTTAACAGATTTTTCTATCAATTTTAACTGATTTTTAAAAATCTTCTTCTCTGAAACCACTGGTGGGATTGCTTTGATACTTTGTACACTTGATCTTTATGATGTCCTCTATCAAGTTTGTGAAATTTGTGAAGGTCGACCAACCAACATGGCCGCCGTTACTAAAAATAGCACAGGGAGGTCAGACCATAGTTTTTAGCTTATAGCTCAAAAAGTATAAGAGATAGACAAAATCCGAAGCAACCTACCTTCTTCAGCATCAAAAGCTCTACAAAACTCTTCATTGAGTCAGAGTTGTGGAACGACTCCTTATAAAGGAGTTATTTCCCCTTAATCATCAAAATTGACCATTTTCATAGTTTTTGGACTTTATCTTGAAAACTGTAAGTGCTAGAGGAAAAGTAAGCATTGCAAAATGGTTAAGCCCATTGAGATCTACAAAAATGATATCAGGGTTAAAATTGTCAGACCAACCGTTTAAGAGTTATCCCCCTTTAACTGTTTTTTTATCAATTTTAACTGATTTTTAGCTCACCTGGACCGAAGGTCCAGGTGAGCTATTGGCCCGAGACTAGTATTATTTTAGCCCCCTTTTTAATGCATTTTCAATATAGCGTTTTGATGAATAAAAAAAAATTTAACCATTTGATTTTCCTAAAATTTCTTACAGCTGCATAACAACACAAGACATAAATAATATGTAAATTTAAGAAGATTTTACCGATTTTTAAACTTTTGATGCATTTTATGGTCAAGAGACCAAAAATTTTTAATGTCAACAAAAATTAAGATCTAAATTTTGACCCCGCGTATGCCTGGCAAATCACCCCTTTTATGCTGATTTAAGTGTTGGTCTTTGTATATACCAAACTTTGGCTTAAGAACTACCAAATAACCCAAACAACTAAAAACAGCACCAAAAATTGACCTAGAAATACCTCTGGAAGATATATGGTGTTTTTTAAAGGGACTATATTAAACAACAACGAAAAATAAGGGGCGATAATTGTGGTCTCGTACCTATTGCCATCACTTGGCGTCCGTCGTCGTCCATCGTCGTCGTCCGTCGTCGTCGTCGTCGTCGTTAACTTTTCTTTGATAATCTTCTCCTCCAAAACGACTGAAGGGATTGCTTTGAAACTTTGCACACTTCATATATGGGATGTCCTCTACCAAGATTGCACAAATGGTGACCGCCGTCCAAACAACATGGCTGCCGTTACTAAAAATAGACCAGGGGGGTCAGACTACTGTTTTTGGCTTGTAAATCAAAAAGTATAAGAGATAGATGAAATCGGATGCCACCCTACTGCTTCAGCATCAAAAGCCCTACAAAAGTCTCCATTGAGTCGAAGTTGTCAGATGACCCCTTATAGGGGTTACAGCCCCTTAAAGGTGAAAAATAGCGTTTTTGCATGTTTTTGGCCTATAGAATGAAAACAATTGTAGATAGAGATAAGCTGTTGCTTGCATAAATGTTCAGCTCATTTAGCTCTACAAAAGTCTCCATAGGGTTTAAGTTGTTTGATGACCCCTTATAGAGTAACAGCCCCTAAAAGGCGAAAAATAGTGTTTTTGGCCTGTAGTATGAAAACTATTGCAGATAGAGAAAAGCTGTTGCTTGCTAAAATGTTCAGCCCATTTAGCTCTACAAAAGTCTCTATGGGGTCGAAGTTGTCAGATGAGCCTTTATAGGGGTTAAAGCCCCTTAAAGGTGAAAAATAGCGTTTTTGCATGTTTTTGGCCTATAGAATGAAAACTATTGTAGATAAAGAAAAGCTGTTGCTTGCTTAAATGTTCAGCTCATTTAGCTCTACAAAAGTCTCCATAAGGTCAAAGTTGTCAGATGATCCCTTATAGGGGTTACAGTCCCTTTAAGTTGAAAAATAGCGTTTTTGCATGTTTTTGGCCTATAGAATGAAAACTATTGTAGATAAAGAAAAGCTGTTGCTTACTTAAATGTTCAGCTCATTTAGCTCTACAAAAGTCTCCATAGGGTTTAAGTTGTCTGATGACCCCTTATAGGGGTAACAGCCCCTTAAAGGCGAAACATAGTGTTTTTGGTCTATAGAATGAAAACTATTGCAGATAGAGAAAAGCTTTTGCTTGCTTAAACATTCAGCTCATTTAGCTCTACAAAAGTCTTCATAGTGTTGACATCAAGACCAGGTGAGCGTCTTGTTTAAAATCTTCTCCTCTGAAAACACTGGCGGGATTGCTTTGAAACTTTGTACACTTGATCTTTAGGATGTCCTCTATCAAGTTTGTGAAATTTGTGAAGGTCGACTAACCAACATGGACGCTGTTACTAAAAATAGAACAGGGGGATCAGACCATAGTTTTTAGCTTATAGCTCAAAAAGTATAAGAAATAGAAAAAAATCCGAAGCAACCTTCCTTCTTCAGCATCAAAAGCTCTACAAAACTCTCCATTGAGTCAAAGTTGTGGGACGACTCCTTATATGAGCTATTTCCCTTTAATCGTCAACGTTGACCATTTTCACAGTTTTTGGACTTAATCTTAAAAGCCATAAGAGTTAGAGGAATAGCTAGCATTGCAAAATTGTTCAGCTCATTAAGATCTACAAAAATGATTTCAGGGTCAAAATTTTCAGATCATCCTTTTAAGTGTTTTCAATCAATTTTAACTTAATATGTTTGTTTGTTTTGTTTTTTTTTTCCAATGGAAAGCTTTATAACTTTGTATTTTTGGTCTTAAAAGTGTTTTCTATCCTAACTAGTTTCTTTAATGTTACTTACCAAGTACATGTAGACCATGTTGCACACTAGGTAAGAGATAAAAGTCAGGCTCCCAGGAGCCTCTAGTTTTACCCTTAAAATAGTATAAGTCGGCTCAAAAAACAGGAAGTAGATCACCGACTGACTTAGAAAGTATCGGAAAAGCTCTCGTCATGCTCAAGCTGTCTACAAAATCTTAAATCCATACCTTCCATAGAAGCTGAGATATTGTAGCAGACGAATAGACGGACGGACGGATGGACAAGATTGCAATATAGTCCCCTCGCTTACGAGTGGGGGTATAATGAAATTCGTTTGATTCTTATTTTTAATCTTCAATGCAATAATCGAAGCAAGTGCTAAAAAGTGCTTAAGAATTAAAAGACTTAGAGGTGAAAAAAAACATCCTTTCATAAATTATAAATCCATAATAACATGTTCGCCTGATCACTTATAGTTACATGTACGCCTGATCAATCATAATTACACGTACGCCTGATCAATTATAGTTACATGTACGCCTGATCAATTAGTAACATGTACGCCTGGTCAATTAGGTATATGGACGCCTGATTTATTAATTACATGTACACCTGATCAATTAGTTACATGTACGCCTGATCAACTATAGTTGCATGTACGCTTGATCCATTACAAATACATGTACGCCTGATCAATTATAGTTGCATGTATGCCTGATCGATTATAGTTACATTTTCGCCTGATCAATAAGTTACATGAACGCCCGATCAATTATAGTTACATTTACGCCTGATCAATTATAGTAACATGTTCGCCTGATCAATAATAGTTACATTCATGCATGATCAATGATTATCAATTATAGTTAAATGTACGCCAGATCAACCATATTTTCATGTACGCCTGATCAATTATAGGTACATGTACGCCTGATCAATTAGTTACATGTACGCCTAATCAATCATAAATACATTTACGCCTGATCAATTATAGTTACATGTATATGCCTGATCAATTAACATGGAAGAACATGCTATGAAAGCGCCTGTTAATATCAAAAGAGTGGGGCGATGGGCCCCTTTTTAGCCTAACAAATATGAAGGTTATGCAAAAGTGTCAATTTCTGACTCTTCAATATAGTGTAACCTCTGCCTTAAAGGAAAACATATCAAATAGTTTAAAATTTAATATTGAAACGTTATATTATGTCACAAGTATTAGCAAAAATAACACAATATGAGAAATTTTTGTCTTTTTAAGCTACATTGTACATTTTGGGTCAGAGAAACAAGTTCAAATGCTTAGAGAAGATTTATATATGACATATTAGTTGTTTCGTATATTCAAAATACTTTTCAAAGTCCAAACTGTATCTTTGAATTGCTGAAAACTTATGTAAAATAGCGAATTTCCGATTGAAGGCCAGTTTCATTATATACTTTTTTTTTTAAATCAAATCAATAATTTATTAATTAAAAATATATTTAGTTTTTCATTTTTGGATATTAAATAAACAGTTTATCAACATCTGACAACAGTATTCAAAAGAAAAGACTTGGGTAAAATTTTAGGCCAAAAAAGCCTTATCGCTCTTACTCCTTATAAGAATTATTTGACTTTTTGTAGATTTTTCGTTGTACAGATGAATTTCAATCCAACGTTCTTCTGTTTTATATCTACTATATCTGGTTTTCAGATTTTTCCAAATGTCACGTGATCGCTGGTTTGCAAATAAGCGTCATCCAATGACTTCTATATCTAGGGAGGTGACAAAATAACAAGTGTTGTTGTTGTCCATTGACAATTCTATTATAACATTTTCGTTTAGAACGGTAATTTGTTTCCAGTTTTGATTTAATTGTTGTTTTCTTTTAGGTGGCCTGTTTTGTGCTTTCGTAATAAAACCTTTATCAAATGGTGACATTCCTGCAAAATTTTCTTGTAATGTGTTCATCAAATTTGTATGGTCACCAATGAAGAATTCAATATTCCTGACTTCCTGCGGAGGGAAAATTTCATCAATTTTGATGGTACATTCTCCATTTTTGTTGAAGAGGCCCTTGTAGCAGTTGCCTTTGACAGTAATAGTAGCAGATAAATCTATTTTCTGGTTATTGTTCATTGTTTTTCTTATTTTTGAATCATCTTTACATGTATGTGGTATTACTTTTGCAGATGTTGTTTGCCAAGCAGACGATTTTTGGAAACAAGCTTGACAAGAACTTCCTTGATCCTGTTGGGCGTTCTGAACATCTATGTTTAATACTGCAGAAAGCATTCGAATCTGTGTGTCTGGTTTGATATAAAGATTCTGGTAATGACAAGTATTTTGACATTCATTGTCAGTCAAAGGTCTTCCGCGTCTGTATTCTGGAAACATAAGACGACACAAAACTGTATAAGGACGGGCAAAATTTCTAGGCTGCACCCGAAATATACTGGCAATACCTGATTTTTCACCCATTGTGATCGATTTGAACAGCATAAGTTGTTCAGTATCTGATAAAACTCCTGACGGTATAACTTTGCTTGTAAAATCTTCAAGTGTTATAGAAGGCAAGGCGATGGAATACAAAATTCGAGGTAACAACTTTTCTCTCTTTCCAGCAGGTGTGACTGGACTTTTTGAATCAAGCAATTTTGCCTCCGCCCATCTCAATACGGCTGCAAATATATCCATTTCTGAGATTTTTAAGGAATTGCGTTGAAGAAGTTTCAGAAGGTTGCCGGAAGAAAGCAGGTTAAAATTTTGACCAGCAAATACTTCTCTGGCATTTTTGTCAATGAAAGAAAGGCAATATTTTTCTAGCTGATAAAGAGAATACGACCTTGCATAGTAATAAACGGTACATGCGTTGTCTTCACATAACATCTCCTTCAGATAAGTTTCGCATGAAATCTGTAGGGGTTTAATTTGGTACTTAACAGCAGCTTGTAGAAGACAGGTGACATTTTTACCATCCAAGTGTACTTCGTCTGTATAAACAAACCTGTAAATAAACGTGAAATACTTAATAAACGATAAAAATATCCACCTTGTTATATAGAAAATAATCAGATGCGCGGAACAAGTGTACGCGACAAAGCTCACGAAACAAGCGGTAATCTAGAAACAAACAAAAAATGGAAAACAGCCAGCAGCCTTCAACGAGTCCAGTAGGCGCTGCTCGTCGTACTGAAATCGACCCAGGGTCTAAATAAAATGCATATAATTCAAATCCAGTCCTGAAATAGTCAAAGATAGACCCTCCTTTTAAACAAGAGTTAACACTTAAGTACGTCTCGCCTGCCAGCACCATCAGAATACCATGAAATTCCTCAAACACAATCAAAGCTACTACTAGCGCATAATATGCATACCAAGTTTTATCAACTTATGATGTTATGACTTAACTTATGACTTACAGTTCTTGAGATATGTAGATGCTCATTATACATTAACATTGCTATCATATGTATTGAAAATTGTCAAAATCATTCAACCAGAAAATCAAGGTCAATGTCAAAAGATGGGGATGCAACTGTGCTAAGATTCTAGAGGGGCATATTTACATACAAGTTTCAACAACTTAGGACATATAGTTCTTGGGATATGGAGGTGCTCATATAACCTTAACAAAAAAGTTAACGCCGCTACCGGTAATGTAACACTTATGTCTCGCTCCGCTTCGCAGGCGAGAGAAAAAAGAACAGAAAACATCGAAAAGATAAGTACAAACAAAAGCTTAGTCAAATATTCCTGGCTTAGGACAGGCACATATAAAATGCGGCGCGGGGTTAAACTTGTGTTTTGGATCCAATCTTCTCCCTAGCAATAACCCCAGACAAGGCACAAAAATTATGAAAATCGACCAAAAACTACGATCGGTCATATATTATTTTCTAATGTGCCATTTTTTGTGCTTGTGCAGACATTTAGAGCAAGACAAAATTGCTTCCGTTTTAAAGGGGGTGCGCAAAATAGTTTTAAGACGTCGGTTTTAGAGTTACACACAAGAGCTTGGAAAGAAGTTTTTTAAATATGTATTTGAAAGGAGTTCAAAAGCCCATTTTAAATGATCCCAAGCGGGATTTTGGGGTGGAAGATAAATCAATCAGAAATTTGGACCAAGCAAATTCTTTAAAACATGATTTCCAAATCAAAAATTTAACACCTCTCTCTCTCTCTCTCTCTCTCTCTCTCTCTCTCTCTCTCGCTCTCTCTCGCTCGCTCGCTCGTTCGTCTACCGCGTTAACAATTACAACAGCAGCCATTTTTGACACTCTAGGAATGCATCGATACATATCAAAATTGTTGGTCCAGTTTCAGAAATTTTCTCTTCTTTTCCCAGGCCCTTATCCACACACACCCTTGCCAGACACCTCAGGCCCGTACACAGGGGGGGTGCGGTGGGTGCGTTCGCACCCCCCTTTTGGAGAAAAATATTTAAATTTCCTAAGGATTTTTCTTTAAAACACAATTCCCACCCCCCTTAAATTTAAATATCCTATATTAACGCACCCCCTTTTTCAAAAAGCTGCGTACAGGCCTGCACCTAGCATTGCCCCGTCGAGAAACGTTAAAACAAAACAAAAATATGAAACAAAAAACTGAAACAAATTGTTTTACCTCAGCATATGCATAAATGTAATAACATCAGTGTCTAATACATCTACCGTGGTTATCTCGCCCAATTGAGGAAATGTACCATAGAACATGTCCTTAAAAACTGGGCTCCTCATAGACAGAATCAGTTTATGAGCAGGTACTGATTTGCTTTCTTCTGGGAACGCAAATGTCACATCGGAGAGTTCCTGATTCAGGCAAATTCGATTCAAACACGAGCTGATTGTGCTGTCTAGTCTTTTGGTGAATGTAGTGTCAACATAGTGTTCTGTTCCACCGTATGCATCGCTTAACTAAAAATAAGAAAAGCATTTGACAAAAACAAATAAGACAGAAATTGAAAGCTGATATAGCATGTATTTGGCAGATTATGTATGTATTTAAAACAGCTACACATTTGATAAAGTCAAAGCTAGTCGTAATATGTTTAAAATTGATTAATTCTTTTGCATTGGTCGGAAGCTTTTTTGTTCTCTTTTTGTTAAATTTTATCATAACTAAATAAATACCTGCAGGTTATTTTGTTCCATTTTCGCATAAACTTTCGAAAACTTCCGTCTACACATGTATGATTCTTTATTGACCCATATTGGTGTTTTTGAAAAATCAGTTACTAGTATATCATGTGACATAATGATCAACAATGGAATGACCTATACTAATATACTAAAATTTAAAATCATTGAAAAAAGTTCGTGCTCAAACAGTTCAGTGGTATTTAAACTATATATATACACATATGTTGAATTACGACGTTACTTTAATACAAACAATATGACATTTGAAGTTGAACCAATCATCTCGTCCTTACTAAGGGACAGACCATTTAACTTGAAGAGGGGGGCTTTGGTTTTTTCCAAAAAAATATTCTGAAAATTATTTTTGATGAAAAAAATATTTTGGCAGCTGAGGGTAAGAAAAAAAATATTCTGAAGAAGGATTTCTAAGGATACCTAAACAGTTCCTCGTGGCATTTCTTTACTGCTATTTTATCATATAACCGTTTATGTCCAGCCTTAACTTATACAAATTGAAAATGACACTTTTAAACAGTTCTAAATAACGTAATACACACTGGGTAAACGCTGTCCGATATTTCGCGTTTTCTGTACTGATATTTTATGTTGTCTGGTCTACTGGCATGGGTGGCTCATAAAACATGTTATTTTCGTGTGTTTTTATCTTTTTAATGCTGCTTGTTGTAAAAATTTTAATCATTGAGTATTTGTCTTGGACATATTTAGTTAAGCTTAAAAAAAAATCAGCATAAAATAAAAGAAAAATAACCAATGAAATATAATTACTTCAAAAACAGTGGAAACAATTATATTTAGTGCAAAAGTAGTCAAAAATTAAAAGGTACTATAACATATATTATCAATACCATGAATACATCTTCCGTAGATTTCAATGATCAATTGTAAAGTTCAATACAGAATGAATATAACTTAACCATTTCACATGTTGCATAACATCCTGACTGTTAGCAATACGCTTTGACATTAAGGTTACAGCACATCCTCCCCTTATTCCATGGATAGTTACCCAAACCCTTAAGATACCCCTGAAGGCGTAAACACATTCCAGATGGAGATACAGGAGATTATATAACCTAAGAATGGTCAAATGTCCTTAATAATAAACCTACTGACAAGTCAACACCCATGTTTGTTACTTCAGACACATATACTTTCAAGTTTTCTTCTGGACACAACATTTAATCTTTTACAAATGATATTTAGAATTCATTAATCCTACCACCTCCTAGAGTTTTACCGACCATGTGACGAAATAACAAACCATCATCATCGTGTAGAGCTTTAACCTCCTGTGCTAATTATATACACACTGCCCCAAATCACTAGCTCTATCGCCAGTAAAAAAGTTCAGAGTGAAAAAAGCACGGTCTCTCAAAAGAACAAATCTTTCCCTTGACTAGTTCCTTTTAAGTTAATTTGAAATATGTTCATTTAAAAGTTTCAACTTATCCAAAAACAACAGTTTGGCTCGTCCAACTGGATCATGTGCCTTTGTTTGTTCCAGTTTAATTGCTTCTCAATATCTCTGAACAACTGCACTACAAACTGGGTTTCCATTCTATAATAAGCCACATTAGTAGTGGGGAGGTCGAAAGCTCCTATTATTTTTCAGGTGGTGCAAGGTGGTGCAGCCATTTGCGCATGCCTATGACGTCATATCCGTTTCCTGTCCGCTATTTTAGATCTCGGCGGCCATCTTGGATCTCGTCGGTCGTTTTGCTTCCGGTTCCGCCATATCCGGTCCTTTTGGAAGCTCATTTTCGCGCGAAAATTCGAATTCGAGATATCCGACCTCCCTACTACTAAATTTCATTGGATCATATCTTTTTTATTCCTTAACCGATTTTAATCCGGTTTGTTGCATTGTTTTTGGGTCGACAATGTCTTTCCGTTGATTTCCTTTGTGTTGGTCAGTGGTCATCCGGGGCTTGACCACCAAGTGACCAATACTTCAATTAAGCTCTATATAGGGTTGTTGTATATCGTTGGAGAGCTTAAAATGTCTAGGGGTAGATTCTTAAGGTATTAGGGTGGTAACAGTCAGTGGTCAGTCAGGAAATGACCATAAAGTGACCAATTCCACAGTCAAAAAGAGGGTAGTGGGGTGACATATCGTTCAAGAGCTAAATTCCTGTACATGACGAATATAAGGTTAAGAAAGTGAAAAGGGGTTAGAGGTTAGGGTTAGAGATTAAAAAAGATATAAGAAGCGACAGGTAAAGATTGAGTCAGTCTGACGTTAGACATCGAAGAGGAAACATGGTTTATCAATGCTCCGAATGCAAGAAACGGTTCTCATAGCCAAGTGATGTTACACGCCACATGAAACATGAACACTCCAAAGAGAAAAAGATACCACAGGTCAAGATTGAGACCGGACACCCAGGAGAACATTCAAGACGTCCAAAGAGTGTGGAACAAAGACTTCAAAGTTTGGGAAAAGCAATATGCAAGGAAATAGGACATTTGACAAAGCTACAGGACTCACAAAAGGCGAAGCTTAAGAAGCCTCAGAAGACTAAGGACAATGTTATGAAGGGAAAATCGGTCAAGCGTCAAGCGTGTAAAGACCAGCAAAGGAAGACTTACAAAGTCCAAGGACAACCCCAAAAATGTAATGAAGAGACAATCAGCCAAACATGTAAAGACCCGCAAGGGAAGACTTGAAAAGGGGACAAAGAACCTCAGAGGAAGAAAGCCAAGATGTACAAAGAACCCCAAAGGAAGACTTGCAAAGGCAAACACTGAACACCCTAAAGAGACCAACCAACCCATGAAAGAGGGAAGGACTGTTTAAAGAAGATTGGTTTTACTCAATAAAGTACCCGAACTTGTATCAGTGTCTTCATTCCTCCCATGAAACAGTAAGACCCCCTCCCTTGCTGCAGGAAGAGCAACCATTTTCCCCTTTTCACAGCAACTGGATCAGCCATTTTACCCCTTTTCCTGCTGCAAGAGCAGCTATTTCCTCCCTTTTCAGCAGCATAATGGCTGCTGTTTATGAGCAGCAGCCCCATTCCCCCCATTTGCCTCCTCCCCAATTACCCCCCTAATTTTGGGGGGAGGAGGGTAAATACCCCCATTTTACCACAAAACCCCCAGTTTTAGCCATAAAAGCTCTAAATAAATCGTTTTCCATGAAATCTTACACCAAAAAAACAAGAAAAACATCAAAAAGATTGACTTGAAAACGAAAACCGGTACAATAAATTCATATAAAATCAAAATCTGTTTACGAAAAACATCACACTATGAAAAGAAACTCATAAAATCTTGTCACAAAAGAAATCTGTTGACGAAAAACATCATACTATGAAAAGAAACTCATAAAATCTTGTCACAAAAGAAAATCTGTTCACGAAAAACATCAAACTATGAAAAGAAACTCACAAAATCTTGCCACTTAAGAAAATCTGTTGACGAAAAACATCAAACTATGAAAAGGAACTCATAAAATCTTACCAAAAAAGAAAATATGACGACGAAAAAAACATCAACTTTAAAAAAAAGAAACATGATAAGATATTACAATGAAAAAAATGTGACAAAATCCATAACTATTTTAACGAAAAGCAAATGATCAAAATCTAGTTCAAACCAGTTCTAACCGGTTTGATTCAAAAGTCTCTTGACATGATCACGTGGTACACTCTATGATACAGGTAAACCATTTGAATTTCAATCATTTTACGATCAGACGCCAGAGAGTTCAGACGTGTTTTCACGGCAAAGGTAAGCGATGTGACTCATATTCAACTTAACTTTGAAAGGCATGCTATTGAAAGAGAAGGAAACAATAGACAATATACACTTTGAAAGGCAATGAAAAGAGAGGAAACAATAGACAGCATATACTTTGAAAGGCAATGAAAAGAGAAGGAAACAATAGATAACGTCTTCTTTAAAAGACGTACAATTGAAAGAGAAGGAAACAATATACATCATATACTTACCTGTGTTCTTTTTTTTCAGATTCCTAAGCAATTTTCCTGCGACCAATGCAAAGCCAGTTTTGAGAGGATGAGTCAGCTCCATCGTCAAAGACGATTGACCAACCACAGAGACGTTTACACATGTACGAGATGTACAAAGACCTTTACGAGACGTGAGAATCTACATGCCCATATGGCTCGTCACTAATTGAGCTACGAATGTACCCGATGCAACCAGGCTTTTGCCACCCAACGCCATTTAGAGTTACACCAACAAAGACATGGACAGAGAGGAGCAGGTCAACCGTACCACATGGATTATCCGAAATCCTATTATACCATCGACCAGAGAGAGAAGAAATCAATACCCAAGTTTGGAACTACAAGAAACCACTATGCCGTCACCTTTAAGGAATTCGAAGTCACGACCTGCCTTCCATCATGAGAACACTACTTCAGCTATTCGACTCCATCCTGAAAACCATTGTAGAAGAGATGAAAGAACACGATCTTTTGAATCTGACGATACAAACCAACTCGTTAGATTTCTCGATCGCCCTGCCCCTACTACAACTAAAGGACCTGACTAAGGAACTACTACTAAAGGAAATAGAGAGAGTATTACAATCCCACGAAAGGTGTCCTGGATGCTAAAGCTTAGCATAAGTTTTTCTTCACGTATCTATTCCCGAAGGAAGCGGACGGAAACGGACCAATAACGTCGATCTCGACAGAATGCTTTTAAAAAAACAAACAAAGTTTCATCAGGATACAGAACCGAGACGACTTATGTTGTGCTAGAGCCATTGTTACTGCTAAAGCAAGGATCGATAAACACTCAAAGTGGAAAACTATCCGTCAAGGAAGACAAATTCAACAAATTCTAGCAGAGCAACTTCATGAAAATGCCAACGTACCAAAAGGCCCATGCGGCATCGAAGAAGTTAAAAAATTCCAAGCCATACTCCCAGAAAACCAGATCAACGTCATCTCTAAAGACTTCTTCAACGGTATTATCTATGAAGGACCGGAAGCAGAAAAGAAGATCTACCTTTACCACCACAATAACCACTACGATGTCATTACTACCATGACATGATTCTTCACTAGAGCTTATTACTGTCAGAGATATAAAAAAGAAAATAATACGAAGAAAGGTCATGCCTGTAACAACCCATGCATCCTTTGTAAGAATATTCACGATCCTTGCGAAGACGACTGGATCAACTGTAGCCAATGTGATAGAAACTTTAGGGGAAAAGAGTGCTTCTAACTCTGTTTGGAGCAAACAAAGAAAACCAACTCAACGTGTAAATGGTACTATAAGTGTAAAGATTGTGGCTACACCGTCAACATGGAGAAACGGAAAAGTGAGCACGTGTGTGGCGAGATGTATTGTCCATCCTGTAAACGATACTGCGATACAGACCATCAGTGTTACATGATACCTATAGTTATCGAAGATCCACCCGAAAAGCAAACCTACATCTTCTTTGATTTTGAATGCACACAAGACGACCTCGTAGAATGCGAAATGGGATACCAACCAGATTCCAATAGAACCTGTTCACATTGCAAAGTACCTGTGGAGCCATGGAACACCGACTTTACTTATGCGTGGTTCATAAAGTGTGCACCATGTGCATGAAGGAGGAAGTAACTGAAGAGAGTAGTTGTGAGCATAGTGGACAGAATCAATTAGTCTTTAGAGGACACAACACCAACAATGACTTTTGAATTTGGCAATTTTTCCGGAGACAACGAGTATTCCACCGTTATCTGCCACAACTTTAAAGGATACGATTCAATACCCGTCTTACAATACCTGTTTCATCATGGAATTCAGCCCAAGATAATCCCAAACGGCGCCAAGAACATATCTGTAACGATTCCAAACTGCAGCATTCGGATGATAGATTCCCTCAACTTTCTACCCACTGCCTTAGCCAAACTCCCGAAAATGTTTGGATTCGAATAACTCCACAAAGGATACTTTCCATATCTGTTAAATAGAAAGGAAAACCAGAACGCCCAACTAGGGACTTTACCCGAAATTCGTTTCTACAACCCCGATCGAATGAAAGCCGAAGACCGGGAAACATTCATGAAATGGTACGCAGACCACAAAGACGATCCCTTTGATTTCCAAGAAGAACTACTGATATACTGCATCACAGACGTAGACATCCTGAGGAAAGCCTGTTTAACCTTCCGACAACTGTCCATGGACACCTTAGACGGAACCCCTGGCCCAATCGACCCTTTTCAAGAGAGTATCACTACAGCATCCGTCTGCAACCTTGTCTTCCGATCCAAGTTTCTACAACCGGATACCGGTACTATAGGACTCATCCCAGCGCAAGGATATCGACCAGAACACAAGCACTCAATCAAAGCTATGAAGTGGATAAAATACGTATCCGCAACCAGAGACATACAGATCCAACACGCCCAAAACGGAGGAGAGAAACAGATTGGACCCTACAGAGTAGACTGATACCACTATGTAACCGTATATGAATTCCACGGTTGTTACTGGCACGACTGTCCCAAATGTTATTCCAAAGAGACCATCAATGCCGTCAGTAACATGTTTAGGAATTATCTACATCAACGGACCTTAGAGAAGAAGACTTATTTGGAAACAGAAGGGTACGACTACGTAGAAAAATGAGATTGCTATTTCGACAAAGTGATAGAACAAGATTCAACATTTCGTGCCTATGTAAATTCCCTAGAGATGATCCCAGCCTTAGAGCCACGATATGCCTTCTACGGAAGGAGAACAGAAGCATTTACCCTGTACAAAGAGACAGGAGAGAACAGTATCAACTACTATGATGTGACATCACTCTGCCCGTTTGTCAACAAGACCGGAAAAGTACCCAAAGGACATCCTATCATCATCTCAGATAACTTTGAGGACATTTTCAAGTACGAAGGCTTGGTGAAATGCAAAGGTCTACCACCTAAAAACCTACACATTCCCATTTTACCCGCCAAGATCAACAACAAACTGATGTTACATCAATAACTTCCTGAAAATGAAACAAGAAGCTAGTGGGTGGCCGGAGTGGTGCCAATCTGAAGAGGCTAAACGGAAATACACCAAGGACTACGAGGACAAGGAGGGAATACAGACAGTTAGACTGTATCAAGATAGAAAAGAACCCTGGCATCAGATCATTTGCCAAATTGATGTTGAACAGCTTTTGGGGCAAATTTGGACAGAGATCAAACAAGCAAAAAACATCTTACATTACGAAGCCCTCGAAGTACTTTGACAAGTTAACTAGCGATAAGATTGAAGTGACTGGGATCCAGTTTGTCAACGAGGAAATGGTAGAACTAAGATGGAAATATAAAGAAGAATTTATCAAAACATCACAGAAAACCAATATCGTCATAGCAGCCTATACCACCGCACAGGCCAGACTAAAACTGTATTCCTATCTGGAGAAGTATGGACCAAGAGCACTCTTCTACGACACAGACTCCATCATATTTACATCGAAACCAGGAGAGTGGAAACCAGAACTGGGGGACTACTTAGGAGATTTAACGGATGAAGTACCCGGAGACACCATCATAGAGTTTGTCACAGGAGGACCAAAGAACTATGCCAATAAGAAGAAGCAGAGGTACCAATGGGGTATCCGAATATCATAAGTCCGAAAGGGCAGAGACAAAACCAGTAAACACCAACAGGAACGGGACAAAAACAGACAACATGTAAAACATGGAAACACAATTTAACTTAATATCAATCAACAACGCGAACTCCAGTCGAAACAAGGGTGAACTCAGGTGCTCCGGAAGAATAAGCAGTTCCTGCTTGCTATAAACTAGCAGTCCCAGAGAAAGGAGGAAATAGAACCATGTTCAAAGTCCTTGGAATTACGCTGAATTATAAATACGCATTAGACATCAACCACGACACCGTCAAGGAGATGGTCACTATCAACAGAAACGACACTAGGACCGTGAGAGACGACTAAAAGATCCAGAGAAGCCAACAGAAACTACTAACTGTGAGCCAGAAAAAGGACTATAGAATTGTATATGACAAAAGAGTTATCATAAAGGATTTAACTTCAAGACCCTATGGATATTGTAAAATGTTGTAATATAGAGTATTAATAAAAGGTGTACCTTATCTCGAGTATTTATTAAAACCTATCCATTCAAGGACAAAAAAGAGCCCAAGAAGGGCGAACATAACAAAAAACAAAGGCAAAACAAACAAAAAACAATGAGGAGGAGGAGGAGGAGGAGGAGGAGGGGAGGAGGGAGAGACTATACAACAACACAGGAATACAAAACACAATAGCATACAAAGTGAAAATTTATAGAAAACGACCAAAAGAAAAAGAAACCAAAAAAGGAATCATGAGCCCATAAAGGGCGACACTAACAAAAGAAACGATGGAGGTAGAAAGGGTTAGGGTTTTAGGGTAAGGGTTAGATTAGGGTTATGGTTAAAGGTTAGGGTAAGAAATTAGGAATAAGGATACAGACAATAGGGACGAACATAAATGGAGCGAAACAAAGGGACGAAATTATGAGACGAATCGCCGTACCGCATGACTGCACACGACTTAACATGCAAGAGAATTGAGGCGTCAATTGTCGCCAAAAGATTTAACCTTTCGTCTATGGGAAATTAAAAGTACATTCGTAACTAGAGTGGCACACATTACTACTCACATTCAGACCGAT
Organism: Arcuatula senhousia; assembly: GCA_963971305.1. Lineage (NCBI taxonomy): Eukaryota > Metazoa > Mollusca > Bivalvia > Mytilida > Mytilidae > Arcuatula > Arcuatula senhousia. Next base: position 39,164,463 of record OZ020312.1, read on the forward strand.
CACATTTTCTACAAGACTCATAAAGTATCCGTTTTAACTGACTAATAAGAGACGATACGGTTCAAAAAGCAGGCTTAAAGGGACAACTGCAACTACTATCCCTCTGTCATTTTTGTGTACATGGGTCTGGCATTGCGGATCTCTCAACACCAAAAACAATCTTATATTTTCCGGGGTTGCCGATATCAAAGATTTGCCACGGATTAAAAAAAGATTCTAACTTCTTTTTTAAAGACTTCCTTTTCTTATTATAAGACTTATTATCAAACATTTAGTCTAACTTAGGCAAACGACTGTGAGCATTAAACAACTCTAAACTAGTCTCTTCTTTATCTTCATCAACTTAAAAAATTTTAGAGCCACAAAACTGACAAAACCTAAAATTGACACAAGTGATACACCCACACAATTGACATTTCCAAGAGTAATGGAAGCCTCCAGTTGTTTGTACGATGGTTTCCTGCAAAAAAAGCAAGATTCATAACTTCAACCTTGCAGCCCATAAATCAAACTTAAGACCTAATTTTCCTTTAAAAAATAAGTGTATGAATTTTGTTTACATGGACGGCGCGCACAAAGTTGACGGCACTTGATATATCTGGGTTTAAATGTTAATAAATTTTTACTTATATACTTATATTATAAACAAAAAATGTTTTTCTATGCTAAAATTATTCACATCAGATTATTAATGTAAAAATAAATTCCATTTTTCATATTGTGTGTTTATAACAGGGGGATAATGTGTCATAAACTGCAAAAAAAGTCGCGTAACTTGTAACATTGGAAAAGACAAAGTTGCAGTTTTTTATTCACCATTTCTTGAAAAATCATCCGATTTCGTTCAAATTTGGTATGTAGCATTTCGCGGACTTTTACTATGACGTCAATAAATTCAACGTTCAAAAAACGAAAAATGGTCATCGTTGGAGCTACGAAAGTTGCACCAAGTGTGCGTAACATCTAGTATTTTTAAGTTTTCAAAGAAGTAAAATGGAAAATTCGGTGAGTACTGTGTGCTGTAAATATTATTTTAATTCAAAACAAATAGATTTTCAAAATGTGCATTTCAAGAGAAGTTCAAAACTCCCTTTTTATAGTTGAATCTGTTATCTTGACCAAGAATTAGAAAATATTAAATGTCCAATCGTTTTGTTACGGTTGTAAAAAATGACGTTTTTCAGCAGATTTTTTTAAAAACTTTTAGAATCAAGAAAATATAGGTTTTGTAAAACCGTCGACTATAACATAACATTGATACTGCGAAAATGTGCTTTCTTTTGTCTTTCTGATGTTAAAAAGTGATATATGTAGTATAAAAATTGTGGAAAATATTTAAAAAATCAAATGTCCAATGTTTTTGTTACGAAAACGTTTTAGACGAATACAAAACGTCGCCGACGCACGGCGCATTATTCAATAATTAATGAATAATACCGCACAATTTATTTAGATGGATAAACGTATTTTTTTATAGAAAAAAGATTCGCCATCTATGTTAACATCAGCGGAAAGGATAAAACTTAACAAAGAATTGAAATTACAGAAAAGAAGGGAACAAAAAAGAAAATCATATCATAAAAATAAACCGAGTACGGAGACCAAGAATGTTAGAAACTATAAGAAAAACACAGAGCCTACAAGACAGCAAAAATACAATGCAAGAAAGAGGCAAAAGGAAAACATAAAACACAAGAGAAATGAGTACATGAAACTGTATCGGAGACGCAGTATAAGTACCACACCACCATCTGATAATCCTCAAGAAATTGGAACTTTTTCAAACAGAATGGACAAAGCCAGGTAACATTTTTTTAATAGTGAAATAACTTCCAGATGTCGACAAATTATAGATTAAAATTTTTGCAATTATACAAGTCTTATGAAATACTAGTATATTATACATATGGATACAGTTACATCTGAAACAACTTTCAAATTGTCACATGAAAGTTTGCTTTAAAATGCAATAAAAACTAAAATAAAATAAAAACATATATCCATGCATGCCCCATAAAATTTTAGGCGACATCTAGATTTTTTGGTCGCTAACTTTGTTGCGATGCATATGCATGTTCATTATCTGTTTGTTTGTTCGTCCGCCACATTTATGCGAGCAAGTTGATTTCTTTATAAAATAGTCGGAGCTTAACGAAACTTTGTAAAAACTGTTTTATATGGATATTAGGCACGGCATATAATAAGGGGTGTTCTGTTAACGTATCAGTGTGTAAATAAATCTTCGTAATCAAAATATTTAAAATATTGGTTATTACATGTATATTATTCTTACAGGTCAATAAGGAAACTGAAACTTGCATTGCCAATTGATTCATCAAAACGTGCTGCTGTACTTTCGGCCTATGTGGACGAGAAAAGATCGATGAAATCTCCTGCTGTCGAAAAATTCCGTTCGTCATTCCATAAGGAAGATGTGGACACGTCAGCCATTCTGAGCATTAAAGACATATTAACCTCCGTGAAGCGTAAAAGAAACAAAGACGCTATTGCAAGTATTTATCTGATCACATCTGCAATAGGTGGTCCGTCTGTTATTGAGAAAAAAGGTGCAGTGAGAAAGGATGAGTGGCATTAAGACCCATAATTGGCCCAAAAAACTGTAGTTGGTTCAAATGTTATAATATTTATCAGAAATATCAGTTAATATGTGGTTACAAAGAAAGCACATTAGATATGGCAATTTTCCTTCATTGTGACGTAATTATGACATCATATTTAGGGGTCTTATTTGACAAAATAGAGAAAATCTGCAATTTTGAATTGTTTCTGTGCATATTTTCCTTCAGAAAACATTGGGCGCATGAAAACAACAACTCCAAACTTTCAGAAATGATGTATTTCATCATTTTACACATTTTTGCCAGGTATGAAGTTGTTGTTTTGATGCGCCCAACTTCTTTTAGACCAAAAAGTGTGTGAAAATCAGCAAAAATCAATGAATTAAGGACAATTTCTTTAAAACATAGCTTTTTGAGTTAACTTTTTGGCATGACAGCTTAACAGATATGGCAATAGCTTAATATTTTCTTTAAGCCTAACAATTTATCAATGTTTCAGCAACTTATGGCATCCATATGCTCAGGTTTAATTTTTTGGTAAATCTTGGGCCAATAATGGGTCTTATTGCCACTCATCCTTTAGCAACTAGGCTAGGTGTAAATCGGAAAACTGTTCAAAAAGGTAACACTTTTAGGGCAAAGATTCTCCATTCGAATAGCTCGTCGTTTTTGTACACTGCTAGAAAGACCAGACGAGATGCTGTGGACGAAGCCACGAAAAAGCTAATTTATGATTTTTGGTTAAAGGAAAGCAGCAGTAGGCCGACAAATAACAAAAACGATTTAAAACGTGTCCGTCTTGGCCCAAAACTGTATTCTTCCCATCATTGTCACATTCTTGAAAAGACCCAGACTGAACTTTATTTAGACTTCAAAAGAGAAAACCCCGATGTAAAGGTAGGACAGCGTACATTTGAGAAATGTAAGCCGTATTTTGTCCGCGCCGCTTCTCATAAAGATAAGCTCACATGTTGTTGCAGACATCACGTTGAAATGAGAAGTCTTTTCAAGTCGTGCATGCAGTTTCGCACCAAAAAGGTAGCTAGAAAAGAAAATTGTCCGGTACCAATTTATAGTTCATTAAATGAACTTTTAGATGCCACATTATGCCCCCGATCCGCTAATACCCACCAACATAAAATGTCTTGTTTAAATAGGGAATGTGCTGACTGTGGTGTGGGCAAAATTGACTTTTTGCCAGAGGAAATAAATGAAAACGACGAATCAATTGTATCATGGGAAAGGTACGAGTATCAAAATGTGAAAATTAAAGGTGACAAAGTCGTCCGAAAGCTCATACTTGTTAAGAAAAGTACCAAGGCATTTGAGATGTTTGAATACATGAAACAATTGCTTGAAAATTTTCCGTCTCACCAATTCCGAGCTTATTGGCAAGCAATACAAATGAAAAGTTTAATAAGCAATTTGCCGATAAAACATTGTGTTGCAATACATGACTTTTCGGAAAATTACAAATGTACAGAGCAGTGTGAAATTCAATCATCGTATTTCCAAAAACAAGAAGTATCGGTCCATATTACAATATTGCATAGACATGCCGTATTAGAGTATGATGGCATAGACAGTAGTGAAAATGACCAAAATATTATTACTGAACATTTTATTGTTATTAGTCCAGATCAAAAACATGATCATCATTTTACCCACGAGGTTCAAAAACTAATTCGAGAATACTTAAGCTCAATTGCATGCGATGTTTTAGTGATGCATGAATTTACTGACGGTTGTAGTGCCCAATATAAGAGCCGGCATTGTATTGGCGATATAAGTAATGCTTGTTCTGACTTTGGATATGAACAAATGATTCGAAACTTCTTTGAAACATCTCACGCTCGTGGTCCGCAAGATGCTGCCGGCGGTTTTATAAAAAAACAGGCAGACTTGGCCGTTATTCGCGGAAAGTGTATCATTCAAAGTGCTAAAGATTTATATAATTTTGCAATTGAAAATCTCCAAGAAACTGCAGATGATTCGAAGTGCTCGCGAAGAATTTTTAGGTATATTGAAACTATTAATAGAGATCGTTGTATCAAGGCTTGGCGAGTGGCGATGAATGTAAAACAATGCGACCTACATTACAACTTTTAATAATAACAAAGCAATGCATTGTGGGAGCAATACAAATCAATAAATCAATAAATGCTAAATTATCTATTGAGCGATCCCGAACGCGTTACAATATTGTTACATCCCTTCTTCTTTAAAAATTAAGAAATGAATATGAAAATAAAAGAATGAAACTTTATCTTTGAACAAAGTTGACTAGAATTATGAAATTGACTAGATACAATTTACTTTGACTAGATATGCTTTAAAAGTAAAAACTAATCAATAAAAAGAAAACTTGCAAATAAGAATTACTTTTAACTTTTACAGTCCATGAAAATTCAAAAGATTAACTTGCAAAGTTTGTAATGTTATTTTTGTGTAAACCAAACTAAAACTAAGCATGCACACTAACAGTTGAGAATCTAAACGACTCTCTGAGAAACACACGGGGATTATTATGCCCCAACGCACAGTGTGATCTCATTTCAAAACACAAAATATTTACAAGGAGAACCGTATGGCCCTAGAGAAACACCAGGGGATTATTATGCCCCACGAACACAAGTGTTCTCTAATTACACACATAATCATTGAATCTACTTGGCTGTTTGATTTGCCTTCCAGATCTTGTTCTGAAATTATTTGACATAGTATCTTGTGTTGGCTCTGAAATCAGTACATTGTCATCTATATTAGGTTGTTTTGTTTTGTCTGACAAATCATTTTCCTCAAATTCATTGAACTCTGAATCACTTGTTTCCTTTCCATCCATGTTGTTATTTGCATTTTCCATAGATTTATGCAAGTGTCTCCTGTTTCTTCTGAAGGTTTTGCCAGAAACATCAACTTCGTATGATCTTTCATTCACTTGTCGCTTTACGGTTCCTTTTCCCCATACTTTACTATATTTGTTTGATGGTTCTACTCTTACGACATCTCCTTCTTTTAAGCACGGAAGTTCCTTTGCTCCTCGGTTGTAATAATGTGCTTGTCTTTTTTTAGAATTCTCCATTTCCTTTTGTACATTTTGTCCTTCTATCTTTGGTGTTAACAAGCTTTCTTTTGTAGGTAGAAGTGTTTTTGTTCTTCTGTTCATCAATCTTTGTGATGGGCTTGTCTCATATCCTTGAGTTGGCGTATTCCTAAAGTCAAGTATAGCTAAGTACGGATCAGATTGTGAATATTTGCCTTTCCTCATGAGTGATTTTGCAGTTTGAACGGCATGTTCAACTTTCCCATTACTTTGTGGATATAATGGTGATGACGTTTGATGATTAAAATCCCATTCTTTGGCAAATTGTCTAAATTCTGAACAATTGAACTGAGGACCATTATCAGTGAAACAGATGTCGGGTATGCCATATCTAGCAAACTGTGCTCTGAGTTTGTGAATGACAGTTGTTGCTGTTGTGTTTTCCAGGTAATCAATCTCCCAAAAATTTGAATAATAATCCACAGTGATTAAGTAATTTCGTGATTCAAAAGTCATTAAGTCAATTCCGACTTTGGCCCATGGTCTTAAGGGTACGTTGTGTGTAATTAACGGTTCTTTAGTTTGTTTTCTTTCAAATGTTCTACATGTCTCGCATCTCAGAATGAAGTCTTTGACTTCTGCATTCATTCCTGGCCAGTAGAGACTTTCACGTGCTCTCCTCAGACAACCCTCGACTCCAATGTGAGAAGAATGTATCCTACGAATCATGTCAAGTCTAAGTGTTTTTGGCACAATGACCCTTTCACCTTTGAAGATCAATCCATTTTGGACTGTCAGTTCATCTCGGATGTCGAAATAAAGACCAATATCATGCGATATATCCGCTTTTGTCTCTGGCCAACCTGACTGAATGACATGCTTAAGTGTCTGAAGTTGTGTGTCACTCTCAGTTTTGTGCTGTATTTCTTTCAATCTATCTTCTGAGATGGCTAGATCCTTTAACATGTTGATTGCCTCTATTTCCTCACTTTGAGATTTTGTTTCCATGTCATATATGTAAGCTCTGCTTAGTGTGTCTGCTAGATACATTTCCTTTCCAGGTTTGTAAACAAGTTCGATGTTGTATTTCTGCAGTTGCAGCATCATTCTTTGAAGACGTTTCGGTGCACAATGCAGTGGTTTCTTAAGAATTGACTCTAATGGCTTGTGGTCGGATGTTACATATACCTTTCTTCCATAAGTATATTGATGGAATTTTTCTAGACCAAACACAACTGATAAAAGCTCCTTCTCTATTTGAGCGTATCGAGTCTCCGTCTCAGTTAGTGCTCTGCTTGCATATGCTACTGGTTGATTGCCTTGAAGTATGGCTGCACCAAGTCCAGTCTCTGATGCGTCACTTTGTAGTGTTAATTCCATGCTTGGGTCATAGTATTTCAACACAGGCTCACTGGTTACTATGTCCTTTATCTCATTTAAGGCTTTGTCATGAATTTCTGACCAACTAAACTCTACATCTTTCAGTGTGAGTTTTCTCAGTGGTTCGCAAATGTCACTCAGCTTGGGTAGGAATTTGCTTAGATATGTCACAAAGCCAACTATGCGTCTTACACCTGAAACATCTGTTGGTTTCGGCATCTCAACTACTGCACGCACCTTTTCTGGATCCATTTTCAATCCTTTATTGGTTATTAAGTGACCAATGAACTTCACTTCTGTCAATTTAAGTTTCAGTTTGTCTATGTTCAATTTTAAGTTCTTTTCTCTACATCTTTCCATTAGTAAGCGGAATTTTCTGTCATGATCTTTTATTGCTTCCTCCTCTGTTTCCCCTTCTCCATAGATCAATATATCATCAATTATGCTTTTTACACCTGGCAGACCCTCTACTGCCTGATCCTGCCTTCGTTGGTATTCCTCAGGTGCCGATGTAATGCCAAAAGGCATCCTTAGCCAACGATAACGTCCAAAAGGTGTGTTGAATGTTGTCAGGAAGGATGACTCCTCATCTAATTGGACATGCCAGAAGCCATTCTTTGCATCGACTACACTGAAAATTTTAGCTTTTGAGAGTTCAGGTAGTAAGTCATCTATAGTGTGAAGAGGGTAGTGACTTCTTTTAATGTGCTGGTTTAAGTGTTTCGGATCAATGCAAACTCGAAGTTTCTCTGGTTTCACTACGGTTACTAAGCTGGAAACCCATGGAGTTGGTTTTGTAACCGGACTTATAATGTTCATGTCACAAAGTCTATCAAGCTCAGTTTTCAACCTTTCCTTTATTGCTACTGGGACCTTCCTTGGCGGGTGAACCACTGGCTGAGCATTATCATTCAGTTCTAGATGATATTTTCCTTCTAAAAGTCCAGTTCCTTCAAATACATCTCCAAATTCCTTTAGAACGTTTTCTTTGTTCAAAGGTTTATATGACTCAGGTTTTGTAGCTGCTCCTTGCTGTACACCTTTTATATTTTCATAATGAACTGTTAATAGTTTCATGGCTTCAGATGTTTTCTTTGAAAGAAGTGGAGTAAGCGTGCTATCTTTTACAACAACAAATTCAGCTTTGAATTTCGTATCATTCTTTGGGTTTATCATTTTCAACTGACAGGTTCCTAGTGGTTGCATCTTGGTGTTGTTGTACATATTCAGTATCCTGTTTGTCTTCTGTAACTCCTTTATTCCCATTTCCTTTACTGCTTTTGCGTGAATTATATTGCACGTCGCTCCGCTGTCAAGCTGGAATTGGATAGGTACAATTCTGTTTCCAATCATGTTGATAGTGGCGTATGCAGGTTTGCTATCCTGGTTGCTCACTGTGTTAATAGGAATTAGTGAAACTGCTTTAATTTCGAAAAATTCATCACTATCATAGTCAGATGCATTATTGTCAGACTGCGTTGACAAAGTTCGGACTTGATGTGTTCTTTTAGGCTTAATTTTCTTGCTAGATTGGCAAACGCTTTCGAAATGATTCATCTTTCCGCATTTTCTACATGTTTGTCCATAAGCTTGACAACTGGTTTTCGAATGTTCATGTCTTTTGCCACAATATTTGCAGTTGGCATTCTTACTTTTGACAAAAGTATTTTGCTTCGGTTTGTTCTTTATGAACTGCTTAGTTTTGTGTCGGACTGCATTTACTTCAATGTGTGAGGATGCTGATGGGTTTTCAAGAGTTTTAATTCGTTCCTTTGTAAGCTCTGCAGCTCTTCCTTGTTGCATAGTCTGTTCTAAAGTAAGTTCTGGTGTGCGTAGAAGTCTTTCTCGTAGATTTGAATTGCCTATGCCACATACAATACGATCACGTAATAAAGAGTCATGTAATTCACCATAATTACAGGTGGATGCAAGCAGTTTTAATTCTGTTACATATTTATCAAAACTTTCATCTGGTTGTTGATTTCTCATATTGAACATGTATCTTTCAACTGTTTCATTTTTTCTTGGATTGCAATGATTCTCAAAGGCTTGCATGACTTCTGCAAATGTTCGTGCATTTGGGGGATTGTCAAATCTCATAGTTTCATAGACTTCTCTCCCTTGTGTTCCCACGAGATATAGGAACATTTTCACTTTGGCTTGCTCATTTTCTGCATCCATTGTCAAATCAATGTATAATTCAAGTTCTTCTTTCCATCTCTTCCAAGCATCGGCGAGATTTCGTGCCTCGATATTGAATTTATCGGGTGCCCTTAGTTTGTCCATTGTTCCCAGAAACGCACGTGGTTTTGATCGGGAGTGTTGGTTTCAAATTGTTTTTGTTTGTTTGTTGGGACAGTGTATTGCGTACTTCCCTGTTTCCAAATGGCGGAAACGCTCTTCTTGTTTGTTTTATAAAGTCATTTTGTTTACGGGCAGGCTGACACCATGTATCAAGGCTTGGCGAGTGGCGATGAATGTAAAACAATGCGACCTACATTACAACTTTTAATAATAACAAAGCAATGCATTGTGGGAGCAATACAAATCAATAAATCAATAAATGCTAAATTATCTATTGAGCGATCCCGAACGCGTTACAATATTGTTACAATCGTGACCGATATTTCAAACCAATAAAAGAGAACAGAAAAATTCACCAAGTTTCTACATCGAAATCAAACACAGTTGAAACAAGAAAGTTGTCGTGCTATACTTGTGAAAATTGTTTAACAATAAACTATGATCAATGTTTAAATGTTGAGCAACTTGGAAACTTTTCTTCTATAAGAATGTACAAAGAAAACGGAGATCATGAACCGGAAGATGATGAAAGCCAGGATGTTTCTTTATATGACCTTGTTAATACGGGTACTATTTTTGCAGTCAAAGCCGATGATGATGACCAACCTTATTATGTTTTAAAAGCAACGAAACAAACTACCGTACTTCGAAAACAATCAACAGATAAATGGGGAATAACCTTTCTTCCTGGTTCGAAAGTTATTCATGGGTATTATTTCGGAAAGATTGACAATAATCCACTTCAACAAAGGCTTATTAAACGCATTCCAGCTATGGTACCCGCACATTCCGTCATATATATATGTTCGGAACTTGAACTCGAGGACGATGAAACTATCCTCATTGATGATTCTCTTCATAGAAGAATATTGCGGTGTCTAGATTAAAAATATCACGTCAACTTTTCAGGAATTAAAGAATAAATATGTACAAATATATGTTCAATTTTACTGTTTAATGTTTAAAATTATCCTACGACGATTTTTAAAATTCTAATTGATTGATTGATTACTGTTGATGTTTATCGCCGCTTCATCAGTCAAACTGTAAAAAGTACAGATTATGACATATTGGTTTAAAAAATAAATACACAAAAAAATAAATAGATAAATTATATTAATAACAAAATTATCAAACAAAACAAAATAAATATACAACGAAGTACATTTAAAGCGTATACTCGAAAAACACAGCTTGAATGTTTGATAAAGTAATTCGGGCACTGTCTTGTGATTTTTGTATTCTTATCAATTATTGAACGTCATTTTACGTTTTAAAGACGTTACGTTAATGGAGTCAACTTTGTGCGCGACGTCATGGCTGTGTGAAAAGGCTCCATGTTGAAGACCGGAAAGCATGGTAAAAATGGTATTTTGACCAATCCAACTTTGCGAAAAAAGTAATCCTTGATGGTAAATGTTTTATATCAGCATTAGACAGAAAAATATATTAGCTTCACAATGATATATAACATGTGTACCATCTTACCCGTATTTGTTCAAGCCAAAATTTCAAAAATGCAGATTTTAAGCTGAAAATGAATGTGAACGTCAAAAGGGTTATTTGAGACCTTAAGAATACAGCTTATTTGTGTCTTCTGTAGGCTATCCTGGTAGTTTCACAATGGTTCCCCCTTAGCAACCATTGTATTTTTTGCTTTTTGTCACTGTATTTACCCTCATACAGGAATAGAAAAATTGTTTGATGCATATTGTTTCCCAAACCTCACTTTTGAACCGATTTAGGTTCGAACGATTGAAATTAAAAGAGATTTTCTTGCTCGCGACACGACAACTGTTACTTTGTACAGAGTTTATGAGAATAAAGTTCATTTCAGGGTCCGTGATTGCTAAAAATGTCAGATTTTGATGAAAATTTTGTAGTTGCTTGGTCAATTTTATACAGAAAAAATTAAAATTTCTCAATTAGAGGGGGGCTTAGGCCCCTTCTATTCCCTCTGAAAAAAAAATCACCGAGAAATGTGGAAATTTAAAACTTATAACACTATCGGTCTTCCGTACTATAAAGGTTCTAAATATAACTTTAAATGAATACAAGTGTATTTCATCATGGTATTGCAAATAGAACTCTTTCAGCATACTGTCATTTAGTAGGTTGCATTGAGAAGAATGGATCGCTTTACTGTAAGTGAAAGATTAAAATTGATAAATTATTGAATGATTTTAATATAGAGTGTTAATCGGTGTGTTTAAAGACTCTTTTTGGACATTGATCATGAGTTATGTAGTCATGTTTAATATGATTAAAGTAATAAAGATACACATTGTTTATTGACCAATGTATTAAAGGGGCCCTAGAGGGGCAAATACAACACGACATGTCATGTATGATCAGTATGGTAGTTCATACTGTACACGGGAGGGTCACTTCATTGGATATTGGGTCAGCACTTCCAAAACACTCCCATATTATACATGTAGTTCAAATCTACTAGACTAGTATACCCATTCATATAATATATATATTATTGCCTGTAAAATCAAAATCCATAAAGGTGCCGCTTATTAAGGCTTTCAATATGGACATTGATGGTCATTGGTAATAGTTTGCAAGATCTTACTTTTATATCCCCAAAAGATTCAGTCGATTTATTCATTTATCTAGGTCAAAACGGTGTTATGACACAACTTATGGCCCTGCCTTCTTAGCGAGTATCGAAATTTAATATTTTTAATACACCATGTGCTACGAGTCCTATTAAAGTATTTTTTTAAAGCCGGTGATTTAAAAAGAAATAAAATTGAATAGAAATTACTATTTATTAAAAATTCAATGATTTGTGCAAATAATAAATCCTTGTAAAATTGTGAAAAGTGACCAAAAAATCATCAAAATATTAAGAAACAACCTTTTGCGGGAACGAAGTCGGCTGTATCGAATCCATGGCATCATTTCCCTAGCAGAGAGTTTCGCGCATCGTCGGCAGACCAAAAAAATTCAGGTTCTGTCAGGTTTTGTTAGATTTTATGGTGGCTCCCACAGGGTTAAAATCGACCTGCGACCTGATGGCTTTTTAAGGGCGACTTCCGACCTGCACTTCATTAAATGACCTATGCCAAAAAGCGACCTGCGACCTCCGCCAAAATATGCCTTTTAGAAGCGACCTTGCGACCTCATACCCCTTTTAAAAGCAACCTTGCCACCTGAGGGGGGTACCCTGCGGGAGCCCCTCTCTGAGTATCAGTGTTTGATTTGTAGCATTTTCCAGTATTGGGAACATTTAGAAACCTGGCGAATGAAATAACGGTTAAGGTAAATGGGGTGTATATCACTAAGCATCTTTTTGCACATCTATCATAACTTTAAAATTCATAATGCCTGTTAATCTAATTTCTATAGACCGCTAGTTCATCCATAATTCTGGAAAATTAGAATGCACATATATATATAATAACGTGTTAATGTCAAAAGTAAAAAAAAAATCTGACGTAAAAGCATGGGGAGCGTTCACTGATAACTTTCAAGACAATTTGGAAGAAAATCATGGTTAAAGAATTACATTTACCAGCAATTTGAGAGAAATGTACAGCTTCCCCTATACATGGGTTGCACATTGTTTCCGTTCCGGATTTGACTCTTCTTTTAGTCGAGGTCATCAGGGGGTCACGGGGAGGAAAAACGACGTCAAGTGTGGCCAAAATTTTAAGAAAATTCTATAGATAACTGTTAAGTAGGTCAAACCCCATCTACCTTAAGTAAACAAAACTTTTAGGATTGAGGAAAGCGAATGAAACTCCGCAGGATGTGAATCTTTTCAAGTATATTTACTTTCATGTTCAGGTAGGACCCTTTTATTGATATGTTAATAATTGTTGTCAGTGCAGGTTTGTAAGTAGATTTTATCAATTTTTATTTAATTTCTCAATCTAATCCATAATATATTTGTAACAAAGCTTGGTCAGTATCCTGAAAGTGCACAAAGTGGCGACATTTCAAAGCTAGCTCTGCATTTTTTCGGAAAATCATTTTTCATCTGAAAAGGCCGAAGGGTATTTAAATAGAAATGGTTTTGAAAAAATAAACAAGGGGATGAAAGGGGGTTTTATCACTCGTTTTGCTTTTCATTTTTGTCTCGCCTGCAACGACAAGTCGCGGAAGGCGAGACAAATGTATTACTTTCCGGTGGCGGCTGCGTTAACTTTTTTGTAAGACTTTTGTGGAAAATGAATTTGCTTGAAAAGGATTATAGCTACGCGTCTGATATTGGGTATACAGACAGTTATGGTTACGTTTTACGCAACTGTCGGCATGCCGTGTGACCCTGACCCCATTTTCACTTTCCACTTAGGTCTTTTTTTCGACCGTTAACTTTTTGTAAGACTTTTGTGAACAAATGAATTGCTTGAAAAGTATAATGGTTAGGCATCTGATATTGGGTATACAGACAGGTGAGGTTATAGTCTACACAACTGTCACCATGCCGTGAGACCCTGACCCCATTTACGCTCCAGTGACTGTGAACTTATTTGTTTAAAGTATAATAGCTAGGCTTAAAGACACTTTTTGGATTAATATCGAGAAATGAATTAAAGCTTAGATACTTGATTTTAGTGATGGTGCCTGCAGGCGAGACATACTTTTAGTGGCCACACTTGTTTTATTTTTTTACAGATGAGATTGAAATTTATTGTTTTACCTGCTCCGCGCCTATGAATTGTTTCCTCCATAAAAGTATCTACGTGTTCCGGTTTTCTCGTCAGTATTTCTATGGCACATCTCAAAACATGCATAATGCCGTAGGGCTAGCATCTGCGATGCTCGCTATAAATAATTCAGTGGCAAACAGATATCTAATCTTCCCGTGACATATATATTTATCAGAGGTATACATATCTAGAAGAATGAGAAAAATGGGGCATCAAATCATCTCAAATCTATATTTACCTATGCAGGTAATGGACCGATTCCCGCATTACCGACCATCCTGTACCCTGTGCATAGCCGAGGTGCGTCAAAACACACACACACACACTCAAAACAATAAACAAGCCCCCCCCCTTTCAAGTTAAATGGTCCTTCCCTTACAATGCATATAATAAAGACACAGTAACAATGAATAACAATATGACAATATTCAGTACGGTTTAAATAAAAATCTAGATACATATATCTAAAGACGGAGAGAAGATACATGTTTGCTATATGTGTTTTACGTGATATTTATTTTTCTACAGCCAAACATCACCAAACAGGCACAATGCATTAACCTCAACGAAGGTAACCAAGGAGAAACGGTTCTCAGTAGTCTGTCTCGTATTTGTCTAACAGATGAACTATCAGATGTAAAATTTAAATTTCCCGGTGGTGAGAAACATTCAACAATACCAGCCCACAAGATGGTGTTAGCCATGAGAAGCCCTGTCTTCAAAGCCATGTTTTATGGAAATTTTCCGCAGAATAACGACATAGAAATACTTGATATCAAAGCAACAACATTTATGCTCATGTTGAAGTAAGTCTTTTTATAAGATGTTTGGTTCTACTAAACATGCTTAATGACAATGTAATTTTAAAATGATACAATAGAACATAATTAGATGTAGAATAAGGGTACGTGACACAGCCCACAATCAAGCGACAATTCAGAAAAACCACAATGGACAACCACCTGCAGCCTTCAACGAGGCCATTTGGCGCTGCCTGCGGTTCTGCAATTGGCCAAAGTTGATTTGTATGCAAGTTTATCTAACAAGACCATTTGATGTCTGGTCTTGCGTCGCACCGCAAAGTCAAAGTTAAAGTTGAAACCCTAATAAAGGGGACACAATACATGCAATAAGGACAGACAATATTTTTAGACGCATCAAATAGTGGACTGACAAAACTATTTTTCACATGCAATGCACGTAGTACTGACAATGCTTATTTGGCAGTTAAGCATCTAAGGGTCCTTATTTGTAAAAAGATTAATAAGAAATAAACGAGACATCCATGGAACCTGAATCGCTCACCTGCTTTGTACATGTAGGATCGAAAATACTTTTAACATGCTAAAGATGAAGTATAATTTTATACACTATTTAAAATTTGGGGGCATTACTCTTAAGCGGTTGGTCGGACAAATTCAGTCTCGAACTACAGTTTTTCTCGAGCAATAACCGTGTAAAGATAAAGTATGAAAACTGAAGCAGTCATGGTAACTTTTAACGATCTTACTATAAGAAAGATATAGCTCCTATATATAAAAGAAGCGGTCGTACATTTTTGATTCAGTGAATAATTTTGTCGAGAATCGAGTTTGCTCCTGGTTCTCTCTATCTTTTAAACTTTTTGAGCTTCAAGGCAAAAACTATGATCTGGTCGCCTTTTTTTGCAAATAGATTTTTGCATCCTGCAGATCAAAGTGCGCAAAGTTTAAAAGCACTCCCTTTAGTAGTTTCAGAGAAGACATTTTAAAAGACAACATTTTTTACACGACCGCAAAAAAAATGCGGACGTATAATGATATGATGCTGTCGTCGTCTGCGTCTGCGTCGTCTGCGTCGTTGTCCAGATTTTTAGTGTTCCCACAATAACTTAAGTTCTAGTTATCCGATTGCTATGAAATTTGACAATGATGTTCCTTACCATTAAAGGATGAATTGGATTGATTTTGGGGGTCCCGCCATTTTCCGTTTCAAAATTAAGGGCCAAAAAGGGGCTAAAATGCTACTTTAATGTTTGTTGCCACAATAACTTTAGTTTTAGTTATTCCATTGGTTTGTAATTTGGCAATAATGTTCCTTACCATAAAAGGATGAATGGGATTGATTTTGGGGGTTCCCCCTTTTTTATGTTTCGAAATTAGGGGCCAAAAAGGGGCCAAAAATTCAAATATTTTATTTGTTTCAACCATAACTTTGGTCCTAGTTGGCCTTTTGCTGTGAATTTTTTCAAGAATAATTCTTACAATAAAAAAATGAACCTGATGAATTTTCGCGTCCCCCCCTTTTTGTCCCTATTAGGTTATTAGGGGTCAAAAGGGATCAAAATCAAAACTTGTTTACTTGTGATCCGATTTTGAAATTTTTTTTCGCATGTTTGTTCTTGTCAAATAGCGGATACAAAATTGAGAAATAATTTTTGCAACCCCCCTTTTTTCCCCTATTAGGTAATTAGGGGTCAAAGGGGTCAAAATCAAAACTTTTTTATTTGAGGTTGAATTTGAAATTTTTTATTTCTGGTTCGATTTTTAATTTTTTTACCCAAACATTATTGTTTTCAAGAGAAGAATACAAAATTGAAAATTCTTATTTTTACCCCCTGGGCCGAAAGTCCATCTGAGAAGCATGTGTCAAAAACCTTTATCAGTCCACCATGGGATGCATGTGTCCAGAGCAATAGACTATCCATATTGGGCCTAAAACGTATAGGGTTCGACATGTTGTGGTCGTATAATGCTGCGCTCGGCGAAGCTTTTTATTTGCGGTCGTATTATACTATGGCGATGTCGTCGTTGTCGTCTTTGTTGTTCATGTTGTTGTCTGTGGACATTTTGGTTTCCGTAGATAACTTGAGTAAATTTTTACCGAATGTAAATTATGAAATTTTGAAATTATGTTTGATCTCTTTTAAAACTAAAAAAATACATAGCAGATGAGATACAAACTAGTATACAATTTTAGTCTCTTGTTTGACTAGTATTATGTTCAAAGTTCGATGGTCTTTGTCCATTCATCTTGTACAGAAAAAGACAAAAAGTCCAGGCAATACGTTTTGCTACGCCTGACGCGGCTGGTTTCGTCTGTTCAAGACTCGATCATTACAGGCGCTACCAAAAAAAACAGTGAAAATGCCCGGCTCTATATAAATATGAAGAACATAGAAAAGTATTAAAACCAAAAATGCCGAACAAGAACCCTAATTACAATGTATAAAGAGGTGAAGGCTTTTGTACATGTACATGTAATAATGATACCAGAGTTATACCGTTGGGTAACATTAAAAGTATAATTGGATAAAGGTAGGATTTTAAAGACAGTAATTACTCTATTTAACAGCAAAACAGTTTAATTACTTTCAAATATCTAACAGTCATGTATTACTAGTGATTTTTTTTTAATTGACTAGATTTATCTATACAGACCAAGTTGAAGTGGATGGTAAAAATGTATGTTCTTTATTGTATGCTGCAGTGAAATATCAAATCGCAGCTTTGATAAATACATGCGAACTGTTCCTTAAAGATAATCTTACGGAACCAAACGCATGTACCATCTTCACACAAGCCAGGAAATTTTCCATACAAGCACTAGAGCAGCAAGCACTAGTTTTCATCAATGACCATGCAAAACAGATTTTTGGAAACGAAGATTTCTGTACACTTTCGAAGGAGAACTTGGAAGAAATCCTTATAAGTAACACATTAAAAATTGAAGAAATTGAAATATTCAATGCCGTTCTAAAATGGGCCGAAACCAAACTGAAAGATCACAAAACCGAAGGTACACCAGCGAATAAACGGAAGATGCTTTTGCCGAACATTTTGTACTCGATGGCTTTGCCTGGCATGAAGCTTGATGATTTCACAAATAAAGTTGTTCCATCTGGAATTTTGACGGATGCTGAACAACTTTTGTTGTTTAAAGCTATTACCATGAAAGGTAGCACTGAACCACACAATTTCCGACTGAAACCTAGATTCTCCATTAAACATGTTGTTGTATCAATTAGAGAAATGTATCCAGATTACAAACTTCGAACTCTGTTCTTTAACAATCTACAACACAGTATCTTCAATGAAACATTTTACGTTTTGCCAGCGGAAAACATCCGACTTGTGTCTGTTGTCATGCAGATAGATGTAAACGATGATGGGCGCGCTAACGTCTCAGTGTTTGATAACCAACCCTTATTCAATCAAAGAAATTTGAACGCTGCGATACAGAAAATCCCTGGTATATGTATAATGCAAGGGAAAAACTACTCTGGAACCTTTCAAGAGAATGGGGAATGTAGAATTGCTATAAACGAAGAGCTATCACCAAATGCAATAAGCGAAATAAAATTCAGTGTTGGCCAGTCAGCTGGTTTCGCCTTCGGAAGACAACCTTATTCACCCTTTGGCAATCCAAATCCAAATAAAAGAAATTGGATAGATTATTTCTTTCCAGATGGTACATTCGTCGTAAAACTTTCAAAAGATGAACAAAATGGGTACTCCTTTGTAAAATCAATAGAATTTAGTCTGTAATGAAATATTTGACATCTTTTGTAGCAGTGTTATTAAAAGTCGTAAACGATGATTTTTAGCATTAACGTTGTCCCTTACCATTGTTGTTACAGTGACACTTCCGTATTTGAGAGAGAAGAGAGAGAGAGAGAGGAGAGAGAGAGAGAGAGAGAGAGAGAGAGAGAGAGAGAGAGAGAGAGAGAGAGAGAGAGAGAGAGAAAAGAAAAATACGAAAATTGAAGAAATAGTTTACAATGGTATGTTTGTGAAAATCTTCCTATTGTGATAAATGAAGCCGAATTTATTGTTTGAATTTGATTAATCCCTGTCTAAGTGGAACTTTGTAGAAACCAATGTTGAAGCTTAAATTTAGGCCCCAAAATATATATGTTTGTTTCCTGCTTCCTACTCTTGAAAATTAGGGTAGGTAGATAGGATTTTTTTTTTATATATATATATAAAGATTTATTTTACATTGAGTCAATGGGGGAAGCAATGCCAACTTTAACGGTGCTTGTTTCAAAATGCCAACAAAAACTTTAGGGTAGGGCCCAAAAAAATATGGTAGGTAGGGAAGCAGGAAACAGACATATATTTGGGGGGGGGGCTTATCCTAAATAAACATGTAATACGTCATCAACACATGTCATCGGCGTCTATTAAACAAGTTCTTTTGAGGCCAAAAAGGCCATGCAGGACAGAATCAGTAGATACGAAACACAATACAACATACTATTTACAGATCTGCAATCAGCAACGTAAACTCACGTCTCTAAACGAGAGTGAACTCGGAAGACTCATTAATTCCTGCTTTTTGTTGGGCTCTCGTCGCGTTGCCAAACTGCCGCTAAAATTTTGTTAAGAGACGTCATTCGAGGGGAAATATAAGCCCGAGTTTACCAAGAGTCGTTTTTGTTTCACAGGTGACGCTCTTTTACTGTTATCTTGACTTTGAGTCAATTGGATTGCTTTACTATAAGTAAATCGTCAACTTGATCATTCAAACTCCTGTTTGCCGCATCCTGATGCTATTTTTATACGACCGCAAATTTTTTTGCGATCGTATGATGTTATGGCGATGTCGTCGTCGTCGTTGTCGTCGTCGTCTGTGGACACTTTGTTTTCCGTGCGATAACTTAATAAATGTTGACTTAATGTTATGAAAATTTAATATGATGTTTGTTACCACTTAAAAAAGGTTGGTATTGTATTTGGGATTGTTGCCCATACCAATTTAGAAAAAAGGGCCGAAAAGGGCTAAAACTGGTGTATTGACAAAACTGTTGTAGAATGTTTATTATTTATTGGATTTTGAAAATTCCTTTGTATTGAATTCATCATTAAATTCTGTCAACAAAATTTGTCAATGGTTTTGATATATATTGCACTGTTTCATTGCTAATGGGTATAAAAAAGGGGCCACACAAAAAAAAATGACTTTTTAGCTCACCAAGGGTCAGGTGAGCTATTGTCATCATTAGGCGTCCGTCGTCCGTCTGTCGAAGTTGTGGGGCGACTCCTTATTGGAGTTATTTCCCTTTAATCGTCAAAATTGACCTTTGTTAACAGTTTTTTTGGACTTTATCTTGAAAACCGTAAGTGCTAGAGAAAAAGTTAGCATTGCAAAATTGTTAAGCTTATTGAGAGCTACAAAAATGATTTCAGGGTCAAAATTGTCAGATCAACCGTTTAAGAGTTATCCCCCTTGAACTGTTTTTTTTTCTATCAATTTTAACTGATTTTTAAAAATCTTCTTCTTTGAAACCACTGAAGCGATTGCTTTCAAACTTTGTACAATTGATCTTTAGGATGTCCTCTACCAAGTTTGTGAAATTTGTGAACGTCGACCAACCAGCATGGGGTTCCGTTACTAAAAATAGAGCAAGGGGGGGGGGGTCAGACCATAGTTTTTAGATTATAGCTCAAAAAGTATTTAAGAGATAGATAAAATCCAAAGCAACCGTCCTTTTTCAGCATCAAAAGCTCTATGATACTCTCCATCGAGTGAAAGTTGTGGTATGACTCCTTATAGGAGTTATTTCCCCTAAATCGTCAAAATTGACCATTTTCACAGTTTTTGGACTTTATCTTAAGAGCTAGAGGAAAAATGAGCATTGCAAAGATGTTCAGATAATTGAGATCTACAAAAATGATTTCAGGATCAAAATTGTCAGATCATCCTTTTAAGAGTTATCCCCCTTAAAGTGTTTTCAATCAATTTAAACTTTTTTTTTTGGTTGTTGTTGTTTTTTTTTAATGGAAAGCTTTGTGACTTTGTATTCTAGATCTTAAATATGTTTTCTATCCTAACTAGTTTCTTTAATGTTACTTACCAAGTACATGTAGACCATGTTGTACACTATGTAAGAGGCTTTAGCATATAAGAGATCAGGTGAGTGATTCAGGCTCCTGGGAGTCTCTAGTTGTATTAGATGTTGATGTCAATATATACATGTATGTATCAATATGCATTTGAAAGTCCACCACAGGATGCATGTGTCAAAAAGCTTTGTAAGTCAGTCATGGGCTTCATGTGGCCAAAGCTATTGACTATCCATATTAGGCCTCCAACGTACAGGGTTCAACTTGTTGCGGTCGTATCATGCTGCTGCGCTCGGTGTAGCTTTTTATTCCTAAAATAACATCAAATTACCGTTGGTACCGTGTACTTGGAAGTCACATTTGAACGATGGCAAGCGATTTGTGCTGTGGTTTATATTTTTTTCGACAGAGATAGAAATTCCATATGTTAATTTGTGTATAAGCATATGATATATATTTCATATGAAAACAACAATCGAGGAGCAACATGAACATTTGTTATCATTTAAAGCGTATCTGGACCGAAGGTCCATGTGAGCTATTGTCATCACTTGGCGTCCGTCGTCGTCCGTCGTCTGTCGTCCGTTAACATTTTTTTCAAAAATCTTCTCCTCTGAAACTACTGAACAGAATTTAATGAAACTTGGTATGAATGATCCTTAGGGTGACCTGCACCAAATTGATCCGTCGAAAAAACATAAAACATAGCCGTTACTAAAAATAGACCAGGGGGGTCAGACCACTGTTTTGGCTTGAAAATCAAAAAGTATAAGAGATAGATGAAATCTGATGTCACCCACCTGTTTCAGTATCAAAAGTTCTACAAAAGTCAAAGTTGTCAGATGATCCCTTAAAGGCAAAAAATAGAGTTTTTGGCCTATAGAATGAAAACTATTGCAGATAGAGAAAAGCTGTTGCTTGCTTGAATGTTCAGCTCATTTAGCTCTACAAAAGTCTCTATAGGGTCGAAGTTGTCACATGACTCCTTCTAGGGGTTACAGCCCCTTAAAGGCAAAAAATAGTGTTTTGGCCTATAGAATGAAAACTATTGCAGATAGAGAAAAGCTGTTGCTTGCTTAAATGATCAGCCCATTAAGCTTTATATAAATCTTCATAGGGTCGAAGTTGTCAGATGACCCCTATTAGGGGTTACGGCCCCTTAAGGTAAAAAAATGTGTTTTTGGCCTATAGAATGAAAACTACTGCAGATCAAGAAAAACTGTTGCTTGCCTAAATGTTCAGCTCATTTGGCTCTACAAAAGTTTCCATAGGGTCGAAGTTGTCAGATGACCCCTCATAGGGGTTACGGCCCCTTAAATGCAAAAAATAGTGTTTTTGGCCTTTAGAATGAAAACTATTGCAGAAAGAGAAAAGCTGTTGCTTGCGTAAATGTTCAGCTCATTTGGCTCTACAAAAGTCTCTATATGGTCGAAGTTGTCACATGATCCCTTATAGGGGTTACAGCCCCTTAAAGGCAAAAAATAGTGTTTTTGCCAAAAGAATGAAAACTATTGCAGATAGAGAAATGCTGTTGCTTGCTAAAATGTTCAGCCCATTTACCTTTATATAAATCTTCATAGGGTCGAAGTTGTCAGATGAACCCTATTAGAGGTAACGGCCCCTTTAAGGCAAAAAATAATGGTTTTGGCCTATAAAATGAACACTATTGCAGATTAAGAAAAGCTGTTGCTTGCCTAAACGTTCAGCTCATTTAGCTCTACAAAGGTTTCCATAGGGTCGAAGTTGTCAGATGATCCCTCATAGGGATTACGGCTCCTTAAAGGCAAACAATAGTGTTTTTGGCCTATAGAATGAAAACTATTGCAGAAAGAGAAAAGCTGTTGCTTGCCTTAATGTTCAGCTCATTTAGCTCTACAAAAGTCTCCATATGGTCGAAGTTGTTAGATGACCACTTATAGGGGTTACGGCCCCTTAAAGGCAAAGAATCGTGTTTTTGGCCTATAGAATGAAAACAATTGCAGATAGAGAAAAGCTGTTGCTTGTTTAAATGTTCAGCTCATTGGGTTCTACAAAAGTCTCCATAGGGTTGAAGTTGTCAGATAACCCCTTATAGGGGTGACAGCCCCTTAAAGGCAAAAAATACTGTTTTTGGCCTACAGAATGAAAACATATTGCTAAAAGAGAAAAGCTGTTGCTTGCTTACATGTTCAGCTTATTTAGCTCTACAAAAGCCTTCTTAGGGTCGAAGTTGTCAGATGATCCCTTTAAGGGGTTATTGCTTTTTAAAAGTGAAAAATAGTTTCTTTTTTTTTTTGCTTATAGAATGAAACTATTGCAGATAGAGAATAGAAGTTTTTCTTGCTTAAACATTCAGCTCATTTAGCTATACAAAAGTCTTCATAGGGTTGACATCAAGACCAGGTGAGTGATTCAGACTCCTGGGAGCCTCTGGTTGTCCGACGTAACGCTCGATCAGGTCCCATAAACTGTGGAATAATATGGATCATTTGTGAAACTCCATAAGCTGAGGACGGAAGTCTTCCATGAGTGGATTCCCTATTCTCATCATTCTTTATACTTTAAGTGTCATTTTTCTCTATTCTTCATTTTTTTTGGTCATTATTTTTTATCTGTTATTTAATTTTTTTGCCATTATTCTCCATTCTTTGAACCCCTTTCTAGTTAACCTGAAGTTTTTGCATGTTCTTCTGTCCTAAGCCAGGAATCCTTGTCAAAACATTTGTATGTCCCTGTCATCTATCTGTTGTTGTTTTATGTCCAGAAATGGGTCTTTCGTTGATAATTTCGTTATAAGTTTTGAATCTTATGTATTGCAAATGCAAGACGACGAGCAGCAACCTTTGGTCATGTTGAAGACTGCTGGCTGTTTTCCATTGTGTTTTTAGCCGGGGTAATCGCTAGCGATTAGCCGATAGCCTTTCAGTAACGCGGTAACGGCTAGCGGAGGTTCACCAAGAAACCCTATTAATTGAAATATCAATACACGCTTGCAATATAGTTCCTTTTGGATGAAATAAGGTCATGTGACATTAAATAATCTGGATGTTTTTCTTCCAATTCGTACAAAAGTTGAATAACCTTTTCAAATACCCATGTGTCCCATGTACATTGAATAACCCTATTATTCACCGGTGAATAACCCTTGAAATTTAAAATGGCCATTGGAATCTTGAATGATATTCCAGTCCACTGTTTGTTCGGTATAATAAAACAGTTACGACCCTTGGAAGAGGTGAATATCTAAAATTGTCAACCTCGCTGGGGTTATTTCCCTCGGGCTAAAGCCCTCAAGGAAATAACCCCAGCTCTGGTTGACAATTTTAGATATAAGCCCGAGGGAAATAACCCCAGCAAGGTTGACAATTTTAGATATTCACCTCTCCCAAGGGCCGTAATTGTATAATAAAGAATACAAAAGCGGATTGATATTTTTGTCCCCCGCCGCAACCCGTCGGAGGGACCTAGTAATGGTCTACGTCCGTCCGTCACGTTTTTTGTGGGTGCAAATCCTCTGACACTGCTGAACGGATGTTGCTGAAACTTTACACACTGATAGAGTACTATAAGTAGGTGATCATCCCATATTTGAAATTTTCAAAATGACTGCCGTTTCCATGGAAACGGGGGAAAAGGTTAGAAAGGTCAAACTATAGGACATTCAATATCTCGGTTGCCTAGGTGCACAGGGTTATGAAATTTTGTAGGCTGATAGAGCAAAAGGTACTCTATGATAATACGAAAAAAAAATTTGAAGCGATATTTATGGTTTTCGAGTTATTTACGAATTTGTGATTTTTCAGTCCGAAAAATGGGACCTTGTCAAACGTTTTTGTGGGTGCAACTCCTCAGATACTACTGGATGGATGTTGCTGAAACTTTACACACTGATAGGGTACTTCTAGCAGGTGATCATCCCATATTTGAAATTTTCAAAACGGCCATCGTTTCTATGAAAACGGGGAAGGAAGGTCAAAATATAGGACATTCAATATCTCGGTTACCTAGATGCACAGGGTTCTGATATTTTGTAGGCTGATAGAGCGAAAGGTACTTTATAATAATACGAAAAAAAAAAATTGAAATATATATACAGTTTTCGCGTTATTTACGAATTTGTGATTTTCCTGTCCAAAAAATGGGACTTTGTCAAAAAAAAGTTATGTTCACTGGTTTCCTTCCTCGTTTTGACTGAATGATTTCGTCTCCGAAACAACCAATTCTCTATGGTTTCTATGAGAATATATCGATCGAATTTACATACCACACAACTTTCATGCGGCGGCGGGGGACACATGGCTACGCGTAGCAATCTTGTGTTTAAAGGAGTGTTCGCCGATCTCATTAGTGGTGTAATATTCACTAATTTGCATCTCATTAGGAGTCGAACTCGATGGCAATAAATAGTGCTGGACAGGATAATTTACCCAAAGTTCATATCCTCATAACTTTTGTATTTTATCAGATAAAATGGTTCTGTAAACTGTTACTTGAAGAAGAATTTATAATTCATATTTACCATAATTGATTTTGATAGTAAGGTTTAAAAATAGGGTTTTTTTTGTAAAATTGTTTCTGAACCAAGTAATTTTCATTGAAAATTTTCAATCAACCAAATTTTCGATCGTAAAACCACTGAATTATAGCCAATAAAATGATTAATTACCCCAAGCTGAACAGGGACTCATCAAGGTACTTTGGAGTTCCCGTACTTAATCCTCCTATTGAATGTGTTACAATGGAAATTAATCTCTCTGATCAGTTTAAACTCACATCTATATAGAGGAGATTATCTTGTTGTATGAAGGGTTACCAAAAAAATGGCGGGAAGTCAGGGTGGTGAACGAAAATGGCTCTCGAACTTTTTGTGAAAATTTAGGAAAAACGTCTGTGCACTGTGAAATTCTCGAATGGAATTATGATCATGATTGATCGCTAGTGAAAAACATTTATTTTATGGGTCACGGTAAAGGCAGTAACAAAAAGCGTAAGCGAAGTAAAGGGTCAAACCCACCAACAAAAACAAAAATGGCGAACGTAAACAATGTAAACAATGGAAACAACACCACACATACTCCAATAGCAGAGCAACTGAGCAAGTCTCATGAAGTTTTATACCCAGAACAGATGGCTACGCCAATGACTTCAACAATACACTTTAACACTCCAGCAAATACTCCCAATTTGATTCAAAGAAGCAGAGGTACCAATGGGGTATCCGAATGTCAAAAGTCCGAAAGGGCAGAGACTAAACCAGTAAACACAAACAAGAACGGGACAAAAACAGACAACACGTAAAACATGGAAACACAAAACAACTGAATATCAATTAACAACGCGAACTCGAAATCCCATATTTGTCTATAAGTGCATGATGTCTTCCGTAAAATTTCTTGAGTGAAGACAGCAACCGAGGAGCAACATAACCCTGTGTGAGCAATTTTTGCGTCAGACGTGTCGCTCTGCTAAGGAAATCGATGTAAGTCCCGCACGCTCTGGAGTAACGAATCAATTGAGATACGTAAACTCCATAAGCTGGAGCTGACGGAATATTGCTACACAAGAAGGGGAAGTTGACGATTGGAAAGTTGAAGTCATCACGTTTGTCATAGAGCCTTGTTGAAAGTCTTCCTTGAGAGTCAATTTCGAGATGTAGATCTAAATATGAAGCAGACTTCCTAGAATCCGTTGTGTCCTTTATCTCAAGCTCCTGTGGATATATGAGATGGAGAAAGTCACCAAATCGAGAATTGTTTAGTGAAAGGACATCATCAATATAACGGAACGTGAGGTTGAAAGAGAGGTCAAACAACGTGTACCATTGAGTGCCTCCGTACCGTCTAATGATCTTGGCCAATCGCCAAACCTACCACAACCTAATACACAACTTGTATCTGTTATCCAAGACATTTACGCTCGTCTTCAAAAGCTTGATTCAATTCCCCAAAAGCTAGATATTCTTCCTGTTATTGACGACCGTTTACAAAGACTGGAAAACAGAATTCTCACTCTAGAAACCGATGTATCCGATATAAAAAAAAAACAGCTACACAACACTTCAGACAGAGTACTTGAAGGTGAACAACGTACACAACACCTAGAAAACACTATAAACCGCATTGAATTCCAAAATAAGCAGCTGTACAACGAAAATATTGACTTGAAAGAAAGTCTCCTTGATATGCAAACCCAGTCTATGCGTGACAACTTGATCTTCTCTAATTTACCTGAAGTAAACGATCATGAAACGCCAGATCAGGCTGAAACTATTGTAAAACAGTTCATCACTGAAAAACTGGAAATCACTGACAATGTCCCTTTCCACGTCGTGCATCGTCTTAGAAAAAGATCTGATGGCAAACCGCGAAGCATTGTCGCTAAATTTGAAAAGTGGAAAGACAGAAATCGAGTGCTTAATGTAGCTAACGAAAAGCGCGAGCTTTTAAAATCCTTACATCAAGGAGTATATGAACAACTCCCGAAGGAAATTGGTGATCGCCGCAGTGAACTTTTTCCAATATTCCAACGTGAACAAAGGCTTAAAAGCGAGGTCAAGTTCTCTGGTGATAAACTCATTGTAAATGGAAGACGGGTTTTCCCTTCATCAGTACGCCGTAAATTTCCTTTGCCGGAGTGTGATCAACCACCATTCCTGAACACATTTGAACCGCCAGCATATCATGGGCCACCACATCCTCAAATGTCCTATCGACCAGAAGTCCCACCACCACACTTCGGTCCTCATCAGCATCCTTATCAGGGGCCACAAGATCAACGAGCTCAACAAGGACCTCATGATAGACCAATGTTCTTATAGGACAGGCCAACAAGAGGCCAAAAAAACTCTATTGTACCCTCAAATAAACTATTTACCTCAATAAACAACAAACTTAACATTACATATATCAATGTTTGTGGTATTACTAGCAAACTTATATTACCTGACTTTGTAGAAATAATAGAAAACAATAATATTGTAATTTGTTCTGAGTCAAAACTTAATGAGTTTGATGTATTGAAACTACCAAATGGTTATAGTTATCAATCTAAAATTAGGAAATCATTCAAGAAAAAATCAGGTGGAATCGTTTTTATCTATAAATCAGAGCTAAAACCTTTTATTAAATTTCCTTCTACTGAGTCTGAATTTGTTTTGTGGGCAATTTTACCTATATCTCATGAAAAATATGAAAATTTGCTTCTGGGAAGTATCTATATACCACCTGAGGGCTCAAAGTATACATCTCCTGATGCCTTTGAGGAAATTGAATCTGAAATGTTAAAAAATATCTTTAAGCAATAAAAATATGCTTTGTGGTCTAATAGGTGATTTTAATGCTAGAAGTGGTAAATTGTGTGATTATGTTATTCCTGATGATGATCTTTTAGACATTTTAGATTATGATACTGATGTAACATTAGCTGAAGAATTGTATGATTATCACAAATTAAACTTGTATAATATTCCCTTAGATAGAAATACTATGGATAATGGTAGAGTTAATTCATATGGCTATAAGCTTATTGAATTTTGTAAGAATAATAATAAGTTTATTGTAAACGGTAGAATAGCACCTGATTTAGATGGAAAGTTGACATCAAAAGAATCGAGTCTCATTGATTATTTTATTGTTGCGTCTGATTTGTTCCCGTTATTATCCGAGTTCAGAGTTCATGATTTTGACCCACTTATTTCAGATATTCATTGTAGACTGTCTGTATCAATCGACTACAAATGTAATTTGCATAATAATACCCGATCGGCGAACACAATTGTTAAACCTGTTCGCTGGAATGGGGACAAATCACAACAGTTCATCGAATCGGTTAACGACGGAATGTGCGTGATTGAATTATGTAATGAACTGGAGTCAATTGATATAAATACAAATGACGTCAAAACGAAATTAAATAATTTCGTTGAAAAACTTAATTCCACATTTATTGATTCTGCTGATAAATCTTTCGGAAACAAAACAATTTTTGTTTCCGATCGACATAAGAATGACCAACCGTGGTTTACCAAATCATGCCGAGAAAAACGAAACTTATTTCATAAGGCAAAGAAAAAAAATAAGATAAATAAATCAGATGCTAATAGAATATATCTGAGACAAGCATGTAAAAATTACAAAGCAGAAATGAACAATTGCTTCCAAAATTACCAATTCAAAATGGAAAATGATATCCGCAAAAAGTCGGATAGTGAACCACGAGAATTGTGGAAAATTTTGAACAGTTTTGGTCGCTCGAACTCTAGAAAGGAGTCAAAATTGACTATTGAAAGTTTATATGAATATTTTAGAAACTTGAACACATCTGAGGAAGACCCCGACGATGTGAGAATTGACTTCGACGTCAATAACATAGATGATAATTTAAATGAAATCTTAAATGGTAAAATCTCGGAAGAGGAAATCATTTCTGCTGTAAAGGGGCTGAAAAATGGAAAAGCTCCCGGGTACGATAAAATTTTAAATCAATATATTAAATCTACAATACAAAACTTTAGTCCACTCTATGTTTCACTATTTAACAAAATTTTAGATACAGGTGTAGTTCCAGAGGTATGGACTGAAGGTACATGTATCATTATGCCTATTTATAAAAATAAGGGTGATCCCACAAGTCCTGATAACTACAGAGGAATTACATTAGTATCTTCACTAGGAAAGTTATTTACTTCTATTTTAAATAATAGATTATCAGAATTTGCTGATTTGGTGCATATGATCCCTGATGCACAAGCTGGGTTTCGAAAGGGATATTCCACCATTGATAATATTTTTTGTCTTCACGCATTGATAGAGATATATTTGTCCATGGGGAAGAAATTATTTTGTACTTTTGTAGATTTTAGAAAAGCGTTCGACACAGTTTGGAGGGCGGGACTTTGGCAGAAATTAAATATAAATTCCATTTCTGGTAAAATATTAAGGGTAATTTATAACATGTATGATAATATTAAATCATGTGTAAAAAATAGCGATCAGATTTCTGTTTTTTTCTCATGCAATATAGGAGTTAGACAGGGAGAGAATTTGTCTCCCTTCTTATTTTCTATTTTTCTGGCTGATCTAGAGAATCATTTTACTATTAATAATATTGATGGTTTGAAAAGTATTTCAAATATTATGAATGAAGATTTAAGAACATTTTTGCTTATATTTGTATTGTTATATGCAGACGACACTATTATTCTGGCAGAGAGTGCCCAAGATTTACAACTCACTCTAACTGCTTTTGAGAATTATTGTAATATGTGGAAATTAGTTGTTAATGTAGATAAAACAAAATCAGTCATTTTTGCAAAAAGAAAATGTACACGGAATTTTGAATTTAAATTATGTGGACAAGTTATTGAAGTTGTTGATAATTTCTCATATTTAGGATTAACTTTTAATTATAATGGAAAATTTGTATCGGCAAAGAAAAGATTATGTGAACAAGCACAAAAGGCGCTATATGCATTATATGCTAAAATTAAAAACATTTGTATTCCAATTGATCTTCAATTAAAACTTTTCGAGTCCCTGATTGAACCGATCCTATTGTATGGCAGCGAAATTTGGGGATTCGAAAAACTACAAGTAATCGAGAGAGTACAACTCAAATTTCTAAAGAATATTCTTGCTGTTCGATCTAGCACTCCAAACTATATGGTTTATGGAGAGACGGGCAAAGCCCCCTTAGACATAAATATTAAATGCCGTATGCTTAATTTTTGGTGTAAACTACTGAAAGGGAACGACAAACTTTCTGGAAAGTTATATCGTCTACTTTTACATTTGCACAATAATGGCATATGTAACTTTTCTTACATTAAGCGTACTCTTGATGACACGGGGTACAGCTTTGTGTGGAATAGTCAGAGTGCACTTTGTAAAAATGATATTAAAATATACATAAAACAAGTCTTATTAGACCAATTTATACAAAAATGGTTTAGTGAGATGGATCAATCTACGAGAGGTCAGTTTTATTCTAAGCTAAAATCTAATTTTGGGTTGGAAAAATACTTGATTTCATTGAAGAAAAGCCGCAGAATTTATATTTGTAAATTACGATGTTCCAACGTAAAAATTCCGATAGAAACGGGACGTTGGCACAGAATTCAACAAAATGAACGTATTTGTACTCTTTGTAATGCAAGATCAATTGGAAATGAAATGCATTATCTTTTTACATGTCAAAACGAGCAGATACAACAACTTCAATTGAAATACATTCCAGAGTATTATCGTAGATCACGCAATGCAGACAAGATATATGGTTTACTTTCACTTTGCAACAGACCTGTTTTGAACAATTTGGCCATATTCATTCAAAAACTATCTAGGCTATTATAGGTACTTACAAAATTTGATTGTATGAATATAATCCTAGCTTTAAAGAACATATACTCTACTACACGTGTTATCTATTTACAGCCAAAATTGTTTATCACGTGATCTCTAATGTAGCGGTACATACTCGTTTAAATATCCACAAGAAGTCCTTGTATCTGTCTCAATTATCTTTACATCTACATACTTTTTGCTTTTGATTGTTCATTGTCATTATTACGCTCACCACCTTGTCTTTAATTGCCATGTTTTTATATATGTGACTTTTGTATTGTCCTCTTGTTGCAGCGTATGCTGCCTGAGTGTAATAATAAAATCTTAAAAAAAATCTTGAAATCTTGAAAAGAAAAAATTTTCCTAGTATAAAAGAATTACCTGTTGAAAATTTCACATGGAAAAAATAGCTCAAAAAGGATATTTATATAAAAGAAAATGAGAAAGATAACTGTCAAAGAGTTGGTTAAACCATTAAATTCATAAAAAAATATTATTTTGTTGCAACAATTGTAGATATAAGCAATTTTCTCTCAGAGATAGGAGTTTTTTTTCCTTTAGGTCATCTACCTACGAGTAGTTTTCATTTTCAATGAATGTGTGAGTTTAACTGATCTAAAAGATTAACTTCTATTATTACAACATTCTATAGATGGATTAAGCACTAGTACTCCAAAGTACCTTGATGAACTCCTGTTCAGCTTGGGGGAATGGAACATTTGATTGGCTATAATATATTTAATTTCAAGATGTACTTCAAAGACGATCTTTGACCATCTTTTTCTGAAAAGGATTTTTTTTAATTATCTAGAAAACAACAAAAAGGTATGGCAATTTAAAGACGTTTTAAACACAGCTTTATTGTCTCTTTGCCCTCCAAAAAATGTCCACACAAGTAAAGCATGCACTGACGTCATGGGCGAACATTCCTATTTTGATAATTCGCCTGCAACGAAGCTGACAGAGGAAAATCAAAATAGGAATGTTAGCCGTGACGTAAGTTTGAGGTCATAGTAATACTTTGTAAGTGTGACTTCTCTGGTACTGCATAACAGATTTCGATGAAATTTTGGATTGTTTTCATTTTAAATTGATAAATTTTACAGAAGTTTCGTTGAATTCATCTCAGTTGTATTTATAATAATATGTAATATTACTTTTTTGAGTTTCGAGTTGTACGAAGTCAACATGAATAATGACATATTATTGTCAAAGTAAAATGTTAACTGTTGTTATGTTAAGGAGGGAGGCATTGGCAACCAGTAACATTCTTGTCAATTTGTATGTTTTTTCCTATAGAATGAGAGAAATCTGATACTTTTTAAATTGTTTAGCTTTATATATCAACAAAAGTTTACAAATCAACATAATTTTCACAACCTCTTCTCATTTAATTTGAATAAATGTGTTTGGTTAGCCTGCAGAATTAAATGTTGCTTGCTCATCTAAAAAAGTTGTAATAAACTATATAGAAGAAGTAATCTGTTGGTCCGCAATAATATGTTGCAGGTTCAACCTGATAAGCTCCCGCAGATATATTTTAGGGGATGACATGAGTGACGGGATGAGTGGCAGTTCTTGTAAATAAATATAATATTGCCTGCCAAAACAAAAAAAACGGAGATGAAATGAAATAATCCGGCCTCTACTTCCAAGGGCAAAAATCTGTTCAAAGTATTAGTATGGTATATTAAAAAAAAACTCGGCAGCAAAAAACGGCGGAAAATAAATTTTTTAACTCGACCAAAACTGCAGACCCCCCCCCTTTGCAGAATCATTTTTTTTGTCCCCTTACTTCTTTAATAACAAAAAAGAAATGCAAGCTTTTGCATGGTTTTGAAAACGAGCGAAAGGTCTGCAAACAGAACGCGGAAGTATTTTTTTCTCTCAAACTAAAAATGACGTCATAAGATATGCTTAAAATAGACGATAGAATCGGACGTCATAGAGGACACCTTCTACTTTCATTTTCAAATGTACAAAGTTTAGAGAAGAAATATACTCATACTAGTATACTGCTCATGACACAACATGAACAAGGTTATAATTTTATGACTGCAGAAATATTCCGGCAGAATATTTATTTAGTTGCCATCATGCACATAACGCTTTGTGTTGTTCCACGAAAATTAGAATGACAGTTTCCCGCCATTCTGTAATTTTGTTTTGAACAATTATGACGTCAATGAAATATATAGCGTTTTTATTTAAAAAAAATCTTTACATGCATCTCTATAGCTAGAAATATTTAATATATTCATATTAATACAATATTTACGTATTTAAATTTTGGAAATACAAATTACAAAGTAAAAAATTAATTTTGCATTCCGTGCCATTGGGTGCGGATATGTCGACTAGCTTATACCTATTCCGGTTTAATGCATCATAGTACGTATACTCAGGCAATTTAGCTCCCGCCCTGCGGGAGCTTATAAAATCTACCAAATATATACTGAATAAGCTGCAGCAAATATGCTGTACACAGAAGTTATCAATTCAGTTGAACAAATGGGTCGCCCCAAAAAAGTAATAGAAACACACGTGTTTGTTTATATTTTTATATCGTATATGATTGATGTTTGTCAAAAAAAATTGCGATCGTATAATCTTATGGGATGTCATCGTCTGTGAACATTTGGTTTCCGTGCAATAACAAGTAAATATCGATTGATTGTTATGAAATTTTGATTTGATGTTTGTAACCACTAAAGGAAGGTGGGCGTTTAGGCCCCCACTGTTTTATAGAAAAAAAGGTCCCCAAGGGGATAAAAGGGGATGTGTGTCTGTCTATTTATCTCGTATCAAAGCATAACTCCCCCTAAATCGCTGGAACTATGGAAATATCGATTTTTGTCTCGCCTGCGACGAATTTCGCAAAAGGCGAGACTTAGGTATGGTGATTCCGGCGGCGGCGGCGACGGCGGCGGCTGCGTCCACAATTAGTTAAAGTTTTTGCTTAAGTCTGTTTTGTGTGTACTAGTTATGTTACACCTGTCCATTAATATTTGGTATGCAGTTGCATCAGCATCAGTACAGATCAGTTTTAAAAGGATTTCACCTGTATGCTCCTGCAGTCACGGTCTACTGACTGAAATTTTACACTGATTTTGCCGAGGTTAACCTTTTTTCTTACGTCTGTTTAACATGAAGCAGTTATGGTCCACCATTGATATTAGGTATGCACTTGCATTAGCATTAGTAAAAATCAATTTCAAAAGGATTTCACCTGTATGCTCCTGCAGTCACGGTCTACTGACTTTGAAATTTTACACCGATTTGGCCGAGGTTAACCTTTTTTTCTTATGTCTGTTTAAAACACAAGACAAATTTAATTTGCAAAACACTGATTTGCAAATCTTGCGCCGCTTCAAATTTTGTAAATTAGGACATATGAGTAACCGCTGTGTTCGTCTTTACATGGGATTTCTTAAAATGTTTTTCTTTTTACTACTGTGCCTGAAAATAAAAAGTTATGAGGAATCAAAGTTGCATGGGATTTTTTTATCCCATGGGATTCACTTAAATCCCATGGGATTATCCCATGGGATTTATTTTAGGTCCCATGGGATTTATTTCTCCCATGGGATTTTTTTTCTCCCATGGGATTTTTTTTTCTCCCATGGGATTTTTATTTCTCCCATGGGATTTTTTTTCTCCTATGGGATTCTTATTTCTTCCATGGGATATATTTTTCTCCCATGGGATTTTTGTTGTCCCATGGGATTATTTTATTGTCCAATGGGAGAATCATTTCTCCCATGGGATATTTTAAAATGCAAGAAATTCAGGAAGTTATTTAACATTTTCAAGGAGAAATCAATTTCAAATATCTTATTTATTCAAAACCAACATAAAAATATACATAGAAGCATGCAATATCCAATTACAGTAATCTTGTTCTTTTAATAAACATTTTTTTTATTTGCTTCATTTTTAATCGTTGAAAATATCAAAATCATGATGATACAAAGCTTGCAAAAACTTCACTTGTATACAATTGAAACAGATAAATAACAGAGATGGGATATATAACATAAAATCAAGGTCAATTTTATCTGCATAGGTCCATCTTTTCTGAACTTATTTTAAACTATTCTGCATTTTAATCACTGTGTCTTTGCGATCCACATCATCATGTTCATGGTGGAACTGTCCTCATATTCAAACCTGAAAAAAACATAGTTTTATTACACATTATAATACAATAGATAAATTAGAATACATAAACAAGTATAAAAATGAATTGACATTGTTTGTTATAAATAAGCTGTTGTCTGTGACATCAATCAGCATTGCATAGATCTACTAATGATTGCAACAAGAGGCTCCCATGAGCCTAAATCTCTCACCTGACTATTTTGACAATTTAAGAGATAAAAGTTTATAAGAGGACAGACAGACCAAAAGACACCAAGTGATGACAATAGCTTAAATGACCCTTTGGGTCAGATGATGTTTAAAGGTGAACAGTGACCACTTTAAGTATTATGTTACATATATGCATTATGTATCATACAAAATGTACTTTAAGAGGTTCTACAATTAAATATGCTACATATCAAAATCTAAAATTTATAGAAGAAATTTGCCAAGTGATGGTAATAGCTGTCATGTTTTGTTGATTTGAAATCAAATTATAAAAATGCAAACAGAAAAAATATACATAAACATGGGTATACACATCATACTCATACACATTATATAAAACTACTTGTAGAATCCTGAATCATTCACATGACTTCAAAGGAAAACTTCATGTATATGATTATTATTTGCATCTGAAAATTTAGTTTGTGTGTGTGTGTTGGTCATGTTGGTGTTTAACGCCCTTTATTGACGCACCTGGGTCATGTAGGGCGGTCAGTTTTAATGGTGGAGGAAAACGGAGTGCCCGGAAGAAACCACCATCCCCCGCACCCACCTTGGGCAGGTAACTGATAAACCTAATCACATACAGTTGGGGAAGTCCCTTTCTTGTTAAATACAAACGGGACTAGAACACCGGCTGAGAGGTGATCGGCTATTGATCAATAGTGTGGTATTTAAACCAGCGCCTTAAACCACTCGTACACCCAGGCCCCCCTGCAAATTTTGAGTTTTATTCTTATTATGATATTTGACTTTAAAATAACTCTTACATTATCATGTCTTACAAAGGTTGTAAATTTCTGCTTTGAAGTTTACAGAAATGTGTATCTTCACTCTGAGCTCTGATTAATTTTCTATTTCATGCATGAATTTTCCTATCTTTGATAGATTTTTAGTAGATGGCAAAGAAAAGTTTCATCACAATCAATCAATTAAACTATAATCAGGATAATTATTAAGATTATTCTCCTGAAACCTAATGTCCCAAGCAACACCATGGCAATAACATTTAATAATTGTAAAGTTGTAAATACTTCAGTTTTTTAATAGTTTGAAAAAGACATCCATACTATTTTTACTTCATACCAGTGGTCTCTGTGAAGATTTTAAAATTAAACAGAAGGACAACAAATGAAAAGTGATTGCAGTACATGTATCTTGTACAACCCTTTGGGTCAGATCAGCTAAATAGTACTCACATCAAGCTTTTTTTTTATGAATTCAGACTTGTCAGTCTCACTTTGTGACAGCTTTCTTCAGCCATGTTGAGAATGTGTAACAGTTTGCCAAATACCATCTTTTCTTTTTTCAATGCAACATTTTCCTGTAATAACATTAAATAAGGGTTGGAAAAAAGCCATCATGATTCAATAACTTTGATTTTTAAAATCAGGATTAAAGGTCATTTACATGATTTATGTTGGCACTTGTTACTCTTTTTGTTACATACAATAACATAACAAGGATTGCTAAAACTGCCTTAAGACTAAATTGTAATGTCTAAACAAATAAAGGAGGAACCCCCAAAATCAATCCCATTCAACCTTTTATGCTATGAAACATTATTGTTAAATTTCACAGCATTTGGTAAACAAGAACAAAAGTTATTGTCATGTTTGTGGGAATAAACAAAATAGTAGCATTTTTGGTCCCTAATATCTAAACAAAAAAGGGGGGACCCCAAAATCAATCCCATCCATCCTTTTATGATAAGGAACTTCATTGTCAAATTTCATAACAATTGGATAACTAAAACTCAAGTTATTGTGGGAACACTAAAGTTAACAGACAACAACGCGGACGACATCACAGATGACGCGGACAACAGCATCATACCATTACAGGTCCTCAATTTTTTTGCTGTCATATAAAAGGGGGGACCCATCAAACCAATCCCATCTTTGGTTAAATGGTAAAGAACATTATAGTTAATTTTCATAGCAATTAGCATGATTGGGCAACCAGAACCAAAGTTATTGTGGAAACAAATAAAGGTTTTTTGTCCCTTTTGGGTCCATTATTTCTAAACAAATGAAAGGGGGACCCCTGAAATCAATCTCATCCATCCTTTTGTGATCAGGAACATCAATGTCAAATTTCATAGCAATCAAATAACTAGGAATAAAGTTATTTTAGGAACACTAAAACTACAGAACAGACAATTATGACGACGACAATGACAGCAACAGCATCATACCATAATAGGTCTGAACAGTTATCATGGTCATATAAAAACAATTTTCACAATCTCAAATTATTAAAGCAGTTGACATGGTTGAAACAAAATATTATACCTATTCTGTTCTCATTTCAAACTTGTAGTTTTTTCATCTTGTTCTTCGTGTTTCTTTATCTGAATAAAAGAGAGGTGCAATGTAATGGATCAATAATGTCACTAGTTTGTTTATATTCATAATACATAAAAAAATAATAAAAACAAGAGGGCTCAAAGTCACCCGCCTGGCAGATTTTTTAAATTGTAACCTCTGAGATGCCATTTTGAAACAAAATTCACATGCTTCTTCCTTAACTTCATATTACAATAGAAAATAAAGAGATGTGGAATAAGTGTACGCTACACAGCCCACAATTAAACGGCAATTTAGAAAAACCACAATGGACAACCGCCAGCAGCCTTCAACGAGGCCATTTGGCACTGCTCGCGGTTCTGCAATTGGCCCATGGTCTAAATAAGATG
Organism: Arcuatula senhousia; assembly: GCA_963971305.1. NCBI lineage: Eukaryota > Metazoa > Mollusca > Bivalvia > Mytilida > Mytilidae > Arcuatula > Arcuatula senhousia. The sequence goes on from OZ020312.1 coordinate 39,202,651, forward strand.
CATATAATTCAAATCCAGGCCTGAAATAGTCACAGATAGACCCCCTTCTTAAACAAGGAACAGAAAACATCAAACAGACAAGTACAAACGAGAGCTTTGTCAAAGATTCCTGGCTTAGGACAGGCACATGTAATATGTGGCGGGGTTAAACTAGTTTTTTGGGCCCAACCTTCCCCCTATCAATATTCCTAGACAAAGCACAAAAACTAAATGTATTGAAGACTCAAATTGTGTTTCATGAAAATTCATCAAGGTGTTCAAAAGTTATGCTCTGGAAACAAATCCAGACAAAATATTGGATAGTCAGAAACCTCCCTACTTTCCCAGAAAGACAGACCATAACCAGTATTCATATACCAAATACATGTATTAGCAGAGTAACCCGACATAGTGAAGAATATAGGTAGTTTATGTCCGTGAACGCTCATAATAAGTTTATCATAGGTAAGCTAATGTTTATGTTTATGACGACAACAAACATCACCATTACATTATATGATCGCAAAAATTTTGCGGCCGTATAAAAAGAGTGATCAAGCATGATTTTGCCTCCTTCAGACCCTGATTGTACAGGCATTTAATAACTTTTTCCATTCAAACTTTGATTTTTGAAAGAATATCTACAAAATATTAATAGAATATCTAAAAATGTAATTCAAAATGTATTAAAAATATATGAATGGGTGTCTTTTTTTAACATGCATATATACGATTATGGGGTGGGTACAAAATTTCTGGGCCGCCAATCTGTACCGGAAAATATGCAGTTACCCTCCTTTGCCAAAGCTATATATAGGGCGAATGGACCTTAGATAGCAGCAAACAGACTCAGGACAAAGGTGAATAGTGGCAAACATGTACCAGGGTGAAAAGACGAATTTGTTTTTTTTCTGCTACAGTGGGCAATTCTCTGACAGGGAAAGTACGTATGGAATAGGTAAAGGGGTTGTGTTATCCCCGCCAAAGGTTGTAGGACAATATTTGGCAATTGCTCAAATTATTCAAGTCTTAATAATTATTGATCCAATGTATTTTTTCACAATAATTTTCTCAAGAATGCAAATGCCATGATGGGGGGGGGGGGGGGGGGGGGTGAGGGGGTAGCTTGATTTGAATCTTTTCCCTTTTCAAATTCAACTGCCCATCCTCGGTCTTAAGTACTGTAGTCTTGCACATAAGTGCATCATTAAAGTATCTTCGCATTCAGTATAGATGCCTGCTTTATAGAAGGCAGGGCTTTATCATGTGTTTAATCATTGACTTAAATCAAATTTTATTTCATTTAAAGAGAAATTGACTTTGTCCAATTTTAGGCTTAAGCTGTCACCGCACTGTAATTTGTAATTGGAAAGGAAAGTAAACTGTAATGAAAGAACCTTAGTGAGCACGCTCACATACCCCACGCGTCAACATAATGAACAGAGAATATATATTTCGAGTTAGGAATATAAAAGTCAGAGTTGTTGTCTTTCAAAGTTGGCTCGTTAAACAGGAAAAAAATGAGTGACAGACCTGAAAATGTATCCCACCATATGGGACCCCTACTTGAAGCTACATACCAAATATTAAAAGCTTACAATTAATAGTTGCTGAAAAATCTGTGACCAAAATTTTCAACCCTGAAAATTAAGTGAAAAAAATCTAAGTCGGCTCGTTTAACAGGAAGTAGCTGATCAACAGACCTGAAAATGTATTCCACCATATGGGACCCCTACCTGAAGCTATATACCAAATATTAAAAGCCTTCAATTAATAGTTGCTGAGAAATCTGTGACGAAAATTTTCAACCCTGAAAATTTAGTGAAAAATGTCCAAGTCAGCTCTTTAAAAAGGAAGTAAATGATCTACAGACCTGAAAACAAATCCCACCATATGGGACCCCTACCCAAAGCCATATACCAAATATCAAATACCTACAATTAATAGTTGCTGAGAAATCTGTTACAAAAATTTTCAACCCTGAAATTTACTGAAAAAAAGTGTAAGTCGGCTCGTTAAACAGGAAGTAGATGATCGACAGACCTGAAAACGTATCCCACCATATGGGACCCCCAACTGAAGCTACATATCAGATATCAAATGCCTAGGATTAATAATAGCTGAGATATCTGTTACGAAAATTTTGATCACGGACAGACGGACTGACGGACGGACGGACCAGTCAAAAACATTATACCCTTCGCAACTTCGTTGCGTGGGGTATAATAAAAAGCTTCGCCGACCGCAGCATGATACGACCGCAACATGTTGAACCCTGTACGTTTCAGGCCCAATATGGATAGTCAATTGTTCTTGACACATGTAGCCCATGGTGGACTGACAAAGGTTTTTGACACATGCAGCTTTTGGTGGACTTTTAACTCACATTATAAAAGCCTATTGTGGACTGATGAGTTTAGGATACTGGAATTTTTTTGTTGAGGTTAGAACGAGTAAAAAAGTTTCAATTTTGGCCCCTTACTACATAGTAAGTGAGAAAAAAGGGGTCACAAAAAAAATTCTCAATCATGTCAATTTGACAAGAACATTAACATGCAAATAAATTTTCAAAATTAGACCACAAATAAAAAAGTTTCGATTTTGGCCCCTTTTGGCCCCTACTAACGTAACAGTGGAAAAAGGGAGGGGCAGCAAAAATTAATTCTCCATTTTGTATCTGCTATTTGACAAGAACAAACATGCAAAAAAAAATTTTCAAAATCGGACAACAAATAAAAAAGTTTAGATTTTGGCCCCTTTTGACCCCAAATTACATAACAGGGAAAAAAGGGGGGGGCGAAAATTCATCAGGTTCAATTTTTTATTGTCAGAAACATGCCCATATGAAACAGAAAAGTTAATGTTCAACTAGTATTCAACTAGCATTCAATTGAATACACACTAAACACGGTCCTTATTAGGAGATAGGTTGAATGCTCAAAGTTGAATGCTGCCTTCTTTGAGTATTCAACTTTTTATTAGTTGAATACTAGTTGAGCACTCAGAGGGAAAAGTTGAATGCTAGTTGAATCCTCAAGCAACAATAATTAAAAGTTGAATGCAGGTTGAATACTCCAGAATAAAATTATTTGAAGGTTGAATGCTAGTTGAACACTCAGACTTAAACATTTTTAAAGTTTAAAACTAGTTGAATGCTCATGCAGTCTTGGCAATTTTGTCTTACAGTTGAACACTAGTTGAATACTATTTAATTGTTATTGTGTTTAAACCAATCAAATGTTTTGTTCTGAAGAATCAAGAAGAGGCAGTCATTTTTAAAATTGTTACCGCCATATGAAGCAGCAAATTTTACTAGAGTTAGGAATATGGTTCTGTGTGAAATATAGTAAGTCCTTTACTTTTATTCAGTATTGATCATGATAATAATTACCATTTTAAACTTTAAAGTAAGTTTATTTTAATAACTCAAGAAAAAAAACATATATAATAAAATGTATTTTTTTTCCAAATTTTGAGAGCAGGATTAAACTAGCTCTTGTGTGTCTTTATATCTAATTATGAAGCATAGCAATTTATTTGAATTTCATTAAAAAGATGTTGCTTTACATTCAAAAAATGTAATCTGCCTATATTCTTTGAAAAATATGTAACAGTATATTCTAAGCAAACTGGTTTCATTTTACATTGCATAAAAAGACATTTGAAGTGTGTAAATATATAATGATCGATGCTTTTTATCTAACTTTCTTATGCAATACTATTATTCTGATTTTAAAGCAGGATTAAGTTTGTAATCTGTTTAGATTTAAAACTATTTTACTACACATAAGAACATCTTGAGCATGTGTATATTTTGTTCTATATGTAACACACACATTGCTATGTATTAATTTTCCCCAGAATGTATTAGTATTCAACTAATGCTCAACTATTATCAAGTTTTAATGGAGTGTTCAACTAACGTTCAACTTTAGGAGTATTCAACTAGCATTCAACTTTTCCAAATTGAATGCTAGTTGAGCATTAGTTGAATACTAGTTGAATATGCAAATTTGTTTTCCTTTAAAGGGAGTTGAATACTAGCTCATTTGCATGGGAAAAATTCAACTAGCATTCAATTGACGGTCATTTCGCATTCAACTAGCATTCAATTGAACACTCCAGTTGAATCTCCATAGGCTTTTTTCGTTTGGGTGCTTGAAAAATTTCACAGCAATAGGCAAACTAGGATTAAAGTTATAGTGGAAACAAATACAATATTTGAATTTTTTTCCCCTTTGGACCCATAATTTCGAAACGAAAAAATGAGGGACCCCCAAAATCAATCCCATTCATCCTTTTATGGAAAGGAACATTATTGCCAAATAACAAATCAATGGGATAACTAGAACTTAAGTTATCTTGCCAACAAACATAAAAGTAGCATTTTGGCCCCTTTTTGGTCCCTAATTTTGAAACGAAAAATGGGGGGACCCCCAAAATCAATCCCATTCATCTTTTTTTAGTAAGGAACATCATTGTCAAATTTCATAGCAATCACTTGAACTAAAGTTATCGTGTAAACACTGATGTTAACAGACGCCGACGACAACATCATACCATTATACATCTGCAATTTTTTTTGCGGTCCATATAAAAAAATAGTCAGTTTCCTGAAAAGAAAAATAGACTAAGTACTTTTTGGGGGAGGGGATTCACACATTTTGATTTTTTAATCCTGTTTTGTGGGAGTAAATTGATGATGCTGGTCCCTTCTTTGGTAAGTCGAAGGGCCTTTATTTTCTTACGCAAGGGCCCGGCAGTTTAATACTAGGTTACTATAATTTTCTTCGACCAAACGGGAGGGTTCTTCGATTGAACACTTTGGTTGGCTTCTGAAATAAGCTAGCTGAGCCTGTATTATACCTTCTGCTTATATTATTCAAGAAGCAAACTCACCTTTAACATAGACCTGTAAATGCCTTTAACAAATAACGTTTCTTGTTCATGATACATGTCATGATAGTTTTCCCTTTTTCACCTAGAATCAAAGGGAGAGTATCCTGTGTATATTGTAATAGGTGTGGCTAAAACAATTGCTACGGTATTCGGAAACTCAATAAAAATGATTCGGGACCATGTTTCGAGCTTATTTCTGAACCACCCACTTTGTATGAGTATTTCCTGTTAATTGGAGATAATAATGAATTATTCCGATACTTATTTTTTTGTATATTAACACACTTAGATATATAGAAACAAACAATTAAGAATACATCATTGGAAAAGGAAAATCTAACTGCATGCGATAGGCTAATTTTCTATTATGGGGCTCCGGCAGGGTACCCCCCTCAGGTCGCAAGGTCGCTTTTAAAAGGGGCCTGAGGTCGCAAGGTCGCTTTTAAAAGGCATATTTTGGCGGAGGTCGCAGGTCGTTTTTTGGCATAGGTCGATTTTATGAAGTGTAGGTCGGAAGTCGCCCTTAAAAAGCCCTTAGGTCGCAGGTCGTTTTTAACCCTGCGGGAGCCACTATTATGGGGAGGCATTTTCTTTAAAGAATACAGTTTAAAGTTGCCAGTTTAAGTAAACGAATTCTTTATCTGGACATTCTCTTCGAAATCTTTTAAGTTTATTGAAATTTCCATTCAGAACTATCTTATATTAGTACCGTTATATAGTAGATAAGGCAAGCACAATACACAAGTGAAATTTCTACCATATCAGGTGACTCCCGATAAGAATATGTTTATTGTGATCATAGACCTGTATATTCTAATATACATAACTTTAGATTTATTTGTTCAATAATATTCTCATAATAAATACATGCATATTTCATACATGTAACTGTATCATATTATGTACTACTTGGCTCTGCCCCTGTAAAATCATTAAGTTGTTGTTATTAATCAATCTGTTATAATTTTATTTACTGTCACAAATTGTCATAATCACTTATATGTAATTGTATGCTCTATTATAGGGCCCTTAATTGGAATAAAGCTATTTAAGGTCTTTCCCTTTCCAAAGGGAAGACCTTATTGATTTCGTTCTGCCTATTATTAAGGTCTTTCCCTTTCCAAAGGGAAGACCTTATTGATTTCGTTCTGCCTATTATTATTCTTTTTCTTCTGCCATCAGCGTCAAAAAATTGCCTTGACCGATTTTGATGAAATTTGGCACACTTATTTAGCACTGCCTGGAATCGACGTGACTGAGGGCCTGACGCTAAACTATTCGTAGTTACGGCGCAATTGCGCAAAACGCTGTTTACCCTTGTTATCAGATCTCCTCAGAGACGGTAATAGTTATCAAGATTCTGTTTGGTGGAAGTGGTTCCTTAAATCCTGGTGATGATTTATCATGCAAAAAAAAATTCTGTAATTTACTTCCTGGTTGCGCGCATATGGCGCAAAAATGGCGCAAAATGTCAAAATTGTCCGATTTTGATGAAATTTGGTTTCTAGGTAGATTTGAGGGTCCTGATTAAGAATCTGTGGTCAACAATTTTTTTGCGTTTACCATTGCCAACATGGCGGTCGTCAAATGTTTTTTTTTACATATAACTCGAAAACCGTTAGAGATAGTATAGACAATATATCAACAAAAAATGATCGTCTTGATAAGACCTACAATTTGAGTCCAAGAAGTGCATGATTCGGTTGAGCAGTTTCGAAATGGCAGCCGAAACAGGTTTTCGCGAAATACGTTTTTTGCCAATAACTTGAAACCCGTAACAGATAGTATAATAGATATGTGTATGAAAAATTACCGTCTTGGCAAGACCTATCATTTAAGCCCAAGAAATACATGTTACGATTGAGTGGTTTCAAAATGGCGGCCAAAAAACATCATCCAAAGCATTATTTTGTGTCGCAATGTGCCAACAAAATTTGTTTCAAAACGGTTAGTCCTAAAGACTTGGGACCTTCACCAATCGTCTTAGGTGACATAAGTTGCATCCGAAAATATATATGACATAGGTCAAATCTCAAGTTTGAATAATTGCGTCATGACTTCATATAGGAAATGTATTGCGCAATATATAGTAATCCATATTTAACAATGAAATGTAAAGGAAAAGTCCATAGCAACCAAACATTTTCATAATCAGTTAAGAAGGGGCTATAATTTTGGCCCAAGGTCAAAGGTCAAAGGTCAAGGTCAGAACTAAGCAACAAGGTAGCCTTAAGGAAAAGTCCATAGCAACCATATATTTTCATAATCAGTTGGGAAGGGGCTGTAATTTGGGTCCAAGGTCAAAGGTCATAGGTCAATGTCAGTCCTTAGCAACAAGGTAACCTTAAGGAAATGTCCATAGCAACCATATATTTTCAGAATCAGTGTGGAAGGGGCTATAGTTTGGGTCCAACATCAAAGGTCAGGGGTCAAGGTTAGTCCTTAGCAGCAAGGTTATCTTTAGAAAAAGTCCATAACAACCATATATTTTATGAATCCAGACTACTTGCTGAGTTTATCTTTCAGTGATCGGAAGTGACCTTTTGTCCATAGCAACCGACCCTAAAATCCATAGCAACCATATATTTTATGACTCCTGACTACCTGCTGAGTTTAAATTTCAATATCTTATGACCGGAAGTGATGTTTTGTTTCAAGCAACCGACCTAAAAGTCCATAGCAACCATATATTTTTTAAATCTGGACTACCTACCAGGTTGATATATCCAAAAATGGTATCATTCAGTCAGGAATCTATTTCTATTGGAGGACACAAATGGGGAAAGACCTCGCGATCGTTCTTTGAACGATTGTAATTAAGGTCTTTCCCTTTCCAAAGGGAAGACCTTATTGATTTCGTTCTGCCTATTATTATTCTTTTTCTTCTGCCATCAGCGTCAAAAAATTGCCTTGACCGATTTTGATGAAATTTGGCACACTTATTCAGCACTGCCTGGAATCGACGTGACTTAGGGCCTGACGCTAAACTATTTGTAGTTACGGCGCAATTGCGCAAAACGCTGTTTACCCTTGTTATCAGATCTCCTCAGAGACGGTAATAGTTATCAAGATTCTGTTTGGTGGAGGTGGTTCCTTAAATCCTGGTTATGATTTATCATGCAAAAAAAATTCTGTAATTTACTTCCTGGTTGCGCGCATATGGCGCAAACTTGGCGCAAAATGTCAAAATTGTCCGATTTTGATGAAATTTGGTTTCCAGGTAGATTTGAGGGTCCTGATTAAGAATCTGTGGTCAAAATTGTTTTTGCGTTTACCATTGCCAAAATGGCGGTCGTCAAATGATTTTTTACTTATAACTCGAAAACCGTTAGAGATAGTATAGACAATATAATAACAAAAAATGATCGTCTTGATAAGACCTACAATTTAAGTCCAAGAAGTGCATGATTCGGTTGAGCAGTGTCGAAATGGCGGCCGAAACAGGTTTTCGCGAAATACGTTTTTTGCCAATAACTTGAAAACCGTAACAGATAGTATAATAGATATGTGTATGAAAAATGACCGTCTTGGCAAGACCTATCATTTAAGCCCAAGAAATACATGTTACGATTGAGTGGTTTCAAAATGGCGGCCAAAAACATCATCCAAAGCATTATTTTGTTTCGCAATGTGCCAACAAAATTTGTTTCAAAACGGTTAGTCCTAAAGACTTGGGACCTTCACCAATCGTCTTAGGTGACATAAGTTGCATCCGAAAATATATATGACATAGGTCAAATCTCAAGTTTGAATAATTGCGTCATGACTTCATATAGGAAATGTATTGCGCAATATATAGTAATCCATATTTAACAATGAAATGTTAAGGAAAAGTCCATAGCAACCAAATATTTTCATAATCAGTTAAGAAGGGGCTATAATTTTGGCCCAAGGTCAAAGGTCAAGGTCAGAACTTAGCAACAAGGTAACCTTAAGGAAAAGTCCATAGCAACCATATATTTTCATAATCAGTTGGGAAGGGGCTGTAATTTGGGTCCAAGGTCAAAGGTCATAGGTCAATGTCAGTCCTTAGCAACAAGGTAACCTTAAGGAAATGTCCATAGCAACCATATATTTTCAGAATCAGTGTGGAAGGGGCTATAATTTGGGTTCAACATCAAAGGTCAGGGGTCAAGGTTAGTCCTTAGCAGCAAGGTTATATTTAAAAAAAGTCCATAACAACCATATATTTTATGAATCCAGACTACTTGCTGAGTTTATCTTTCAGTGATCGGAAGTGACCTTTTGTTCATAGCAACCGACCCTAAAATCCATAGCAACCATATATTTTATGACTCCTGACTACCTGCTGAGTTTAAATTTCAATATCTTATGACCGGAAGTGATGTTTTGTTTAAAGCAACCGACCTAAAAGTCCATAGCAACCATATATTTTTTAAATCTGGACTACCTACCAGGTTGATATATCCAAAAATGGTATCATTCAGTTAGGAATCTATTTCTATTGGAGGACACAAATGGGGAAAGACCTCGCGATCGTTCTTTGAACGATTGTAATTTAATTTAATTATTCTTTTTCTTCTGCCATCAGCGTCAAAAAATTGCCTTGACCGATTTTGATGAAATTTGGCACACTTATTCAGCACTGCCTGGAATCGACATGACTTAGGGCCTGACGCTGAACAATTTGTAGTTACGGCGCAATTGCGCAAAACGCTGTTTACCCTTGTTATCAGATCTCCTCAGAGACGGTAATAGTTATGAAGATTCTGTTTGGTGGAAGTGGTTCCCTAAATCCTGGTGATGATTTATCATGCAAAAAAAATTCTGTAATTTACTTCCTGGTTGCGCGCATATGGCGCAAACTTGGCGCAAAATGTCAAAATTGTCCGATTTTGATGAAATTTGGTTTCCAGGTAGATTTGAGGGTCCTGATTACGAATCTGTGGTCAAAATTTTTTTTGCGTTTACCATTGCCAAAATGGTGGTCGTCAAATGATTTTTTACTTATAACTCGAAAACCGTTAGAGATAGTATAGACAATATATCAACAAAAAATGATCGTCTTGATAAGACCTACAATTTGAGTCCAAGAAGTGCATGATTCGATTGAGCAGTTTCGAAATGGCGGCCGAAACAGGTTTTCGCGAAATACGTTTTTTTGCCAATAACTTGAAAACCGTAACAGATAGTATAATAGATATGTGTATGAAAAATGACCGTCTTGGCAAGACCTATCATTTAAGAACAAGAAATACATGTTACGATTGATTGGTTTCAAAATGGCGGCCAAAAAACATCATCCAAAGCATTATTTTGTGTCGCAATGTGCCAACAAAATTTGTTTCAAAACGGTTAGTCCTAAAGACTTGGGACCTTCACCAATCGTCTTAGGTGACATAAGTTGCATCCGAAAATATATATGTCATAGGTCAAATCTGAAGTTTGAATTATTGCGTCATGACTAAATATATGTATTTATTGCACAATATATAGTAATCCATACTTTACAATGTAATATTAAGGAAAGGTCCATAGCAACCATATATATATAGAATCAGTGTGGAAGGGACTACAATTTGGGACCAAGGTCAAATGTCATAGGTCAAGGTCAGTCCTTAGCAACAAGGTAACCATAAGGAAAAGTCCATAGTAACCATATATTTTTAGAATCAGTGTGGAAGGGGCTACAATTTGGGTCCAAGGTCAAAGGTCAAAGGTCAAGGTCAGTCCTTAGCAACAAGGTAACCATAAGGAAAAGTCCATAGCAACCATATATTTTCAGAATCAGTGTGGGAGAGGCTACAATTTGGATCCAAGGTCAAAGGTCAGGGGTCAAGGTTAGTCCTTAGCAACAAGGTTACCTTTAGAAAAAGTCCATAGCAACCATATATTAAATGACTCCTGACTACTTGCTCAGTTTAAATTTCACTATTTTACGACCGGAAGTGACCTTTTGTCCATAGCAACGGACTAATTAGTCCATAGCAACCATATATTTTATGACTCCTGACTACATGCTGAGTTTAAATTTCAATATTTTAAAACCGGAAGTGACGTTTTGTCCATAACAACTGACCTAAAAGTCCATAGCAACCATACATTTTTTTAAATCTTGACTTCCTACCAGGTTGATATATCCAAAAAGAGTATCATCCAGTTAGGAATCTATTTCTATTGGAGGGCACAAAATGGGAAAGACCTCGCAATCGTTCTTTGAACGATTGTAATTTAATTCTATTTCTATTTCTATTTCTATACTAGTATAATTGTGATCAATTTTAATCAATTATTGCGAAGTGTTTTCATTCCTCGTCGTCGTGTAATTATTTGTAACTTGTTCGCAAGGTCGCTTTTAAAAGGGGCCTGAGGTCGCAAGGTCGCTTTTAAAAGGCATATTTTGTTGGAGGTCGCAGGTCGTTTTTTTTGGCATAGGTTATGAAGTGTAGGTCGGAAGTCGCCCTTAAAAAGCCATCAGGTCGCAGGTCGTTTTTAACCCTGCGGGAGCCACATGTATTAAAAGCAACATACATGTATTAAAAACAAAATTGAAGCTAGCAAAACCTTCATAACACCCTGAGACAATAATTAAAGAAATTGGTCTCCCCGATAAATCCAAAATAACAGTGTCCCCGCGCTAATTTGTAAATTCAGATTCGGCCTGTTGAAATAGGCACTTAATTGCAATTACAAGCGAGTAAACTTTTTCATAATGAATATATACATCGTTGGAAAGAGTATATTTTGCTGCTTTGTTTAGACTATTTTTCTTTTCATTTCTATTATACATTTTTCCAAAGGAACAGTTTAAAGTCAATCGTACATTTTTTTCCAAATTCAAACTTAATTAGAAATAGACCTCTTGGAAATCTAATACATTTCATATCAAATCTTACCTTACAGTGACTTATTTAGTCATGTTAAATAGCAAATGATTCGAGAATATTCAGGTGAAATTTGAAGGTAATTTGATAAATTCGGGTCAACTTTACAGTTTGAAATTGGCCAGCTTCCTGTTAAAAGGACACCCGCTGGCCGATAACTCTCGATAAGGAAATTTGTTTATTGTGACAAATATCAGTCTGTTCGCGTGGTGTTTGATTTTTTATTTTTCACCATTCTTCAGATTTTATTAAATTACAAACAAAATAATAAATAAAACGCTTCGAAAATAATATCAAACAATGTTCGAGAAATTCAGCTATCTAAAGATACTTTTATATATTTGAATATACTGTAGAAACACCAAAGTTTAATCGAGAGGATCCTAGATCTTCACAAGAACGACACTGTTATTTTCTGCCATTTCATATGTTTAATTGGATAATTCGATTCTTTATAAATACTAGTTCCCGGACTCCCATTTAAATATGTTATTTGGAATCTTAATTAATTCGTTTATTGCAACCATACCTTTATAGTGATATATTTGATACCCTATTCTTCTTGTATAAAAGACCTTGCCTTTAGAGAAACCAACTGGTTCACCGAGAAAACACCACTGATAAAGTGAGGATGCACAATTTAAACTAACAAGCCAACCCCCCCCCCCCAAAAAAAAAATATATATGCCTGGGAATATAAGTTTGCATTGATATGCCTTTTATATAATGAATTTATAGGCCCTTTCAGGCCTACATTTAGAACCCGTTAAATACATAGTACGAGCATTTCCCGGTAAATTTCCCTTCTCCTGATATGTTACTATAAACTTACAGTTAACGTTTTTTTTGGTTCAAATATCAAAAATGGAACAGTCTTGGAATTTAGTATTTGGGACTTTAACGGGACGGAATGCGTGATTTTGAAATATTTTATTTGGAATGTGTTACAAAAGTTGCAAAAATTTACAGGACCGATGGAATTTTTATAGGTTGCGGTCTGTCGGTCATATGCTAATTTATACTTGTTTCAAAGGATTAATTAAAATCGCCAGTGTATAAAGACATCGTATAGAGATCAGTTTATACAGAAAAGGTTTTCGAATATCTTAAATTCATCTCAAGAGAATTTTATGGTATATTTAAGACGGAATTCGGTATTGAGAATTACCCGTTAAGAGTTAGATTATCCAAATCAGAACGAAAATACATATTGAAACATGCGCTATGAAAATTCAAATTTAAACGGGCAGATGTAACAAAATTCAAAGAAGAAAGATTTTGTCATTTATGTAGAAACGGTAAAGGTGACGAATATCACTATCTTTTAACTGTGGAGACGAGTCGGTTGCACCACTGAGAAAAAAATATATACCTAGGAATTTTCAAACAAATCTTAAATCAAATAAACTGAAAGATAATTACTACTTAGTAATGTAAAACTTTTATCCAATGTTGCACGTTTGTAAACCAAAGTAAATATTAGCAGAGACTATATATATATAGTCTCTGATATAAGGTATGATTTCTGTATTAATTTATGTCAACTTATTCATCCTGTCATTACTTACTTATGTATATAATTATTGACCCCATGGAACCTTAATTGTGTCTGAGTGTATCAACAAAATCTTGAAACCTTGAATCTTGTATGAATAATTATTAATCAAAATCAAGCTTCTGTAAACGCACATATGTTGGGAAATTTTATTTCATATCACCTTCTAAAAGCTCCATTAACCTATATTCATTCCGGTTATCGATCTATTTCAAATAAAAGGGAAATGGAATTCATCTTCAACAAATTGCCCCCGATATTCGAATCGTCGTTGTAACTGCTGGATTATTTCCTATCTACACTTTAATGCACAATGCAACGTACAATTGTCATATTCGTTGATAAATACAAAAAAATAAATGGTCTTTAAAACAAAGGAGATAAGATTTTGTCGTATTTTGATGTAGCAATGCATTTTGATCAAATGCGAATTCTTCATGCGTATGCACTGAAAATATAAACTGTTAAAGTCATTAAAAAGTAAGGTACTTCACGACTATATATCAATCTGTGAAAATTAAAACTACTTTTCAGTATCAATTTATAAAATGTGCATTTTCATATATACGTATGAAGCAGAAATAGTTCATTACGGAAGTTAGAAGAAATCTTAATAAATACCTTTCCAGTTCCAAATCTCCTTGGGCTGCTGACTATGGAAGGTTGAAGATTTCAGGTAAAACTGTATCCTGCATTAGACGTCCAACTGTGTTGTTAATTCATACGGTTTGACAAATAACAAAGTGGTATCTTCCTGTCATAAATCACCTAAACTTGCTACCTTGCTAATCACCAGGTGTCCACACGACCAATTAATACATATGGCGGGACCAAAAAGAGGGTAGAGAATTGATTAATAAGGAAACATTTTAAAATTTAAAGCCCGAATTTCGATATCGTGTACATATTTAAAATTTCAATTAAATTTCTCTAACGATTTTCTTTATGTATAAATATATATATCTGTTGGGTTTTTTTTAAGTTGATCGTACAATGTAAATTTGTTGATACAAAAACTTTAAAAAATGTCATTAGACCTGTATCATACTTTTTGTCGTTCCTTTTTTTTATAAAAAAAAAAAAACGATAGATAAAACACCTTCAATACAGCTTTCAGACAATATCTTTGTCAGTAAAATCGTAATATACATCAGTATAGAAATATTAATATTTAAATAATTCTAGAATATTATATGATACAATTTCAAGATAAATGGATCTACACTCTTATTTCATATATACTAAACTATTTACAACTCTTGGTCGATTTGGTGATAGTTTCAATAGAGACTTGTCGTCATCTCATTTGATTGATTTACATTCCCAGATTAATGTTGTTTTAAGAAATACAATTATTCTTTATTTTAAAGTAAATGCCTGCAATGTCTAAAAGGAAATTCAAGCAATAAACATTAATTTGAAAATGTTGCAATTAAATTGTATGCCCAATATACATAAAGGTAGATCTATATAATACAGATAAAGCCATAAGCAAAGTCGTTTAGAAGAAATCAGCTAAAAATGTAGTGAAAGTACACTTTAAAATACAATTTTTTGTTAGTATTAATAAATGATATTACATTTTTGCATTACCGGTACATATTTTTGTATATTACATATGGTTTATCATTCTTACATTTTCATTGGATTATTTGGTCATGTGATTTTAGTGATATTTAGTGTATTTCTTTGCTTTGGGAATAAAAACGATGCATTTTTGGTATATTGACGCTATGTTTCTATTTTTACCTATATTGACGCTATGTTACTAAATTTAGATCCGGATATTCGTCCGTTCTTGACATATTTTATACACATCTGTGTGACGTCATTTAGACTTGGAGGTGCTCTTGATCGTAGGAGAATCGGAGGAAAATACCATTACAGAAACTCAGCGCCTACGATTAATGGCGGATTATATAGAGGATACAAAGCGATTTTTTTAATCTTTTATTTTTTTCCGTAAAAGTTTTATTTTTTTAAAGCGTCCACCTATCAAAGTACAAAAGTGATATATACCTAGAGTTTCAATTATACACGCGCGTCAACACAGTATATTATACAATTACAGGAGTGAAAATCCAGTGTCTAAAATTGTTGACACGTACAGAATACAGAATACAGATAGAAGTCCTAAATATTGACATAGCTTGCAACGGAGCCTTCACTTTCTAACGGTGTGGGAAAAGATGTTTAAAATGTTAAGAATTTAATAAATTACATTTGATTTTTCGGTTAGTACGTGAATTATCTGTAAATGCAGAAATTGAGTTACCGTGCGCTATGACCGCCAAGACAAAAGAATGCAGTGAAGAAGGGTATGTTTGTCAGCATTTTACAAAGACGCAATAAACTTACTGCCCAAAAATTTAGGCTAGAAATATAAAAATTAAGGTGTGGAAGATTTCCTAGGTAAATTAGTTAATTTTTGTTTTGATATTGCAAGTCAAAAAATTATGACATCGAAAAAAAAAACGTAAAAAACTGCGAATTTGAATTACATGATGTTAAAACAGCAGTTTACTCTAATTAAAAAAAACTACATATGTAATATAACAATGATGGACTTTTGACTCTGTCAATACATTATATATGGACCTGTTAGGAATATATTGACCTCGGACTTCGTCCTCGTTCAATATATGCCTAACAGGTCCATATATAATGTATTGACCTCGTTAAAAGTCCATAATTGATAATTATACAGAAAAAAATGAGGCCGGACATTGTTGATCCAGGTACTATCATGCATTTCTGCTTCTTGTGTCGTTTCTTTCCCCTGTAGTTTTAGAACCCTCATTTTGTAGAAACACAGAAGTTTTGATTTCATATTTAGACTGAAAAAGTTGACAGAGAAAGGCTCATGCTTTGAGATATATAAGAAAACACTTTTTTTGTCAAACTTTTACGTTCTAAATGTTGAGACACCAGCACACCCACATTATAATGTATTTACTGTATACAACTGTTTGTCTGAATGATGTGCAAGAAAACGGACAAGCAAAACCTTTCATCACATGAAAAAAATGCAGAAATTTAAGAAAACCCTATGTTTATACCAAAGTCATAAACTTCCAGACCTTACTTGACTTGAAACATGGTATGTATATAAATATTTCAAATATGGTCAGGACATATTCAGTAATTTTACTTGGTTGTGAAGTCATTTTTTATTTAGATGTCTGATGAAGCAGGAACGTATAAATCTCTTTATACGTTCCTGGATGAAGTAAAGAAGATCAAAGAAAGCCATCATTATCTTAGTCTACCTAAATTGAGTTTTTATATTTAGACAGTAGAGTAAAAACCAGCACCAATGCATTCAAATCATTCTTGAATTTATAAAATTTGCCCAAGAACATCCTATTTTCTTTCTATTATTGAATATTAGGTCCACCAAATATAAAAATGTAATATGAAGTTCACATTTTTTAAATAACATTTTATCTACTCTGTCATAAATTTTAAAAGGCTATAAAGATGCCAATCAGAGGCAATGCAAAAGTAAAGAAAAATCAAGAGAAAACCAATTTCTTGTCAAAATTATGAAAACTTTATAAACCAGCTCAATTACTCATTTTAAACAGATGCCCCTCTATCCATTACAACAAAATAAAATAATGAAAAATGACATAACAAAAGTAAACTGCAAAAGTATTTACAAAAACTGGCAGCCTCCCCCCTAAAAATCAAATGGTCGTCCCCTTAGACGAAAATGTAATAAAAGAAAACTTTGAATATCAATGTGTTACCAATATTGCCTTAAACTAGGTTTATTTCACTAAAAATTATTTGACCATGTTGATGATTATTTGTTTACATTCGTGACGACAGATACATTTTTATAGTGTATTTGATACTGCCATCGATGGGAATATCGGATGGTTAGTTCCTGAAGACTTTCATTTGGGGAAAAAAATTGGTTGAATATATAGGAAATCATTGATACGTGACCAAAGCGGACCACTTCGGCCAGTCAGTGGGCTCCCTCTTTTCAGAATTTCTGGATCCGCCACTGCAAATTAAACAAATTTAATGTGAGCTATCTTCATTTATTATATATATACCGTATTACCGATGGCCAAAAGAAAAGATACACATTTGAATGCTCTCTAAAATAAGATTATTAGTGCAAAGTAAGAAAAAAATTGATAGAAACATTTCAGAATTGTTTCAAATCACCGGATACTGCAGAAAAACATGTTCACAAGACTTTTTTTCTTAGCATCAGACATGCAAAGACGAAAGCAGGAAATTTTAAAATCACATTTTTTGAAGTAGGGTAAACTGTATTTTTTTTACTGACGGGAATGGGTATCTGGATACCTTTCAGTCCCTTTTTCTGACAACCGGATTAGTGAAGATTGGAGCCGTTGAAATTTTCTATTGATTTGAACAATCACTTTTGGTTGCAAGAACAGCCTTAAAGAAATCATAATTTCTAAATCAACCGGAAACAACATTGATTCAGGTGAAAATTTTTGTGACAGATCTTCTCCTTACTAACGATAACGTGAACTGCGCCTAAATTTGTGCATGAAAAACTTTTAGGAATAAAATGGACATTGCACACTCCCCTCCTGACACATTGAAGGCTTTAAAAACCTTAAGGACACTAAATCTTTCAAAAAAAAAATTGTGCTTTCCTGACACTTCCAAACACAATGAACCCTTCATTTGACCTTTCCATTAAAAATCATTAAATTTTGAATTCAGGGTTTTTTTTATTCAAAATGGCAGATTTATATCTCTTCATCAAGATTCCTGATTTTATCATGCCAATAAACCTTTACACGGATAAGTTTTATTAGGATAAATCAACGAAATTATGACAAATAATAAAATATTGATTAAAAACTTTTTTCTATGTGTATCCTTTCTTTTATCCGTCAATATATGATAGATTGAGCCATTATGTCATTTCCTTTGTTTGGCGACTTTGGGGTTGGGGTTTACATCGCCTTGAATATTTCTAAAATTAAGGGGCTAAAACCTCGAGGTATTGATTAGTGTACTGGTCGTGATTTTAAACAAGCAAAGTTATAAACAAAATTAAAAACAGTGTGCATGCTTAAGGCAGGATTCAGTTCATGAATATGAATTATTGTAAAGCTTTACAAATATTATTTAGTGATCATTGTTTTAACTTAACTTGTTTAGTTGATCTTATTCTCCTGCTCATAAATATTTATTTATATTTAAAATGAAAGAATATGGAATATGTGCCAGAAAGACACGATCCACATATAGAAATGATTTTGATAAATGTACAAAAGCAAAATTTCACAGCATGTTAAGCGCTTTTCTGGATTAACCTTCATCAGACACGCTATTAGCCTACTAATAATCCAGCTTCTTTGTTTGAAAAATAATCCCATGGGAGAAAAAAGGTCCCATGGGAGGAAAAAAGATCCCATGGGAGAAAAGAAAATCCCATGGGAGAAAAAAAATCCCATGGGAGAAATAAAAATCCCATGGGAGAAAAAAAATCCCATGGGAGATTAAAAATCCCATGGGAGAAATAAATCCCATGGGACATAAAATAAATCCCATGGGATTTGTTAAAAATCCCATGGGATATTGCATTATCCCATGGGATTTAAGTGAATCCCATGGGATAAAAAAATCCCATGTACTTTTGACTCCTTATAACTTTTTATTTTCAGACACAGTAGTAAAAAGAAAAGTATTTTAAGAAATCCCATGTTAAGACGAACACAGCGGTTACTCATATGACCTAATTTACAAAATTTGAAGCGTCGCAAGATTTGCAAATCAGTGTTTTGCAAATTAAATTTGTCTTGTGTTTTAACATGAAGCAGTTATGGTTAACCATTGATATTGGGTATGCACTTGCATTAACATCAGTACAGATCAATTTCAAAAGTACTTTATCTGTATGCTCCTGCAGTCAAGGTCTACTGACTTTGAGATTTTACACTTTTTAACTTTTTACTTATGTCATGAGTGTTTTATATAAAGCAGTCATGGTTCACCATTTATATTTGGTATACAGCTGCTTAAGCATCAGTTAAGATCAGTTAAAGGAGGATTTTTACTTCATTTTATACTGTGTCCAGTTGCGACAGGCGAGACATGTCTCTGTGTTAACAGTTTATTTTATTTTATCGTGACGTCGATGACGTTACATCGTAACGGGAAAATGGGCTTTATGCTTATAAAGGGGGGAAAACTGGACTGATTCTATTTCACCCCCGGAAAAACTGGCATGGGGAAAAATCTACAATAGAACACCGGCCGTTGGGGACAAAAACCTATTGGAATCAATTAAGAAAACTTCGAAAAACATACCCTGTTTTACCAGGGCCAGGATGTTGATTTTTTTACCCTGTTCCATCCACATCAAATTAAACAGCTCTGGTTAAATATTTCTATTGTATAGTAGTTAAGAGGCCAACCATGAAAGGACATTTGAGCTTAAAGTTTGAGCAGCAACTTCCACTTGTACATGACTGTTAATCTGCACCTTATCAATTATTTTAATATGATGCAGGTTCAACCTGATAAGCTCCCGCAGATATATTTTAGGGGATGACATGATATTTGATTCTGACGGGGGTGAGTGGCAGTTCTTGTAAATTAATAATCTTGCCTGCCAATAAAAAATGGAGATAGATAATCTGGCCTCTACTTCCAAGGGAAAAAATCTGTCCAAAGGTTCTTTACTAGTATGTTATATTAAAAATAAATAAACTCGGCGGCAAAAAACGGCGGAAATTAAATTTTCTGACTCGACCAAAACTGCAGACCCCCCCCCTTTTTCAGAATCAAATTGTTGTCCCCTTATTTCTTGAATAACAAAAAGAAATGCAAGCTTTTGCTTGGTTTTGAAAACAAGCGAACCTGCAAACAGAACGCGGAAGTGTTTTTTTATTCTCAAACTAAAAATGACGTCATAATATATGCTTAAAATAGACGATCGGACGTCATAGAGGACACCTTCTACTTTCATTTTCAAATGTAGAAACAATATCATACTAGTATACTGCTCACGACACAACATGGACAAGGTTATAATTTTATGACTGCAGAAATATTTCGGCAGAATATTTATTTAGTTGCCATCATGTACATTACGCTTTGTGTTGTTCCACGGCGAAAATTGGAATGACAGTTTCCCGCCATTCTGTAATTTTGTTTTGAACAATTGTGACGGCAATGAAATATATAGCGTTTTCATTAAAAAAAAATCTTAACATGCATCTCTATATGCTAGAAATATTTAAAATATTCATATCAATACAATATTTACGTATTTAAATTTTTGAAATACAAATTACAAAGTAAAAATTTAATTTTGCATTCCGTGCCATTGGGTGCGGATATGTCGACTAGCTTATACCTATTCCGGTTTAATGCATCATAGTACGTATACTCAGACAATTTAGCTCCCGCCTTGCGGGAGCTTATTAAATTTTGCTTCATATATTATAACATATTTGTAACCCTGTTGTTGACTGTAACGCTTAGCCTTGTTCTACACTTTAAGTCTAAAATAAGACCCTATTTTGTGGCACACCTATACCATTGATATAGAAATAATATGAGGCAGGTAAAACCTGTTACGCTCCCGAGGTTTCAAATAATTTACTTTTTTCGAAAATAAAAACAAACTAGCTTTTCTTGTGGGTTACGTGAGCGTTTAATGACGTCTAAAAATTTTCAAAGATAAAAACGTTAAAAAGACGCCGAAAGTTCGGGAAATCATGCGCGTGCTATACCGGACGTTGAAGGAAAATTCAGCTCATAGTACAACGAAAATATTGACATTTCTACCATTATCGCTCCCTTCGGGAGCGTATGATTAGCTCTCCGGGGGCCTATATATTGAATATATTCGTTAGTGAAAAAGGGAAATAACAAAATTACCGAACTTGGAGAATCAATCTCAATGTCCAAGAGAAGAGACAAAACATGGAAGACACACCGGAATAGGTACAGATCACAATGGTCCTGACTTGGTACTGTCATTTCAAATGAAATGGTGGATTAAACTAGGTTTTATGGTGCGCCAAATCTCCCTCTTCCATTGCGATCTTATAGGGACCGATAGTAACACACAACGCGACACGGTTGTGAAGACATAATAGGGATGATGATCATCTCAGTAAAACAATCAGTAAAACACTAATCAAAACAATCACTAACCAATACGTTCAACGTAATTTTGATTTTTTTCCACCAGTGGCTGATAACGAAGGAAGGGACCGTATGAGACGTATTTTTTGTAACCTAGGTCTAAGAGTCGGTCACAGAGACAGCGGTGTCGTATCAAAAAATCATAAAAATTTGTACAAGCCCTGGCATATCGAAAAAGTTATGAAATATAAACACCGTAAGCAGGTGAGGTAGGTATGTTGCTTTCTAGGCTAGGGAAATTAATTATTTGAAAATTAAAGTCTTTTATCGTAAATTTTTGTACTGAGTTGCCCATCCTTGTCATATTCGAGATGCAAATCAAAGAATGATGTGAAACAATTGGATTTGGTGGTTTCCTTCATCTATATAACTCTGGAGGATATTTCAAAGGAATCAATCTACCAAACGAAGCGTCTCGTAAGCGTATAAAAACAAATCGGCGAGGAAAGGAGCACAATTTGTGCCCATTGGAATGTCAATTTGTTGTTGAAAAGTTTCTCCTCCAAAAAGTGAAAAATATATGTGAAAATTTCAGAACTCGATTCGCGTGTTCCCACGAATGACAAATGACACTAAGGTCTTTCGTACAAACATGTTCTAAATATAACATTAAAATGTGTATTTGTATATATATGCCCTCAGGACCCTATGATTATAGAAAATAGAGATATACTAGAACATGTTACTAAAGTAGGTCACATTGATAACCATAGATCGCTTCACCATGTTTAATGTAAGTAAAAAATATAAATAAAAGGATAATTTTGACCAATGTTTTAATAGAAATTGTATTTGACTAATTTGCTTTGAAATAACTCTTTTTGTCGTTAAATCATCACGAGTTTTCAAGAGTTAGCTTTCATCTGATCACAGATGTGAAATTATCTGTGCAAACATAAAAATCAAAGGAACAAGAGTACTTTACATATGTGCATTCTACAAGCCATAAACATCACAGGGGCCAGTAAATGACAAAAAGTTAAGACCCCTGATAAAAACATCAGATTTTGTTAAAACAAGCCTAAATCAGTTCGAAAATCATTTAAATATACATAATGTATCAACTATTTGCAAATTTTGGCCTGAAGAAGAGACCTTGATATCTCGAAATATTGGCAAAAAATCAGATTTTATTTTTAGTGTGTTACATTGTATCGACATTGATAATTTTATCAACAAAGCAGCAAAACTGGTTGGTTGGTTGGGACTTAGACTTACAAAAATATACATCACTTCATCGGAAATACCTCGGACGATAACGGCTATCTACCCAACCCACACACAGGCACTTGTCTCTATTAATTTGGGGTCATTATCGACCCTCTGATTAATTAATTTGTGGTCCTAGTGAGTGTGAAGACAAGTGTCTGTACTCACCCACTCAAAAATGCGTTTGGTCTTGTAATTACAAATCTTCCAAACAAGTCCCACTCAGTTAAATATTGCCAGGGGTATCAAATCGTGATATTGTGTTTATTGAATTTTATACAACATCATCTAGGCTAAAACAAGCACCACGCAAAGTACCAATATACAGTAATGCAAAAGGGGAGGACATGAAAAAAAGTGAAAAAAAAATAAGAAATATAAATAAATAAAACCTTTAAAACAACTAAAACAGTATGTTTTAATTGTTTGAAAGGTTTTATTTATTTATATTTCTTATTTAGTTTTTATCTTTTAAATGTGGCTTCACCATCCATTTAGTTTTTTTTTTATTTATACACAAGCTACAGTGCAACATTTTATTTACATCTACAAAATGGTTCAGAATATACAACCCTGAAAGTTACAGGCCAATCCCCTTAACGTGTATATGTTACAAAATACTAAAGTAGTTGTTAGAGCAGTAATAAAATGCTGGTGAAAATAATATTCTAGATATATCCATTACAACACGGCTTTCGGCGACACAAATGCGAAAGTCAATTTTTAGAATATTTAGGTGAGATTACAAAAAGCCTTGAAAATTCTCAAATGACAGATGTCCTTATCGTGGATTTTAGTAAAGCTTCAGTGACAATTAAGGTCAGTCACAACTTTCTCATACTTAAACCCTCTCCTGAATACATACAAGACTCGACAAACAAACGGATAAAAGTCAAACGTACCCCAGCAGACATACTCGAAGGTAATACATCCGACTATGTTGATGGACAGTCAGGTGTCCCTCCGGGTTCTGAGCCCATTTGGGGCCCGGGTGCCGAATAGGCTCGCAAAAGAGCCTAGCTTGTCGTAAGAAGTGACTTAAGGTCTTTTGATTTTGACGATGGGTTAGTGCTCAGCCCACAGAGCGACCAAGTTTGTACCCTAAGTGGATGAATAGGGTGGCCCTTGTCAGGTCTATAATACGGAAAGCCTGACCGCTGACCATAGTGAGCCAACTTGTGTGGATAATGCCACGCTTCATGCACATAAAAGACCCCTTTTTGGACCGCCAGGTAGTGCACCACATAGGCTAAATTTTCCGTCTCTACCCACCTTTCCCCTTTTCCTGTGGACGTCAAAATTTACTGTTCCTTTATGGCCCAACCTATCCCATATTTCATTCATCTTCACCATTTCATGTTCATTTTACATCCTTCATGTACATTGTAATCATGTTCATCGCCTCTTAATAACCTATACAGCGTTTCAAGGGCGAAAAAACACCAAGTCACTCACTCACTCCAGGCTCTGTCCTTGGGCCAAAGTTATTTATTTTCTGCAGACAGGCCTAAATTCTACCATATGTCTTTTTGCCGGTCACACAATAAATACTTAGCTGTGAAATCCAAAACTGAAGTGAAACACTTCAAAAAGATCTCGACAAAATTGGTGAATGGGAACAAAAATGGCAGGCACATAATTCTCTAGTCAGACTATCCAGAATGTGCCTATTTTGTATGGAATTATTACATTAAAGGTGTTCGACAAAATAGAAATAGTACAGGGAGGGTGGCTAGGTTTGTAACACATCGCAAACATAACACATTAAGCGTCTCCAGAAACCTACTTAACTAGAGAAGCTTATAAAAATAGTAATGCCTTAAAAAATTGTTCACTCGTTGCCATTGACAAAGCACCAATTGAAAACACATTCCATCACTCAGACAGTCAAGAAATTCCCTCTTTATTTCATATTTCAAATTCCTTAATGCCACAGTTACATGCAACACAACAATCATTTTTCCCAAGTACAATTAATCTCTGGAAAAATCTACTCTTAATTGTTATGATTGCAGTCGAGTCGCTCAAAACTGCTGTTTTCACCTACTCATTCAACCATTAAACTTCTTTTGGGGGGGGGTGGTAATATCGTTTTAAAATATTAACACATTAAAATAATTACTCAAAACTTGTGTAATTTAGCTGATCCCTATGAAACTTGCCATATAACATCTCATAGAAAGTAAGTTCTAAAAGTGGGGTTTGACCAATGGAAGGGGGTCTGGATCATGGTTCACTGAAAGTAAATTTTAGAAATCAAAGTTCACGAGAGATAGGAAAGTCTGTTACAATCTACGATTCATTGAAATCGTCCTCATCACAGTTCACGGGTAAATGATTCTTTAATAATAATAATTCACCGAAAATTTGAAATTTACCAATCACGCATCGCTGAAATATTCCTGTCGTCCGCCCCGCTCATTACGGAGTCTCGGTTGATGCTGGTTTTAATTAATACAACACAGAATCGAGTCCAATTTTCTTTGTTTTAATTGCCTGTCCAAGGTCGGTGGTTTCTACCGGGTACTCCGGTTTTCTTTACCATGAAAACTGACCAACCTGTATGGAGGAGGTGCCTCGAAAAGGGGTTTTAACCTCAACACGCACACCATCCCGCACATATGATCATATGATTACTTGCATACTACGATAGTCAGTACGTAAGTGTATAGTATAAAAAGCTATAAATTAATGCTTCATACATACATTATATTTATTTTTCTACAGCATAGCATCACCAAACAGACACAACGTATTAACCTCAACGAAGGCAACGAAGGAGAAACTGTTATCAGCAGCCTTTCCCGTATTTGTCTAACAGATGAACTATCAGATGTGACATTTAAATTTCCCGGTGCAGAGAAAAATTCAACCATACCAGCACACAAGATGATGTTAGCCATGAGAAGCCCTGTTTTTAAAGCCATGTTTTACGGAAATTTTCCTCAGATTAACGACGTTGAAATACTTGATATCAAAGCAACAACATTTATGCTCATGTTGAAGTAAGTCATCTTTTTTATAAGATTACTCTGTTAAAAGCAATACGTGCTTTTTGACACATGCAGTCAAAAGAGTTCTGACAAAGCTAAAATTTATTATTCTGAAATAAACAAGAAATATAAAACGAGGTTCCCAGAAGCCATAATTGCTCACCTGCTTTTTGTTTTGAACATCAAACAATCGAATAAGGATCGAAAATACACTGAAGATCATGTATTATTTTTAAACAAAATTTAAAATTTGATAGAAAAATATTCAAGCGAGCCTTATTCTAAAACTGTTGATCAAACCAAGAACAAGGTACAGTAAGGTCCATTTTTGATCCCCTAGTTTTGGAAAACATTAAATCCTAAGTAAATGATAAAAGTTTTAATTTAGGTTTCATCTTGAATGATTTTTCTTTCCACTATAGGTTTACTTTGCTTTTAATTTTTTAGAGCCCTAAAATGGGCCAAAAGAGAGGAAATTGGAGAAAAATGTCACTTTTCATACTTATTTTGTTATTATCAAAGGCCTGTGTCAACGTAGACAAGGTTTTGTTTGAAAGGTTACTTTTTCTCTAGAACTTGTCGTTGTCAAGATAGATTGTGAAAACTTCAAACAATGGTCATTTTTTACATCCTCCAGTTTACACTGAAAGCAACCACTTAACAAGTTTCAGAGAAGAAGATGTTTAAATATCAGAGAGGGCAGACCATGGGTTGTTTTTTTATTGCAGCTTCTATGAAATCGTGAAAATCTGTAGCAACATTCCTTCTTCAATGAGTTGAGTGGGTTTCTACCCTACACACTATTGCTAATGCTGCATATCATAGTAGATGGGCTCCAGAAACCAGATGAACGAATCGGCATTTTTGAACTCTATCTGTCTTAAGTTTAAGCATTTAAGCACTACAAAAAGCTTTTCGAAATTTTGTCAGCTTATTATATATAGGTTTCTTCCCTAAAACAGAATACCCGTGCGGGTTCAGGGTGGCCCACAGCAGCGCTAAGCTTGTCGGTAAAAGTCCACTAAAGAGCGCTCAGAAACCTGACATCGGGTCAGGCCGCTTTGCCCATAAAGCGACTGGGATGTGTGCCCCAGGTGGTTGAATGTGGCAGCCCTGTCATAATGAATGCCGAGGTCGTCAGGCTATAGTGCGGAAAAACTGACAAACCATAGTGGTGCACCGTGTTGGGAAAATGTCACGTTCCTCGCACGTTAAAGAACCCTGCTGCAGGTCTCGGTAAGAGTAGGACCTGTAGGATCCCCACGTCACGCAGGAGGCTAAATTCCCCGTCACTACCCATCACTTCTTTTTTCCAGTGGCAGTCAAAACTCTCCTACCCGATTGGCCTTGTGTCCCCATTTCCTCCACTTCATCATCATTTCATGTTCATTGTATCTCCATTATCATGTTCATACACTATACGACACATTATTAGGACAAATGATTATAGCAGTGCCTACATATATGAAAACATCTTATTATAATGAATTATTTTTAGCTGAAGATAGAACAGTTTTTTCGGTACTCATTTTGTGCGTTCAAAATGTATTTTGAAATAGGACAAAATATCCCTGTTGTAACTCGCAACTGACACGTTTAAGTTAAACCATAATTAATTGTCACATGAGACCAACAGTATAAGAGATATTAGTATCATAAAATCGAATGTGCTCAAAAACGGGAAAAAGACAGAACTTAAAAATGATAGAATGAACCATGAAAATTTAAGCAACAAAGAATAAATTATTTTATCTAGGTCCTGCTGCGATTTATTTTTGAATTCTTTTCGCAGTCTTTCCTGTACACATACTAAATAAATCTTAAAGGTAGGGTGCTTTAGAATAACACCAACCATTTTCATAACTATAAAACATTTAACCTTCGTGCATGTCATGTGTTACAAATGATATTTGGATTTATTTCTTTTTGACTAGATTTCTCTATACAGACCAGGTTGAATTGGATGAAAAAAATATCTGTTCTATATTGTATGCTGCAGTAAAATACCAAATCTCAGCTCTAATAATTACATGTGAGCTTTTCCTTAAAGATAACCTTACGGAATCAAACGCATGTACCATCTTCACACAAGCCAAGAAATTTTCCCTACAAGCTCTGGAGAAGCAATCACTAGCTTTTATCAGTGACCATGCACAACAGATTTTCGGAAACGAAGATTTCTGTTCACTATCGAAGGAAAACTTAGAAGAAATCCTTAAAAATAATACGTTGAAAATTGAGGAAATAGAAATATTCAATGCCGTTCTCAAATGGGCAGAAACCAAATTAAGTGATGACAAAACTGAGGTAACATCATCGAATAAACGGAAGATGATTTTGCCGAATATTTTGTACTCAATGGCTATACCCTGTCTGAAGCTTGATGATTTCACAAATAAGGTTGTTCCTTCAGGAATTTTGACAGATGCTGAACAACTTCTGTTGTTCAAAGCAATTACCATGAAAGGTAGCATGGAACCAAATAACTTCCGAATGAAACCTAGGTTGTCAATCAGACATGCTGTTGTCCAGCTGAGAGAAATATTTCCAGTATACCAACGTCGAGTTCTGTCCGTTTACAATATTCAAAACAATATCTTTAAAGAAACATTTTACGTTAAGCCAGAGAGAAACATCCGAGTTGTGTCTGTTGTCATGGAGGTAGATGTAAATGTAAACAATGGTGGGCGTGCAAGCTTCTCAACTTTGGGAGGACAGACCTTTTTCAATCAAGGAAATTTCAACGCTGCGATACAGAGAATCCCTGCTTTATGTACCATTAAAGGGAAAAAGCACACTGGTACTTTTGAGGAGAATGGGGTTTGTAGAATTGCTATAAACGATGAGTTATCACCAAGCGAATTGATCGATTTTGAATTCAGTGTTGGACAGTCAATAGGTTTCTCCTTTGGAAGGCAAGCTTACTCATCATCTGACCCTCCAGTTCCAAATACAACAAATTGGAAAGATTACCTCTTTCCAGGCGATACCTTTGTTGCCAAATTTTCGAGGGGGGAAGTGAGTGGATACTCCTTTGTAAAATCAATAGAATTTTGTTTCTGAAGAAATATTTTACAATGCAGCAGTCTCACCAATAAACGGCATTCTTCTTACCACGATTGTTCATATTTTAGCATATAGTGACACTGAAAATGAAAAAAAAAGTCGGGTTGAAAAAAATGTAAAAAAAGTTTTCATTGATATGTTTGTGAAAATCTTCATATTGTCATGAATAAAGCCGAATCTATTGTTCGAATTTGATTATTCCCTGCAAAAGTGGATCTTCAAAGAAGCCGATTGTTGAAGTTTAAACTTATCCTAAAATGACCATGTAATATGTCGTTACAAGAGTATCTTAGGCCGAAAAGTCCAAAACAGAATCAGTTGTCATGAAAAACAACGCCTCAACATACTATATTACACACCTGCAATTAGCAACGTAAACTCACGATGACGTCTCGAGACGAGAGTGAACTCAGGTCCTCCGGAACGGTAAGCAATTCCTGCTTCTTCTGCTATTGTTCTTGATATCGGTTACAACCGCCTATTCAAACCTGTCTGAGTTCCACACAAAATAGTAAAGACAACCGTTCTATTTGTGCATCTTTGCTTGTTGATTTGTTTCTGCATTCATATGAAGCAAACTTCTTACAATCTCTTCTAAACAAAAAGTTCGTAGACTAGCTCTCTCTTTCAACCTCCGTTCCGGTATATTGATGATGTCCTTTCACTGAACAATTCTCGATTTGGTGACCTCATATATCCTCGGGAACTTGACATTAAGGACACAACGGATTCTAGGAAGTATGCTTCATATTTAGATCTACATCTTTAAATTGACTCTCAAAGAAGACTTTCAAAAAAGCACTATAATGACAAACGTGATGACTTCAACTTTCCCTTTTTGTGTAGCAACATTCCGTCCGCTCCTGCTTATGGAGTCTTCGTATCACATTTGATTCGTTACTCCAGAGCTTGCGGGAATTACATCGATTTCCTTGGCAGAGCGTCGTCACGTTACACAGGGCTATGTTGCTCCACGGTTGCTGTCTTCACTCAAGAAATTTTACGGTAGACACCGTGCACTGGTAGATAAATATGGGATTTCTATATCTCAAATGAGTGCAAATGTTGGCTTATCGTAGAATTTTTTTTGTCTTATCCGACACACTGAATTGAAAATATCAACACGACGGTGTGCTATAGCAGGCAGAAACCGCTTATACTCTTCCGGAGCTCCTGCGTTCACTCTTGTTACGACTTGAGTTTGCGTTGTTGATTTCCGTTCGGATGATTTTTTGTTTGGTGTTTGTTTCCTCGTGCTGTTCTTGGTCGTGTTGACCGGTTTTGTCGTTGTCCTTTCGGACTTTTGACACGCGGATGCCACTTTGGTACATACTGGGCAAAATTTTGATTTGTCTTCCCTTTTCATTTCGAGGAGAAATATAATCTACTGGGTAATCCCGAGTATACCTAGCAGTTTTTGTTTCAGAGGTGACGATCTTTTATTTATGGTTATCGTGAACCTTACACAATTTAGATTTTTTAGCTTGCTTCTCAATTAATTTACTTATTGATAATTAAAGGAATTATAATCATTCAAAATACGCGTATCAAATAGTTATAAAACGATGTAGTTGGGTAATGCTGTAAATGCATATTTCAAGGAAGAACCTCTAATTAGCAGCCTTTGAATCAAAACATTGGAAGGTCAAAACCAAAAGTATTGAACAACGAAAAGTACTCAACCCCCCCCCCCCCAAAAAAAAACCAGTATTACTAGTAGCCGCATGCTGACACAAAGCCCTTTAATTAGTTTTTTATGAACGCCTGAACTACAAAAGCAAACTCCAAGTAGTGCCCGTTGTTAGACAATTACCATTGATTTTAGGGGAGGGTACGGCGAAATTTGAAATAAAAAAGACAGGATGCAGATCAAGATAAGAAAACAAATTAAAAAATATAAGATGTTTTGGCTAAATTTTTAATAAAAAATAACGTGCTAATACAAAATTCCAGGCTCCGATTTTCCTATATTCAAAAAGCAGGACGGAAAAATATCCTTAGCCTCGCTCCCATTGGAATTTAATGTATAGAATGAGTAAGATAAACACAAAAGTATGACTCGCCTGCCAGCTCCATTGGAATCTATAGTTCTACAACTAATAGTTCTTGAGATATTGAGGTGCTCATAAAACCTTAACATTAAAAGTTAATGTTAATGGTAAAGTAAAACATGTCTTCACACGCTTTGAAAACAAAAATAAAACTATTAAATGCAAGATCCAAAAGGGCAATAAATAACTTCTCAAATATTTTGTTGGATAAAAAATGGTCACAGCTAAATATCAACGGAAGGACCCAGCAAGAAAAAAATTGCAAGTCGACGACTTTATGAAAAAATATTTTGCTTACATGTGCTTCACTCGTGGTGCCAGTAAAAGCGAAAATCCTCTATGGACGAGAATAGAGAGAAAGAGTTTCAATTCCATCGACATGCAAGCCAACATTGTTTGAGTATTACCCGCACCATTTGGATTAACAATATTAAGAAGCTCAAACGCAAGTTCAAAACTAGTGACAGTGCAATAACTGGTAACGAGGGATGACCAACTTAAATTAAAAAATATAAATGTACTAGTATATGGTTGCGAGGTGACACGAGAACCATTCCCCAAATATGAGCTAACGTACAATTTGGACGTCATGAACCTTTATTTCTTCTTGCCAGACATCCCCCCCCCCCGGCGCTAATCGAACTGTAACGATGACCTTTTCATTCTTGAAACGTATAATTATTTATATATATAAATTACCTAAGAATTTTTCATTGCTTGACCTTTTGACTATTAGCAATAGAAAACATAATTTTGACTGAGAATGTTCTAAGATATCGTGTCATATCCTCTATTGAAAATACATCAAAATATGGAAATAACAAAACTGTCGAACTTAGAAGAGCCAGTGGTGTAGTGGTTAACGCGTCGGGCTACTAACACCAAGGTTCGTGGTTCGATCCTCGTCCGGGGTGAAAATTTCATGAACCAATTTTCCGACTCTCTCTTGACACCTTTGTCGAGGATGGTCTCAAGGAACAATGCTAGTCCTTCGGAAGGGACGAAAAAAGGTTGTCCCGTGTATGTGGAGAGCAATACCCCATGCACGTTAAAGACCCCTTTGTAGAGTTCGATAAGAGTAGGCTAAATGGGGGCCGCTGCAAAGGCCATACTCGCAAACTGCTAGCTGGAGAGGGATTTACATAAGCATTAAGCTTGTTTCCCAATCCAGGATAAATAAATATGTTTAAACTAAACTCAAATGTCCAGGAGAAAAGACGAAACAAGGAAGATTATCTCCGAATTGAAGATCGCAAGGGTCCTGACTTGGCACAGACAATTTTAAAACAATTGATTGGTTAAACCAGGTTTTATGGGGCTATTGGCGCCAAAATTTCCTCTTCAATTGTGATATAAGGTGTCGAATAAGTTTATTCAGTAAGTGGTGGGTCACAATGAGAACTCTTGCATTTATGATATGCTAGCCATGGTTTAATAATAACAGAAAATAATGAGATGTGGAAAAGGTGTACACGACACAGTTCACATAACAAGGGGTATAATAAAAAATGCCAGCAGCCTTCAACGAGACCCGAAGGCGCTGCTCGCTGTTTCGCAATAGCCAAAGGTTAAAATAAAATGCATACAATTCAAATCCAGTCTTGAAATAAAGGATGACCCCCTTCTTAAACAAAGAAACAAAGAACAGAAAGCATTTTTTTCAAAAGCATTATAAAGTTTTACAGTGACTTAAGAATAGTAATTTACATGCATGTGTTTCAGTCAAATAGAAGCAAAGAAGTACCAATGGGGCCTGCGAATGTCAAAAGCCCAAACTTAAGGACAATGACAAAATCTGTGAGCACGAACGAGAACAGCACCGAGAAACAGACAACACAATAAGATAAAGAAGAACAGGAATCAACAACACGAACTCAAGTCCTAATAAAATTGAACTCCTGCAATCCAGAAGAGTAAGCAGCTGCTGCTTCTTGCAACACAGCCATTACTATCGATTAATTTAGCGTGTCAAGTCCGGGAAAGGAGCATAAAACAAAGCCATATGACAAACCAACCCCTGTACTCATCACAGAGATAGAAATCACATACATTATGTTGTTTGTCCCTGTGAACTATCTTTTTTTTTTTGTTTTTTGTCCAGAAATGGGTCTTTCGTTGATAATCTATATGGATTTGTTTGAATCTTATGTATTGTATTTTCAGTCTTTGGCCAATGCAAGACAGCGGGCAGTGACCTCTGGTCATGTTGAAGACTGCTGGCTGTTTTCCATCATGATTTTTTAAATTGCCGTTTCTTAAATGTTGGTTGTGTCGCGTACTAAATCTTTTTAAAAGCTGTATTCAGTCTTATAACATTCATTCTTCTGTTTGTTATACTCTGTTTTCAAGTCGACTGTTTGTATGTTTGCTGCAGGTGGAATAAAGTTCATTTTACTGGTTATTATGAAAAGTTTCAACTTAACCTAATTATATCTTGTTTTTAGGCTTAAAAAATCATTGGTTATTATTGTCACTCACTCAGTATACCAGTTAACCTTTTTATGTTGTGTTTAGGCCTATTATTGTTCGCCAAATTATTACAAAATTAACACTGTGAAAAGAAAAAAAATATCAACTTCACAATATTTTGACTTAGTTCTGCTACATGTGTAAATAAAGGATCACTTCACTGGTTACTATTGTCCGTTTTCCAATTAACACTTTTAGCTCACCTCACAAAAGTGAGGAGACTTATATGGTTAAGGACCATATTCAACTACTGACAAGTGACACATCGACCATATTGGTATGGAAAATGCACCTACTGATGCTAAGCGCAATGCATGCTTCGGATGCTGGTTGTGACCTACATTTTCCCATGAATGGCCACTAACAGGAAAATGGTTAAAGTCCATTCCCGCCAACAGACAAGAACCACATCAACCATATGGTATGGTAGGTGCACCTAGTGATGCTAAGCAAAATGCACGCCTCGGGTGCTGGATGTGACCTACATTTTCCACTTACAGAAGAATGGTTAAAGCCCATTCCTGCTTACTGAAAAGTGTCACATCAACCATATTAGTATGGTAGGGCTGGTAGGTACACCTCGAGATACAAATTAAAATGCATGCTTCGGATGCTGACTGTGATCTATATTTTCCACATGGATGACCACATTACGAAGTATGGTTAAAATCCATTCCAGCTAACAGACAAATACCACAAAATTGTATGGTAGGTGCACCTAGCAAGATGCGTGGTTCAGATGCTGGCTATGACCTTCTTTTTCTGCATGGATTTTGAGAAGTCCAAGTCAATTCCCGCTTAATGACAATAATGCGTTACGAGTTGGGCTTTGTAATTGGTTAATTACCTTTTTGTATGTTTTTTTATTTTCCATATGTCATTCCACTGCTTATTATGATCAGTATTCCAGTTAACTTTTATGTATGTTTTTTTCCAAAGTTCATCTTTTAATATAAATTGGTTGGTTTTCCGGTTAATTTTTAAAGTCTGTAAATCTGTATCCAGTATAATAAAGTTCGTTCTACTAGTTATTACAAGGTCAAAAGATGGGGATGCAACTGTGCTAAGCTATTCTACTGGGATATATGCAAACCAAGTTTCTTGCATCAACCTAGGAATTATAGTTCTTGAGATGTGGAGGTGCTCACAAAACTTTTCCATTGCTACTTTTGATTTGATTTTTATTGTGTGTTTAGTTTTTGTGCTTTGTCTAGGAATATTGATAGGGGGAAGGTTGGGCCCAAAAAACTAGTTTAACCCCGCCACATATTACATGTGCCTGTCCTAAGCCAGGAATCCTTGACAAAGCTTTCGTTTGTACTTGTCTTTTTGATGTTTTCTGTTCCTTGTTTAAGAAGGGGGTCTATCTGTGACTATTTCAGGGCTGGATTTGAATTATGTGCATCTTATTTAGACCATGGGCCAATTGCATAACCGCGAGCAGTGCCAAATGGCCTCGTTGAAGGCTGCCGGCGGTTGTCCATTGTGGTTTTTCTAAATTGCCGTTTAATTGTGGGCTGTGTCGCGTACACTTATTCCACATCTCTTTATTTTCTATTTATATATTGAAAATTGTCAAAGTCACTCAAACCAAAATTAAGGTCAAGGTCAAAAGATGGGGATGCAACTGTGCTAAGCTGCTATTGGGGCATACGCATTCCAAGTTTCATCAAGCTACGACCTATAGTTCTTGAGATATGGAGGTGCTAGCAAATCTTTTCCATTGCTATTATATGTATTGAAAATTGTCAAAGTCACTCAACCGAAAAATCAAGGTCAAGGTCAAAAGATGGGGATGCAACTGTGCTAAGCTACTACTGGGTCATATGCATACCAAGTTTCATCAACCTAGGACCTATAGTTCTTGAGATATGGAGGTGCTAGCAAAACTTTTCCATTGCTATTATATGTATTGAAAATTGTCAAAGTCACTCAACCAGAAAATCAAGGTCAAGGTCAAAAGATGTGGATGCAAATGTGCTAAACTACTACTGGGGCATATGCATTCCAAGTTTCATCAACCCAGGACCTATAGTTCTTGAGATATGGAGGTGCTCATAAAACTTTTCCAAAAAGTTAAAGCCGCTGCCGGTAAAGTAACACCTATGTCCTGCTTTGCTTCACAGGTGAGACAAAAATCAAATCAATAGAAGTTCTATTCAACTTGTTAGAGAGAACGTGAGACATAAAGACAACAAGAAAAACTAGAATACTGACAAAGTCAGAAAAGACCCCGTGGCAGGGCTGTATAAACTTCAGAGCTGTATTGTTAATAGCATTTGACATGTTTGAGTTTTATTGTTAAAAAATTCCAATTCAATTTGAGAATTGTTATTTTCCATCAAAAATGATGTTTTTTTCCAAAAATATAAAACAGATTTGCACAAAATTCTAATATACAAATCATGGCATGCAACTTAGCAACTGTACAAATTTTCAGAGCTGTAATGTTAATAGTTTTTGAGTTTATTGTTAAAAAATTCCAATTTTCAAAATCTGTGATTTTCGATAAAAAATGAAGTTTTTTTCACATTTTTGCATGAAATTTTAATATGCAAATCATGACATGATAGTTAGTAGCTGTACAAAATTTCAGAACTGTGTTAAAAATGGTTTTGGAGTTTTAGTGTTCACAAAGTCAAATTCTCAAAATCTGTGATTTCGATAAAAAATTTAAGTTTATGCATGAAATTTTGATATGCAAATTATGACATTCTACTTAGTAGCTGTACAAAATTTCAGACTGTTTTTTAGTTTGAGTGTTCACAAAGTCCATTTCTCAAAATCTGTGATTTTCCATCAAAAATGAAGTTTTTTTTCCAAAAATATTAAACAGATTTGCACGAAATTTAAATATGCAAATCATGGCATGCAACTTAGCAACTGTACAAATTTTCAGAACTGTATTGTGTATAGTTTTTGAGTTTATTGTTAAAAGATTCCAATTTTCAAAATCTGTGATTTTCGATAAAAAATGAAGTTTTTTTCCAAAAATGTTTTGCATGAAATTTTAAAATGCAAATTATGACATGCAACTTAGCAACTGTACAAATTTTCAGAACTGTATTGTGTATAGTTTTTGAGTTTATTGTTAAAAGATTCCAATTTTCAAAATCTGTGATTTTCGATAAAAAATGAAGTTTTTTTCCAAAAATGTTTTGCATGAAATTTTAAAATGCAAATTATGACATGCAACTAAGTAGCTGTACAAAATTTGAGAACTGTGTTGTTAATAGATTTTGAGTGTTAGTGTTCACAAGAATTGTTGACAGATGGACAGAGGGATGGACAGACGAAGTGAAAACTATAGGGCGTCTGCACCTTTGATGCGGGGCCCACTTTTCAACGTAGAGGAACTCTCTTGATAACACTCAGTTTTCTTGTTAATCTTTATTTAGTCTAATAATTTTCACTCTACTGCTTATTATCATTGT
The DNA here is from genome assembly GCA_963971305.1 of Arcuatula senhousia. Lineage (NCBI taxonomy): Eukaryota > Metazoa > Mollusca > Bivalvia > Mytilida > Mytilidae > Arcuatula > Arcuatula senhousia. Next base: position 39,239,311 of record OZ020312.1, read on the forward strand.
CAGTTTTCCAATTAACTTTTCTATTGTTTGTTTTTGGTCATCCAAAGTTAATTCTATGGATAAGTATTGTCAGTTTTTTTAGCTGATATACAATATCAAATGCAACAAATATCTGCCAAGTGACACGTCCTTGCGAGGGGCATGAAACAATATTATTTCTGTTTTATTCTGTATTACACTTTTCTTTTAATTCTATTAGACAAGTTAATTTCATCATGTATTTACAAATATATCAAATATGGTATAACTGTCAAGGGGATACTAGGATTTCTTTGCCTGGACCAAATTATCAATCTTTTTAATCCAAGTAAAATAACCATTTCAGTTTCTGGTATGTTTTTCTAGACTCTTCTTTAATCTCCACAGACAAATTTAATTCTACATGTATTTACAATTACCAAATATGGTAAAACTGTACAAAATTGCATATCATAAATAAAAATCTACAATTTTACACCATTACTACGACTTATCAATTCTTCTCATTATTTTACTTGTCTCTCCACGACAGTTTGGACAAAACCACTTGCCCTTTGGCTTATTGACGAGTCCTACACAGTTAAAATGAAACCACTCAATAACACACAGATCATTGTCACAGCCAATCATTTCACCGTACGATACTTGGTTACACAGACAGTACGTGGGTTCGTCAGGATCTATGGGAGGGTCTATGGGGGATGTAGGTGTTTGTTCTTTCTTTGCTCTCCTCTTCTTTTTCTTCTTAGGTCCTTTGTCTTTGTCATCCTGAAAATAATACTGGAACCATATAAAAATCTGTCATTTAAAGTAAAAAATGGCCGGATTTGGTTAAAGAGGGAGTAAGTGAGCAACAGACCTGAAATCCAATCCCACTTAATTGGACCCCATCCTGATGCTGTATGCCAAAATATCAAGTGGCTGTGATAAGTAGTTGCTGAGAAAACTGTTACGAAAACTTTCTTCCCCACCCACACGCAACCCACCACCCTACCGACATTGACCATTTTATAACCTGGATTTTTCACTCCGTGAAATCTGGCCAAAAAATCAAATTGACCAACAGAAACAAGAATACAGATATGTTCAAAAGACATAACAAAATGCCCCATCTCACAACCTTGGACGGATCCAAACACCAATTGCCTCCCTTTTTTTGTTAAACGACATGAAATTTGGTGGGGTTTTTTTTTTATCATACTGTGGATTTATTCATTTTTTATCAATAAACTGTATATGGTTTCTCCAAAAAAAGCAATTTTCTTGTTATCAATGTAAAACAACACTTACTTGGGTTCTTATTTTTGTGGTTGATTGACACCCACAAAAACCAAGAACCCCCACAATTAATAATAAAGGGACCACAGTATTATTCACCTCTCATACATGTAACTTACCATTCTGATGTCATCTCTTATATTGATAGAATCATTACTGGTTTTCTGTCGCCTCTGTCGTTTGACTGGTACTTTGTCTGGCTTTTCTTCTGTTTTGATTGGTTTTGGTGGGTGTACGATTACTTCTCGTTCCTCCCGGTCTTGATCTCTCCCAGAATTAGGGTCTATAAATAAACATTATATAAACATTTACAGATATTTTTATACATACTTTCAGCATATTTATTGTACTATTTTCATGCATTCAACAATTTTATTGGTACAAATATATTAATTTTCACATGGTTTTAAATTCCATAAACATAATATTTATTGTACGTGTGTAGAAAACATGTAACTATTGCACATTTGTGTGTACATGTAATATTTTTTGTGGATTTTTATTGACAGTAAATACTGCAAAGTTTTGTATGGGACAAAAATGGTAACATGAATGTCAAAATACATTTTAATAATGTTTATTTGTTATTTTACAAAATTTGACAAAAACAGTGTATTTTAGTGATTCTGTTGTTTCCATTCATTTAGACTGTTAAATTTTGAATAGAAAACATCAAAATTCAAAGAACCTTAAGCCCAAATTGTAAATTATTATTCAAATAGACTAAAAAGTATACAAATGGCAAGAAACATGATAAAACAAATATCCTACCAAGATTTTCTCTGTCTTGTTCGAGTTGTCTTCCCCTGTTTTCTATATGATCCATGATACATGCCATCAACATGAGTTTTTCATCTCCTATTTCTTGGCATTTGATCAGTGCCCTTTGCATGGCAATCATGGCCTTTCTTTTAGCTGGAGATCCCTCAATTTCATTTTGGTATGTCTCCTTATGTGCATCTATATCTCCTAATATATCTACAAATAAAATAAAATGAGAAAGAGATGTGTCTTTATTTATGTTTTATCTTCAAACTTCCATACATACATGTAACTATTTATTAATGTTTTTTTTTTTACTGTAGTCTATACACTGTAGAAGCAGACAAACAGCTTGGTCAAAATTACAAGTACATGTAGATGGCAAATTGTGAATTACTGAAATGTTGTTGGAGTAAGAATGTAAGTCTAGAAACCTTCTGCATTCACAACCATTGTGTAGTGTATGCGGTTGTTTAAATACGTGTAAAAAGTGTCTGTCTTTGTGTTTTGCCACCCCCCCCCCCCCAACACACAGACACAAAAAACAACCACATTTCTTATTCTACCATGTGTTTTAACTGTAAGGGATAAATTGTGAGTTAATTATGTTAGGAAAACACTGCATATTAATGTTGTTGATATTTAAAATAAAATTCATAAATTTTGGAGAAGAACCTTGCATATTGCAATAAATATAGGGATTCCCCCATTCATTTCTATTTTTAGATTGACCCGGAAGTGCTCGAGAATTTATTTTCTATGGGGGTATTCCAATCAAATGCCAACAAATAAACAACATAGAGATGTTTAAAATTTAAGAAGAATGACCATATCCATTTAATCTATTTGGACTTGTAAACATATGAATTACCTCTACACTGAATATCTAATTCTCTCATTTGTGTAACGACGCGCTGCAAGTCATCAGGCAGATTGTCCATCGTGTCGAGATAATTTTCCAGATAAGTAGCAGAACAAAGTGCTTCGACTGCTGCTTGGTTCAACATTGTCATGCTCTGGGTATCATCTAATTAATATCGTAATTAATGAAAAAATACAGAATCAAATACACAACATTCGTAAACCAGTCATTGGTGTTTCCCTCCGAATGAGTTGAAACCAAGCCTCGTTTCTAATTTGACCTTTTTGTAAATTGAGGCCAGACACAGGGTAATGTTTAGCTTTTAATAAATTCATGTAGCATTTTACATGCAAAATACATTATATTTAGGAGAAATAAATGAATTGATATTTTAAAGACTTAAAGATTGTAAAGTGCAGGCGAATTGATATAGCAGTTGTATTTTTATAATTATTACATGCAAATAGTACCTCAATGAAAAAGCATTCGGAATTTTCGGATTTTGTCATATTATTTATGATAAAAAATATGGAACGCTTGTGGCAAAATAAAAATGCGAGAATCTTTAAATTTTTCATTTCGACTGAAAATATTGTTCAGGCAACGCCAAATTAATTCAGAATTGGTCAGTCAATGCATAAAAATAAAGTGCGAAATGGTGACATTTTTTTTCTAAAATTAGCGTTTTTGGACGTGCATTCAATTTTAACCCAAAAAAAAGTTGAAAGAGAAAGAGAATGCGCAGGATAATAGTTTTTAAAAGAGTTCTTCTGTTAAAAACTGGTGATTCTTCAGAAAAAGATAAATTGTACCTTTTTACACACTAAATTGTGTTATGGTATAATAAAAAAAAAAAGAATTAAAAAATACGAATTATAGCGTAACTTTTCATGAACAACACAATGGCATTAGTTTGGATACTGCAGTGATAACTTCATACTCTGATATATGTACATAGGCACTTTCTTCGTCGGTAACATTATTAAGAATCATTTACCGATTTTGTAGGTTGTTCTGTAGATATGTTTTGTCAAATTGTTGTAATTTTATTGGAACTGCCAAGTCCTCATCGAATTTAGAGAAACCTTTATTGTTTTTTCGAAGTTTAGCATAATTTTCCCTCACTTCGATAACCTCGAGGCTTGTTGATTGTGTTTGACAGTCCTCTACAAACGAGTTTATAAAAACTGATCGAGCTTTCAGCTTCCAAAACTTGGCTGTAGAATTGTTTACGTTCATAGGCAAGATCTTGTCTCTGTTGTGACGTGAGTCGTCGTACTATTGAGAGTCTCTGGTTTACTATTTCGTGGTCTGCTGTAGGTCTATCGAGATTTTCGTAAGGCCTAATGGTTAGCATTATAAGAGAATCTCTAAGTACCTTTATTGGTATCATTTTATAGGACAAAAGCATGAACAAAAATCGCAGCTCACCTGACTTTAATATTGACCGATTTGTGAAAAAAAATAAAATGAATATTTTTTTAGCGTTTACATAAAGGGACTGGAAAAACTCCTGTTAGGAATTATCATTCATAAATTCCACTTATGGGGCACATGAAGAACACATGCATTAAGCTAAGCATTTAAGCTAGCGAAACCTTTTATCTTAATCTATAAAGGCAAAGATAAAAATAAAAAGTCTTAACCCAATCATGGACCATCTGACAACTTCAGCTTGATCCATTAGAGACTTTTGTACATATAATGTACTTTGGGTTATAAGCATGCACTCAACATTTTTTTTTCTATCTGCACAAGTTCATTCTTTGTGCCAAACTTGAACATGTTCCAATAAGATAAAAGGATGAGTGGCAATAAGGGCCATTTTTGGCCTAATCTCAAAACCCTGTTTTTTGGGGAATTAAACATAAGATAAAACATCAATGTGACATTGGATGCCATTTTTTGGGTAATGCTTTTAGCTTATACATCATTTTGGGTCAAAAAACATAAAAATATGACAAAAAGTAAGAATTTCTGGATATATTTTATTAAAAATCTATTCAACAAGATAAAGTTGATTTTGCTTAACAATATAATGTCAAATGGTGAATATTACAAGTATACACCATTGCTTGCCGATTTGTTTCTTCATTCATATGAAGCAGACTTCTTACAATCACTTCTAGACAAAAAGGACCGCAAACTTGCTTTATCCTTCAATCTCACATTTCGTTATATTGATGATGTCCTTTCACTAAACAATCCTCGATTTGGTGACTATTTACATCTCATATATCCGAAGGAACTTGAGGTAAAGGACACTACAGATTCTAGGAGGTCTGCTTCATATTTGGATCTATTTCTCGAAATTGACACACAAGGAAGGCTTTGTACAAAGCTCTATGACAAACGTGATGACTTCAACTTTCCAATAGTTAACTTTCCCTTTCTGTGTAGCAACATTCCGTCCGCTCCAGCATATGGAGTTTACATATCACAATTGATTCGTTATTCCAGAGCATGTGGGGAGTACAACGACTTCCTTGATAGAGCTACACGGCTGACAAGCAAATTGTTAACACAGGGGTACGTTGCTCCCAGGTTGTTGTCATCACTCAAGAAATTTTACGGACGACATCATGTGCTTGTATGCAAATACGGGATTTCTATCTCTCATATGAGCACAGATGTTGGTTTGACATAGAGTTTTGTAATGTCATCCTTTCCGGATTTGACCAACACTTAATCGATCTTTGGCAACGTGACGGGTGTGCTATAGCAAGCAGGAACTGCTTACTCTTCCGGAGCACCTGAGTTCACACTCGTTTCGACTTGAGTTCGCGTTGCTGAATGCGGTTTTGTTGTTATGTGTGTGTGTTTTATGTTGTTATGTGGTTTGTTTTGTTGTGATGATTTTTTGTCTGCCGGTTTTGTCTTTGTCTTCATGGTTTTATGATACTGATTACCCCTTTGGTACACCTTTGCTTCTTTCATACAAAGTATTATCATTAACTATTCAAATTAACAAATACCAAAACGCAGGTATAAATGGTAAATTTGGATATGCTATATCGATATATCAAGGAGTAACCTCTCATCAGTAGAAAATCAAAACATTGGAAGGTCAAATTTCAAAACTGTTGAAAACGAAAAGTACTCAAAGCCAAAACGTCCGAACAAGGAAGCCAAATCCAGCACAGAGGATATCGACCATGTGCATTACAAGGGAAGAAACCTGGTGTTTTAAACAATTTTGAATTTAAAAATCGGAAATTTCAGCCTTTTAGCGACAAATCTTTTTTCATGGCAATGGTATGAGGTAACTCTTTCAATATGTAATGAAAGAAAACAAGTGTTCTCAAGACTGTTCCTTTTTCTTGTTGTATTTTTGTCTCAGATTCTCTCTTGTTGAATTGAACTTTTATCCATTTGATACTTTGTCTCACCTGCGAAGCAGAGCGGGACATAAGTGTTACTTTACCGGCGGTGTTAACTTTTTGGAAAAGTTTTATGAGCACCTCCATACCTAAAGAACTATATAGGTCCTGGGTTGCTGAAACTTGTTAAGCATAGTACGCCCCAGTAGAAGCTTAGCACAGTTGCATCCCCATCTTTTGACCTTGATTTTCCGGTTGAGTGACTTTCACAATTTTCAATACATATGATAGCAATGGAAAAGTTTTAAGAGCACCTTTATATCTCAGGAACTATATAGGTCCTTGGTATGCATATGCCCCAGTAGAAGCTTACAACCCGTCCGATTTAACTATGGACTTTTGATTGTAGCGACGTCAGCCAGACTATTCATCAATATCCAATCAGATTTAATGTTTGCACGACATCAATGTATTTTTATGTCATCAAATGTAACAATTTGTGGTTTTTGTTAACGATTGGCTTTGTTCATGACGACGTAAATTTTCATAGTTGTGTTAGCACACTTCACTTTACGCTACAATCGAAAGTCCATAGTTAAATCGGACGGGTTGTAGCACAGTTGCATCCCCATCTTTTGACCTTGACTTTCCGGTTGAGTGACTGACAATTTTCAATACATATGATAGCCATGGAAAAGTTTTGCGAGCACCTCCATATCTCAAGAACTATAGGTCCTAGGTTGATGAAACTTGATATGCATATGCCCCAGTAGTAGCTTTGCACAGTTGCGTCCCCATCTTTTGATGTTGAAGTTGTTTTCCGGTTGAGTGACTTTGACAATTTTCAATACATATAATAGCAATGGAAAAGTTATGCGAGCACCTCCATATCATAGGTTCATGAAACTTGGTATGCATATGCTCTAGTAGTGGCTTAGCACAGTTAAATCCCAATCTTTTGACCTTGATTTTCCGGTTGAGTGACTTTGACAATTTTCAATACATATACATGTAATAGCAATGTTAACGTTTTGCAAACACCTCCATATCTGAAGTATTATTGGTCCTAGGTTGATGAAACTTGGTACACATATGCCCTAGTTATAGCTTAGCACAGTTGCATCCCCATCTTTTGACCTTGACCTTGATATTCTGGTTGAGTGACTTTATTTTTATTGCATGTATTAGCAATGTTTATGTTCTATAAACATCTTTTGATCTCAGAAACTGAAAATCAATGTAAATTCAAAATACATTGGAAGTAAGAAAGAATAATTGTTTATGATGGTTCTGGCAGGCGAGACATACTTTAATGTTAACTCTTGTCACCATGTGCAAGTATTTTGTGCTTTGTTCAGGATTATCAATAGAGTGAATGTTGGGCCTACAAAACTAGTTTAACCCTGCCACATTTTATATGTGCCTGTCCTAAGCAAGGAATCCTTGTCAAAGCTTCTGTTTGTAACTGTGCTTTTTGTATTAAACAAGACCAATCGATGTCTGGCCCTGCGTCATACAGCAAAACCTTGAACCCTGTATGTTCTAGGCCCAATATGGACAGTCAAAATATTTTGACACTTGCATCCTATGGTGGACTTACAAAGCATATTTGTCACATGCCACCCAATATTGTAAAAATAGACACAAAAAAATAGTTTCTATTCTTTTCCCCTTTTGGTCCCCTTGCTAAACAGAAAAGGTGGGTCAAGAAAATATTGTATCCTCCATTTTGTATCCAATATATGACTAACATTAACTTGTAAAAACAAATTTCTAAATCGGACCATGAATTAAAAATGTCACATTTTTGCCCCTTTTGGGCCCCTCGTTCCTAAACAAAAAGAGAGGGGAAACCCAAAATCATCCCCACCCTTTAATTTATGGTGAGTAACACTACTGTAAAGTTTCATAGCATTTGGTCAACCAAAACAAGTTATTGTGGAAACAAATAAAAAAGTTGTTTTTTTGGCCTCTTAAAGGCCCTTAGTTTCTAAAAAAAAAAAAGAGGGGACACCAAAAATCATCCCAACCCTTCCTTTTATGGTAAGTAACATTACTATTAAGTTTCATAGCATTTGGTCAACCAGAATAAAAGTTATTGTGGAAAAAATTTAAAAAGTTGTTTTTTGGCCCCCTTTGGGCCTCTAATTTCTAAACGAAAAAAGAGGGGACACCCAAAATCAGCCCAACCCTTCCTTTTATGGTGAGTAACATTACTGTAAAGTTTTTTAGCATTTGGTCAACCAGAAAACAAAAGTTATTGCGGAAACAAATAAAAAAGTCACTTTTTTTGTCCCTTTAGGGCCCCTAATTTCTAAACAAAAAAAGGGGGGACACCCAAAATCAGCCCAACCCTTCCTTTCATGGTAAGTAACATTACTGCAAAGTTTCATAGCATTTGGTCAACCAGAACAAAAGTTATTGTGGAAAAAAATTAAAAAGTCGCTTTTTTGGCCCCTTTTGGGGCCCCTAATTTCTAAACGAAATTATAAAATGACCCCAAAAGGGGAGGTGCACATCTTCAATATATCTGTAATCACTGTGTAAAATTTCAGAAAGATCTAGTGTTTGGTTTTTGAGATTCAGATTACACAAGACAGGCACCCCATAGCGGGACGGACGGACAGACGGACGGACGGACGGACGGAGTGACCCAACTACTAGACCTGCTTTCGCCTTCGGCGACGCAGGTAAAAATACAATGGTTCTTCAGTGATAGATTGGAGACTGGTATTTGAATTTAATGAATTGTATTTCAAGTCTTTAGCCAATGCAAGACAGCAAGCAGCAACTTTTGGTATGTTGAAGACTGCTGACTGTCTTCCATTGTGGGTTTTTTAAATTGCAATTTGTTTATGTAGGTCGTGTTCTGTATACTTATTCCACATCTCATTATCATCTAAGAAAAGGCATTGATAAAACAAAAAATTCCTTTCCAATTTTTAATGCTACAAAGCAAGAGACAGATTCAATATCAGGTATAAAATGATGCTACCTTAGCATTCTCTTGATTTTATATCACACTAAAACAATTAACAATATTAACTACAATATAAATCTTAGGTCATTACAATACAATGCAAATATCACAGGACAAGATTTCTCATGAATAACATGGAGCTGTACATAACATAGAAACAATGTATAAAAGCCTAATCTGTTTCAACAAATATCTGTATGAACATAATGAACAAAAATTTACATTTAAAACAAGTAACTTTTCCAGTCTTCGCGCTATAAATTTTGGTCCACAGGCCCGACAACTTATTATTGAAAAATTTTGTATAGACAACATTGGCTTGTTGTTGTTGTTGCCATTTCTACAGGCCCTCAAGCATTTTCACAAGCCATGGCTTGTGGCCTGTGGCCAATTTCGAAGACTGCTTTTCCAGTAGACAGAAACTGGAGGGTTTAATTTGGTAAAATAAAATCTATGCAGAGTTATCTACCTGTTCATGAACAACAATTACATATTTCCTCCCTGACTAATTAAATCATTCAAATTATAAAGATTTTATATGAAACAAGAATATGTCCAACAAACATCTCCCAACATTTGGACAGACAGACAAACCTGAACACTGTATGGCCCCTACTTTTGTAGATGGAGCATATAAATGTGTGTAGTCGAATGTATATCCTATTAAGCTCTAAAGATTAATTTTCTCTACAGATATGAAATCAATATCAAATTCTAAACAATGCTCAATATTTTCAGCAATATTACTGGTTGACAAAAGCATATGTACCTTCTTGTTATAACACCTTATAAAGTAAAAGTAAAGAATCTTCATTCAAAAAGTACAATCTAAGTCAGTTTGATATATGAAGGTATCTTTAACACAGACTTAAATCTGCCAGACTAAGAAAATATTAAGAGCACAAAAAATCTCAAATATGAATATTCATCATTGAAAGTGAGTTAACCTTTATGAAATCCTATACTTTTATTCCTAATTAATTATCCAATGCAGTTTTAAGATCAAAATCAATTGATCTCCTATAGGACACACCTTGTTAATCTATTATCATGATATTAATGCATCGTTCTCAGCACTTTAGCTCATCGTTATGTCTTGACAGACCTATATCTATCATTGTATTAAATGTTGATAATTTTATTGATAAATATAAAAGGAAAATAATCAAATCAATATTTTGAACAAAAAGGAAAGAAAAACATATTTTATATTGGAGAAATAAAAGTTGGTACAGCCATTTGTTTAAGCCCAAATCTATCATGCTTTAAAGAATTGCAAGAAGAAAGAATTTTAACTTTAGCTTCATAGCACATTTACATGTAACACACCAAGGACTCGCAAGGAGGGGGGGGGCACGTGATGTAACTGTATTCAATGTTGTTGCACTTATTCTTTGTCCTTATCTTATAGTCACATTGTAGATGAAAATTGGTCAAATTGTATCTAAATAATATCATCATGTCTAAATATTTATCAATATTGTTCAAAGACTATTGGACCAAGACAAAGTTTTAAAATAACTGTGTAAAAATGGACATAGTTTAAAAATAACCTTGTCAAGATTTTTAACAACAGCTGTAGCCATAAACAAATAATATATTATCATTTCGTAAGATTATTTCTATTACATAGATGCAACAAAAACAAAAATTAAATTTGCTAATAAAATCTATGAAATGGCAAGTCCAACTAAAACTATCAGTAAACATTACAAGTAACAATATCATAATCTTATACATGTAGGAATTATTTTAATACAATTTTATTACACTGTTGAATACAAAATTGAAACAGCCTACATGTATATGTACAAGAAATCTTCATCAAATATTGTATCCTAAACGTTCTAACTATTACAAATATATAGAAATACATGTACATGTATGACCCTTGATATTTCAAAACATTCATGTGGGTTCATTATAGTTTTGATACATGTAAATTTGTACATGCATAATTGCATGCTTCAGATACTGTTCATATACATGTTATAAAAAGGATGAATGAAATATCAATATTAATGCAAACTTTCTAACAATTAATATGATAGTGATTATGGAAATAATTGTTTTCTCCTTCAATAACTGATTCTCTGGGGAAATTAACATGTGATAAAATCAATTTTTAATTACAAAATAAATGCATTTATTTATACAGTTGACAATATTTCAACTTAATGGTTTATACTTCAGTGCATATATACAGATACTTTACAATGAAAACTTTAAAATATTTGTTTAAATCAAATGAGAAATTAATGAATATGAAATTTAATATTAAATGTTGAGCAAGACTACATGACAAGATAGAAAATGAAAATATTGATAAGATTTGAACACAGGGGAAGTAAAAACACCAAAACAGACGAGTTCGATCCCAAGGCAGTTGGAAAATGGGTCTGTACATCACCAAGCAAGTTCTTGGATAGGATATATCATTGAATATCATAATTGTTTTCTGCAATAAGCATGTATATGTCCTCACAGAGGATAGATATTGGCTATGTTTTAAATTTACAAAGTTAAAAAAAAAAGTAACCATGAACTTATCTCTTTAATTTAACAAAAAGTTGAGACAGAAATCCACTTGCTTTACAAATCCTAATATTTCCAATCTCCATGGTTGTTAAATGTCTATAACATGACAACATGTTTGTGAGATTCTATTCAAGTCAAAGCATTTAAAAAATAATTAAATAGGCAAAATAATATTTGTTTATATGTAGCTACTTGACACTTTAAAGCAAATAAAATTGTAATATCACCAACTTAACAAACAGAGAGCAAATCGTGTCAATCTGAACTTTTAACAGCCACAAGTGGAATTATTATAATCATAAAGTCACATAAAATTTGTATATACATACCAGTTTATTAAAAGTACATTTAATCTTAAAATTTTAGCTACCAACATATACCAATTTAAACAAACTCATTGTATTACTTTGGATTGGGTGTTTTCATATGAAAAAAAAACCATATACTTTTTTGTGTAGTATATTCTAATTTAACAGAATATGAATTTTTAGTTTCAAAATTACAAAAATTATAAATCTAAATTGGTGCTTAATGACATTTAACACCACACAAAATTTCTAATTGAAAAAAATATTCCAGCTTTTGGAATTTATCCGCCCCGGACCCATTTTAAAAAGATCAAAATCATCCCTGATTTTGCATTTAGCAATTTAGTTACATTTTATTTTTATACAAACAATGCCAGTATGTTTATACATGTAGAACCAAATAACCATTATACATGTAATTATAGTCTTTTATATATATATATATAATATCTGAGATCAATAATATTAACACTTTTATCTTCACGATCAATAAAGAATACAATACATAAAAGAAATGTGGGAAAACTCTAGAGGAAATATTCAAATAATGCATTGTAAAAAATCATGATTTATGTACTTTCAAATGAAATGACATTATATGCCTGCAAAAGTTTTGCAGCCAAATAAAAAAATCAATAAATATCAATTAATCTTTCATACTAATCCTAATAAATTAAATATATACAAGTGTACAGATTGTGTTTAGATTACAATGTAACACCATGCACACAAAATATCATTCTAAATAAAAGTAACTTGCACCACATTAAATGAAAATGGCTACATGTTAAAGAAACAATCTATTGAACATTGTTAATAAATGAGAAACAATCAAGACAATAACTATGAATATGCAAATCGATCATCCCAGGCTGGACGATTTTCTACACTCCGCCAAGACTTGGCACTGCCAGGCCGGCTCATTCTGCTGCTACGACTTGCTGTTGACATTGTGGATTTAGCACTTCCTGGACGTATTGAGCTTGCATTGGATTTTGCACTTGAAGGCCTTGACCTCCTGTTTGGGGGTATTCCGAGTGTAGAATTCATACTACTTGTACTTTGAAGGTATGATGTATCCTGTCTCTCTGCCTCCATTATTTCATGAACTGCTGCAATTGGAACTCCATATAATGTAGTTTTTCCATAGTCTGTAAGCTGTTCTTTACGTGAAAGGCCTTTGGATGCTTTTGCTTTCTGTAATCTGTTCAATAATTTCTGTAAATAAAAAATAGTTAGAATTATTATATAAAATTAACAAATATAACATTCAGAAGTGTTATTTCTTCTTCTTCTTCTGTTTGGGAGGCGACTTACTTTAAAGTAATCGCGCCTTTATACTTACCATTATCATTTATAGCTGAAATTAAAATTCAATACCGTAGGCGAGTTTTGTTATATCTGTGACGTCGATTTCTTTGAATGTATAACTTTGGATAATGGAGGAAACCTTAACATATTTAAGAACTGAACGGCCTTAGATTGAGATGAAATAATAATAAAAAATAATAAAAAAAAAATAAAATAAAAAAAAAATAAATAAAAAAAAAGAATAAGATGAAAAAGAATGATAGAAAACAGAAAAAAATTAAAGATATCAAATAAAAATGAAATAATTTTGCTAATACTATTAAGAAATAATGTGAATAAAAAGGGGAAAAAAAGGGGAGTCGATGAAAAGTACGAGGTTCGCACCACTTGTGTATTGACCCTATATTTATGGATGCATTCGAAAGAAAAATATCTCAAATTAGATATTTATTCCCAATTTTATACTGATCCTTTCTTGACTTGAACAATTCCCACATAGATTTTTATCAATTACATCATGTCCATTTAGTTTGGGTAATGTAGTTTCTGGCACTTGGAACAGGAGAGACGTTTATAGTCTCCCCTATTCCCTTTGACAGACAAGTGTTATTTCTCCTCTCTTTCAGACAATGGAAGAATTTCTCACCTTACATTTGTGTGTGTTTTGTTGGTGTTTCACCCCCTTAATCGACGCACCTTCGCCATGAATGGCGGTCAGTTTTAATGGTGGAGGAAACTGGAGTACCCAGGGGAAACCAAGACCTTGGACAGGGAACTGACAAACCTAATCCCATACAGTTGGAGAAGTCCCTTTTTTGTTAAATATATACAAACGAGACTCGAACGCCAGCTGAGAGGTGATTGGCTAGTGATCAATAGTGTGGTATTTAAACCAGCGCCTTATACATGTACCACTCGGCCACCCAGGTATTTGAATTTCAGTTTTTTCATTTTCACAAATACATGTACATCATGTACATGCCAATACATAGAGTGGAAAAGAACCACTGTTGAACAATACTAGCATTTAATATATCTTTACTGGTTGCATTAAACATGCATACATATTTGTACATTTAAAGTAAGTACTGCATCCATTACATGCATTTTTGTGAATTAATTTCAAGGTATATCTATGGAGCTATATTTTTCGAAAACAGTTTAACTAATTCTACATGTAGATAAATTTTTAAGGAAAATAAAATTGTTATACCTGAATTAATAAAATACAATAAAACACAAATAATAATGAAACCATTAAAGTATTTCGAACCCACACATATTGATGTGTGCAAGGGTGATCCAGGGGGGGGGGAGTCCAGCCCCACAATTGGCAGAAAAATTTGGTGGAATATATAGGAAATCATTGAACCATGACCAAAGTTGGACCCTCCCCCCTTTAGCCAGTCAGTGAGTCCCCCTTTTTCAAATTTCGGGTATGCAAACTTGAAAACTTGATACATGTACTTATGTTAAATGAACCAGCATTAACAAACTTTATAACATATTATATAAAAAAAAAAAAACTTTCAATGGGTAGCTTTAATCAATGGTTCAATAAGTTCTTGATCCACTCAAACAGTTTAACTGAATTCAGATCATGCACCACTGTATATATTTTTTGTGGAAATCAGTTTTTCAAGGTTTCACCAAATAAGACACTTTCAATTGTAGGATTCTTAAATTAGTAGACCTGTTCGCACATGTTGTTTGCTAAATTCAAAATAAATTAGCACTGTGTCAGATTCTTATTTTTTGTAGTTAACTGAAAGCTAGCTGACACCCACAATACTTGGTGCCCCACAAATAATAATGAAACCACAGCCTAAGTACATGTACATAATTTCCAGCCCACACATGTTAAATTGATCATATCAATGTTACATGCACCTGCATTTGTCAACTTTATAATAATTAAAAACAAACATATTAAAATGGGAAGTTTAAATTAGTTATTCAATAAATTCATGATCAATTCAAACAGTTTAACTGAATCCAGATCACGCACCATGTATTTCCAACCTACACGTTAGTTTGATAAAGTGCTTAGCCGAACAAATAATTAAGGTCTTTCCCTTCCACAGAAGGAAAGACCTTACTGTATTTCTTATGATTATTATTATTATTATTTTTTTTTTTCCGCCACAAAAAAAAAAGAAGAAATACTTAACGTAACATTACGAAACTTCATACCATTAACCGACACTATAAGGGCATGACTTGAGTAACCCTGCGAAACCGATCTATTTTTAGTAACGGAGTTATCTGCCCGTAACCCAAAAACCTTGTTTGCAGATTAACTCAATAACCGTAACCGTTATCAAAAATCTGAAGCAGGGAAAATGTTGCTAGACTAATGGTCATGATTTGTCACGCGAAAAATTTTTTTTCGATCAACTTCCTGGTTACGCGTTTTTGACTCGAAAAGTGTCGCGACTCGTCAAAATTTTTTTTCTTCAAAACGGTTAGTCCTAGAGACTTGGGACCTTCACCAATCATCCTAGGTGACATATGTTACATCTAAAAATGTCAAGGTCAAAGGTCAAATCTCAAGGTCAGAGGTCATGGCACACCTTGTTTGCAGTATAGCTGAAAAACCATACAAAATTGAAGCAGACATGTAATGGGAAAAATACTCGTCTCATTTAGACCTTTATTTGATATAAAGTGTTGAACACTGTGCGACAAACCGTTTTCAAGTTATGGCCCTTAATGCGTTTCGGCTAAACCGTTTTTGGCTTATAACTTGAAAACGGTTTGAGATAACATAGTAAACATATGGGTTATTTGAGACCGTAAACTTATGCCCTCCAATATAAAACCAAAGTCGCATGGCTACGGACAGCCATTTTCAAAATGGCCGCCATCAGAAATTGTTTTTTGAGTGTAACACAAAAACTGTAAAAAATTTAAGCGGACAATACATGGAAAAAATGTTCGCCACATCGAAAGCTACAAAAAATGTTTCAGGTGCGAAAGCGTAAAACTTGTCGTTTTTGAGTTACGGCCCTTGATTCGTAATTTGAAAATGGTTTTTCAATTATACCTTTTAAACGGTTACAGATGGTGAATGAAATGTAGGGTTCATTTGATAGAGAATTTAAAGACCTACAATTTGAGTCCAAACAGTGTATGATTCGGTTGACTGGTTCCAAAATGGCGGCCAAAACAAGTTTCGCGAAACATGTTTTTTGCCCATAACTTGAAAACCATAACAGATAGTATAGTAAACATGTATACTTAAATGAATCAGAATGCCAAGACCTACAATTTGAGTCCAAGGTCAAAGGTCATGGGTCAAGATCATTCCCTAGCAACAAGGTAACATTTATGAAAAGTCCATAGCAACCATATATATTCTTAACCAAGACTACTTTATGAGTTTAGAGTTAAAATTTTTCAACCGGAAGTAACCCTTAGTCCATAGCAACCGTCATAAAAGTCCTTAGCAACCATACCTTTCCTGACTTCAGGCTCACTGCTCTTTAGTCTGGAACATTTTTCGCAACTAATAGTTAAATACTATTGTCAAAAACAGACTCAAATAGCCTAACCAAACATAACCGTTATCATAAAACTAACAAAAACATGGGAAAGACCTCACATTTGTTCAGAGAACAAATGACTTTTTAATTTTATATGAGCTTCTGAATTTAAATGGAAGTGTAATCATTCAATAATATTGTCACCTCTTTCTTTACATATTTACCCATTTTTCTAATCAATTTATCTAATACAAACACAGACATTTCGGAAGATCTTGTAAAAGAAAATATTTTATTTACAAAGGATCATGGATGAATATATATAAATCCCTATGCCTTTGGAAGATTTCATGTTTCCGTAAACCTGGCATTAGTCCATAAATGCTAAGAATAGATTGGATTGAATTATGTATAATTTATTTACATGGGTAGATTAACATCTAGATCTGTTGAAAGATTATATACAATGACAGTTCAACACAGACATACTCAAACAAAATATAGTTTTTTCTTCAGTAAAGAAATCCATAGAGCTTTTTTCTCACACCGGGTATCCGGATCCAACGTCCGCGGAGGGATCCAACATCCGCGGAGGATAAACACCAGTGTAGCATGTAGAGTAGGTAAGCGATTTTCTTTATTACTTTCATTCTGCTTTAAATTGTTTAGCACTACGATAACAGCTAACAGTGGGATAAATGAACTTTAGTTTACAGCAATCCGCTTTTCATTTGATGCAATATAAACAAAGTTATCACGCCAAACATGTCAACATTTTGTAAAATTTTGCAAAATTTCAACTTTGTGACATTTTTTAGTTGGCTTCGCAAACACAGAAACTGCTTTTTCTGGTATCACATATTTCAGCGTCCATTTATCTCTTTTCTGTAAAAGTTTGACACCATGAAAAGCTAAAGTTGGTTGTAAATAAGCAAAAGTCTCCGAGGAGTTGACATTTTCTTGGATCCAATTCACACGGAGCAATAATCCAATAAACACGGAGTTCCAAAACCTAAATGATCCAAAGTACGCGGAGAAATTATTAAAAAATTCATGAATTCTTTTAAGTAATATCGTATCAATTCTTTTTTTTTTACTTTTTTGTAGGCTGTGTCTAAGATTACTATGTTACAAAATGGATTATCGATATCGATGCTACTATTGTAATGTTGATTTTACGGATCTACAACCACTCATAGACCACTGTTTCGAACAGCATTCTGACCAAACGTTAAAGTACAGGGTCCGTATTCTTTATGAACAGACAGGAACTTTTAAACTCCAAACCAAAACTCATGATGGGATTGTGCCCTCTGATCTTTTAACAGATGGAAAATACCTTTTTGTCAGAGATGAAAAAACTTACATTATAAACACAAACAATAAGGTGAAAAAACTAAATACTCCACTGAAAGAAAATGAAACACGGCGGCAACTTTTCAACAAGCAATCCTCAAACATTACAAATGAAAATAATGATGTGTCATCGCTACCATCGGCACAGTAGTCTATCAGCCAAATCGGAAAAAGCCTCTAGTTTTCGAGATGAATGTCTACCCCTGGGAACAGCAGTTTTTTGGTGGTTTGGTATAGTTTAACATCTTAACTTTCAAATTTACCTTGTTATACCGTACAGAAAGTGTCCAAACAGGGTATAACATGCGCCATTTTGAATGCACCCATTTTGTCAGACACAACTTATTTTGAAAGCATTGAATTCATATTCCTGTCAAATTTTTACAATGCGATGAAATATAATTTTGTAAGGTGTTATGTAATCAGTATAATATAAATAAAAATATGACGTATAATATTTATCGATAAGTATCGATGAAGTACCGATATCGGGGCTCTTTAAAACACTCTGTATACGTGGCTTTTTTTCGATTAATTTTTGTCATTTTTTCGTCGCTGTAGTCATATTTGCAATGTATGTTTGCTTTCAATGACCATTAATCGTTCACTGATATGTATTCTTATCATAACAGTCGATGGTTATTTGGAAAGTTACACCAATGGGCAGATAATTGAGCCTTAATACTTCCTATGCATATATTTTTTTTTAGGAATCATTTTTTGACAAACCAGATCGAACTACCAGGAAGCATAAAAGAAAAGCAGGCAAAATCTCGGCACCTTGAGAACCTGCACATGGAGAGATGGGTGTAAGACAATTCCACAGAAGGGATGATTCCAAGATCCTAGCCCATTTGAGAAAGGGGACGTTAGATGTTCCTGATATAGACGTTGACTAGATGCCAATACAACAACCAACTACAACAACAAATTAATACTTTCTGTATTTATTTGTAAAATAACATAAATCTTTAAAAAAAATGAACACAATTGTAGTAGCACCACAGTGTAATTTTATCTGATTTTATGATCATTGGCTTAAGAAAATTATTATTTGTTTTTTAACATTGACTAAAGCTAAGTCTTATAATTATGCAATACATATCTTAGAAGTATTTAGAAAACGAAATGAGATTATAATGTGTTTAGGGTACCTTCATTGTGCATAGAAATAGATTGACACATTGAATAACAATAACTTCAATGTTATATGTTGATCAAACAGTGGAGGGTGTAAATGTAAAAAGTAAAAAAAATACAAATAAAAACAAAAATGTAAAACAACATCGTAAAGGAATTAATACTTCTTGTATATATCACAGAATAAAATAAAAATCAAATAATAAACATACATCACATTCATAAACTGTAAAAATATAGACAAAACGTGTACAAAACATATTATACATCATATACCTTATAAGTGCTGTTCTCTGTAAGAATCAGGCAAAATTAAAAAAAAAATGAATCATGATTTTAAAAACACACGGTTTTGACAATACGTTGTCATTCAAAATAGCCTTCTTACTAAGAAACAATCATTAGTTGTTGTCTTGAGTGTCAGAGGATGGAGAAAAATTTCTGTTAGAATGATAGGAATTTAGTTTGACTTGACAGAGTTATCTCCCTTAGATTCAAATTTTATATGCATTTCAACCAAAATATATCTCAAATTACTGACATTTTAAAATAAGTGTCAATGCATTTTTTGTTACTTTTTAAGCATTTTGGACAGTATTTTGAAGACAAACTCATGTGTTTTTTTAATCATGATTCACCCATTGTCTGATTCTTACAGAGAATGGCACATAATTCAGAAACATCATAATAGTTATATACTTGAAAACACCAGATGCTCTTGTTTACCCTGAGAGAATTTATCAAGGAATGAACATGTAAACATAGTTTGTAACAATAAAAAATATCAATACTCTCTGTATTAGTTACAAAAAAAATAACAACAGAAACGTTTCATTAACGGTTTATGTAAGCAAAAGATATTTTATCATAATTGATAATTAAATATCTTTAATGACCTGTGTTTTTTTATGCCTATTAAGTCCCGACCTATATCTATAGGTAGCACCACATCCACAAATGAATGCTTTGCCTGAATGACAGGCATCCTTGTGTTCTTGTAATTCGGCAGCACGCCTGTATGTATTTGAACATAATTCACACTTGTATATAGCTTTACTTGCACATAAATTCTCGTGAGCACATTTCTTTGATCGAAAATGAAAAGCCATTAAACAAATCTTGCATTTATATGGTTTTAAACCTGTGTGGGTGTTCAAATGATCCTGGTACCAGGGTTGGGATTTAAACGTCTTCCTGCACCCTTCAAAAGGACATGTATTTGTTTGTCTGTCATTGTGTAGCCTCAGGTGAACGTTTAAATCACTCCCTCTGCCAATCTGTTTGCCACATACGTGGCAGAGGACAGCTATACTGTGTTTAAGTGTGTCGTGATCATCCTTTTCTTTTTTACTTTTAAAGTAGTGATTACATGGTGAGCATCTAAATAACTCAGCATTAGAATGCGAATTCAAATGGCGCTGCAAATTATATCTTTTTGCAAAGGTCTTGGAACAATCGCGCATTTAAAGCCTGGAGGGGATTTACTTGTGACCTCTTCCACCAACGATACATCCAAGAATGAACCATCACAAGGTTCAGCGAGTTCCTCCTGTACCTCTTCGTCTGAACTCATTGCCTACAAAAATCAAGACTTTTTATATTTTTATTATTTTATGTACTTGAACACATTTAAGGCGCAACAGGATTTATAATAGAAAAGATATGCTGTATTTACCTTCCCTTTATTAATATAGTATTCGTTTGGTTTGCGTAAGGTAGCATCCTGATTTTCAGGTTCTACCAGCTAAAGCAATACAATGCGATTACAAATAATTCAATTAAATCAGGAATGATGTGACCTTTAAGTAATCTCATGCGATGAAACATTTTAAATACATACTACACATTGTACATTTGTAACTTGAATGTGTTTTATTTTTCTCCTTTTTCTTGTTTCCCGATGTAATTATCAGCACGTCATTCTGAATAAAACATAAATTTGCTATTTGTACAAAAACAAAAATAAAACTGAATAAACAGAAGAATTTTAAAGCGACATTCCGTGTTTTCAAAAAACTGCAACTTATATTTTAATAATAACTGTGACAAGAAAACGAAACAAACAAACGTTTAATTTTTTGTTACTTGCTCCGCGGAATTTGTATCATTGCTCCGAATTATTTGGACCATTTTAAATTTCTGCTCCGTGTGAATTGGATCCAAGAAAATTTCAACTCCTCGGAGACTTTTGCTAATTTACAACCAACTATTGCTTTTCATGGTGTCAAACTTTCACAGAAAAGAGATAAATGGACGCTGAAATATGTGATACCAGAAAAAGCAGTTTCTGTGTTTGCGAAGCCAACTAAAAAATGTCACAAAGTTGAAATTTTGCAAAATTTTACAAAATGTTGACATGTTTGGCGTGATAACTTTGTTTATATTGCATCAAATGAAAAGCGGATTGCTGTAAACTAAAGTTCATTTATCCCACTGTTAGCTGTTATCGTAGTGCTAAACAATTTAAAACAGAATGAAAATAATAAAGAAAATCGCTTACCTACTCTACATGCTACACTGGTGTTTATCCTCCGCGGATGTTGGATCCCTCCGCGGACGTTGGATCCGGATACCCGGTGTGTTTCTGCACATTTCAGCACTGACATTTATCAGCTTTTTTAACAGATATATGATCATTTTGAATTATCAATCAATCTGAAGAGGAAATTGGCTTCACATGGATACCCCCTTATGAGCTAGTGCTTTTAAAGTTCAGCCTTAATAAAAATCCTAACATATCAAAAATTTATTGAAAAGCCATTGAATTTTAATGCATTTGACAATTCCATATCAGTGGGTTACATCGACTCTTGAAGCCATTCATTGAATCAATGTACAGGTACATTATTTATGAAGGGTTTAAAAGTGTATTAGCACGAAACCACTAGATACATTTAGCTAGGGAACTTCTATTACTGAGCCTGGATTGCAAACCATTAGGAGACATTAAAAACAAATAAAAAAACATTTTATTGAATAAATTTTAAAGATCCATCTCAAGTTACAACCTATTTGTGTTTGAAACTATTTAATGAGAATTTAATCCAAATATACATATATGTACTAGATGAATTCTAGTACATTTACATGTATACTATTTTAGCATGACTATCTCTTTTTAATGGAAGCTTTATCATGTTTATAAAATGTATTTTTAATCAAGGGGCAAAATTATGCAAAACACAGAGCAGTGATCACTGGTCACACAGCTAAATGTTGCAGTACAGTTTTTCTTTGTAGATTTAAGTGCCGCTGATAATAAGAGATAATACATGTACATGTAAAAAGATTGCTCTAATGAAAACAGTGGGTCATTTCTGACAGATTCACAAAATGAATATATCGAAATGCATACATTATTTAGATGGACGCATGCACAATGGACATGATGGATATTAAACAGTTATTTTCTTTTTAAGAAAAAAAACAACATTTATCTTCATTTGATGTTCATTACATATTCCTAATGTTTGATCTGCAAGAATTAGATGAGCAATAAGCATGATAAGTGTACACCCATGGGCAAGTGGGTCCCTGCTACATGTACATTGTAATTTGTAAGTCCCCTGATATACATGTATTGTATGTTTGTACATAATAAATTTTATTCTACATTGCTTTTACCATGTTTTCCTGCTCAATCTGAGTTTGTTGTCTTCGTCTGTTCACTGCTGATGAGGTTAATCTATCCACTCTAGCTATTCCAGGATAAGATCCCTTTGGCTTTTGTTTAGGGCCAATATGGTGCATTATTTGTTGCAAAAGTCTTCTATTCTCCTTTTCAATGTTAGATATACGGTCCTGATCAAATGAATAATGATTCTTTTGTCCCTTAGCTTTTTGAGGTTCAAACATGACCCTTCTTGTGTTTGCTTTCAGTCTTTCTTGTTTGTCAATTTCTGACACAGCCTCCATTAGTAATTTCAAGTCTATCTTATCATTTTGAAGTTGAATTTCACTGTCGCCTGCTGAAGTATGAGATGAACGATATTGCACCTCTTCTTGGCCGTTATTTCTAGAGTTTGTGGGCGTTGAACGTGGTGAATTTAATGGGGACACATCAGTTATTTCACTATCAGAATCATGAGACCTTGACTGCCTTGGTGTTGTATCTTTTGGCCTGCTTCTGAATTTAGCCGATTTGGGACGAAATTCTGACTCGTGGCTGTTATTTTTACTAGATCCATTCACATTCCATGCTTGTCTCTGTGGAGGTTTCTCTGGACTACCTTTCTGTCTGGTCTTTCTAGGACTTTCATCTTCAGATTCAAATTCAGATGAACCATATGAATAAGCACTTGAGCTTCCAGAATTTGAACGATTCTTTTTTACCTTCTTGGTGACAACAACTTGTTCATTTTTTCTAAGTGGTCCTCTAGCAGTTTCCTCTTCACTGTCACTTGAACCTGTTAAACTATCTGAGTCACTTGTGTACGAATCAGAATCTGAGGAGGAAATGTGTCCATTTTTCGTTCCACTTTTTGAAGGTTTACGTTTTTCAACAATTACATGAGGGACATGGTGGACTTGTACATCATCCCTTGGAGTGTCAAAGAAATCGAAATCAACCTTATTATCCCTGTTCGACATCTTTGTCTGTGAAATTTGTACCGTTCTTTATCTTCACTTCATGTCAGCCATGCACTGTTGTTTGATAGCAACTACAAACGTCTCGCAAAAGTCTCGTTGTATCACGCACCTGTCGACCTTGACCTGGAACAAAATGAATTTACAAAATGAGTTTTACAGGCGGCAAAATATGATTTTTAATGTTTTACACCAGAGTTTAGCACTTAACGAGTAAAATCTATTTAGAAAATTGAAGGTAAAACGAGATGAACCCTGCTATTTTAAACAAAATTATAAAAATTAAAATAAAAAAAAAACAACAGTGTTAGCAATGTTCTGACTCTGAGACATGTCTCTGGTTTATGTGACAAAAAT
Organism: Arcuatula senhousia; assembly: GCA_963971305.1. NCBI lineage: Eukaryota > Metazoa > Mollusca > Bivalvia > Mytilida > Mytilidae > Arcuatula > Arcuatula senhousia. The sequence goes on from OZ020312.1 coordinate 39,263,574, forward strand.
ATCAACATTCATGACATTTGAGTATCAAACGGCACACCCCACCCCTTTTGATACATAAAATACAATTTCACATTAAATTTTCATATAGATACCGTATAGCCGAATAGCGTTTTTTTACTTTTACTTACTCTAGACGGTCTAGTGCCTGGGTGTAAAATTTTGCGGTTTGGAGTTCAAAAGGTATGGCCAAAATCCAAATCATTTCTCTTGTATACCATACCTGAGACAATAATTAAAGAGATATGTCTCAACGATAAACCCAAAATAACAGTGTCTTCGCGCTATATTTGTAAATTCAGATTTTGACTTTTGAAATAGGCACTTGCATTACAAGCCAGTAAACTTTTTCATAATGAATCGTACATATGAAATTTATACATTGTTGGAAAGAGTATATTTTGCTGCTTTGTTTAGGCTATTTTTCTTTTGATTTTTATCACACATTTTTCCAAAGGAACAGTTTAAAGTCAATTGTACATTTTTTTTCCAAATTCAAACTTAGAAATAGACCTCTTGGAAATCTAATATATTTCATATCAAATCTTACCTTACAGTATCTTATTTAGTACTGTTAATTAGCAAAATGATTTGAGAATATTCAGGTGAAATTTAAAGGTTATTTGATAAATTCAAGTCAACTAATTAACAGTTTGAAATTGGTCAATTTCCTGTTTAAACAGGACGCCTGCTGGCCGATAACTCTCGATAAGGAAATTTGTTTATTGTGACAAATATCAGTCTGTTCGCTAGTGTCTGATTTTTTATTTTTCACCATCCTCCAGATTTGATTAAATTACAAACAAAATAATAAATAAAACGCTACGAAAATAATATCACACAATGTACAAGAAATTCCGCTTTCTAAAGATATTTTTTACATTTGAATATACTGTAAAAACACCAAAGTTTAATCAAGAGGATCCTAGATCTTCACAAGAACAACACTGTTATTTTCAGCCCTTTCATATGTCTAATAGGATGATTCAATTCTCTTCGATATGATTTTCTCAGACCATACATACATGTATATATATGTATAATTTCAGAACCACCAATAATGAAGAAGTATCTAGATGACAGCACTAAACAACCACAAACAGCAACTGCAAGTCCTTTGCATAAAACCCAGAGGATTAGTTTTAAGCTTTTTCAGCAAAAAGAGACAGTACACCTGAAATCTTTATATCCATTCCTGACTAAGACGCAGATCAACTGTAAGGTGCGAGAACAATGGAAACAATTGTCTCCAGCTGAAAAACAGAACTATAGTAAAACAGTACTGACAAAAACACCAACTAAATCACCAACAAATTCTAGAAAGACTAAAAAGAGCAGCAGTTCAAGAGCCAAATGTAGCATTTGGAAAGATAAAAGTATCTCCTCTCCTCAAACTCCAGGTTATAAAAGTGATTTCCCATCACCAAGTCCTAAACTGAGAAAGAATGAAAAATATCAAAGCTGGTTGAAAAATCCATCAAATGTTGAGGAAGTTCAACGAGATTATTCAAAGACCAAATATTCGACAGAAAGTGAGGTTGTTCCTAATGTTATTGATGAGACTCCAAGTAAACAAGCTGGAATCCTTAAACAGAAAGAACTAACAGGGTATAAACTCTATACTTTTCGCTGTAGCCTGTAATCTAGTATAATTTTTGTATGAATAAAAAAGCAAAGAATACACAAACTTTAAAATTTTAAATTAATACAAGTGAATTTCTAGATCTACATGTAACTCTATTTCTTATATTTTTTAATTTATAGATACAAGTTCAGTGTATTACACCTTGACAGATAATAGAATGAACTGCTTCCTTATGTTATAAGATTTCCTATTTAAGTAAAAGGTCCTTTGCCCTTTGTTATTTATACACCTGCAAAATATAACTTTGTCAACAATACCATGTTTTTGTCAAGATCATAATGATGGTAAACTTTATATATTTCAGTTATGACGATGCATTACCAAAGACCAAGAACAGAGTCAGCTTTCCATTAGAAGAAGATACAAGACAATCAGGGGAAATAACTGGAGATAAAATAAAAGACACAGAACAAGAAAGTCAAGAGGATTCACCATCTTATTCTTCTGATGAGGATGGAACATTGATTAGAAGGAACACAAGCAAAATATGTAACTTTGATGACATCAATGAATACCAAATGTACATTGAAGGTGAAGAAAATGAGACAATGGCAATGCTACAGAATGAGATTATAGAAAATATTGAACCCAATGAAAAACCATTAGAAATGAAAAGTTTTTCTGGATCTCAAGACCAAAAACAGGTTTCCAGTCAAAATGAAAGCTATGAAGGCAAAGACCCATTAAACACAAGAGGGAAAAAGAAACAATCTAAAGCTAAGTCAAAGAAGATAACACCTGAGATTCTGCAAACAAAAATAACAAGGTCAACTCCAAGATTAAAATCAGATGACAAAAAGTTTAAAACACCAATGGTTGTAAACAAAAATCCTGAAGGTAAAACTGATAAGTATACAACCCCAATGATGGATGATGCAACTATGGAACAGCTGATCGAGCAAGCAAAGGAGGCTCCTAAGAAAAGGCCAACAAGGGGCAAAAAGTTGGAAGAGATAGAGGAAGCAGCCATTTCAGAAGACAAAGCAAAGAAAAAGCAAAAACAGAAAGTAAGGACATCTCTTATAAGTATGAAAACAGAAGCGACAGAGGAGGAAGATTTTGTCATTGATGCCTCTGGAGATGCTAAAATCTATGTTGCAGAACCATTATATCCTACACAACAACATGTCAATGATACTGAAGTAAATACATGTACTGATGACAATGAACTATTGGTCAAAGAAAGTGACACTGATGATGGAATTGACATTTTTCCTTCATCTATTCCTTTTTTTCGAGTCCCAGATCCACCTGAAATTGATGATGAGGTCCTTGATGAGAGTGATTTTACAGATGATGAATTTGAAGCGTGTAAATCAACCAGCAATAGCACTTTGATGAAGACACTACAACAGATGAAAGCAGCTACTTTGATGGGAACCAACTCTCCTGCTGAAAGAAGTCCTGAAATTTCTCCAAAGATACTGTCACCAGCTTTGTCTGGTATAAGTCAGGTACCAATCAATACAAAATTACTGCAAAGTTCCAGTTAAGTAGTTAAGTACAAGGTAGTTTGGAAATGGCAAAAGTTCAAGCAAAATGTCATTGGGCTTATATTCACTTCAGTGGGTATAATATTTGAAAAATAAACAAAAGTAGGTATACATATAAATAAATATACAGAAACAGGGATACATATTATCTAAATACAATAAATATACACTTGCCGACTTGGACATATTATGTCTTTAAAATCATGTTCTTTCCTCTTGTGTTTGTAACCTCCTTTTGCTCCATGTGTTTTTATATTAAAATAAAAAATATAATAAATCAAGGAATGACAATGATTACCAAGAACCAAACAGTGGATTTGACAAGAAAAGCAAAAATAATTCTAACAAAAGAGTTGAAATTGGAAATAATTAAAACTTGGTGAAAAAACTTTGCTGAAAAGCAGTTTCAATATATTTCCAAATGTGTAAAAACATGAAGGATCTAAAAGTTGCAATTTTAATATATTGTGAGAAAATGGAATTCTTAAAGTTTTATTCCATTCATATGCATTTGGGGTGATATTTAGAATTTTTCTGCAAACTTTTTCTGGCTTTATAGGTCACCTGACCAACGGCCATGTCGGCTCATGCCATCACTGCATCTTTTCGTTGTCGTTTCAAAAATCTTCTCCTCTGAAACCACTGAACCAATTTAACTTAAACTTTGCAGGAATGATATATGATATTTTGGCAACAAAAGATCCTCATTTTAAAATAACTCAATAAAAAACATTGCCGCTGTTAGTTAAAAAAGAACACAGGGTAAAATCACTTAAAATGGCTTTCAACTCAGCAACTATTACAGATATATTATGAGGGTTATGGCCCTTTAAACCTTTAAAGGAAACAAATACTACTCAGTCACTAGTAAAGATGCTAGTCCTTTATCTTTTATTGCAGGTTTTCTGAAAAAATTATGGTACTTGCTTCTACCTCCAAGTGTATATAAATAGAACAAAATACCAATTTCAAAAAAAAATAATAATTGTGATAGGCAAATTTTCAAACTAAAAATATTTCAAACACAGAAAGTATTCATTCATTTTTCATTGCAGCTTTCTAGTGCATCTTCGGAATCCCATGTATCTTCACCAACCAAAGATACCTCCAACAACCTAAATGATGTTAGTACTCACAAGAAGAGAGGGAACAACAGGAAAAGAAAAGCTACAACCAGTCAAAATTCCGAGGCAGAGTCTGATCAAATTAACAATAATAAAAAGGGTACTGCAAAATCACTCAGAACTTCAAGTCAAGAAAGTTTTTCAAAAAATTCTACAATTGATAAAAAGAAAGAGAGAAACAATGGTAAAACCAAACTCAATGTTGTAGAGAAAGTGGAACAAATTATGACAGATCAGAAAAATGGAGATGTTGAAGTAAAGGACCCAGAGTATGAGAAAGATTTACTGTCTGAATGTACAGAAAGCAATCAGGTTATGTTAGACCAAAATGGAAATGTCAATGATTTAAAGAGCCATGCACTTAGGAAGAAAATTACAAGGATTGCCAGCAAAAGAAAATCTCCACAGCCCATTGTAAATGAGTTTTTAATTTTGGATTATCCCCCTTTATCTTTTTGATTCTTAAACAGTTTTTATCAAGTTGCAAATTCATAATGCATTTAATTCGATATCATAAGAATTTCCATGCATGCACAAACATACATGCATCTTTAAATACATGTACTAAAATCTACATTCAGAATATAACTATTTTGCTTCATGTATATTATGTTGCACCATTTTCTGCCACCTATTTCATTATATTCAAGTTGTTAGTTAAAAAAAATAAATCAATCAAGGTTTGGTGCTGAATTTCAAATCAGTTAAAATCAACATTATTTTTAATTTCTTTACATGCTAAACTAAATATGAATTACATCCAGTACTTGATGCTACATGATAAAATCATTTTTATAATTTGGATGAATAATACAGTAATGGATTCCATATTTTTTAGAATATGGTGACAGAACAGCCTTTGTGTGATCTTTTCTATGACATGACACCTCCAGAGGAAAAACAGAGAAAACAATCAAATAGAAGGTAATATAATGAACCATAAAATGGTCATGTGTAAAATATGTCATATGAAGTGTGAAAAATATTATACTTTGAAATTGTAAATTAAGAGAAACAAATAATTAGCATGAAAACTGTTAAAAATTATAAATGCCATAATTAACACATTTTAAGTATATAAACAAAAGAGTATGGTTTGCATTGGGTAAAACTGAATAATTCTGCTTCAGTCTGTAATACATGTATTCAATATATGCCCCAGCACCACAAAACAATTAAAATTCTTTAGTCTGAGAATTTTCTAAGAGGTATTTTTTTCAAGTTTTGTGGTGCCAGGTTTTATCTTCATGTTAAGTTTTGACTTCTCAGATGAATAAATATCTTTCGGAAGGAAAAAAAAATTACAAAAGTTGTCACTGAACAAATTTCTACCAAGTACATGAAAGAACAGTGATACTTCAACAAATGAACCAAATCGATGGAAATACTGTGGATTCATTTATTTTCGTGGGTATCAATTTTCGTGGTTTGATGATAAAGGACCATTTTGTGGAATCTTAAATTCATGGTTTTAAAGTCTGCAGCATACAGATCAATGTTAAATTTCTTTTTCGTGGAGTATCAAATTTCGTGGGTCACTGCCACCCACAAAAATTGATACCCCACGAATAATAATGAAACCACAGTACCTCATCTCACCCTTTGAGCCTGGTAAGCTAACAAGACATATCCTAATTAAGTTTATTGTTTTTTCATTTTTTTCTTAGGCTCTTGGCAAGTGCTGTACATCATGGTAGAAGTGACATCAAATCATTCTTTAATGCTGATTCAGATGCAATTTTCTGAAATTAGATCAAAGGGACAACTTCAAAGACAATTGATTATAACTGTTACAAACATGAACTTTATCATGTGACAATTTTTGGAAATGTTTGAGTTTTTGTTTTCATTATGTGTTCATAACTGAAAAAATCTAGAAATTAATGTTTTGTTCATGAATTGCAAATGAATTGACCAATAAATATATATGAAGTTAAATCTGTCAAAATGACCATAGTACAAACAAGAATATGTCCAAAAGACATAATGCCCCATCTCGCAACATTTATTTTTTTCTGCAATCACCAAAGCATCAACATGGTTGCTAGTAAGTCACTTATCAGTATGAAGGAATGGACTTTTACTTAACCATTCTTCTATAAGTGGTCATTCATGCGAAAAATTTAGGTCAATGCTAGCATCAGAAGCATGCATTGTGCTAAGCATCACTAGGTGCACCTACCATAACGATATAGTAGATGTGGCACATGTCATTAAGCGGGAATTGACTGTAACCACTCTTTTTTAAGAGGCCATCCATGTGGAAAATATAGGTCACATCCAACATCCGAAGCATGCATTATGCTAAGCATCACTAGGTGCACCTACCATACCAATATGGTTGCTATGGCACTTGTCAGCAAGAAGGAATGAACTTTAACCATTCTTCTATAAGTGGTCATTCATGCGGAAAATATAGGTCACAGCCAGCATCCGAATCATGCATTGTGCATAGCATCAGTAGGTGCACATACCATACCAATATAATTGATGTGGCACTTGTCAGTAAGTGGGAATTTGGAAATATGGGGATTTGGGATGGACGGACAGACCCGAACACTATATGCCCCTCTACTTAGATGGGGCATAAAAAGAATGCTCTTGTGCAAAAGCAACACTTTGGAATGACTTAATATTTTGAGATACAATGTGCCCAAGATAACAGTTTGAAATGCTTATAAAGAAAGCAAATGCAATGTAACTTGGTAGATCTGCAGTCATGTTTCTGAATGTCACTAAACAAGCATCTATAAACGAAATACTGTGGATTCATTTATTTTCGTGGGTACCAATTTTCGTGGTTTGACTTAAAGTGGTTAATTTGTGGATTCTGAAATTCGTGGTTCTTGAGTTTGCAGAATAGGTATCAATGTTAAATTTCCTTTTCGTGGGGTATCAAATTTCGTGGGTCTAGGGCTCCCACGAAAACCACGAAAATTGGTACCCCACGAAAATTAATGAAACCACAGTAGTTATTTATGCTTACATTTGATGGCAATGAAACAATCAAACAAAGGACTGTCTATAACGTAAGGTGACCATTGTCAAGTAAAAACAAAACTTGACACATCTTTGAAAAACCAGCCTTAAATTTATAAGTTACTGACACTGGGTAAAGACCAAGATTATTAACTTTAATTTTAATTTTAATTAATTCAGACAGTCATTGCTTGTGTTTAACATTCAAACCCAGGGAGCCCCAAGTAGGAAAAATGTTGCTTACTTGGGGCAGAGCAATAACAACCTGGGTAATGACGTAGTAATATAATGTGCAGCCTTGGTTGTTCCAAATGTACACTTTTATTTGTTAAAAAGATCATTGACCCATACAAAACAGAGGTCACCTGTGCTCTGTATATATTTCAACCCGGGAAAATTAATCTACCAAGGCTCCCTAGGGAAGGAATGTTGAACATGCCCATTATTTTCCTGGTTTTTTTTTTTACTGATCAATTCCTTATTAACTTAAATATATTAAAGACAAGCTTGCACTTAGTTGTTGGTAAGTTTAAAAAATAGGTTTGCATCTGAAAGCTTGCACTGTATGTACTACCAAATAAGTTTTAAATGATTTACCACAGCAAATCAATACAAGTTGTGAAGAAATCATGAAATTCTATCTTAGAATAGAGAAAAATAATCTCTGAGATGAGATATGAAATAAACGTAAAGAACAGAACAACCAAAAGTTTAAGATTGCAATGGAAAATTACATCACAAAGATTTTGTGAAAGCTTCATGAAAACCCATTAAGGGGCTAAGGAAGAAGAGTTGCAGATCAGAGATGGGTACCTCCTTGTCTTCTAATGGCTAAGTCCATGTTTCCTTCATGAAACCCCCAAAAATCAATCTCAGCAAATTATCGCAAAGTTTGTGTAAAAATTTCATGAAAATCCATTAAAAGGTGTAATGTGAGGATGACCACCCCTATTTCTATAAACCCCCCACTTTTTAAGAAGGGTCATAAAAATTTAAACATGGTTAATGAAGTTTTTTGTCATTTATACTGGTCAGAGAGTAGTTCTTGCCACTTTTTACTCAAAAGCAGATCTCATCATTTTGTCTATAGTTTTGCTATTTGTCCCCTAAAATTTCTATGGAACTGCTCATTTAAGAGGAAATTCGTTTCTCTCAAGATCAAGTTAAAGTTCCAATCTGATTGTCCAAATAATTTCACACAAAAAATTGAAAATCAAGTGAAAATCGAAATCTACTTTGTGACCAGCAGCTCACTACTCAAATTCTAAATAAAAAGCTTCGCCGAGCGCAGCATGATACGACCGCAACATGTTGAATCCTGTACGTTTTAGGCCTAATATGGATAGTCTAATGCTCTGGTCACATGCAGCCCATGGTGGACTGACAAAGGTTTTTGTCACATGCTTCTCTGATGGACTTTTAACCCAGGGGGCAAAAATATAAATTTTGAATGTTGTATTCTACTCTTTAAAAGAATAATGTTTGGGGAAAAAATTAAAAATCAAACCAGAATTTTTTTTAAATTATGATTACAGCCCCAAAAATTTTATTCTTAAATTTAGAATTGCTACCTGTCAAGAATAAAATTGCAAATTTTTTTTTTTGAAATCGGACCACAAATAAGAAAAGTTTCGATTCTGACCCCATTTGGCCCCTAATTACGTAATAGGGGGAAAAAGGGGGGGTCGCAAAAATTAATTCTTAATTTTGTATTCGCTATTCGACAAGAACAAACATGCAAACAAAATTTTCAAAATCGGACCAGAAATAAAAAAGTTACAATTTTGGCCCCTTTTTGCCCCTTATTACATAAAAGGTGAAAAACGGGTGGGGGTCACCAAAATAAATTCTCAAATTTGGATTTGCTACTTGACAAAAATAAACTTGCAAAATAAATGTTCAAGAACAAACCAGAAATAAAAAAGTTTTGATTACAGCCCCTTTTGGCCCCTAATTACAAAACAAGTGAACAAGAGGCTCCCAGGAGCCTGAATCGCTCACCTGGTCTTAATGTCAACCCTTTGAAGACCTTTGTGTAGCTAAATGAGCTGAATGTTTCAGCAATAAAAAGCTTTTCTCTATCTGCAATAGTTTTCATTCCAAAGCAAAAAAACACTATTTTTCACCTTTAAGGGCCATAACCTCTTAAAGGGGTCATCTAACAACTTCGACCATAAAAAGACTTTTGTAGAGCTAATTAAGCCAAACATTTAAGCAAGCAACATCTTTTCTCTATCTGCAAAAGTTTTCTTTGTTAAGGCCAAAAACACTTTTTTGCCTTTAAGGGGCCGTAACCACTATAAGGGGTTATCTGGCAACATTGACCCTATGGAAACTTTTGTAGAGCTAAATGAGCTGAACATTTAAGCAAGCAACAACTTTTCTCTATCTGCAATAGTTTTCATTCCATAGGCCAAAAACACTATTTTTTGCCTTTAAGGGGCTGTAACCCCTATAGGGGGTCATCTGACAACTTCGACCATAGGAGACTTTTGTAGAGCTAAATGAGCTGAACATTTAAGCAAGCAACAGCTTTTCTCTATCTGCAAAAGTTTTCATTCTATAGGCCAATAACTCTATTTGTTGCCTTTAAGGGGCCATAACCCGTATAAGGGGTCATCTGACAACTTTGACCCTATGGAGACTTTTGTAGAGCTAAATGAGCTGAACATTTAAGCAAGCAACAGCTTTTCTCTATCTGCAATAGTTTTCATTCTATAGGCCAAAAACACTATTTTTTTGCTTTTAAGGGGCCGTAACCCCTATAAGGGGTCATCTGACAACTTCGACCCTATGGAGGCTTGTGTAGAGCTAAACGAGCTGAACATTTAAGCAAGCAACAGCTTTTCTCTATCTGCAATAGTTTTCATTCTATAGGCCAAAAACTCTATTTTTTGCCCTTAAGGGGCCATAACCCCTATAAGGGGTCATCTGACAACTTTGACCTTATGGAGACTTTTGTAGAGCTAAATGAGCTAAACATTTAAGCAAGCAACAGCTTCTCTCTATCTGCAATAGTTTTCATTTCATAGGCCAAAAACATGAAAAAATGCTATTTTTCACCTTTAAGGGGCCGTAACTCCCATAAGGGGTATCTGACAACTTCGACTCAATGGAGACTTTTGTAGAGCTTTTGATGCTGAAGCAGCAGCGTGGCATCAGATTTCATCTATCTCTAATACTTTTTGATTTACAAGCCAAAAACAGTAGTCTGACCCCCCTGGTCTATTTTTAGCAACGGCGGCCATGTTTTTCGACGAATCAAAAATCCCCACATCAGTTCTGTGGGGGATACCCTAAAGAACCACCAGACCAAATTTGGTTTGAATCTGTGCAGCCGTTTCAGAGGAGAAGAAGTTTGAAGAAAAGTTAACGACGACGGACGACGACGGACGACGACGACGGACGCCAAGTGATGGCAATAGCTCACATGGCCTTTGGCCAGGTGAGCTAAAAAAGGGATGGTCGCAAAAATTAATTCTCAAATTGGGATTCGCTACCTGACAAGAATAAACTTGCAAAAAAAATTTTCAAAATCAGACCACAAATAAAAAAGTTTCGATTTTGGCCCCATTTGGCCCCTAATTACGTAATACGGGGGAAAAGGGGGGGGTCGCAAAAATTAATTCTTAATTTTGTATCCGCTATTTGACAAGAACAAACATGCAAAAAAAATTTCCAAAATCAGACCACAAATAAAAAAGTTTTTATTTTGGCCCCTTTTGGCCCCTAATTACACAGAGAAAAAGGGGGCGAAAAAATTCAGGTTCATTCTTTTATTGTAAGAAACATTCTTGACAAATTTCACATCAATAGGCCAACTAGGACCAAAGTTATGGTGCAAAGAAGTAAAATATTTGAATTTTTTGCCCCTTTTGGGCCCCTAATTTCGAAACAAAAAAAGGGGGGACCCCTAAAATCAATCCCATTCATCCTTGTATGGTAAAGAACATCACTGTCAAATTTCATAGCAATCGGAAAACTAGAACTAAAGTTATTGTGGAAACAAACAAAAAAGCAGTATTTTTGGCCCTTTTTTGGCCCCTAATTTCTAAACGAAAAATGGGGGGACCCCCAAAATCAATCCCATTCATCCTTTTATGGTAAGGAACATCATTGTCAAGTTTCATAGCAATTGGATAACTGGAACTAAAGTTATTGTGGAAACACTAAAAAGTTAACAGACACCGACGACGACGACGACAGCATCATACCATAATACGTCCGCAAATTTTTTGCGGTCGTATAAAAATAAAAAATATAGTATTCATTAAAAAATTGTATTATAATAAAAAAAATGCACTTGAACAAGTTTAAACATCATTTCTATAGACATGTTTTAAACTTATAGAGATAATTATGGATATTATATTAATGAATACTGTAAAGAAATGTTTTTCTGATTTGTACATTTTCAATAACAAATACTAAATCTATAAAATCTTAACTGCAGTTGACAAACAAAATACATTCACTTCCAAATTATTAATAAGATTACATTCTAAAATAGAAGGTGCATATTGATATAATCTCACAAAAATTGTGTGAAAGCTTCATCCAAATACATTAGGAAGATTTGCATTAAAAAACAGATACCTCAATAAGTAGGAGCTGGAAGTATAATGACATCTGATTTTTACCTTAAAGAAATGATTGAAACTTTGTTTCTACTCCTCTCAAAACAATTACATTTTCACAATAATTATAGTATAACTAATGAGTGGTGGTGAATATCAATTTTAATGTCACGAGTCTCGAATAACGCCAGGATTCAACAAGTGCGCGGAACTTGTTCCGCGCACGAGTTGAATCCCCTAGCGTTATTCGACACGAGTGACATTAAAATTGATATTCGTCACCCCGAATTAGTTATACTATTTATTATATAGATAATTTGGAAAAACGTGACTAATAAATCATCAAATAATGAAAACGGAATAAATTATTGATTAATGAATTGTGTATTGCACACTAATCTAAGCTACGTATTTTTCGCGGGAAACTTCGTGAAAATCTAGAAATTTATTTAACTCGGAAATCACAATCTTTCACCTATATCTATATAATAACACATGATATCAATGCACGTGACTCTCAACTAACACATCAAACATACACAATAAACACATCTCCTTTAAATCTAACATCTCAATGTTCACTTTAGGCAGCACTCGCACACATAACCTGGGATCCTGTGTAAAAATCCTCATATTTTCTTATTATTTAACCCCAGCTCATAGCAAAAACCGTCTATCTTTCTATGGGTTGACATGTGACACCATTTTTTCTGGTTCTAGGAATGTTGGTATGACAGGTTCTCCAGATTTTGTTATTTTATGAATCAACGAATGTTTTGAATAATTGTGACGTCAATATTAAAAGATGAAATTTTTACGCAATTTTAAAGTTTGAATTTATTTTTTACTATCTAAATATTTTTAATGTTTCTTTGAATGTTTAAAGTATAAAAATATCAATAAACTATTTTATTTTCTGTTCTGTCAGCAAGGAATATACGGTTGGCTGGAAGCCAAGGCCGTTTAGGATATTGACCATGATGCCAGGTTATCATACATATAAGACCATTTTCTCCTCATACATGTTCTTTTTTACATCTGGACAACTCAATGATTTGTAATGAAAACAACTTCAATTGAAATGAGGTACTATTGTCATGATTTTTAATGGTATGATTTGAGGTTAATATTTAGAACCCCAAAATAATCTTGAAGTGTTGTATTTACATTCAAGGAGAACACTGTTGAGATATTAAACTAAAATCAGATCATATCATTTTTTAGATCCCCCAAAACCAGAGAATCCCATCACTGCAGCCATATCAGGGTCAATGTTCAAGTTCAGTTCTCCTTCAGCCTTCCTCTTTCTGTCTGCTTTCTTTTCTTTCTTATAAGACTTCTGTCTTTCTTCCTAAAATAAAATAAATGAAATGTCAATAATAATTAGAGTTGTCCCCCCTTTCTGTAAAAATTAAAAATGTGTCTGACACATATTTGTTTCATCTATTAAAGACTCACAAAATAAACTGAGTAGAGCTGTAACATAATTGGAACTGATAACCCTGGTACTAGAAGAATCTTTAATTTAAATATTTAAATAATTTCAGGTGTGTATCCAAGGAAAAGCATACTGGGCACACTCCCTTAAACTGTAAAAAAAAATGTTTTCTTCACAAAATCCATGTAAAAACACTAAAAAAATTATTACTTCACTTTTTCAGCCAAGAATTATGTTTTCGTCCCCTCAACTAAAATTTTGGTTCTGCATAATATGAATATTATGTATTATAAGTTCAGGTAAAGTTTGTAACTGTGTTTTTTTTGTCATAGCACAGCTCCAGATTTGATTTTCTTTATTGGGTTTTTCATATACCTGTTAATTTATTGTATTGGGTAATTTCCCTTTGTGTCACTTTCTACATTTTTTTAACCCCCTAAAATTTTTTTTTTTTAAATGGTACGAAAATAAATACCTCTTCTTTTAATTCCTTCATTCTTTCTTCAAAGTCATATTCTTTCTTTTTTTCTTCCCTTTTCTTCATGTTCATTTCAAATCTTTTTTTCACTTGGTCTAGTGATGATCTCTCAATCTTCATGGACATTCCCAGATTTCTTTGATCTAATTTAGAAATTACAGAACAGAAATTACCTAAGTACATATGGATGCTATAAGAAAATTGTCCAGAATATACATGTACATTGTATATTCATTTCTTCTTAGAAAGTCTATTAATCTTAAGAAGTAGTTAATCCTGGATCCACATGCTATTAAGCAGGAACTGCTTACTCTTCCAAAGCACCTGACTCAAATGCAGTTTAGTTGTTATGTGTGATTTTGTTGTGTGGTTTGTTTTCTGGTGATGATTTTTTTTTTGTCTACAGATTTTGTCTGTCTTTTCAATATAATGATGTTTGATTACCCCTTTGATACAATTTTGCTTCCTTTATCCAATGCTCACAAGTGACACTCCTGCATTTTCCAAAAAAAAAATGTTTAAAAGAACTATGGACACACAGAATTTACCAAATCTATGTGCTGTTTTATAAGGGGGTTTAAATATACATGTAATAGCTATCATATCACTGGAAAAATATGGAAAAAATTATTCACTTAACCAAATACTTTGATTTTAGTTTTCTACTAGGTCACTGTGATTTTCTAAATTGCAGTGTATTACCTTATGATATGCTTTTTTTTTCTGTTTTCCTAATTTACTAAGACGTATAAAAATCCAAAATTCACTTACGCTTTTTTCCATTGATGTGGTCAAGGAAGTTAATAGAGTCTTTAACAACACAATCACATACATTGCAGTAGTATCTAAAATAGATTTTTAAAAGTAAACAGACAATGACTCAGATGATAATGGCATAGATGTTAGCATCATACCATTATATAACTGCAAATTTTGAGGGTCACATAAAAATTTACTGCATATATATATATGTGTTGCAACATTCTGAATAAAGCAGTGGGAGCTTATATTTTGTTTAGATTCATTTTATACATTTTGGTAAATTGAAAAATATTGAATACATTTGTATAAACATATGTGCAATGATGTGTCTTCAATGACATTGAGAAAATCTTACCTTAAACTTTACATTAAAATATAAAGAAATTAAAATAATATTAATAATTTTGAAACTCTCTAACATAGTAATTTTCGCTATAATTGCGGTGAATGAAAAATGTACATGATTTCATTCAAATCAAAATATTTGGATTGAATTTGTGAAAGTTTTCCACCTTGAAAATTTTAAAATATGTTAATAGTAGTTACCCTCCTTGTCCTGACTGAGGAGTAGTCTTTGTGATTACTTGGGATTTTCCTAGTTTTGAATCCAAATCAACCTAAAATTGAAAGAAAACAGAATTTTATATGAACTCTTATTTTACTCTGACACAGAAATCATTTAAATAAATGTATATGAAAAACTATCGGCCAATATTAAAAATATCCTAGATTCACATCCCCTCCCATCCCAATTTTTTTAGGCATCTGAAAAAATAACTATTTAATTTATTTGCAAAATTATTATCATATTTTGTCAATTTCCTTTAAAATGACAGAGCATTTTTTCCAAATGAATAAAAAATAAAATTTGCCAACCTGCCCCATATTTTCAAGAACTTAAGATGAGAATTAAGGGATTATTTTATTATGGCCATATTTGTACAAACCTGTATTACTACACATTCTTTGCCCATCAGCAATCAATCTGAATGCCTTATATTTGGATACACAGATTTGACAAAAATGTTGCTCTAGTAAAAATGAAGCAAAAATACACTTAAAGTTCAAGCAAGAATAAATTTTATCTCTTGTTTATTACATGTAAATGGGAAAAAAATTCATTAAATTTTAGATTGTGTATCTTTTTCTTTCTTTCTCCTTTTGCAAATAAATTAATAGAAACGCATGTCATTAAGTTACTTTGTATTCTCTTGGTTTTAGTAGCTCCCTTTTAACAGGTGGTTCTTTGAGTTCTTTCTCTAGAATTTTTCTCTGTTCTTCTTCCAATCTTGCTTTGGCAATTTTCTCATATTCATCTTTATCCCACTTTCTTCTATGGTCACCTGGAATAGGTTTCTGTTTAAAGAAAAAAATAGATTAATTCAACATAGTTCAATATTTACAAAAACATTTGGTTAAAACATATTTATATATCCTGTATTGGGAAACAAGCTTATTGTTTATGGGAATCTCTCTCAAGCTAGGAGTATGTTTTAAATAAAAAAAATAAATCAAAGATAAAACAAAAACAGAATTCCTGAGTCCCCCGCGGAGCTTAAAAATTCTAAATCTGCTCGCTAAACAGGAAGTAGATAAGCAACAGATCTGGAAACGAAAGGACTACCTGAAGCTGCATACCAAATATCAAAAGACTAGGATTAATGGTCATGATGGCAGCTGAGAAATCTGTTTTGAAAATTTTCCCTTATTCGGCTCGTTAAACAGGAAGCAGGTAAGCCACAGACCTTTAAACACATCCAACCATATGAAACCCCTACCTGAAGCTGCATACCAAATAGCAAAAGCCTAGGACTAATAAGAGACTTAACTCATTATTTATCTATATACATTCTTTAAAAAGTGTCCCTGGGAAATAAATTTTATTTTAATTTTTATTAAGTACTATTCCACATAAGGATCAGACAGGGGGTGGCACATTTAAAATTTCAATTTTCAGATTATGGGATATAGATGCATTCATTTTACTTATGGTGGATATTTCCAGTCGGACGGCCCAATTTCAAAGTCGGACAGGTATACTTGTTAGGTAGCCAGACAACTCGGCCCGGGACAACTCGGGCCGGATTTTAAGACAGCTCGGACCGGAAGAATACAACTCAGTCCGGTTCAAGAAAATAAATATTTTATTATATTTAACGTATATAATCACGGTAATATACTTTCTTAATAATTTTCGGTTAATTTTGTGTGCATTAAACACTAGATTTGCATAATTTTTATAGCAATGAATATATAATAATAAGTATGCCTACACTTGTAATTTTTTAGAATCAAAGCTGAAGATCTAGATAAGTAAAGCTCTAACATTATATTTGCAAAAAGGATATTATCACGAAGTCAAAATCAGAGAACTAGAGAAGTGAATATAAAAATTTTATATAGTTGTGTATTAACATTTGAATAAAATTTTCTCACTTTGTTGTTAAAGATATAAACAGGTTAAAGTCGGGCCGACTTGTCTTATAGAGGGCCGATTTGTCCTACAGACCGGGCCTAGTTGTCTCGGGCCGATTTGTCCTCGGGCCAAGTTGTCTGGCATTCACTTGTTAATGTTATCTGTAACATCGTTTTGAACGTTTTTTATTATCCCACGTTCCTGAAAGAATCAGCTATCTAAAAACATCAATTATATGTTCTAATTTTGTGCTCAGTTAACCACAGGGACTTGTTACGAAAAAAAAATTAAATATCTCTATATAAAAAACCACAAGGGAGGAATCTCCATGTCATAATACCGCATACTGCATTTTTTCAATCTCATTTTAAACTATCTAGTCCTTCATATTTTTTGGTAAAACTGGCGTTCCTTTGAAGATAAATGAATATATTTTCGGGATATCTACTTCATTGTTCACTTACTTTTATCTAAACTTCACTACGATGACACTTTTTGTGAAAATTTACTTGTACGAAAACTCCTTCCATATTTTTTACGACCCCATTTTTGATCTGTGATTTGATTGGTCGATAAGTAGGTGGAGGTATTATTTTCTCTTCCGAGAATCGGAGCACCACAACTTAACCAATCAAATTAGGGTGCTCCGATTCTCGGTAAAGAAAATAATACCTCACCTACTTATCGACCAATCAAATCGCAGATCAAAAATGTAGACCCCGCCTACATAGCTCTAGTCCATCACTTGGACTACTGGGCAAATGGGAGGAAAGCATATTTAGAAAGAGACTGTAGCTAGCTCCCTCTTGAAGGATACCAAAGAGGGAGCCTCAGCAACGGATGCAGGCAAGGCGTTCCATGCTGGAATTGTCCTGGGGAAAAAGCTGTACTTTAGTGTGTTGGTCTTCGTCAAGTACTGGCGGAACTTCTTTCCATGGGCTGATCTGGTTCTGGAGTTCATTGGTGTAAGGTAGTCTGTGCAAGGTATATCCACATGGTCATTCACTACCTTATAGAACATGGTCAACTGTTGTTTCTTCCTCCGGTTTTCTAATGTGTCCCAGCCTAGCTCTTCTAACATGCTCCCTACGCTACTGGTGTTTCTATAGCGGTTGGTGGTATAACGGGCTGCACGTCACTGGACCATCTCAATCTTCCTGATTTGGTCTTTCTGGTGTGGATTCCAAACTGTCGCACAGTAGTCAAGGTTGGATCTTACCATGGCTATGTAGGCATTTGTCTTGGTTTCAGTGTTGGATGTTCTGAGGTTTCGTCTGAGGAATCCTAACATGTTGTTGGCCTTTTTCGTTACTCTATCAATATGATGTTTCCATGATAGGTCGTGTTGTAAATCTACTCCAAGGTACTTCGTGCTCTTAGATGTTTCAAGTATCTGGCCCTTTAGTTTAAAGTGGTGGATGGTTGGTGCTCTTACTCTAGTGACTGTGAGTACACTACACTTCTGTGGATGGAAGTCCATACCCCAGGTCTTTTCCCATGCAGCCAGTGTGTGTAGATTCCTCATTGAATTCGCTGAATTGAACAGCGGTCAGGGATTTAACTCAGTTATTGTGTGGTATATTTTGTTTACCTCTGCCATAATTGTGTGTAAGTTAATGTTTTAATTGATTTTCTTTGACTTTTTCAAGCTGATGCTTTTCTGTTTATACAAAATGGATAGGAGTAATGAAAAAGCTCAAGAATTCCGAGAAGATTTCTCTGAAAACTCTAGAAAGGTTTCGAAAATAAAATATCATTGTCGCGTGCGCGTTTTACATAAGGCGAATTGATAATCTAACAGCATAAACATTGTTGGTGAAGATTAGACGAAAAATGAAAACAAATCGACGTGGCCCGAAGTGATAAATATTTCATGAAAATCGCTTTACATTAGTTTATGTAACCTAATCTTTGTTACAGAGAATCAGAAAATCGTCCTATACCTGTAAGAAATTACATGTACATCAAATTATCTTCAAAGATGAAACAGTTAATGAAAATTTGGTGTTGTTTCACAAAATATGGAAGCTTGCCAAAAACATGTAAAACTTTAAGGCAAAAGTTTATGCTTCTACTATTTAGCAATAACTTCTTAAAACAGAAGCTAATTGGTAATGAAGAAAGTCTGACAAATTTAATATGGAACCAAAGCCCAGATATATACAAGAACATAAATTTCTCAATAAGTCAACAAAAAGTTTTTTTTTCTCTTTCAGATAACACGAGGCAGGTTAAACCTGTAATGCTCTTGAAGTTACAATTGATTTTTTTTTTTCGAAAATTAAAACAAACTAACTTTTCTTGTGGGTTAGGCTTGCATTTAATGACGTCTTAAATTTTATAGAAAAAACCGTTAAAATGACACCAAAAGTTTGGGAAATAAAGTGTGCTAAAATGGTTGAAGAAACAACTAAAATATTGACATTTCTACCATTATCACTTCTGAAGGGAGCGTATAATATCAGATGCCCAAGCACCTTAAACACAAGAATTCACTAGAGGCAAAAAATGACAAATCTTGCAGGGAAAAAATTACATTGAAAATACATGTAGTAATGAGGCAGTTTTTTAACTTGTGAAGCTACCGAATTTTTAACATATCTTAAAAAATTTTTACAAGTAAAAATATATTTTTTTAAATGTTTATGATGCAATATACATGATATACATTGTAGATTCAAACAAAATAAAAACAAACCAGCTTTTCTTGTGGTTTATTATTCATTCTATTTTGAAAATACTTTTTTTATTGAATTCATCATTAAATTCTGTCAACTAAATGTGTCAATGGTTTTGCTACTGGGGGTCAAAAAGGGGCCACACCCAAAAAATTGACTTTTTTATTTATGGTCCAATTTTCAAAATCTTTTTTTTTCATTTGAATCCTTGTGAAAATCCCTGCCTGCGTTTTTCAATCAGATTTGCAATATCTCTTACCGTTTTTGAGAAATTAGGGGTCGAAGGGGCCAAAAACACCATTTTTAAAAGTTTGTCAAGGCAAATAGTTTTATACCAAATATTAAATTGTAGTGGGCCAGCCAATTGTTATGAAGTTTAAGTATGGTGATTGTATCCACTAAAGGAATGTTGGTTCTGTATTTGGGGTTTGTGGCCCCTACTGTTTTAGAAGAAAGGGCCGAAACGACCAAACAGGATGTATTATCAAAACTGTTGTAATGTTTATTATTCATTCAATTTTGAAAATTGTTTTTTTTTAATTTGTTGAATTGCTCATAAAATTCTGTTTGCTAAATGTGTCAATGGTTTTGATATGTATTTCACTGTTACATTGCTACAGGGGGCTAAAGATGGGCCGCGCCCATAAAATCAACTTTTTAATTTTTGGTCCAATTTTCAAAATCCTTTTTACATTGGATTCCTTGTGAAAATCCCTACCTTATTTTGCAATCAGATTTGTAATATCTCTTACAAATTTTGAGAAATTAGGGTCAACGGGCCAAAAATGTCATTTAATGCATGTATATAATTAAGGCTTGTTGTATTAGATGTTGGTGTAAATATATATGTGTCAAATATGCATTTTAACATCCACCACAGGATGCATGTGTCAAAAAGCTTTGTAAGTCCACCATGGGCTTAATGTGATCAAAGCAATAGACTATCCATATTGGGCTTCCAACGTACAAAGTTCTACTTGTTGCGGTCGTATCATGCTGCGCTAGGCGTAGCTTTTTATTAGCTCACCTGGCCAAAGGCCATGTGAGCTATTGCCATCACTTGGCGTCCGTCGTCGTCGTTAACTTTTCTTCAAACTTCTTCTCCTCTGAAACCGCTGCACAGATTCAAACCAAATTTGGTCTGGTGGTACTTTAGGGTATCCCCCACAGAACTGATGTGGGGATTTTTGATTCGTCGAAAAACATGGCCGTCGTTGCTAAAAATAGACCAGGGGGGTCAGACTACTGTTTTTGGCTTGTAAATCAAAAAGTATAAGAGATAGATGAAATCTGATGCCACCTTACTGCTTCAGCATCAAAAGTTCTACAAAAGTCTCCATTTGGTCAAAGTTGTCAGATGACCCCTTATAGGGGTTACAGCCCCTTAAAGGTGAAAAATAGCGTTTTTTTCATGTTTTTGCCCTATAGTATGAAAACTATTGCAGATAGAGAAAAGCTGTTGCTTGCTTAAATGTTCAGCTCATTTAGCTCTACAAAAGTCTCCATAGGGTCGAAGTTGTCCGATGACCCCTTATAGGAGTTACGGCCCCTGAAATAATGTTTTTTCATGTTTTTGGCCTATGGAATGAAAACTATTGCAGATAGAGAAAAGCTGTTGCTTGCTTAAATGTTCAGCTCATTTAGCTCTACAAAAGTCTTCATAGGGTCGAAGTTGTCCGATAACCCCTTATAGGGGTTACAGCCCCTTAAAGGTGAAAAATAGCGTTTTTTTATGTTTTTGCCCTATAGTATGAAAACTATTGCAGATAGAGAAAAGCTGTTGCTTGCTTAAATGTTCAGCTCATTTAGCACTACAAAAGTCTTAATAGGGTCGAAGTTGTCAGATGACCCCTAATAGGAGTTACGGCCCCTAAAATAATGTTTTTTCATGTTTTTGGCCTATAGAAAGAAAACTATAGCAGATAGAGAAAAGCTGTTGCTTTAATGTTCAGTTCATTTAGCTCTACTAAAGTTTCAATAGGATCGAAGTTGTCAGATGATCCTTAATAGGAGTTATGGCCCCTAAAATAACCTTTTTTATGTTTTTTGCCTATAGAATGAAAACTATAGCAGATAGAGAAAAGCTGTTAATTGCTCAAATATTCAGTTTATTTAGCTCTACCAAAGTCTCAATAGGATCAAAGTTGTCAGATGACCCTTAATAGGGGTTACGGCCCCTAAAATAACCTTTTTCATGTTTTTGGCCTTTAGAATGAAAGCTATAGCAGATAGAGAAAAGCTGTTGCTTGCTAAAATGTTCAGTGCATAAAGCTCTACAAAAGTCTCCATAGGGTGGAAGTTGTCAGAAGACTCCTTATAGGGGTTATGGCCCCTAAAATAACGTTTTTTTGTGTTTTTGGCCTATAGAATGAAAACTATAGTAGATAAAGAAAAACTGTTGCTTGCTTAAATGTTCAGCTCATTTAGCTCTACTAAATATAGGGTTGACATCAAGACCAGGTGAGCGATTTAGGCTCCTGAGAGCCTCTTGTCTAATTTACCATGACTCATGAGTGGAAGACTTTTTCTCATCCTATTTCGAGTCACATGACATTTGGCAGAATGTGTATTGTTTAGAGCATTCCTTCACTTTCATATTTTATATGAATAGCTAATAACTTTTTTTGCAGAAATGATTAGCAGATTATTTCTTTGTATAACACCAAAATTGTATTTTTTAATCTTCTTTCACAGACACTTTCATTTTATTGAGGAGTTGGAGTTATCTTTCTTAGTGTACTTTTAGTCTTTAGTCTTGTAAAAGATAATGTTGAACAGGGTTGGAATAAAAAATTCTAAAAACTATTCAATCAAACTTTCAAGCATATGCTGTACTTCGGGAAAGATGAAAAAATCATTTCATGCGGAAAAAACCATACGAGGCCGCAAAGTTTTTCAAGATCACTAACCTCAAAGTGAAAGTCGCATGTTTTCCACTTTCATTTCACTGTTATCCTTAGCCACACCACCCATAATAAACAGCATATCCCTACATTTTCCCTTTTCTTGAATGCAGCCAATTTTTATGCCCCCGCGACGACATGTCGGGGGGCATTAAGTTTTACTCATGTCTGTCCGTACGTACGTACGTCCGTACGAATTTCCGTCAAGCTTTTCTCAGGAACCATACATGAGAATGATTTGAAACTTGGTAGGATGGTTGAGTATGACAAACTATACGTCCTAAGTGATTTTGAGACCTGTCGGACATCTACTTCCTGTTTGGGACTTCGGCCAATTTCAAAATATGTGAACATGACTATGAAAATTTCCGTCAAGCTTTTCTCAGGAACTGTACATGAGAATGATTTGAAACTTAGTAGGATGGTTGAGTATGACAAACTATACGTCCTTAGTGATTTTGAGACCTGTCGGACATCTACTTCCTGTTTGGGACTTAGGCCAATTTTAAAGTATTTGAACTTTATATGAAAATTTCCGTCAAGCTTTTCTCAGGAACCATACATGAGAATGATTTGAAACTTAGTAGGATGGTTGAGTATGACAAACTATACGTCCTAAGCGATTTTGAGACCTGTCGGACATCTACTTCTTGTTTGGGACTTAGGCCAATTTTAAAATATGTGAACATGACTATGAAAATTTCCGTCAAGCTATTCTCAGGAACTATACATGAGAATGATTTGAAACTTGGTAGGATGGTTGTGTATGACAAACTTTACGTCCTAAGTGATTTTGAGACCTGTCGGACATCTACTTCCTGTTTGGGGCCAGCGGGGGCATCCGTGTCCCATGGACACATTCTTTCTTTATTTTTTTCAAGTAAAATAATTATATATCTTTTAAAATCAATGTAAAAAATTGTACTTCAAATATGGGGTGCAGAGAAAGAGAAGAATAGGGACTATATTATTCGCGTCCATGTTTTGACGTGCACCCAGGAAGTAAGAATCTTTTACAAGACTGGTACCTTTTAGCAGATGCTCATTTGTGGTTGTATTCATGATGAAATGATCTTTTATGTAAATTTGAGATGAATGAATACGTTGTAAGGGAAATATCACACAAAACCACTGTTTTGTGGGAAGTGTTACCTGACTACAAGTTGTGCATTTAACGCTACTTTTGGATTTGACTTTTATAAGCAACTTTTAGACTTCCTTGGGATAAGACATGGTTTAAATCTCACCTGACCTTTTCTAAATTGGGGAGAGTTTCAGGTTAAATTGTTTATACTTCGGGTTGGATTTTATGTAACTAGATTCTTCTTATAATTTTAGTTGTCAAAGCGATGAAGTTGATGGCTTCGTTTGTTTGAATCTAGATTTTCACATGTTTACTTGATTCTTGCTAATGTTAGTGTTTTAGTCAAGAAGTGTGTAGCTACATGTCCTTACATGACATAAGTTTGAATCTGATTTAGAGCTTGGGGAATTTCTATAACTAAAATTGTTAACTGATACATGTATCTATTTATCTTTTCCATTGGCTGGGCATTTTTTGGGACATTTTTTGTCATTGAGAGTTATATTTTTGCCAGCTGTTTTCTGTGATAAATTGGTAAATATTTAAGATTGTTGATTTAATTCTTTTGCACTTTTTATGATTAATCTTTTTTTGGTTATTTGATTTTTTCTAGTAAAGTTATGTTGAGCAATCTTTGAGATTTGATAATAAATAAACATTTATTCTGTAAAAGTATATAATTTGTATAAATAATAATCACTATCACACTTTCAGTTCAAACTTGTCCCTCACTTTTTCGCCAAATTCGATATAACACCAATTTCAGGGGGAACAAAAGGTTTCGGGAAAGTGCACTGTAGTGTACATATTATGCTATTATTGATATCATCTTTAGGATCTTTCAAAAATTAAGAAAATCATTAGCATGTTTACATAACATAATCATGGTAATTATGTATTATAATATTTTATGTACATGTATCTATACATATAAATGGTTTATATTTCAGGGTGTTAAGCAAAAATGTCAGATTCAGATGATGATGCAGCTTTTGCTAGTGCTGATGAGGGAGAAGATACTTCTAAACCTTCTCAGCCTCCCAAACCTGAAACACCTAAGGAGGCTAAGGTAGGAAAAGAGACAGATACCAAGGCCAAGAAAGAGGAGAAAAAAGAAACTCCAGCTGCAGCTTCCTCACAACAGACTAAAGGAGCAACAGGGAAAGGGAAGAAAAAGGGGAAACAAGGAAAGAAAAATGCTCAGAGTACTGAAAAGGTCAGTTCTAAACCAGTTGAAGAGAAGAAGACAGAGGTAGCAAAACCAATGGATAAAAAGGAACCTGAACCTGAGACGAGTAAGAAGGAAGATGTAAAAGTGGAAGAAAGTAATGATGAAGAGAAAAAGCAAAGTAAAGATAAAGATGCCAGTCTGGATAAGAAAGTTGAGGAAGACAACACAAGTGATGTGAAACAGACATTAGATGTTAAGAAAGAAACAAAGGAAGGTGAAACTTTGGTGAAGTGTCCTTCTGGACAGAACATACAAAGAGAATCAGGACAGTTAGACCCCAAGCTGGCATTGGATCAGTTAGTTGATGATGATGATGATGATGATGATGATGATGATGATGATGAAGAAGAAGAGAAAGGGGATGAAAAGGTTAACATTTAACATAGAATTACGGTAGTTTTGACACCATCTTGGTATCAGTGTATATAAGTTTAAACTTTCATCATATTTTTCATATTTAAAAGTGTATGTATTTACAAAATCATGTTGTACAATCTTATACATACAAAAATTATCATCTTTAAAAAAAACCAAAGACATTATCAACAACAATATGCACTTAATTGTATTTTAAAAGTGCACCATTTCTCTTTTTTATAGCAACAATAAATGGTATTCAGCAGCTACAACATACAATGTACAAATGCTTAAAAGTACCGGTAGATCTACACGTATAAGTTTGAAATATGGTTTATGGATTGGATACAACTTAAGTTCAGATGACAGATCAATAGACAAATTTTTATATGATCCCCCTTAAAATGAATTCAGAAAGTGACCTTCATAGTTACAGTCAGTCTGATCAGCATAATATGTGCAGGATAAGAGCAAAACATACTGAGGTAAAGCATACAAAAATGTTGAAAATTCACACTAAAACCTTCAAAATTTTACCTGTCTCAAAGCCTTCAAGGCTCAACTTAATAAATCCTATACTAAGTATTGTTTATTTATGTTATATCTGTTTTAGGCCAGTAGCTGGGGTTGGGGAGGATTTGGGTCAGTGATGAAGGTTGCTCAGTCATCTGTGACCACATTTACCAGTCAAGTGGGTAAGACTCATTAACATCATTATTTTCAATTATGATTCAGTAAGTTAAAACCATGCTACGGTGACAAATATAAGAAGGGGCTATTGTCCTAATATTATGATCTGGGCTACTATTTTTTTTTTAATCTGCTTAAGGTGTACATTGTACATGGTATAAGAATTACATAATGCTGGAGAATTTTGGTATGGGCTACTTGCTCGAACTTGAATAGAATTTCTTAATTTTCCATCTCCGTGCTATGTTACAATATGGATGTTTGCTAAAATTAGGTATAAAGAGAAAGTTTCTGTTTTTATTGTCTGCTAACTTGTAAGAAGATTTTATGCTCACTCTAATGTTAAACAAACAGTTAATCAATCATTAGTTAAGTGTTTTCTTATTGAAATAAAATGCAGTGAATTCAATAAGATATCAAACAGATGTCAACAAACATTGATTTATTATAAGGTTAGCACTTTTATCCAATAAAGTCACCACATGTTACACATACAAAAAAAAAGAAAATAATAAGTAGAATGAAAAGAAATTGTAAAAATACATGACTGTAAGAAATTATTACATATTGATGAATTGTTTTTACGTTATAAAGTGGAAACAGTTTTAAAAGTCGGAAATTATATATTTTTTTAAAGTTGGTAAGTTAGAAGTAGATTTGTCAAATTATTTTTTTGCATTCCTGGGGATTCTTTATTTTCGTGGGTACTAATATTTGTTGTTTGATGAAAAAGTATCAGTTTGTAGATTCTTAAATTCGTGGTTCTGAAGGCTGCGGCATACTAATAAATGTTAAATTTCCTTTTCATTTGGGCATCACATTTCCAAAACCACTAAAATTAATACCTCTCAAAAACAATGAAACCACAGTATATGTACTTTGCAAATTGTATTATATATGAGATATCAGGTAGATGAAAGTTTGAAAATTTATGTGTCACATTTTTAGCTCACCTGGACCGAAGGTCCATGGGAGCTTATACCATCACTTGGTGTCCGTCGTCGTCGTCTGTCGTCGTCGTCGTCGTCCTCTGTTAACAATTTTTCAAACTTTAACTTGTTGGACACCATAAGTCCAATTGCAACAAAACTTGGTACAGTTGTTTAGTAGCATTATGTGTACAAAACTATCGTTCGGATTTTTGATTCGTAAAAAAACATGGCCACCATGGCTAAAAATAGAACATAGGGGTAAATTGCAGTTTTTTGCTAATAACTCAAAAACAGTACCAGATATCAAAATTCTGGCAGAGCTTAAAAGTAATCAGCACATCAAGATCTACCTGCCCAGAAATTTTCAAGAAGATCCAACAACCGATGTAGGAGTTATTGCCCTTTTTCTGGATTTTTTTCAAAATTTTGCACTTATTTAGCCCTATATCTTGAAAACTATACAAGATATTAAAAAAATTCAAATTGCATATGATTTAGCACATTAAGATCTACATTTGACGTAATAAGGTCAAAGCTGTAGAACCATTTCTTTTAGGAGTTATGGCCCTTAAAGCATCAAAATTTACCATTTTTTATTACTTTTCCCCTGAATTTCATAGATTTACTTGTCTGACACCATACATCCAACTTCAACCAAACTTGGCACAGTTGTTGATTAGCATAAATGCTACAATTCTGTCATTCAGATTTTTGATTCGTCAAAAAATATGGCCGCCATGGCTAAAAACAGAACATAGCGGTAAATTGCAGTTTTTTGCTAATTACTGATGGGAGACAAAAGTGATCAGCATCTCAAGACCTACCTGCTTTGAAATATTCAAGAAGATCCAACAATCGACATAGGAGTTATTGCCCTTTTTCTGGATTTTTTCAATTTTTTTCACTTATTTAGCCCTGTATCTTGAAAACTATACAAGATATTTCAAAAATTTAAGTTGCATATGATTAAGCACATCAAGATCCACATTTTATGTAAATAGGTCAAAGCTGTAGGACCATTTCTTTTAGGAGTTATTGTCCTTTAAACAACAAAATTTACCATTTTTCATTACTTTTCCCCTGAATTTCAAAGATTAACTTGTTTGACAAGGTAAAACCAACTGCATCTTAACATGGCACACTTATAGCTTATGTGCTACAACTCTATGGTTTAGATTTTTTATTTGTAAAAAACATGGCTGCCATGGCTAAAAATAGAACAAAGGGGTAAATTGTATATTTTTGCTAATAACTCAAAAATGGTTTCAGATATCAAAATTGTGCAAGAATCAAAAGTGATCAGCATATTAAGACCTACCTGTCCTGAAATTTTTGAAAAGATTGTACTGCTGATGCGGGAGTTGTTGTTCTTTTTCCTAATTTTTGCCAAATTTACACTTATTAAGCCCAATATCTTGAAAATTAATCAAGATATTTCAGAAATTTAAATCGCATATGGTTAAATAAGCACAATAATATCTGCAAATATATGTACCTGTGTAGTTCAGGTGAGCGATCAGGCTCTTGGGAGCCTCTTGTTCTTCATCTTCTTGAGCTACAGAATTAAAAAAAAAAAAACAACAACAATTTTCTTGACATAAAACATCAAAGCTCACAGAAGCAATAGTGGCATGAACACACAAACCACAGATACTCAATAAGGATATTTTGGGTAACATCAAGTATACTTGCATTGGTAATTGAGTTATCAAAATACTGTTTTTCATATGAATTGTAAACAGTCTTGTAAATGTATAAAATATGTGAATTTAACTTACACTCATAAGTATCATGAGAATAATTGTTTAAAAATACGGGTTTCTTTTTTAAACATCCATATGAAACCTCCATTTATTTTATACATTGGGGCATGGGTGGCAGAGTGGTCTAAGGACCTGGTTTAAATACCACACTTTTGATCTCAGCTGGTGTTTGAGTCCCGTTTGTATCTAACAAAAAAGGGACTTCCCCAATTGTATGTGATTAGGTTTGTCAGTTACCTGCCCAAGGTCGGTGGTTTCCTCCGGGTACCCGGTTTCCTCCACCAATAAAACTAACCGCCCTACATGGCCAAGCTGCTTCAATAAAGGGTGTTAAACACCAACACACACACATACATATCTTATACATTTATTGAATAATAAAAATGATAAATACAATGTATACTCTTTTACAGGTGAAGGTTTCAACACAGTAATGGACACATTAGAGAATACATTGGGAGCTATTCCTCCAGAACAGTTGGCTGATCTTCATTTATCAGAACGTAAGAAGACAGAAGAGGGAAAGGAAGAAGAACAGGCTGTTGGGGACAAACCTGGGACTGGAAAGGCAGAGACAAAACAGGCCCAGAAAGATACTTGGCAGGAGAAGCCTGCTGAAAAAGAAGTTACAGAACAACCTCATGCTGCTGTAGCTGGTAGGCTATGTTCTCTTCATACATGATTAAACACACATATTTTTGTAATTTATCTGCATCATCCCATGCTTGAAACTTTTACTTTTTTAAGTAATTTCTTATATTTATTTTGTTTCTTATTTAACCAAAACTGTCCATTTTTATATTGCCTGCAACACATTGAAATCAACATATAGTGGTAACTTTGGTACTATTCGTTTATGTCATCTTGAGGCTTTCTGTGGCGTCACAAAATCGTCCTTCACAGTCTTTCAGAGAATACATGACACAGCCTATTGATATTTGGCATGTAGCTTCATCCTGTAGACTATATGACTATGTGGTGGAAAGCAATTTAATGTCTGTAACTTATCTATCTTTTGATTATTGGTACCAAATGTTGTAAGACTTAGATGCAGACAACATACCTGTTTGTCTTCCATAGAAGGTTGTTCTTCTAGATGACTTTGACAGATCAATTGAGAACAATATTGTTGTGCTGCATAAACACAATTGACACAATGTAGGTTTAGTCTGAACTGACATCTTTCCTAGAAATAATTATACTAAGTCCTGCACTTGAAAACAACTGGCAAGCTCTAACCTATAGATTACTTTGGGTCAGTTTACACTTCTATTGCAAATAATCCTTAATACCATTTTCACATTTTAGTATTAGTATTTAAAAGTTACAATAACCATCTTTTTCAGATGAAGGTAAAAAAGATCAGGAGGAGAAAAAGGAAAGGACAGAAGAGCCCCAAGCATCAGGAGGGGGTTGGTTCTCTTCATGGGGGATGTCCAGTATCAAAGATGCTGTGGCTAAAACATCAAACATTGTACAAAGCACAGTAAGTAATGTATCTATATATTTAGGGACATTGAAATATTCTTAAACAATTAATAGGGGCTGTAGGAACATATTCAGTCAATTAAGTGGGCAGAGGTTAGTCTATTCCCCTTAACCTCTCCCCCACCCCATTTCCAATCTCGAAAAAACCCCAACAAAAACCAATTTGACTTATGTTAATCTTCTAATAAGTGAGGAAGGGATAAATTAATGAATGAAATACATGTTCATCAACCAATTACTAATACCCCCTACACATATACGAGATTTCCTTACGAGTTCTTACGATTTTTCAACTCGTATTAGATCGCAAAGACTTGTAAATCACTCTTTGTTACTCGTAACAGGTTTTTCTAGCTTTTGTTCAATCATAAGAATTCGTGAAAGTTTACGAGGATTTTTGACGTGTCAAAAATCCTCGTAAGACTTTTACGAGTTGAAAAAACAACAATGTCATAATTTAACTTGTAAACACATCGCAAATAACTCGTAATGAACTCGTAGAGACCGTAAATGACTTGCTTTTACTCGTAACGAACTAGGGAAGACCTCACGAAGGAAATCTTTTACGAGTGGTTTGCAAGTTAGTTACAATATCATTTCCAATATTGCAATTCACTCGTAAAGGCGTCGTAAAGGCACCGTAACATGCTCGTAAACATTACAATTATAAAATTTGTATCGTCTCTGATGGGAGTGCGAAAATTTTCAGCACAACTGACGAAATCGTGACAACTCGAAAATAGATCGTGAAAGGTTGGTAGAAAATCTAGCAAGAACTCGTATAAGTATAAATTTTGAAAATCGTAACAACTCGTAAGAGAATATCGTATATGTGAAGGGGGTATTAAGCAACAATAATCTTCCCAGTTGTAAGTGGAGGAATACATGTATACATATTATGTAAATAGGTCTTTGAGGTATTGATATGTTACAAACAGCTTACATTACAAAAGCAACATATATTTGTTCTTGATTTAATTAAAGTAGTCATGTTTTAGAACCAAAACAATAACTATTAAAATCTATGTAAAACCGCTATTGTAAAAACAGATGTCACTGTTTGTTGACATTAAGATGGTATTGATTGATCATCTTTCAATAGTTTATAATATTTTGATTGTCTTTTGTCAGGCATTATAGCTATATATACCAGCAGAATTTAAATCAGATGCTTAGGTTTAAGACATTCTTTCATGAAATAATTTATGTATCAAAATATTTATCAGATTAAATGCAGATACTGATATATTACATTTAAAGAAAATATTGAATGAACAAAAAGTGATGAACAAAACTTTTAAACAAATTGTTTCAAATCACACATACATGCTTATGTTAAGATACTGTAAAGTCAGCCTTGTGCTTTGTGTGATTGCAGAATGTATGGGTTTTTGTGTTGCATGTCATGTACATGTATTTCCACATCCGTTGTATATTTCCAATTTTATATGTTAAAGGTACATGAGTATACTTGTTTGGTGTGAAAGTACATTTTTTTTTTGTGAGAATTATAAAAGACATGTATTTTACTCTTGATTGAGTGAATGATTGATTCTAAGACTTGTTTTCCATGTAGTGACAGACCACTGTGACAGAATAATTAATATTTTACATTTTAATAGATTTTTATTTCACTTTCCTTCATTAATTTGTGGATTACATGATTTATAAACTGGACATTTCCTTAGTCCTTAGCGTTATCTGTCGTCTGCAAATTACCTCGTGTTCCCTCCTTTTTAAAGTTCTGGTTAGAAGTTCGTTTTCTGATGTCGCTGTCACTTTTGTCGGTTCACATTGTATTTATTTCATGTTCGTTGTTAATAGAAGTGAATATTGTTATTGTTATCTACATGTATGTTTAAGTCATTACCAGTCGCCTGTAGTCTCATCTTCGTCAAGTAATTGTCAAGATAATGACGGATCAACGTACCATGTAGATGTAGATGAAGTAGATTCTAAATAGTTTGTAACGGGCACTTGCTGTCTGCCTAATTGAAATTTGCATACTGCACATGCGTAGTTTGATCTTTTTGAGCTCGTGCTAATCCATTCGATTCAAGTCATTATTTCAATAAATATGTATTAATTGTTGAACTCACGATTATAGACATTGTCCAATTTTCATGTAGAACACTCGTACATAGTTATTTAGTTTTGTCAATCCGTTTTATTGACGAATTTCACCATCTTTATCGGCGTGATTTTCCATGCTTGTTGTTTACTTTCCTTTAAGAGAAGCGGCGAGTATTCGCCAGGTGGCGCTTTATTGTGTATAGTTGCCACGGAAATAGAATTTATTTTTAAATTATCGATAGTGTAGAGATAATCTTATTTGTATAGTAATAAAATTTTATTGTTATTGTCATTTTACAATATTGTAATTAAGAAGTTTGTATAGCGGGAAATATAAACACTTCCTCCAACATTCCAACGTTCCAACGTTCCCACACTAACGTTATTCCAACAACGTTTTAGCGATTTCGGCAGTTCTGCTTTGGCTTTCAACCACTTCAGTTGACTTTTGATTTAGGTAATTTTTGGTAAATTTTTGACTATTTTTCGGAAGTTTAATTTATTTTAATGACTTTATTTTAAAAGAAAAGAGGCCAAAAGGAAAAAAATTATTTTTTTTAGCAAGGAATCAATTTTTATTTTTGCAGACTCGAGCTGGTCTCTTAAACTTTTACTTAATTTGCTGAGGCTTAATCTTTAGTTAAAATTTAGAGATAATTGGTTAATAAATAAACATGATTTGCTGGCAAAAGCTTCAGTTTTCTCATTAAAATATTGTTCTTGTAAATCTAAATAAGATATAAATAGGTTCTTTGGCTGTTAAGGGAAACCTTTTAGAAAGGACTAAAGGGTTTAATTACCTTGTTTGGGAAAAGGATCCTAATCAAGTGTAATTTTAAAACTTAAACGTTAGGACAGAGAATTCATAAAGGATTGAATTTTCTTATGAATGACATAAGGATTGTTATTCTCTTTTAAATCCAGAAGGACTGGATTTCTTCATCATAATATTTCTATTATTTTTTTTTAAATAAACATATAGAAGTGAGAGAAAGGACTCAAACTTCACCTTTGAATGAAATTATTTAAATAATAGTTTTTTGTGCAGAACTCAGTCTGAATATTTTATTAGACAATTTTTTTGAATACTCTATTTTTGAGTATAAATATAATTGTACCCACAATATTATATTTTGGGTTATATCAATACCAGATTTTGTCACACAGTCTATATATATTTTCATAACAACTTAATAGAGATAGGGTATATCTTGGCTACAGGTGGACTGATTATTTAGAAAAATATTTGTTAAGATGTATTGTTGGACTTTGAACTAGTAAATAAATATTGTTGACAGTTGAATTTAGTCTTGAATTTGTCAGTAACCTTGGAAGAGCAACCCCCTTTTGATATACAGCATTTTTCCCCCTTATTACACCATTTCCCCTAGCTCGCTACAATACATTACCTTGGCACATGTCTACCAACTGAGGTACAATTTTAATCTCTTTTTAGTTTGCAATGTGGTTATTATTGTGCATATGCTTATTGATTAATCTAAAATGGCGATTAACTTCAATAAATCATGCATTTTAAGCTTTCATCAAAATATTCTAGCATACAACTTTTATGATTATAAGCACATGTTCAATTGATGTCACTTCAATACAAAATCAATGGAAGGTAACATTTTAATCCTTTACAATCTGATCTATTTTTAATCTGTAGAGTAAAAACTTGGTAACAGGAGGTATTGATGTGCTAGAAACAGTCGGGAAGAAGGCATATGATTTTATAGAAGAACATGATCCTGGGATACACAGGTCTAAAGTTTTATTTGAGCGAGGGAATAAACCTAACCTCTCCCATCTACTGAAGGAGGCAAAAGAAGAGGCAGATCAGAGGGCTGAAATGGAGAAAGAATCGGAGGAGGCCAGAAAGGCACACTTTGGATATCTGTTTGATGAATATCAAGGTAAAAATCAGAGGGGGCCAGAAAGGCACACTTTGGATATGTGTTTGATGAGATTCAAGGTAAGAGGCAGAGGAGGCCAGAAAGGCTCACTTTGGATATCTGTTTGATGAGATTCAAGGTAAGAGGCAGAGGAGGCCAGAAAGGCTCACTTTGGATATCTGTTTGATGAATATCAAGGTAAGAGGCAGAGGAGGCCAGAAAGGCACATTTTGGATATCTGTTTCATGAATAGCAATGTAAGAGGTAGAGAAGACCAGAAAGGCACACTTTTGATATCTGTTTGATGAATATCAAGGTAAGAGGCAGAGGAGGCCAGAAAGGCACTCTTTGGATATCTGTTTGATGAATATTAAGGTAAGAGGCAGAGAAGGCCAGAAAGGCACATTTTGGATATCTGTTTCATGAATAGCAATGTAAGAGGTAGAGAAGACCAGAAAGGCACACTTTTGATATCTGTTTGATGAATATCAAGGTAAGAGGCAGAGGAGACTAGAGAGGTCTGTTTGATGGGTATCAAGGTAAGAGGCAGAGGAGGCCAGAAAGGCACTCTTTGGATATCTGTTTGATGAATATCAAGGTAAGAGGCAGAGAAGGCCAGAAAGGCACACTTTGGATATCTGTTTGATGAGTATCAAGATAAGAGGCAGAGGAGGCCAGAAAGGCACACTTTGGATATCTGTTTAATGAGTATCAAGGTAAGAGGCAGAGAAGGCCAGAAAGGCACACTTTGGATATCCGTTTAATGAATATCAAGGTAAGAATCAGAAGAGACCAGAATGGCACACTTTGGATATGTGATTTTGACTAATATCAAGGTGGGCTGGATGTGTTAAGGTAATGAAGATTAGCTAGTAAACATCAATGTGGTGTTTGATAAGTGTATTTGGTATGACATGCTGACAAAGAGTTATATACAATGTAAAAGTATGTTTTGGAAAAAATGATATTCCAACATGAAATAATTCTAAAATAAAAGAATTCAGGGCTATAGCACTTACATATACGCATATCTGACATTGTGGGCTCTTAAATTGTGCAATCAAAGATCTGATCATCATGATATACAAGTAAAAGTAAAAGGTAAAGTCATTTTATTTTACCAATGTAACATTGAAAATCATTGATATATGTCAAAAAGGCATGTCATTAAATTTAGAAGAAATTTTGACATAAACTGAACTTCATATATTTTCCAGGAATCTCCCATTTAGAAGCCCTAGAGATTTTGTCTAACCAATGTGAGAAGAAAGTACAGACCTTACTCCAGTCCCTCCCTGCTGAGACTCTGGCTTCTATCAAGTCTGAGCTGATAGAAATAAAACAGATCTTTGAACAGGAGAATGACGATGACAATGGTAAATTAAAGTGGCTACATATTATTTCGTCAAAATTTATTTTTAAAGTGGTGACATATTATTTCGTCAAAATATATTTCTAAAGTGGTGACATATTATTTTGTCAAGATTTTTTTTCTTAATTTCAGTAGATGTAAAATAAAAATGCCTTTTGATTCCATTGAAGATAGATTGCATGTCCCATTACTTTGTCCATAGAACTTCAAATTTTTTTTGTTGAAATAACCTTAGAAAGATGATCAGCGTCAGAATTTTTTTGATAAACAGCTTTAAAAATGTATGATATTGAGAATTTTAGATACACAGATCAATAAACAATATTTGGCTACATATAACTACATGTACTAAAAACTTTGCTTCATAGATTTTTCTGAAAGTTTATAAAAATATTTATGTCCCATCTACGGAAGTATGGGGCATATAGTGTTCAGGTCCATTTGTCCTTCGTTCCAAAATATTGCAAGATGGGGCATTATGTTTTTTTGACATATTCCTGTTTTTCAAAAACTTTTAAGTAATTCTAATAAAAAGAATGGGTCAACATTATACATCAATTGTTTATTTTTTCTCAGTTGCTAAAATACAAATTATTTCCAGTCACATAGTATGGCAAAATGCCTCTTTGCTTCTTTGCATGTGCATGTTATTCTGCAGCTCTAACTCTGAATTTTACTTTGACTGCTATTTTTGATGGTGCATGGGAAATATTTGTTTGCACACAGAAAATTTGAGTGTCAAAAGTCTGAAAGGGCAACATCAAAACAGTGAACATGAACCAGAACAGCACAAGAAACACAAAACATAAAAGCATAAAAACAACTGAACAGAAATCAACAACAAGAATTCAGTGGTAACTAGAGTGAAGTCAGGTGCTCTGGATGTGTAGATAGTTCCTGTTTGCTATAGCACCCCCATCACACTTCCAATTGTCAATTCAGACGGTCAAATATTAATAAGTTAATAAGACACTTTAATATTATTAGTGAGAAAAAAGTTGAAATAAAGATCAATTATTCTCATTGACAGATGATGAAGAACAAGAACATGAGTTTGTTAGAGTGATGACAGAACTGTTGACAGATCTACACTTAGGGACAGCTCCAGATAAAATTAACAAGGTAGGTTTTTGTTTCCATTAAAGTTTAAAACCATCTGAATTTAACAATTCATACAAATGGTAAGATTGTTGATCTGGCTATTTAAGAGCCTGTTCATGAGAAAACCATGCAAAATCGTCCAATAGCAATGTTTTCATTTTTGTAAAAGGTATAGGGCAACTGAAAGACCATCCTATAAGACTTATTCATGCAAATTTTTTCCTTCGAAAAATCAAAGATGGTCGCCCTACTGGCCTCAATAGCTATATATATAGCATTCATCTGATTTTCAGTGATTTCAATAAACAAAAATTATGAAAATAAGACATTTTCATTGTGATTTTTTAAGTTTACGTATATTTAATGACAATTGTAACAATATTTTTTGAAATAGTGATGTTTTGTCTTTCAAATTCAGTGCAATTTTCGTAATTCATAATTTTGGTTCCTCTGGTACCTTTAGGTAGGACTTGGGCAGTATTCCAGACTGTTCAAAAATGCTGAAATTTGTTATTTTTAAGGGTACTTATTGTCCAAGGTAACGCTTTTTTATTCTTATCTTTTAGAAATTCAAAAACAATAACATATCAGAACAAACATATCAAAAAGCTGAGCTGGGATTTTAAATTTTGACTTAGCCACAGTTCCAGGAAACAAATACATGTTTTAGTAATTTTACATAAAATCCATTTTTTAGGGAATCAGTTTAAAAATCTGAATGTGTTTGCTATGAAACAAAATACATTTAGAACATGTGATACAACAGATGATCAAAATACAAGTACAATTTAAGGGTCGGGAAAGACATATACTTGGGGATTAAGGGTGAAAGATGGGGATATCTGTGTATTTTGATGAAATGTACAGAAATGACCAACTTTAGGGGTCTATTTTTCATTAATGAAGGGTTGGACTATTAATATGGAATATGTTTCCAAATGACTGCCATATGGTCTGTACAACAACATATTTGTAACTTTGCATTCGGTCATCCTTTACATGTTACGGCATTACAAAAATGGAGATTTGGCCATTTTAGCACATGACTAAAATGGGCTTTGGGGGCCTTATAGAGGCATCTTTTTGAAATAACTGAAAGATGTACAGAACAGCACACTTTATGGGCTAAATGAATATAACTTGTTCTATATAAACAAATAATATTGTAGAAATCAAACGAAAGAATACTTTCTACTTGGTGGTCCAATATGGCTCCCAGGGCCATTTGTCGAAATAGTCCCTTGTTCTCAAGAAAACTAACATTATTTTTTGTCGAGATGTACCATACAAAATCTTTTATTGTGCAGAAAATGGTCGAATTTTACAAATAAAACAAGTTTCCTGGTACAAATTTTTTTTCACATTTAGGTTTAACTTTGTCATTTTTAGGTGGCTAGAGACTTTTTTGTCAAAAGGCTCTGGGGGCTATATTAGACCACCAAGTAAATAGTGGTCTTTTGTATGATTTCTACAATATTATTTGTTAATATAGAACAAGTTATATACATTTGGCCTATAAAGTCTGCTGTTCTGTACATCTTTTAGTTTTTTCAAAAAGATGCCACTATTATGCCCCTGAAGCCCATTTTAGCCATATGCTAAAATGGCAAAATCTCCATTTTTGTAATGCCGTAACATGTAAGGGATGACTGAAAGCAAAGTTACAAATATGTTTTTGTACAGACCATATGGCAGTCATTTGGAAACATATTCCATATTAATAGTCCAACCCTTCATTAATGAAGTATAGATCCCTAAAGTTGGTCATTTCTGTACATTTCATCAAAACACACAGATATTCCCATCTTTCACCCTTA
The DNA here is from genome assembly GCA_963971305.1 of Arcuatula senhousia. Classification (NCBI taxonomy): domain Eukaryota; kingdom Metazoa; phylum Mollusca; class Bivalvia; order Mytilida; family Mytilidae; genus Arcuatula; species Arcuatula senhousia. The sequence goes on from OZ020312.1 coordinate 39,301,867, forward strand.
ATCCCCAAGTATATGTTTTTCCCCACCCTTAAATTGTACTTGTATTGTGATCATCTGTTGTATCACATGTTCTAAATATATTTTGTTTCATAGCAAACACATTCAGATTTTTAAACCAATTCCCTAAAAATTGGATTTTATGTAAAACTACTAAAACATGTCATTGTTTCCTGGAACTGTGGCTAGATCAAAATTTAAAATCCCAGCTCGGCTTTTTGATATGTTTGTTCTGATATGTCATTGTTTTTGAATTTCTAAAAGATAAGGATAAAAAAGCGTTACCTTGGACAATAAGTACCCGTAAAAATAACAAATTTCAGCATTTCAGAGCAGTCTGGAATATTGCACAAGTCCTTCCTGAGGGTACCAGAGGAACTAAAATTATGAATTACGAAAATTGCACTGTATTTGAAAGACAAAACATCACTTTTTCAAAAATGTTGATACAATTTTAATTCCATCTATGTAAACTGAAAAAAATCACAATGAAAATGTCTATTTTTGGCCGGATTTCACGGAGTGAAAAATCCGGGTTATAAAATGGTGAATGTCGGGCGGGCGGGCGGCGGGCGGGCGGGCGGGCGGCGTGCGGGCGGGGAAAATTTTTCGTAACAGTTTTCTCAGCAACTACTAATCACAGCGACTTGATATTTGGTATACAGCATCAGGGTGGGGTCCCATAACGTGGGATACGATTTCAGGTCTGTCGCTCACCTACTTCCTGTGTAACGAAATCCGGCCATTTTTGACTTTGACGGATTTTTCAAATAAAATTTGATTGAAATAACCGATAAATCAGATGAAAGCTATATAACGCTATTGAGGCCTGTAGGGCGGCCATCTTGAATTTTTCGAAAAAATAAATTTGCCTGAATAAGTCTTATAGGATGGTCTTTCAGTTGCAATATACCTTTTACATAATTAAAAACCTTGCTACTGGACAAAATTTACAATTTTGCATGGTTTTCTCATGAACAGGCTCTTAAATTTCATGATTTTTTGGCCGGATTTCACGGAGTGAAACATCCGGGTTATAAAATGGTGAATGTCGGGCGGGCGGGCGGCGGGCGGGCGGGCGGCGGGCGGGCGGGCGGCGTGCGGGCGGGGAAAATTTTTCGTAACAGTTTTCTCAGCAACTACTAATCACAGCGACTTGATATTTGGTATACAGCATCAGGGTGGGGTCCCATAACGTGGGATACGATTTCAGGTCTGTCGCTCACCTACTTCCTGTGTAACGAAATCCGGCCATTTTTGACTTTGACGGATTTTTCAAATAAAATTTGATTGAAATAACCGATAAATCAGATGAAAGCTATATAACGCTATTGAGGCCTGTAGGGCGGCCATCTTGAATTTTTCGAAAAAATAAATTTGCCTGAATAAGTCTTATAGGATGGTCTTTCAGTTGCAATATACCTTTTACATAATTAAAAACCTTGCTACTGGACAAAATTTACAATTTTGCATGGTTTTCTCATGAACAGGCTCTTAAATTTCATGATTTTCATGATTGCATTAGGAAATCACTATGTCCCTAATGGTATTCTGTACATGTACAGGGTAAGAAACAAACCTCATTGAGAACCAACCATTTGTCATTATCTTATCAATACTTGTAAGATATGAAAATTTCAGTACTTAGCTCAATTTGCTAGTACAAATCATGATTTTATTCTTCGTGCTTGTTTCTTATTCTTTATACTTTGAAGATTTGTAAAAGATTTTCATGTGGCCTGGGTGGTCGAGTGGACTAAGTTTAAATACCACACTATTGGTCACTAGCCGATCACATCTCAGATGGTGTTCTTGTCCCCTCTTGTAGTTTACAAAAATGGGACTTCCTTATCTGTATGTGATTATGTTTATCAGTTACCTGCCAAAGGTGAGTGGTTTCCTCATGGTACTCTGGTTTTCATCACCATTAAAACAGACTGCCTTTATGGCCCAGGTGCTTTGAAAATGGCTTTAATCCCAACACACACACAAACACACAAAGAATTAACAAAAAAGAATTATACATTTATAGCTGTTTATGTCTTAAAAGTTTAAACTGAGATTTTAATGGAAATTCAAGACTATATACATCGTCTAATTCTTAGATTTCTATATTTTAGGTTCAAGAAAAGATTAGAAAGATAATAACTGACTTTTATATTAAACAAGAACAGGGAGAAAAGGTTGATCCTAAGGTATAGTTATTTTTTATTATCATTTGCTACGCCGAGCAATGAAATCATCAGTGGCATAGATCTATAGCTGCATATGGATAAGAGAGACATTGCCAAGTTTTCATTTTTTTTAGACTTAAGACTTGTAGTAGAAGATAATGAAACCAATGAAATGTGTATTGCTAGATGACCTCTTTCATATACATGTATAAATGATAAATATTGTATCCAATACAATCTTGTTCATAGATAAATGATAAATATATGTATTGTAACAAATACAAGCAAATCAAATATTTATAAATTTATCTTTCATGTATGATTTATAGTGCATACTGTACACATGTGAAACAAATCATCTATATAGACTTTAGGTGTACATAGCTAAAAAGTTATTTTTCATGTCGAAAATTGTTTTTGATAATGCTGGATTTTATTTTGTCAATCATATTTTGATTGTCATAAATACCACAGGTGGTTGAATGTCTTTAAAAGAAATACCTTTAACACATAATCTTTTGCTTTTTCTTATAGGAGATGCATCAGAATGCTATCCAGTCATTAGCAGAGTTGACATCTAAAGCTATGGAACAGTTCCACAAGGCTGGAGAACTGATACTTATACAGAAGGATTCTGATAAATCATTCATAGAAAGAGCTAAATGTCTACTTAGGTTGGTAATATTTGTGTTTCCTATAAATGATAAAGGTGTATTGGTTTAAAAATGGTAACCAGTTGCCATAAAACCTGGTTTAAACCCTCAGTCCTTTGAAATTGCCTATACAAAGTCAGGACAAGTGCAATCTTCAGCTTTCACGATGTGTCTTCCTTGTTTTGACATTTGAGATTAATCATCCAAGTTCAGTAGTTTTGTTATAACCTTTATTTATATATACATCTATCATTTTGTGTAATTCACAATTTTGGGTTTCATGATTTTGATTGCTACCATGGTTATAATCTCTTTTTCAGTATCAACAGATTACTTAGCACAGAAGTTTCAATACTATCTACAAAATTCTCAAACTGTTTAAATAAATTAGGGGTAAGTTTTTAGTAAAATATTTATATAGTACTTAACTGTAGGAATCTATTCTCTGTGCGTATCAGTATGTTGAAAAACCAATACTATAAACATGTGTAAAGACTTAATTCACAAATACTTTATCGTGTTAAATTCACAACTGCAAAAACATTATCTCAGCGTCCAACTAGTGATCATTGTCTAGTGCCAATATGCTGAATAAATGTTTGATATGTTCTGTTACAACCAACAGTTTTCAGAAAATATGAAGAAAAACTATTTTGATTTATTTGCATCTTGACAACACACATTTAATTAAGTAAGGTTATTGTTACCTAATGTTGCAACAAATGTTTGTATAAATATCTTTACATATATGTTTGTTTTTTGATAAAATGTTAACCATGTAGAAACCAAACATAAGGTGAACATGTGTTACAATTTTCCTATCTACCGTATTTTCCGATGTATAAGCCGCTATTTTTTTTCTGAAAAGTTTTGGGTGCGGTTTATACTCCGGTGCGCTTAGTGTGTGTATTTTTTAAAAGTTTTCAGGTGGACCAGTGAGAAAACATCGATGTTTTCAAGCAAAAATGAAGACTTCTTCTTGGTCATTCCCGGACTACTGCAATTTCTATTTCAGCTTCATTAATGTGATGTTTTGTTTGTTATTTTATGAAATAAAAAGTAAATACCCTGGAATGTGTTTGTTTATTATGTATTTCAGTTGTTTCGATCTTTTTTCTCAATAATCAGCCATTTTTATTTTTATTACGTAATCAGACAGAGGTGTGCCTAAAATATGGAGTTTATATAATAAATAAAATGCATGCAGTCCCTTTCCTTTCTCTTCCTTTGTTTTATATCTAATACCTTTGAAATGACACAAAATTGTGTGCTTAATATGCCCTTTTCTATGTTGGTAATGTCCACATTATTACGTTGGTAAGTAATATTTACATAATTTAGACAGATGTGTTCATTTTCTCCCTACTTTTATACAGAGTTTTGTTCATTTTCTCCCTACAATTTTACAGACTGTTTTTCCTTTAATTCAAGAACAATTAATCCTTTTGTCATTATTCTATCTATTTTAGAGCAAACATAAATCATTTGATAAATTTTTTTCAGTTAAAACTCATGTGCAGGAAAATTAATGAAAAACTACCTTTGACCTGTTGACATCGATCTACACAAGACATTATTACACACCGTTTCAGGTGTATTTTTACTAAGTGAATATCATGGATTTGTTTGATCGAGGAACCATTTGTTCTTGTGATTTTTATTTAATAAATAGTTAAAAAATAATCAAGGACACACAACAAATCTATTATTATAAATTGGACACATTTCCATACACAGGTATGCCATTTTGATTTTCTTTTCTTTTCCACCACGTGGTCAAGCTTGAAGCTAATTAATGATTAATCAACACAAACAGATCTTAAGTAATTGTAACAAAAACATATCAAGGTCAATAAACTTCACTTTAATTGCAAACAAAACAAAAACTGGAGAATCAGGTTGCCGACAAACGATTTAAATGCCAATCATAACACCTGTCAAGTGTCATACACTAATTTGCAATTTACCGATATACACACATACCGTTAAAATCAAAAACAATAAGTCAACACACAAGCTTTATTTATTCATTTTTATTAAGATCAAATACAATTTTATTAATAAATCATAAATAAATAATAATATAAAATGGAAACGATCTTCAACAACATCGGGAGTCTTTGTGCTGAAAATGAAATAAACGTGACAAAAATCATTCAATATACGTTATAAGACTGAAGAAAGGGGTGCGCTTAGTACTCAGGTGCGCTTTATAAATGGATAAAATCAGATTTTCCATTGAAAATCGGCCCTGCGCCTTAAAGTCCGCTTTATTCTCCGGAAAATACGGTATAGAAAAGGAAAGTTATATCTTGAAATGTATATGCAAATGGTTTATTTTAGTCTTCTACACACATAAAATTCTTTATAGGACATGTTCATAAGTTTTCAGTGGTAGCAGTTGGTATTTCTGGCTTACACACAGATTTGTATGTTAAATTTAATCATAATCCCTAAAGGTAGGATAATTCTACCAGCAAAATGTTCCAAAATTTGACCATAATTGTTAAATAAATTGTGTTTAAAATTTCAGGAAGACATAGAAGATGATAGCAGTGTAAAACAAATGGTCACAAATATCTACTTAGAGGTAAAAAATTAGAAAAAAATATGTATCTTTCTCAAAACTGAAAGAAAATGTAGGGTTAGATAAATGTGTTTTGACTATTTAAGATAATTGTATTTGTTGAAATAATGATGTATAAAATGTGTAATGCAGTGAATTGTAAAAATCCTTGTCAACATTGAAGTACGGTAGCTTTTCTCCATACACAGATTCATAGATTTTTTTGTCATCTGCATTTGTCTCACATCTCATAATCTCATTATTTCGTAAATTTAAGATCTATTTTTAGCTCACCTGGACCAAAGGTCCATGTGAGCTATTGCAATCACTTGGCCTCCGTCGTCGTCTGTCGTCTGTCCTCTGTTAACAATTTTTCATAAATCTTCTCCTCTGAAACTACTGAACAGAATTTAATGAAACTTAGTATGATTGATCTTTAGGATGTCCTGTACAAAAGTTGTGTTTCGATTTTTGATCCGTCAAAAAACATGGCCGCTGTGGCTAAAAATAGACCAGGGGGGTCAGACTACTGTTTTTGGCTTGTAAATCAAAAAGTATAAGAGATAGATGAAATATGATGCCACCCTACTGCTTCAGCATCAAAAGTTCTACTAAAGTCTCTATTGGGTCGAAGTTGTCAGATGACCCCTTATAGGGGTTACAGCCCCTTAAAGGTGAAAAATAGTGTTTTTTGCCTATAGAATGAAAACTATTGCAGATAGGGAAAAGCTGTTGCTTGCTTTAATGTTCAGCTCATTTAGCTCTACAAAAGATGTCATAGGGCCGAAATTCTCAGATGACCCCTTATAGGGGTTACAGCCCCTTAAAGGCAAAAAATAGTGTTTTTGGCCAACAGAATGAAAACTATTGCAGATAGGGAAAAGCTGTTGCTTGCTTTAATGTTCAGCTCATTTAGCTCTACAAAAGTTGTCATAGTGTCAAAGTTGTCACATGACCCTTACAGGGGTTACAGCCCCTTATAGGCGGAAAATAGTGTTTTTTGCCTATAAAATGAAAACTATTGCAGATAGGGAAAAGCTGTTGCTTGCTTTAATGTTCAGCTCATTTAGCTCTACAAAAGATGTCATAGGGTCGAAGTTCTCAGATGACCCCTTATAGGGGTTACAGCCCCTTAAAGGCAAAAAATAGTGTTTTTGGCCTATAGAATGAAAACTATTGCAGATAGAGAAAAGCTGTTGCTTGCTTAAATGTTCAGCTCATTTAGCTCTACAAAAGATGTCATAGGGTCGAAGTTGTCAGATGACCCCTTATAGGGGTTACAGCCCCTTAAAGGCGAAAAATAGTGCTTTTGGCCTATAGAATGAAAACTAGAGAAAAGCTGTTGCTTGCTCAAATGTTCAGCTCATTTAGCTCTACAAAAGTTGTCATAGGGTCGAAGTTGTCAGATGACCCCTTATAGGGGTTACAGCCCCTTAAAGGCGAAAAATAGTATTTTTGACCTATAGCAGATAGAAAAAAGATGTTGCTTGCTTAAATGTTCAGCCATTTAGCTCTACAAAAGTCTCCATAGCGTGGAAGTTGTCAGATGACCCCTTATAGGGATTACAACCCCTAAATTAACATGTTCATGATTTTTGCTTATATAATGAAAACTATAGCAGACAAGGAAAAGTTGTTGCTTGCTTAAATGTTCAGTTTATTTAGCTATACAAAGTTCTTTATAGGGTTGACATCAAGACCAGGTGAGCGATTCAGGCTCCTGGGAGCCTCTTGTTTGTATTTGTATTTATGTATTTGTATTTTGTGGTATTTGTATGCTTTTTATATGTTTACATGTATTGATTATTTTTTTAAATCATTTCTTTACTCATTGGTGTTGAAATTTCAAATATTATATATCTATTATAATTTGCAGGCATCCAATAGCAGTACATATATCCATGACGGCTTCCAGCTTCTGTTACCATGTCTACAACAAGGTGCCATAGAGAACACTCCAGGAATTAAAGAATGACGATTGGATAAAAATAACGTTCTATAACTAACCCAAGGGAAATTCCAAAAAGCAAATAGCACCAGCTTAATTTGCAATAAATGATGTCAAATCATGAATGAAATAAATCAAGAGAAATTGTTACCAGCTACTGCCAGGCCAAATAAACATAGTCTGAGTTGTGTTTTATATGTTAAGTCTGTGATAAGATTTGGATTATATTTATACATGTATGATTATGTTTAATAGAATAAGCTTACCTATGTGAGTTTTTTATGCAGTTACAATAAGGAACAAGATGAAAAATATTTCTGTGGCATTATTTTTGTTTTGCATTACTGGTAATGTAGAAGGATTTAATTTTTGCTTTGTCTATGTTATGTTTTGGAAATATTATTTTATTTGCAATAATTTTTTAAATGCCATGTATCAAAACAAAAACAAAATTATTACTAAATTAAAAAACAATGCAAAAGATTCAACAACAAAAAGATATGTAGGTAAAATCAGTTTTTAACATACTGTTACTTTATTAGAAAACAATTGCTTAACATACTTTTCTAACATATTTGCAGGTTTTTTTGTGATAATAAGATAAAGTCAATTCTTACATTTAATAATATATGAGGGAAAAAATTCTAGCACTTTTAGAAAATATGATAAGGTATCATATAGTGTCCCTGTTTAAAGTGAAAAAAAAACATCTGTGACAGTATCCTCGACTTTTTATACCCCCGTTATACCCCCGCTTCTAAGAAGAGGGGGGTATACTGTTTTACCCTTGTCCGTCCGTCCGTTTGTTTGTCCGTCCTTCCGTTACAAAACTTCTGTCACAGTTTTCTAAGCAACTACATGAGATAGAGTTCTGATATTTTGTATACATCTTTATCCTATAGTACCATATAGTGTATACCAATTTTATGCTCCTAGGTAGTCTACTTCCTGTTTACCCAATACTTAGGTTTTTACACATAATGGACATAAATGCAAATTTTTCGTCACAGTTTCCCAAGCAACTACATGAGATAGAGGTCTGATATTTTGTATACAGCTTTATCCTATAGTACCATATGGTGTATACCAATTTTATGCTCTTACGTAGTCTTCTTCCTGTTTACCGAATACTTAGGTTTTTACACAAAATGGACATAAATGCAAATTTTTCGTCACAGTTTCCCAAGCAACTACATGAGATACAGGTTTGATATTTGGAAAACAGCTTTATTCTATAGTCCCTTATGGTGTGTAGCAATTTTGTGTTCCTAGGTAAACTACTTCCTGTTTATCGAGTATTTAACTTTGTATGAGTGGCTTAGTTTGGGGAGCAGGGGTATCACTAGTGAGCATTAGCTCACAGATTTACTTGATATTTTTTTTTTTTTTTTTAAATTCAATAATTTTTTTTTTAAATTCGTCTTTGTGCCTTTAATGTAAAACATGCTAATATGGCTAGTAATGTTACCATCTTTCGCAAACATGTATTATATGTACAAAGTCACTGTATTTTATGTACAAAATCACGTAGATATTTATAAAATTTAGTTTTTTCCTCAGTCATTAGTGCTATGTACAGTAAAATATGTATAAATGGTGTTATGGTTGTTTAAAGATTTATTTTTGAATGGTTATGGATGTGAAATATTATATCTTAGAACTATTTTCTGTTTTGCAATTGAAACCTAATTAATTTGAAAAAAATTATCACTGTAAATTTTTCACAAAAATTAAAAATAGTATTATTTAATTTGCTCATACACTTTTTTGGTGCCCATGATGAAATAGAAGTACAAATGTATACTTTTATTTATATATAAATATGAAAAAAGTGTGTGTGCTGATGTTAAAGGAGTAAATATGCATCTTTTTTTTTAACAGGAAGATATTGTGCAATTATATGCTTATTTTTCACTTGATTATTCATAGGCTATGTTTTACTCAAAATTCTTTCTATCCTTTATGACAAACTTCATGTTGTAGTGTTAATTCATCTGCTCAACATTGAAAGATAGTACAAGATTTTCAATTTAACATTAATAGGCCAATATAAAAAATATCCTATATTCTCATCCCCTCCTGCACCAATTTTTTTCAGCCCCCTGAAAAAAATTATTTTGATTTTTTTGGCAAACTATGTTTCTTTTTGGTCAATAACCTTAAAAATGGGAGAATATATCAAGATTTATTAAAAAAGAAAATAAAGAACATAATTGCCTGCCTGTCCTATTTTTTTTCAAGAAATTAGAATGAAAATCTGGGAATTATTTTATTATAGCCTTTAGCACTTAAAGAAAAGAACAATTGTGATACAAAAAGAGTCTTCTTGTTTCTTTTAGTGTACATGTTTATTTCATAAATCAACATTGCAAAGTCTATGATATTTTTAGCTCACCTGGACCGAAGGTCCATGTGAGCTATTGCCATCACTTGGCGTCCGTCGTTGTCTGTCGTCTGGTGTCTGGCGTCTGTCGTCTGTCGTCGTCTGTTAACAATTTACAAAAATCTTCTCCTCTGAAACTACTGAACAGAATTTAATGAAACTTGGTGTGAATGATCCTTAGGGTGTCCTGCACCAAACTTGTGTTTTGATTTTTGATCCGTCAAAAAACATGGCCACCGTTACTAAAAATAGACCAGGGGGGTTAGACTACTGTTTTTGGCTTGTAAATCAAAAAGTATAAGAGATAGATGAAATCTGATGCCACCTTACTGCTTCAGCATCAAAAGTTCTACAAAAGTCTTCATTAAGTCGAAGTTGTCAGATGATCTCTTTTAGGGGTTACAGCCCCTTAAAGGTGAAAAATAGCGTTTTTTCATGTTTTTAGCTCACCTGACCCGAAGGGTCATGTGAGCTATTGTCATCGTTAAGCGTCCGTCGTCCGTCCGTCCGTCGTCCGTCCGTTAACTTTTCTTCAAAGATCTTCTTCTCTGAAACCACATAAGGGATTACTTTCAAACTTTGTATACTTGATCTTTAGGATGTCCTCTACCAAGTTTGTGAAATTTGTGCATGCTGACCAACCAACATGGCCGTCATTGCTAAAAATAGAACAGGAGGGTCAGACCATAGTTTTAAGCTTATAGCTCAAAAACTATAAGAGATAGAGATAATCCGAAGCAACCTTCCCTCTTCAGCATCAAAATCTCTACTAAACTCTTCATTGAGTCAAAGTTGTGGGACGACTCCTTAAAGGAGTTTTTTCCCCTTAATTGTCAAAATCGACCATTTTCACAGTTTTTGGACTCTATCTCAAAAACTGTAAGTGCTAGAGGAAAAGTAAGCATTGCAAAATTGTTCAGCTCATTAAGATCTACAAAAATGATTTCAGGGTCAAAATTGTCAGATCAACCGTTTAAGAGTTATCCCCCTTTAACTGATTTTTCTATCAATTTTAACTGATTTTTAGCTCACCTGACCCGAAGGGTCATGTGAGCTATTGTCATCGTTAAGCGTCCGTCGTCCGTCCGTCGTCTGTCGTCCGTCGTCCGTTAACTTTTCTTCAAAGATCTTCTTCTCTGAAACCACTGAAGGGATTGCATTGATACTTGGTATACATGATCTTTAGGATGTCCTCTACCAAATTTGTGAATTATATACACGTCGACCAACCAACATGGCCGCCGTTGCTAAAAATAGAACAGGGGGGTCAGACCATTGTTTTTGGCTTATAACTCGAAAAGTATAAGAGATAGAGAAAATCCGAAGCAACCTTCCGTGTTCAGCATCAAAAGCTCTACAAATCTCTCCATTGAGTCGAAGTTGTGAAACGACTCCTTATAGGAGTTATTGCCCTTTAATCATCAAAATTGACCATTTTTGCAGTTTTTGGACGATATCTGGAAAACCGTTAGAGCTAGAGGAAAAGTTAGCATTGCAGAATTGTATAGCTCATTGAGATCTACAAAAATGATTTCAGGCTCTAAATTGTCAGATCAGCCATTTAAGAGTTATTCCCCTTAAACTGTTTTTTCCATTAATTTACACTGATTTTCAAAAATCTTCTTCTCTGAAACCACTGAAGGGATTGCATTGATACTTGGTATACATGATCTTTAGGATGTCCTCTACCAAGTTTGTGAATTATATACACGTCGACCAACCAACATGGCCGCCGTTGCTAAAAATAGAACAGGGGGGTCAGACCATTGTTTTTGGCTTATAACTCGAAAAGTATAAGAGATAGAGAAAATCCGAAGCAACCTTCAGTGTTCAGCATCAAAAGCTCTACAAATCTCTCCATTGAGTCGAAGTTGTGAAACGACTCCTTATAGGAGTTATTGCCCTTTAATCATCAAAATTGACCATTTTTGCAGTTTTTGGACGATATCTGGAAAACCGTTAGAGCTAGAGGAAAAGTTAGCATTGCAGAATTGTATAGCTCATTGAGATCTACAAAAATGATTTCAGGGTCTAAATTGTCAGATCAGCCGTTTAAGAGTTATTCCCCTTTAACTGTTTTTTCCATTAATTTACACTGATTTTCAAAAATCTTCTTCTCTGAAACCACTGAAGGGATTGCATTGATACTTGGTATACATGATCTTTAGGATGTCCTCTACCAAATTTGTGAATTATATACACGTCGACCAACCAACATGGCCGCCGTTGCTAAAAATAGAACAGGGGGGTCAGACCATTGTTTTTGGCTTATAACTCGAAAAGTATAAGAGATAGAGAAAATCCGAAGCAACCTTCCGTGTTCAGCATCAAAAGCTCTACAAATCTCTCCATTGAGTCGAAGTTGTGAAACGACTCCTTATAGGAGTTATTGCCCTTTAATCATCAAAATTGACCATTTTTGCAGTTTTTGGACGATATCTGGAAAACCGTTAGAGCTAGAGGAAAAGTTAGCATTGCAGAATTGTATAGCTCATTGAGATCTACAAAAATGATTTCAGGCTCTAAATTGTCAGATCAGCCATTTAAGAGTTATTCCCCTTAAACTGTTTTTTCCATTAATTTACACTGATTTTCAAAAATCTTCTTCTCTGAAACCACTGAAGGGGTTGCATTGATACTTGGTATACATGATCTTTAGGATGTCCTCTACCAAGTTTGTGAATTATATACACGTCGACCAACCAACATGGCCGCCGTTGCTAAAAATAGAACAGGGGGGTCAGACCATTGTTTTTGGCTTATAACTCGAAAAGTATAAGAGATAGAGAAAATCCGAAGCAACCTTCAGTGTTCAGCATCAAAAGCTCTACAAATCTCTCCATTGAGTCGAAGTTGTGAAACGACTCCTTATAGGAGTTATTGCCCTTTAATCATCAAAATTGACCATTTTTGCAGTTTTTGGACGATATCTGGAAAACCGTTAGAGCTAGAGGAAAAGTTAGCATTGCAGAATTGTATAGCTCATTGAGATCTACAAAAATGATTTCAGGGTCTAAATTGTCAGATCAGCCGTTTAAGAGTTATTCCCCTTAAACTGTTTTTTCCATTAATTTACACTGATTTTCAAAAATCTTCTTCTCTGAAACCACTGAAGGGATTGCATTGATACTTGGTATACATGATCTTTAGGATGTCCTCTACCAAGTTTGTGAATTATATACACGTCGACCAACAAACATGGCCGCCGTTGCTAAAAATAGAACAGGGGGGTCAGACCATTGTTTTTGGCTTACAACTCGAAAAGTATAAGAGATAGAGAAAATCCGAAGCAACCTTCTGTGTTCAGCATCAAAAGCTCTACAAATCTCTCCATTGAGTCGAAGTTGTGAAACGACTCCTTATAGGAGTTATTGCCCTTTAATCATCAAAATTGACCATTTTTGCAGTTTTTGGACGATATCTGGAAAACCGTTAGAGCTAGAGGAAAAGTTAGCATTGCAGAATTGTATAGCTCATTGAGATCTACAAAAATGATTTCAGGCTCTAAATTGTCAGATCAGCCATTTAAGAGTTATTCCCCTTAAACTGTTTTTTCCATTAATTTACACTGATTTTCAAAAATCTTCTTCTCTGAAACCACTGAAGGGGTTGCATTGATACTTGGTATACATGATCTTTAGGATGTCCTCTACCAAGTTTGTGAATTATATACACGTCGACCAACCAACATGGCCGCCGTTGCTAAAAATAGAACAGGGGGGTCAGACCATTGTTTTTGGCTTATAACTCGAAAAGTATAAGAGATAGAGAAAATCCGAAGCAACCTTCAGTGTTCAGCATCAAAAGCTCTACAAATCTCTCCATTGAGTCGAAGTTGTGAAACGACTCCTTATAGGAGTTATTGCCCTTTAATCATCAAAATTGACCATTTTTGCAGTTTTTGGACGATATCTGGAAAACCGTTAGAGCTAGAGGAAAAGTTAGCATTGCAGAATTGTATAGCTCATTGAGATCTACAAAAATGATTTCAGGGTCTAAATTGTCAGATCAGCCGTTTAAGAGTTATTCCCCTTAAACTGTTTTTTTCATTAATTTACACTGATTTTCAAAAATCTTCTTCTCTGAAACCACTGAAGGGATTGCATTGATACTTGGTATACATGATCTTTAGGATGTTCTCTACCAAGTTTGTGAATTATATACACGTCGACCAACCAACATGGCCGCCGTTGCTAAAAATAGAACAGGGGGGTCAGACCATTGTTTTTGGCTTATAACTCGAAAAGTATAAGAGATAGAGAAAATCCGAAGCAACCTTCCGTGTTCAGCATCAAAAGCTCTACAAATCTCTCCATTGAGTTGAAGTTGTGAAGCGACTGCTTATAGGAGTTATTGCCCTTTAATCATCAAAATTGACAATTTTTGCAGTTTTTGGACGATATCTGGAAAACCGTTAGAGCTAGAGGAAAAGTTAGCATTGCAGAATTGTATAGCTCATTGAGATCTACAAAAATGATTTCAGGGTCTAAATTGTCAGATCAGCCGTTTAAGAGTTATTCCCCTTAAACTGTTTTTAGCTCACCTGGCCAAAGGCCATGTGAGCTTATGCCATCACTATGCGTCCGTCGTCGTCTGTCGTCGTCCGTCGTCGTCTGTCGTCGTCTGTCGTCCGTTAACAATTTCAAAAATCTTCTCCTCTGAAACCACTGAACCAATTTAACAGAAACTTGGCAGGAATGATATATGACATGTTGGCAACAAACGATCCTCATTTTGAAATGTTTTGATAAAAAACATGGCCGCCGTTGCTAAAAATAGAACATAGGGGTAAAATGCAGTTTTTTGCAAATAACTCAAAAACGGCTACAGATATCAAAATTCTGGCATAGGGTAAAAGTGATCAGCACCTCAAGATCTACCTACCCTGAAATTTTGAAGAAAATCCAACCACCCATGTAGGAGTTATTGCCCTTTTTGTGGATTTTTTGCAAATTTTGCACCTGTTTAGCTCAATATCTTGAAAACTATACAAGATGTTTGAGAAATTTAAATTGCATATTGTTAAGCACATCAAGATCTACAAAATTTGTAACAGGGTCAACGTTGTAGGACCTTTCCTTTTAGGAGTTATTGCCCTTAGAACGTCAAAATTTAGCATTTTAACAGCATTTCCTCATTACATTGAAAACGTTAACTCCTCTGACACTTTAAGTCCAAATGGAACCAAACTTGGTATAGTTGTTCATTAGCATTAGGTGTATAGAACTGATGTGGGGATTTTTGATTGGTCTTAAAACATGGCCGCTGTGGCTAAAAATAGAACAAAGGGGTAAATGGCAGTTTTTTGCAAATAACTCTAAAACGGTGACAGATTTCAAAATTTTGATTGGGAACAAAAGTGATCAGCACCTCAAGATCTACCAGCTCTGAAATTTTGAAGAAAATCCAACAACCCATGTAGGAGTTATTGCCCTTTTTGTGGATTTTTTGCAAATTTTGCACCTGTTTAGCTCAATATCTTGAAAACTATACAAGATATTTGAGAAATTTAAATTGTATATTGTTAAGCGCATCAAGATCTACAAAATTTGTAACAGGGTCAACGTTGTAGGACCTTTCCTTTGAGGAGTTATTGCCCTTGGAACGTCAAAATTGAGCATTTTAACTGCATTTCCTTATATTGAAAATGTTAACTCCTCTGACACTTTAAGTCCAAATGGAACCAAACTTGGTATTATTGTTTATTATATTATAAGGTGTATAGAACTGTTGTGGGAACTTTTGATTGGTTGTAAAACATGGCCGCTGTGGCTAAAAATAGAACATAAGTTAAACTGCATTTTTTTGCAAATAACTCAAAAAGGGTGACAGATTTTTAGATTTTGATTGAGAACAAAAGTGATCAGCACCTTTAGATCCACCATATTGTCAGATGACCCTCTTATTAATCTTATGACCCTTTCAACGTTAAATAGATTTTGCCTTATAACCTTTACTTCAGGCACATATGTCAGGTGAGCGATTCAGGCTCCTGGGAGCCTCTTGTTTAAAAATCTTCTTCTCTGAAACCACTGGTGGGATTGCTTTGAAACTTAGTACACTTGATCTTTAGGACGTCCTCTACCAAGTTTGTGAAATTTGTGAACGTCAACCAACCAACATGGCTGCCGTTACAAAAAATAGAACAGGGGGGTCAGACCATAGTTTTTAGCTTATAGGTCAAAAAGTATAAGAGATAGAGAAAATCCGAAGCGACCTCCATTCTTCAGCATGAAAAGTTCTACAAAACTCCTCATTGAGTCAAAGTTGTGTGACGACTCTTTATTGGAGTTATTTTCCCCTAATTGTCAAAATTGACAATTTGATCATTTTTGCAGTTTTTTTATTTTATCATAAAATTCTGAAGTGCTAGCTAAGAGAAAAGTTAATATTGCAGAATTTTTAAGCTCATTCAAGATCCACAAAATGATTTCAATGTAAAAATTTTCAGGAGTTTTATCCTTTTAATTACTGTTTTCTATCAGGGATTGAATAAAACTGATTGTTTTGGACATCCCTGTTTCTATCTATTTTTATTAATGATTGAACATTTTGGTTTTTTAAAGCTTTGCAACTCTCTTTGCTTTTTGTTTAAAATGTTTAACGTCATAAATAGTTTTTTAAATGGTACTTAACATTATCTTGAAATAAATTGGGTACTTAGTCAGAAATTATATCAAGGTTTTAGCTAAAATTCATTAACTTCCTGTTTGGTTACAGAAGCGCCCTCTTTCGCATGTCAATGTAAGTAAAGATGGCTAGTTTTGTCAGTTTTTAAAATCCAATTATTTAATAAGAAATAAAAGACCATTGCACATCAAATAATGTCAGGAGTAAAAGCTATCTTATCAGGAACTATAACGTAACTTATTTATTCTGACATAAGATAGTTTGTTGGATGAAATGGAAATTGTAATCGCATGGATGATGGAAAAAAAATCCAGTACTGGCAGTAGTCCAGTCGTCCATGGCTACTATATTTTGAGCTGGGCTACCAGAATTGATAAGATTTTACTTTAACATATATGAAATATTTTAGGAAAGAGGCCTGGGCTACCAGATAATAATTCCCAATCTTTCACCTGTTCACCCTGCAGTGAATGAATGTTGAGATTGATAGTATAAATACATATATGTATGGCCTATTGGTTATTCATCACATCCTTGAGTACACTCCTTTATAATTTAGTATATTGAATATACAGGTCTTGTCCAAGCAAAAAAGTATGTGTGTTTACTGTCACATGCTGAAAAAAATTGGGGTCGGTAGGTAGGAAAGAATTTTTTTTTACCTTGAGTCTATGGGGGCAGCTTTGTGACTTTAACAGTGCTTAATGGAAAATGATCAAAAAAACTTTAGGGTAGGGGTTAAAAATTGACAGTAAACTCGCTTACTTGGTCCTTTGTTTTCCATGTTCACCACAGGCTATATATTCAAGGGCCGTGCTTCTCCACTCTTGAATTTGTTTCCTCCACCCTTGAATTTTGAGCCCAAACTAAAGTTTGACTTTATTCCCAGAACAATGAAGTTTTTTCAAAGGGAAATACATGAACTTTCAAGTTTGTGACTGGTAGGAAGAACACATATGGGAAAACAAAACAAAAAAACACTGTATTTTTTATGAGTAAGGAAAAACTCAAAGATCATCGCAAGACTTGCGCCATCCTTGGATTTTGAACCGTGATGATCCCTGTGACATATTGTGAAAACAATTTGCTAAGTATGTCCAATCATTTTAATTTATGTTATTACAAATTAATTCATGTATGTGAATTTTTAGACCACGTAACACACATGATACATTAATTTATGCGTGACTTTCCTCTCTATCTGCAACTCCTTAACAAACTTCATTTTACTATGTGTGTACTTTATAAGATAAAATGTGAGACAGGTTTATCCTGTGTCTGTGACTCCTAACTCTTAACTTTTTCATATGAAAAGGTAGATAGGTGAAGTACATGTGCTGTTTGTTCTATTTCAGTCATAAAGACCAACTTATCATGACATACTACATTAAATTGATGTAATTTGATCCTGTTAAGTTTTTTTACTAATGTAAAAGACTAACACTGTATTGATTTGAGATAATTCCAGTCATTCAAAGCTGAGCCCTAGTATATTAATAAGATATATAGAATAAGTTTCTTATTTTGAACACATGTTGATCTCAATGAATTGTACTCTGGTATCTTTTCTATATTAATATATTATGTACTGAAAAGTTGATAGAAATTTATTACAATAGAAACTTAAGTGAATCATTTAATCCCACAATGAATGGTACAAGCAAGTCTAAATGGAAAACCTGTTTTGCTTTTGTTTTACTTAAATTTGTTAGCATTGAAACAGTCTCGTAAAAGCAGATTGTTCTAGATAAGAAGTTGCAATGTTTTGTTTTTATTAATTTTCTTTTATTTTAAGATAAAGTTAAACAAAACAAGATGTATCACCATGAAACAATGTGTCCCATATCAAAAAACCTTAACCTTTGACCTTAAGGTTAAATTAACATACAAAACAATGCTTTGTTCCACCTTTGACACATAGAGCATTGAATAATCTCATAAGAAATGTGTCCCATACCAGACAGTTCCTCATTTGACCTTGACTTTTGACATTTAAGTCATATTAATTCAGCTTTCACTATACCTTTCCGTCCACATTGGTTTCTTGTTTATAACTTTTGATTGCCTTCATATATTGAATCTAAAAAAAAATATATGAAAGTGTATGCGTTAAAAAGAAGCTAATTGATTTACATAATATGTAGAAGCCGTAAGGTTATAGGTAAAGGTAAGATGTTTTGAAAAAAAAGTTTATTGTGAATTGAAGCATAGTTTTAAACCCTTTGCAGAACTTCAGGAAACTTGCACACATTAAAGCTTAATTATGTGCAGTTAATTAATTAGCATCTTACTTTTGAAGTATTGAAAGATTTGAAAAGAAAGACTTAAGATTCATTCAAATGGTTACTGAAAAATGGCTTAATTTTAGATCAGTTTTCAAGTATGTGTACAGCAAAGACTGCATACAGAATGTAAACATAAACCCTAGTAGGAACTAGATATAATAATTTCTAATGAATTATTATGCTCCATCTACATGTACGATATTAGGCCTGGGGGTCATATTGTGTTTTGGTCTGTTTGTTTGTCCATGCGTCCCAAATGTTGCAAGATGGGGCATTATGTCTCTTAGAGATATTCTTGTTGATAATATTTTCATGGTTGATTATTTGACATTGTGAACACTAAAACTTAAAAACTATTTACAATACAGCTCTGAAACTTTGTACAGCTGCTTAGTAGCATGTCATGATTTGCATATTAAAATTTCATTTCTGATGGAAAATCACAGATTTTGAGAATTGGAATTTTTGAACAATATAAAACTCAAATGCTATTTACGTTTTATACATATGCATGCTGTTTTCCGTTGTGATTTTTTGAATTGCTGTTTGTTTATGTTTGTTGTGTCGCGTACACTTATTCCACATCTCAATATCGACTATATTCCATGGAATATGCCTTAGTGGTTATAATCAAAGTTCATATGATTTTTAAAACACTTAGATTTTTGCCGCAGGGCCCTTTCTGACTTTGTCAGTATTCTAGTATTCTTTAATTCTGTTTTTTATACAAACCGCCAAAAAAAATGTAGACGTATAATGGTATGATGCTGTTGTTGTTGTCGTCGTTGTCTGTTAACTTCAGTGTTCAGATTGCTCTAAAAATTGCTAATGAAGTTCATGAACCTAAAAGGACGGATGGAATTGACATGATTGACTTAGGGTTTCTCCTTTTCTTCGTTTAGAAATTAGGCACACTTTTATAGCCTTGATAAAAGATAATGAAACTTTTGCACAGTAAAGCTTATAATTATGAGGTCAGAAAAGAAGAAATATTGATTTTCAATTTCAAAAGGTCAAAGGATAAGGTAACTAGTTCATTGTAGTTTTCAAAAACTTTGCAATAGTTTCCAATGTACAACTTTTTAATGCATTTTGGACATATTTTAGAACCTTTTATGAAAGTTTATGACCTTTATGAGGTAAGGAAAAAGCATATTATTTTGAATTTGAAGTAAATATGTCAGGAAAAACTCTAACAAAGTTACAATAGGGAGGGCTGTACCATTCATATTTTCTGTTTTGAAATAAATCCTTTAAAACAGGAGACGATGCAACTTAAAAAAAAACTTGATTTTTAACTCCTACTAGTGATTAATTTTCACATTTTTTTTTTAGAATGCCACGTTAAAAAAATTGGAAGAAGAGTTCGGTAAAGAAAGGAAATTTTAACAGACGTAAGTATAAACTGACGGACCAGACTGAGGATCCTGGCCTCGTTAATCACAGGACCGAAGACATTGACTTGACTGAGGATCCTGGCCTCGTTAATCACAGGACTAGAGACCTTACGTCTGACGTGACTGAGGATCCTGGCCTCGGTAAACACAGGACTAGAGACATATCTGATAACTTGCTTGATAAATCTGCCATGAAAAATTTGTCTGATCAATTAGCCATGAAACATATATCTGAACAATCTGCTATGAACTATTTGTCTGAACAATCTGCCATGAACAATCTGTCTGAACAATCTGCCATGAACAATCTGTCTGAACAATCTGCCATGAACAATCAGTCTGAACAATCTGCCATAAACAATCAGTCTGAACAATCTGCCATGAATGATTCATCTGCAAAAACTTTCATTGAAGATAAATGTTCTAATGCATTACCTGATTCTTTTTGTGATACAATGTCTAAGGGTGCTGTTGAAAAAAAGGCTGACAGAAACTTTAAAGTAACATGTAACATGTTTGGAGCATTGGCACAAACAAAAAGAATTTTCAATTGCAAATATCTTCAGTTTGGAACTTTTGATCAGTCTCATGGCAAATTTAGTAATCAGTCAAGAGGAAATCAGTGTACTTGTAACTGCTTGGCTTTCCTTGCTGTCATTTCAAAACATTTGTTGGACAATTGCCATGACCTAGATTTCATATTAGACTCTGGGGACCAAATTTATTTAGAGACTATTACCAATTTGAAAAGTACAGGAAGATTTAGAAATATGCTGTTGACTTTTGATGAAATTCCTAGTGTTATAGAAATTTGTGACAAAAAATATTCAGTTGAAAAGAACAATATTTTATTTGGGACTGCTATTCATAGCTCATCATCATCTTCACAATTCTGTACACTTCAAGGTGCAATAAATCAAAGCTCAAAACAATCAGGTTGTATGTTAGTAATGATCGGAGCAATTTGTTCAGCTATTTATCAGGATAATTCCACATACTACTTTTTTGACCCTCATTCTCATAGTCAATCAGGGTTATATGTTCCATCTGACAGAGCAGGATCTTCAATACTTATTGGTTTTAGTGACATTGAAAGTCTTGTAAATTACATGTATTCTTATTACACAAGTATGCATATTGATCTCTTGTCACAGTTTGAAATACTACCAGTGACCTTCAGCATATTTGATAGTTCCAGTTTCATTGATTGTCAAGAACAACACAATACTGATGTTCATGAACTGGAAGTCGATGCAAAATTTCTTCAGCAATCCCAATTAGAGAAATACTTTGCTGATCAAGAACAAAAGCAAAAAAGTGTTTTGTCAACTCCTGTCCCTGATGATACACAAAACTTTACAAGAAACAGCTATATGAAAAACTATATGCAAAAAAGAAGGAAAGATCCTGTGTTTCGATATAAAGAAAAACAGAAGGAAATGAAATCTAAACAAGAAGCAAGAAAAGATTCTTTGTTCAGGGAGACTGAAAAACAAAAAGAATTGAAGTCCAAACAGCTTGAAAGACAGAATGATGAGTTTAAAATAAAAGAAGCCAAAGACAAACAAGAGGCAAGAAAAGATCCTGTGTTTAGAGACACTGAAAAACAAAAAGAATTGAAGTCCAAACGACTTGCTAGACAGAATGATGAGTTTAAAAAAAAAGAAGCCAAAGACAAACAAGAGGCAAGAAAAGATCCTGTGTTTAGAGAGACTGAAAAACAAAAAGAATTGAAATCTAAACAAGAAGCAAGAAAAGATCCTGTGTTTAGAGACACTGAAAAACAAAAAGAATTGAAGTCCAAACAGCTTGAAAGACAGAATGATGAGTTTAAAATAAAAGAAGCCAAAGACAAACAAGAGGCAAGAAAAGATCCTGTGTTTAGAGACACTGAAAAACAAAAAGAATTGAAGTCCAAACGACTTGCTAGACAGAATGATGAGTTTAAAAAAAAGAAGCCAAAGACAAACAAGAGGCAAGAAAAGATCCTGTGTTTAGAGAGACTGAAAAACAAAAAGAATTGAAATCTAAACAAGAGGCAAGAAAAGATCTGTTGTTTAGAGACACTGAAAAACAAAAAGAATTGAAATCTAAACAAGATGCAAGAAGTGATGAGGCATACCAAAAGGCTGAAGCAAGTCGAGATTTGAAAAGAAAGAGAACATTGAGGGAAAATTCTGATTTCTTAGAAGTCGAAAGACTTTCAAAACAAGCATCAAGGAATAAAAACCCTCAAAATAATAGACAAGTGAATGCTGCCAGCAAAAAACGTAAACGAAAAGACGAGGAATATGTTCAGCATGAACTTAATTTAAAAAGAAGTAAAAAACAAGGGTCATCCCTATCAGAATGCATTACTAAATTTGAGAAAGCCACATCAAATGGTCCATCATATATTTGTACTTCTTGTCACCAAACATGGTTTGCTGAATCGGTAAACAGTGTTGAGAAGAAAAAATTAGATTCAGAATTATACAAAGCATGTTTGACGAATATGAAATCTGTAGATGACAAAGAATGGATATGCCACACTTGCTCAAATTCATTAAAGCAAAGTAAGATTCCACGTTTATCAGTTAGGAATAAAATGGGATTTCCAAAGAAAGCACCAGAACTTCAACTTTATCCACTAGAGGAAAGATTGATATCTTTAAGAATTCCATTCATGCAAATAAGACAACTGCCCAGAGGTGGACAATATTCTGTTAAAGGAAATGTTGTAAATGTACCAGTAGATGTACAACCAACAGTAAATGCACTTCCAAGAAATATTGATCAGTCTGGTACAATTTCTGTGAAACTAAAGAAAAAACTTAGCTTTAAGACATGTGACTTTAGTGAAAATGTAAGACCACTAGCAGTGATGTGTGCATTGCATTATTTAATGAGGAAAAGTGAACTATATAAACAGTCTGGTATAGGTGTTGATAGTCAGTGGTCCAAACACATTGAAGAAATCAACTGTCTAACAGATGATGGTAATAACATTGAGACAGAAGAAATTGAGAATGCTGCTGTGGATGATGCTGATAATGATAGATTCAGTGAGATTGATGAATCTGAACAGCCTGTAGGTAATTTAGATACACTTTTAGATGAAATTGTAGATGATACAAATAGTTTAGATAAAGAGTTTGTGTTTGCCCCAGGAGAAGGCCAAAAACCACTTAGTTTGTACAGTGATCCTGACGCAGAATACTTAGCTTTCCCAACTATATTTTGTGGACAAAAAAGACCTGATAACAAAGAAAGGGAGGTGTTTGTTCATTATACTGACATTGTCAAGTGGGAATTGAGATCTATTGATAGAAGAGTTGCCCAGTCAGTTCCGAACCTATTTTTTAAACTAAAAAAGATTCAGTTAAAAAATGTGTCTGACAAGGTGAATCTTGCATTAAGAAGATGCAAAAGAGAAGGTAAAACTTGGACAGCTAAAGATATTCTGAATCCTAGTGTAGTCAAAGACCTTGTACGCCTTGATGAAGGTTACTATATATTAAGAACTTTAAGGAATTCTCCTGTATATCTGGAAAAGAGAAAAAAAGATGTATTCGCCATGATAAGGCAACTTGGACTACCAACATGGTTTGGATCTTTCTCATCTGCAGATACAAAGTGGAATGATCTTCTGAGAATTCTTGGTAATTTGAATGATGGGAAGGAATATAGCAATTCAGAAATAGACAATATGAACTGGCAAGAAAAAACTACATTAGTACAGAAAGATCCAGTAACATGTTCCAGATTTTTCGATTATAGAGTACAGCAATTTATAAAGATTGTATTGAAAAGTGAGTTTCATCCTATAGGCATATTATCAGACTTTTTTTATAGGGTTGAATTTCAGCAAAGAGGTTCTCCACACATTCATATGCTAATGTGGGTTAGTAGTGCTCCAAAATACAGAGTCAATTCTGAAGAGGAAATCATAGACTATATTGATAAGTACATCTCCTGTTCACTAAATAACTCTGAATGCAAAGAATTCATCCAGTTACAAATCCACAAGCACTCAAAAACCTGCAGAAAGAAGGGCCATGCAATTTGCCGCTTTGGGTTTCCATTGCCCCCATTCAAAAAGACTGTCATCTTAGAACCTCTAGAAACAGAAATTGACAAATATAAAGAATTGTACAAAGATATTCAGGAAAAAATTGATAGTCTTCATGAATTGGAAAATATTGAGGAACTTACTTATGAGCAGTTTCTGATTGATATCTTGCAAATAGAAGAAGAGGAGTATATAAAAGCAGTTAGAAGTACTCTATCAGGTGCTAAAGTTTTCTTAAAAAGAAAACCAAGTGAAGTTAGGGTAAATCCATACATGAAAAATGTTCTTTCTGCTTGGAAAGCCAACCACGATCTTCAGTTTGTTCTTATGCATGTGCTATGTACATTGTTTCTTACATTAGTAAATCACAAAAAGGCATGAGTGCTTTATTGGATCAGGCAGCTAAAGAAGCTAGACAAGGAAACATGGATCTGAAGCAGCAAGTTCGTTTGATAGGAAATTATTTCACCAACTCTGTAGAGACTTGTGCACAAGAAGCAGTATATTTACTTCTTCAAATTCCACTTACTAGAGCAACAAGGGAAGTTGTATTTATAAACACATCTCAAGCTGAAAAAAGAACGTTCTTATTAAAAAACAAAGAACAGCTTGAAAAGCTCTCCCCTGATTCAACAGACATTGAAGTTGAAGGTTGCATTAAGAGGTATTCAAAACGTCCCAGAGCTTTGGAAAATTGGTGCTTGGCTGACTATATGTCACAACTAGAAGTGGTTTTTCCAAAAAAATCTGAAGATGATGCTACTAATGTTGACTTGTCTGATCATGAACTTACTGAAAATGATGATGACATTGAGAATGAAATAGAAACTGATCAAGAAATTTCAGGATTTACACATGTGATGAAAAATGGGACAATAATTAGGCAAAGGAAAAGCTTCAGAGTTATTAGATATGTTCGATTCAGTAAAAAATCTGACTCCGAAAATTATTTCAGAGAACGTTTGATGTTGTTCTATCCATGGAGAGCTGAGAGTGACCTAAAGAAAGAGAATGAAAGTTATGAAAATATGTACTTGACTGTATATCGAACTGTTGAAAGCAAGGCAAAGCAGTATGAACATAAAGCAGAAGAGCTTGATGAAGCAATAGAGCGAGCTGAAAGTGAGCAAGTTAATTTTGATGAGGTTGCACCAGGCACTGAGCAAGGTGAATGTGATGATGCAGAAGAAGGCTCTGTTGAATCTGAAAAATATATTCATTTTAATCCAAACAGGCCAACAGAACATAGGCATTATGATATCGGACAAGAACTTCAGATGTCAGTTTCCACGGCAAATCTTGTAAGTCATGCTAAAAGAATTAGTGAGAGTCAATACAGCAAGCTGCTACAGAATTTAAATTGCAGACAAAGGGAATTTTTTCTCCATATTCTAACATGGATTAAAAATAGAGAAGAGCCGTTACATGTTTTTTTAACTGGAGGTGCAGGAGTTGGTAAATCAGTTGTGGTAAAGGCCCTGTTTCAAGCACTGCACAGACACTTGTGTTCAATGGAAGGAGAAGATCCTGTTGAAATCAAAATTTTATTATGTGCACCAACTGGTAAAGCAGCATATAACATAAGTGGAGTAACGCTGCATAATGCATTTCACATTCAGCCATCAAAAAGAATAGATACTCAAACACTTTCTTGTGATGTATTGAATACTCTAAGGATGAAATATAGAAATTTATCTGTGATCATGATAGATGAGATTTCTATGGTTGGCAATAGTATGTTCTCTTTGCTGGACACTAGACTTAAAAAGATAAAAGGCAACAACCAAATCTTTGGAGGTGTCAGTATTATTGCCATTGGGGATTTTTTTCAGTTGAAACCTGTATGTGATGGTTGGGTATTTAATGATTTGAAGAGTGGGATTTCAGCTTTAGCCCCAAACATATGGAAAGAATTTTTTACATTCTATGAATTGACTCAAATTATGAGACAAAAAGATGACATGGAATTTGCCATGCTTTTGAATAGGCTAAGAGAAAACATGCTGACAGAAAATGACAAAGAAATCTTAAAAGCAAGAGTGGTAGAAGATGCTGAAGCATTGGACTGCGGAGACAACACAATGCATTTGTTTGTGCAAAATGATCTTGTAGATAATTTCAATTTACAGCATATGATTAAATTGAAGACAGAAAAGGTGATTGTTCAGTCAGTAGATACAGTAAGTGGAGATTTATCAACAAAAATTAAGAATACATTGGTGAAAAGTCTTCCAAAGAAACAATCTGAGACAGCTAATTTGGCAAATGAAGTTCAACTTGCTGTTGGGATGCTATATGATTTGACTGCTAATATTGATGTTGCTGATGGACTTACAAATGGATCATCCTGTGTTGTCAAGTTAATAGAATACAAAACAGCATCAAGTAGGCCAAGTATTGTATGGGTAAAGTTTCATGATGATAACATAGGACTAGAAACAAGAAGAAAATATAGTCATTTGTACAGTTCAACCATAGATAAATCTTTGACTCCAATATTTGACATCAAAAGATCATTTCTGTACCATTACAAGACTTTTGAAAGAATTCAGTTTCCTTTGCGTCCATCTGCTGCCAAAACAATTCACAAGTCTCAAGGCGATACATTGGAAAAAGTAGTAGTCAGTCTAAACACTAAAAGAAACGCAAAGATAGCTCACATTCACTATGTAGCTCTAAGCAGAGTACGATCTCTCTCTGGTTTATTTATATTAGATCTTAACCTTGACAAAGTGCATGTATCTCAAGATGTTAAAGACGAGATGGATAGATTAAAATCGGAAGCACCTCTGCAGCTTTGTTTTACGCCACTGTATAACCTGCCAGAAAATAGTGTGAAAGTTATTTTTAACAATGCAAGATCATTTCATGCACACTTTGACGACCTTAAAGCAGATCCCAATGTACAACATGCAGACATTGTTGGTATAGCAGAAACCAGACTTACACCATCTGATTCTTCTGATCAGTATTCATTACCAGGTTTTAAGAGGCTATTGGTACTGAACGGAACGGAACGAAACGGAACGGAACGGAACAAGACATGGGGATCCATAAGGGGAAAATTTTTATTAATATATTTTTTTTTAACTATGACAAGGACTTGCTTCTAAACTAGTCCTTGTGTATGAATTTCACATTTTTGTATCATAAATTAAAAGTTTTATAAATCATCCCTACTTTAATAGTCTGTTCAGATATTTAAAGCTATATTTTAACATGGCCTTAAATAATTAGTAAACTAGTAAGTTGTCAACGCATAATGAAAGTCATTGCTGTCTCTCAGCCATTTTTTACTTAAATAAGACATATGTACATGAAGATAAATTTGAGAATACAATCTTGTTCCGTTTCGTTCCGTTAAATACCATTACCCGGGGGCTAATGGTACTTTGCGGAACGGAACGGAACAAAACTTTTTTCTTCCAAATTTCATTTTCGCACAAAGTTTCCACCATCGTGATAAGAAATAGACATATGAAACACTTGAAATGTAAAGAAAATACAATAACTTGTCCGTAATTATTTATTATACCAACCTTCTGAGAAGATGAACCTATTCAGGCTAGAACTAAAAGGAGTGCGTTTAGATCTAGGTATAGTATTGGGTTATCTTAGAAATAGATGATAGAGACTCTGATACGCTACTAATGACGAAAATCGAAAAAAAAATCTTGTTCCGTTTCGTTCCGTTAAATACCATTACCCGGGGGCTAATGGTACTTTGCGGAACGGAACGGAACAAAAATTTTTTCTTCCAAATTTCATTTTCGCACAAGGTTTCCACCATCGTGATAAGAAATAGACATATGAAACACTTGAAATGTTAAGAAAATACAACAAGTTGTCCGCAATTATTTATTATACCTACCTTCTGAGAAGATGAACCTATTCAGGCTAGAACTAAAAGGAGTGCGTTTAGATCTAGGTATAGTATTGGGTTATCTTAGAAATAGATGATAGAGACTCTGATATGCTACTAATGACGAAAATCGAAAAAAAAATCTTGTTCCGTTTCGTTCCGTTAAATACCATTACCCGGGGGCTAATGGTACTTTGCGGAACGGAACGGAACAAAAATTTTTTCTTCCAAATTTCATTTTCGCACAAAGTTTCCACCATCGTGATAAGAAATAGACATATGAAACACTTGAAATGTAAAGAAAATACAACAAGTCGTCCGCAATTATTTATTATACCAACCTTCTGAGAAGATGAACCTATTCAGGCTAGAACTAAAAGGAGTGCGTTTAGATCTAGGTATAGTATTGGGTTATCTTAGAAATAGATGATAGAGACTCTGATACGCTACTAATGACGAAAATCGAAAAAAAAATCTTGTTCCGTTTCGTTCCGTTAAATACCATTACCCGGGGGCTAATGGTACTTTGCGGAACGGAACGGAACAAAAATTTTTTCTTCCAAATTTCATTTTCGCACAAGGTTTCCACCATCGTGATAAGAAATAGACATATGAAACACTTGAAATGTTAAGAAAATACAACAAGTTGTCCGCAATTATTTATTATACCTACCTTCTGAGAAGATGAACCTATTCAGGCTAGAACTAAAAGGAGTGCGTTTAGATCTAGGTATAGTATTGGGTTATCTTAGAAATAGATGATAGAGACTCTGATATGCTACTAATGACGAAAATCGAAAAAAAAATCTTGTTCCGTTTCGTTCCGTTAAATACCATTACCCGGGGGCTAATGGTACTTTGCGGAACGGAACGGAACAAAAATTTTTTCTTCCAAATTTCATTTTCGCACAAGGTTTCCACCATCGTGATAAGAAATAGACATATGAAACACTTGAAATGTAAAGAAAATACAACAAGTCGTCCGCAATTATTTATTATACCTACCTTCTGAGAAGATGAACCTATTCAGGCTAGAACTAAAAGGAGTGCGTTTAGATCTAGGTATAGTATTGGGTTATCTTAGAAATAGATGATAGAGACTCTGATATACTACTAATGACGAAAATCGAAAAAAAAATCTTGTTCCGTTTCGTTCCGTTAAATACCATTACCCGGGGGCTAATGGTACTTTGCGGAACGGAACGGAACAAAAATTTTTTCTTCCAAATTTCATTTTCGCACAAAGTTTCCACCATCGTGATAAGAAATAGACATATGAAACACTTGAAATGTAAAGAAAATACAACAAGTTGTCCGCAATTATTTATTATACCTACCTTCTGAGAAGATGAACCTATTCAGGCTAGAACTAAAAGGAGTGCGTTTAGATCTAGGTATAGTATTGGGTTATCTTAGAAATAGATGATAGAGACTCTGATATACTACTAATGACGAAAATCGAAAAAAAAATCTTGTTCCGTTTCGTTCCGTTAAATACCATTACCCGGGGGCTAATGGTACTTTGCGGAACGGAACGGAACAAAAATTTTTTCTTCCAAATTTCATTTTCGCACAAAGTTTCCACCATCGTGATAAGAAATAGACATATGAAACACTTGAAATGTAAAGAAAATACAACAAGTTGTCCGCAATTATTTATTATACCTACCTTCTGAGAAGATGAACCTATTCAGGCTAGAACTAAAAGGAGTGCGTTTAGATCTAGGTATAGTATTGGGTTATCTTAGAAATAGATGATAGAGACTCTGATATGCTACTAATGACGAAAATCGAAAAAAAAATCTTGTTCCGTTTCGTTCCGTTAAATACCATTACCCGGGGGCTAATGGTACTTTGCGGAACGGAACGGAACAAAAATTTTTTCTTCCAAATTTCATTTTCGCACAAGGTTTCCACCATCGTGATAAGAAATAGACATATGAAACACTTGAAATGTAAAGAAAATACAACAAGTTGTCCGCAATTATTTATTATACCTACCTTCTGAGAAGATGAACCTATTCAGGCTAGAACTAAAAGGAGTGCGTTTAGATCTAGGTATAGTATTGGGTTATCTTAGAAATAGATGATAGAGACTCTGATATGCTACTAATGACGAAAATCGAAAAAAAAATCTTGTTCCGTTTCGTTCCGTTAAATACCATTACCCGGGGGCTAATGGTACTTTGCGGAACGGAACGGAACAAAACTTTTTTCTTCCAAATTTCATTTTCGCACAAAGTTTCCACCATCGTGATAAGAAATAGACATATGAAACACTTGAAATGTAAAGAAAATACAACAAGTTGTCCGCAATTATTTATTATACCTACCTTCTGAGAAGATGAACCTATTCAGGCTAGAACTAAAAGGAGTGCGTTTAGATCTAGGTATAGTATTGGGTTATCTTAGAAATAGATGATAGAGACTCTGATATGCTACTAATGACGAAAATCGAAAAAAAAATCTTGTTCCGTTTCGTTCCGTTAAATACCATTACCCGGGGGCTAATGGTACTTTGCGGAACGGAACGGAACAAAAATTTTTTCTTCCAAATTTCATTTTCGCACAAGGTTTCCACCATCGTGATAAGAAATAGACATATGAAACACTTGAAATGTAAAGAAAATACAACAAGTTGTCCGCAATTATTTATTATACCTACCTTCTGAGAAGATGAACCTATTCAGGCTAGAACTAAAAGGAGTGCGTTTAGATCTAGGTATAGTATTGGGTTATCTTAGAAATAGATGATAGAGACTCTGATATGCTACTAATGACGAAAATCGAAAAAAAAATCTTGTTCCGTTTCGTTCCGTTAAATACCATTACCCGGGGGCTAATGGTACTTTGCGGAACGGAACGGAACAAAACTTTTTTCTTCCAAATTTCAGTTTCGCACAAAGTTTCCACCATCGTGATAAGAAATAGACATATGAAACACTTGAAATGTAAAGAAAATACAACAAGTCGTCCGCAATTATTTATTATACCTACCTTCTGAGAAGATGAACCTATTCAGGCTAGAACTAAAAGGAGTGCGTTTAGATCTAGGTATAGTATTGGGTTATCTTAGAAATAGATGATAGAGACTCTGATATGCTACTAATGGGTTGAATTCAGTAAATATGCATACGTCATTAAGATCCGCCCCTTTGTAGGAGAGCTTTCTGGTACGTAATTGACATCTTTGAGCTCCAGGATAGGTTGATAATTTTTCAAATAATTTTAAAAAAAATCTCTAGTATATGAACAAACTCCAAAACATAAAAAAGTTTCATTAAAAGTACATTTTGATTTTTTGCCAGAGCATTTATTGAGGTATGGGTATTAAAGGAATTTACTGCGAAATTACAATGTTTACAAACAGTGACATGTGAAAAGCCAAAATATGCCGCATAGGTATATGATTTTATTTGTGCAAAAGAACCTACTGCATCTTATCTTCATCGAATGAAATATGAAAGATTTGGCATTTTAAAGATGAAATTTCTATGAATTTATTTCTAAAGTTGGTAATGCATTAAATCCAATGGGGCTTTCAATACTGGATTCAACCCTATACCTGAGGTAAATTATGAATGAATATTTTGATATTTTTAAACTTCTTGGAACTTTTCTTCTATGTTTGCATAGATATAAGTGAAAGCAGAGTAAATTTGACAAACTGCACACCCAGGTTTACTAAAAAACTGCTGAATCAGCATTTTTACATATTTTCTATGAATTTAGCCCATGTAATTTAACAAGACATGGAAATCATAATTATTTCAAAACAATTGATTTTTAATCTTGAAATTTATATTGATGTATATTCATTCTTACTTTTCGCAAGCTCAGGTCACTCCACAGTTGCTATTTTTTTGTCGCGACACTTGCGAAATGTCTCAGATCTTTACAAATTTAGTCCGCCATGGGAGTCCGGATAAAAAAATTGATATAGTCAAAATATTTTCTAACTTAAGGTCATGTTTGTCAGAATCTCCTTCCTTTTATCTTAATTATGTCATACATTCCCTGAAAACCTGTATATTGTTTTAATACAATTCATATTCTATTAAAAAAGAGGCTCCAGGAGGCCATTTTCTCTCAAAAAGTCTCAGTTGTTAAGTTAAGAACTGGTCTTGTTAACTAATTACTGGTAAAATTTTGAGATTATTGTACTAGAATGAATGAGACACTAATATTCTTACAAATAATATGCATAACTTCTTATAAATGACATCTTTCTTGTGTTTTATAGTGAATTGTGTGTTAGACACCTGCATTTTGATATTTCATATAGAGCTTTAAGGTCATGATATGGTAGTTTGTATTTGTTTTCATATGTTCAAAGGGTATTTAATTTGTAAAATCTGACTCTTGTTTTCTTCTTTTGTGTAAAACATAACATAAATGGTCCAAAATACAGAAATTGGTTCATTTTAGGCATACTGTAAAACATGGTCTGGCATGTACATCATTTCTTTATATAAGCTTCTATAGTGCATCTTTGAGTGGTTTCAGGTGGCTAATTATGAGAGATAACATGCACTTATTTATTTAATGGCTTTTATTCATCATGTTTTACAATTCTAGGCAGACTAAGAGTATTTATAGACAGAAATACTTAGATGAAGTCAGATATTTCAAAATGCATTTTTCTGCAATATGGACACACACTTTCATGAACCTGGCAAAATACCAGAAAGAGGAATAGGTGGAAGGTCATACAATGAAAACAAAGAGTAACCATCAGAATATAGCAAATCATAGATTATTTAAGAATTTGAAGAAAACTCTTTCCTTATAGGGTTGAATTCAGTAAATATGCATACGTCATTAAGATCCGCCCCTTTGTAGGAGAGCTTTCTGGTACGTAATTGACATCTTTGAGCTCCAGGATTGGTTGATAATTTTTCAAATAATTTTAAAAAAAATCTCTAGTATATGAACAAACTCCAAAACATAAAAAAGTTTCATTAAAAGTACATTTTGATTTTTTGCCAGAGCATTTATTGAGGTATGGGTATTAAAGGAATTTACTGCGAAATTACAATGTTTACAAACAGTGACATGTGAAAAGCCAAAATATGCCGCATAGGTATATGATTTTATTTGTGCAAAAGAACCTACTGCATCTTATCTTCATCGAATGAAATATGAAAGATTTGGCATTTTAAAGATGAAATTTCTATGAATTTATTTCTAAAGTTGGTAATGCATTAAATCCAATGGGGCTTTCAATACTGGATTCAACCCTATAGACGAAAATCGAAAAAAAAATCTTGTTCCGTTTCGTTCCGTTAAATACCATTACCCGGGGGCTAATGGTACTTTGCGGAACGGAACGGAACAAAACTTTTTTCTTCCAAATTTCATTTTCGCACAAGGTTTCCACCATCGTGATAAGAAATAGACATATGAAACACTTGAAATGTAAAGAAAATACAACAAGTTGTCCGCAATTATTTATTATACCTACCTTCTGAGAAGATGAACCTATTCAGGCTAGAACTAAAAGGAGTGCGTTTAGATCTAGGTATAGTATTGGGTTATCTTAGAAATAGATGATAGAGACTCTGATATGCTACTAATGGGTTGAATTCAGTAAATATGCATACGTCATTAAGATCCGCCCCTTTGTAGGAGAGCTTTCTGGTACGTAATTGACATCTTTGAGCTCCAGGATAGGTTGATAATTTTTCAAATAATTTTAAAAAAAATCTCTAGTATATGAACAAACTCCAAAACATAAAAAAGTTTCATTAAAAGTACATTTTGATTTTTTGCCAGAGCATTTATTGAGGTATGGGTATTAAAGGAATTTACTGCGAAATTACAATGTTTACAAACAGTGACATGTGAAAAGCCAAAATATGCCGCATAGGTATATGATTTTATTTGTGCAAAAGAACCTACTGCATCTTATCTTCATCGAATGAAATATGAAAGATTTGGCATTTTAAAGATGAAATTTCTATGAATTTATTTCTAAAGTTGGTAATGCATTAAATCCAATGGGGCTTTCAATACTGGATTCAACCCTATACCTGAGGTAAATTATGAATGAATATTTTGATATTTTTAAACTTCTTGGAACTTTTCTTCTATGTTTGCATAGATATAAGTGAAAGCAGAGTAAATTTGACAAACTGCACACCCAGGTTTACTAAAAAACTGCTGAATCAGCATTTTTACATATTTTCTATGAATTTAGCCCATGTAATTTAACAAGACATGGAAATCATAATTATTTCAAAACAATTGATTTTTAATCTTGAAATTTATATTGATGTATATTCATTCTTACTTTTCGCAAGCTCAGGTCACTCCACAGTTGCTATTTTTTTGTCGCGACACTTGCGAAATGTCTCAGATCTTTACAAATTTAGTCCGCCATGGGAGTCCGGATAAAAAAATTGATATAGTCAAAATATTTTCTAACTTAAGGTCATGTTTGTCAGAATCTCCTTCCTTTTATCTTAATTATGTCATACATTCCCTGAAAACCTGTATATTGTTTTAATACAATTCATATTCTATTAAAAAAGAGGCTCCAGGAGGCCATTTTCTCTCAAAAAGTCTCAGTTGTTAAGTTAAGAACTGGTCTTGTTAACTAATTACTGGTAAAATTTTGAGATTATTGTACTAGAATGAATGAGACACTAATATTCTTACAAATAATATGCATAACTTCTTATAAATGACATCTTTCTTGTGTTTTATAGTGAATTGTGTGTTAGACACCTGCATTTTGATATTTCATATAGAGCTTTAAGGTCATGATATGGTAGTTTGTATTTGTTTTCATATGTTCAAAGGGTATTTAATTTGTAAAATCTGACTCTTGTTTTCTTCTTTTGTGTAAAACATAACATAAATGGTCCAAAATACAGAAATTGGTTCATTTTAGGCATACTGTAAAACATGGTCTGGCATGTACATCATTTCTTTATATAAGCTTCTATAGTGCATCTTTGAGTGGTTTCAGGTGGCTAATTATGAGAGATAACATGCACTTATTTATTTAATGGCTTTTATTCATCATGTTTTACAATTCTAGGCAGACTAAGAGTATTTATAGACAGAAATACTTAGATGAAGTCAGATATTTCAAAATGCATTTTTCTGCAATATGGACACACACTTTCATGAACCTGGCAAAATACCAGAAAGAGGAATAGGTGGAAGGTCATACAATGAAAACAAAGAGTAACCATCAGAATATAGCAAATCATAGATTATTTAAGAATTTGAAGAAAACTCTTTCCTTATAGGGTTGAATTCAGTAAATATGCATACGTCATTAAGATCCGCCCCTTTGTAGGAGAGCTTTCTGGTACGTAATTGACATCTTTGAGCTCCAGGATTGGTTGATAATTTTTCAAATAATTTTAAAAAAAATCTCTAGTATATGAACAAACTCCAAAACATAAAAAAGTTTCATTAAAAGTACATTTTGATTTTTTGCCAGAGCATTTATTGAGGTATGGGTATTAAAGGAATTTACTGCGAAATTACAATGTTTACAAACAGTGACATGTGAAAAGCCAAAATATGCCGCATAGGTATATGATTTTATTTGTGCAAAAGAACCTACTGCATCTTATCTTCATCGAATGAAATATGAAAGATTTGGCATTTTAAAGATGAAATTTCTATGAATTTATTTCTAAAGTTGGTAATGCATTAAATCCAATGGGGCTTTCAATACTGGATTCAACCCTATAGACGAAAATCGAAAAAAAAATCTTGTTCCGTTTCGTTCCGTTAAATACCATTACCCGGGGGCTAATGGTACTTTGCGGAACGGAACGGAACAAAACTTTTTTCTTCCAAATTTCATTTTCGCACAAGGTTTCCACCATCGTGATAAGAAATAGACATATGAAACACTTGAAATGTAAAGAAAATACAACAAGTTGTCCGCAATTATTTATTATACCTACCTTCTGAGAAGATGAACCTATTCAGGCTAGAACTAAAAGGAGTGCGTTTAGATCTAGGTATAGTATTGGGTTATCTTAGAAATAGATGATAGAGACTCTGATATGCTACTAATGGGTTGAATTCAGTAAATATGCATACGTCATTAAGATCCGCCCCTTTGTAGGAGAGCTTTCTGGTACGTAATTGACATCTTTGAGCTCCAGGATAGGTTGATAATTTTTCAAATAATTTAAAAAAAAATCTCTAGTATATGAACAAACTCCAAAACATAAAAAAGTTTCATTAAAAGTACATTTTGATTTTTTGCCAGAGCATTTATTGAGGTATGGGTATTAAAGGAATTTACTGCGAAATTACAATGTTTACAAACAGTGACATGTGAAAAGCCAAAATATGCCGCATAGGTATATGATTTTATTTGTGCAAAAGAACCTACTGCATCTTATCTTCATCGAATGAAATATGAAAGATTTGGCATTTTAAAGATGAAATTTCTATGAATTTATTTCTAAAGTTGGTAATGCATTAAATCCAATGGGGCTTTCAATACTGGATTCAACCCTATACCTGAGGTAAATTATGAATGAATATTTTGATATTTTTAAACTTCTTGGAACTTTTCTTCTATGTTTGCATAGATATAAGTGAAAGCAGAGTAAATTTGACAAACTGCACACCCAGGTTTACTAAAAAACTGCTGAATCAGCATTTTTACATATTTTCTATGAATTTAGCCCATGTAATTTAACAAGACATGGAAATCATAATTATTTCAAAACAATTGATTTTTAATCTTGAAATTTATATTGATGTATATTCATTCTTACTTTTCGCAAGCTCAGGTCACTCCACAGTTGCTATTTTTTTGTCGCGACACTTGCGAAATGTCTCAGATCTTTACAAATTTAGTCCGCCATGGGAGTCCGGATAAAAAAATTGATATAGTCAAAATATTTTCTAACTTAAGGTCATGTTTGTCAGAATCTCCTTCCTTTTATCTTAATTATGTCATACATTCCCTGAAAACCTGTATATTGTTTTAATACAATTCATATTCTATTAAAAAAGAGGCTCCAGGAGGCCATTTTCTCTCAAAAAGTCTCAGTTGTTAAGTTAAGAACTGGTCTTGTTAACTAATTACTGGTAAAATTTTGAGATTATTGTACTAGAATGAATGAGACACTAATATTCTTACAAATAATATGCATAACTTCTTATAAATGACATCTTTCTTGTGTTTTATAGTGAATTGTGTGTTAGACACCTGCATTTTGATATTTCATATAGAGCTTTAAGGTCATGATATGGTAGTTTGTATTTGTTTTCATATGTTCAAAGGGTATTTAATTTGTAAAATCTGACTCTTGTTTTCTTCTTTTGTGTAAAACATAACATAAATGGTCCAAAATACAGAAATTGGTTCATTTTAGGCATACTGTAAAACATGGTCTGGCATGTACATCATTTCTTTATATAAGCTTCTATAGTGCATCTTTGAGTGGTTTCAGGTGGCTAATTATGAGAGATAACATGCACTTATTTATTTAATGGCTTTTATTCATCATGTTTTACAATTCTAGGCAGACTAAGAGTATTTATAGACAGAAATACTTAGATGAAGTCAGATATTTCAAAATGCATTTTTCTGCAATATGGACACACACTTTCATGAACCTGGCAAAATACCAGAAAGAGGAATAGGTGGAAGGTCATACAATGAAAACAAAGAGTAACCATCAGAATATAGCAAATCATAGATTATTTAAGAATTTGAAGAAAACTCTTTCCTTATAGGGTTGAATTCAGTAAATATGCATACGTCATTAAGATCCGCCCCTTTGTAGGAGAGCTTTCTGGTACGTAATTGACATCTTTGAGCTCCAGGATTGGTTGATAATTTTTCAAATAATTTTAAAAAAAATCTCTAGTATATGAACAAACTCCAAAACATAAAAAAGTTTCATTAAAAGTACATTTTGATTTTTTGCCAGAGCATTTATTGAGGTATGGGTATTAAAGGAATTTACTGCGAAATTACAATGTTTACAAACAGTGACATGTGAAAAGCCAAAATATGCCGCATAGGTATATGATTTTATTTGTGCAAAAGAACCTACTGCATCTTATCTTCATCGAATGAAATATGAAAGATTTGGCATTTTAAAGATGAAATTTCTATGAATTTATTTCTAAAGTTGGTAATGCATTAAATCCAATGGGGCTTTCAATACTGGATTCAACCCTATAGACGAAAATCGAAAAAAAAATCTTGTTCCGTTTCGTTCCGTTAAATACCATTACCCGGGGGCTAATGGTACTTTGCGGAACGGAACGGAACAAAACTTTTTTCTTCCAAATTTCATTTTCGCACAAGGTTTCCACCATCGTGATAAGAAATAGACATATGAAACACTTGAAATGTAAAGAAAATACAACAAGTTGTCCGCAATTATTTATTATACCTACCTTCTGAGAAGATGAACCTATTCAGGCTAGAACTAAAAGGAGTGCGTTTAGATCTAGGTATAGTATTGGGTTATCTTAGAAATAGATGATAGAGACTCTGATATGCTACTAATGGGTTGAATTCAGTAAATATGCATACGTCATTAAGATCCGCCCCTTTGTAGGAGAGCTTTCTGGTACGTAATTGACATCTTTGAGCTCCAGGATAGGTTGATAATTTTTCAAATAATTTTAAAAAAAATCTCTAGTATATGAACAAACTCCAAAACATAAAAAAGTTTCATTAAAAGTACATTTTGATTTTTTGCCAGAGCATTTATTGAGGTATGGGTATTAAAGGAATTTACTGCGAAATTACAATGTTTACAAACAGTGACATGTGAAAGGATACTGCGTCAAAAAAAGTTATGATCATTGGAAATTCTCATATAAATTACATCAAAACTGAAAAATTTATTCCAAATTGTCATGTTAAGAAGTTCAGTGCAAGATCATGTGAAGAAGTAGAAAGCAAAATAGGAGAAATAGATGAAGATTGTGATCTCATTGTATTGCATATGTTTTCTAATGATGTAAGAAATTTTGAGCCTGAAAATTGTATCAAAGCTCATACACAATTGATAAGAATGTTACAAACCCAATGTCAATTTGCTGAAATTGTTTTATCATTGCCATTTTACACATTTAAAGACTCAAATATATATGCCAAGTTGGAAAAATGTATAATACTTGTTAAATATCAGTATCACAGTAACCCAACTGTTCATATTTGTGATAACTACTCTTTGAGTAGCTTTGGGTCACCTATCAAAAGACTGTTTGCCAGAGATGGACTCCATCTCTCGCCAGAGGGTCTAAATGTATTTGTAACCAATATCAAATTTGCCATTCGCAGGGCACTTAAACTTGAAATGCCACAACGCCGACGACAACAGCCAAACTTCAGTCCAGGACCAGATCAGCAGTCCTCTCCTACATGTATGTTTCCCCTACAGCCAGGGTTCATGTTTCAGTATCCACAAAATATGTCAAATATGCAACAACCATACCCTAATATGTCAAATACACAACAACAATTTTTCTCAAATACTGGTATGTCAAATATGCAACAACCATGTTTCTCAAATACAGGTATGCCAAATATGCAACAGCAATCTTTCAGACCAAGGTTCGGCAAACAGTCTTTTCAGCCAAATGGGTATGGAAGTCCACAGAACATGTATGATAGTTATAGACGTACATAAATTATTCTTTTCATAATATACATATGTATGTGTAATACATTACATTATACAACACTGTTTTGAAGTGCTCATTTGCATCATTGGGGACAGGGGGGGGGGTATCAATCTACATTGAAGGGGATGTGAGAATGAGGGGACAAAATTTATGAGCATATTTTGTGATAATCTAATCAGTAACGTGCTGTGTCATTTTGATCCCTAGGGGTGTAGATGAACCTTCGGAAAAGTGTCGTATATATTTTTAGATAACACTGATCATTAACAGTTGTAATTGTACAAGTGTAAGATGTACATTTATATTTTTTTTTTATTTTTTTTTTTTTTTCTCGCCTTAAACTTGTTGAAATGAATAATCAATAAGTAAAACATGTGTATATACATGTATTGTAAAATGTCTTATGTAACATTATAGTTTATTGTAGTGTAATTCATATCTTTAAAAAATATCAATATCATTTATTTTCTGAACATGACACATGTTTAATCAAGATTCAAGAAAGGATTAATTATAAAAAAAAAAAACCATATATATATTTATATTAATTATATTTCTGGACAAATGGAAGGTATAATTATATTAAAAAGAAGAGAGCAAGTAGTATTAAAATAAATTCAAAATGTTTGAAGTGTAAAATGAGGTTGTTAAAATACATTTGTAACAACATTGAACAAAACAAATATTATTATTACTTTTTTTTTCATACAAAATCTTGAAATATTGGATAACAGGACAGAGTTATCTATCTTTGCATGCTCACAAAGTCATCTTTAGTAAAAAATCTCTTTTGAAAAAAATGTAATCATAAAATTTATAGTTAAGATATGTTTTTGTTTTTGTAGAATTACATAGTTCTTATTCAGGTTCTTTTACTGTATTAGAGGGAAAATAAGGGGGGATTGTAAACTTGTGAGTTCAATGTTGATAAAATTCTTGTCATTTTATATACATGTTTATAGTTTATAATTATTCTATCTAAGGGTTGATTGTATTATTTTTGTTTAATGCATTTGATATGGCTTATAACAAGAAATCATTACATCTTGCTTGTTGGAATATCAATGGATATAAGATCAAGGGATTTAACAAGTACAGTGATCCAGGATTTATTAATTTAATTAGGGATAAAGATATTATATGTCTTCAAGAAACCCATTGTCCATTTCAGGAATCCCTTTCTCTACCAAATTTTCATCCCTTTCACTTAACTCGACCTAAAAATAAAAAGACAAATAAGACATATGGAGGCATTTCTATTTTTGTTAAATTAGAGATAAAACTAGGAGTAAAGTTTTTAGAACATAAAAATAACGATTATATTTGGATTAAACTTTGTAAGCAATTTTTTGGTATGCCATCAGATATTTATTTATGTTACTTATATAACCCACCAGAAAATTCTTCATACACAAATTCTTTAGATACTGATATATTTGACTTAATTGAAAAAGATATTGCTAATTACTCAGAGAAAGGAAGCATAATACTTATGGGGGATTTAAATTCAAGGACCGGTGAGGATTCTGATTTTATTGCATATGATGATGGTAATAATATACCACTTTTTGAAGATTATGTAATAGATCATAACATTGTAAACAGAATAAGTCAGGATTCTACTGTACTGCCAAGGGGGAGATTATTTAATGAAATTTGTACACAATCAGGGCTTCGAATTCTAAATGGAAGATGTACAGGCGATTTGACCGGAAAATTAACATGTCATAATTATCGAGGAAGCAGTGTTGTAGATTATTGTAGTACCTCTGAGTCTCTTTTAAGTAAAGTTATATTTTTCTCTGTACACAACTTCTTACCAGATCTTTCTGACCATAGTCAGATATCAGTTATGCTACAAGTAAATTGTACTATTAGCAAACAAACTGAACAAAATAATCCATTACCAAAACGCTATATATGGAGCGAAAATTCTACATGTAAATTCCAAGAAGCCTTATCCTCACCTGAGTTTCAAAATAAGATTAAAAAGTTAAATTTGACAGACTATGAACATAATGTAGAAAATATAGTAAGTGACTTAAATGCGATTCTCTGTGGTGCTGCCAACATAGCCCTTCGCACAGCTAGAAATAAACCTAAAAACAGTAAATCTCATAAAAAACCTAAATGGTGTGATTTACCGCTTACAATGCTCAAACAAAATTTAGACCAAAAGAATAAACTTTTCCAAAAGTATCCTAAAGACCCTCATGTAAGAGGGGCTTTATTCAGTACTCTAAAAACTTACAGGAAAGTTAGAAAAGCTAAAATAAAAGAACATCAAAGAGAAACAATAAGTCAGCTTGATACATTGCTAGAAGATAACCCCAAAAAATATTGGTCTCTTTTAGATGATTTAACCAATAATTGTAATAAAACTTCTGATACAGGTATAACAACCAAAACATGGTTTGATTACTTCAAAGATCTAAATGGAAGAAATGAAATTAATACTGAACTTTTAAATGATTTACATGCTCTAGAAAATCAGAAAATTTATTCAGAATTAGATAATAAAATTTCAATTTCAGAAATAAGTGAAACAATAAAAACTTTAAAGAATAATAAAGCTAGCAGCTTTGACTGCATATTAAATGAAATGTTAAAATACAGTCAAAGTTATGTAATAACAGGTTTACAAAAACTCTTTAATTCTATCCTTTCATCTGGAAACTTTCCAAAATCTTGGGCAAAAGGGATTATAGTCCCTATACACAAAAATGGACCAAAAGATGATCCATCTAACTACAGAGGACTCACCATTGGTAGTAATATATGTAAATTGTTTACTAAAATACTTAATACTAGACTTGAAAATTTTTATATAAAAAGAAATCTTATCTCACCTGAACAAATTGGATTTTGTAAAGGTAAGCGTACCAGCGATCACATATTTGTATTGAAAACTCTGATAGACAAGTATACACAACAGGGATCAAAAAAACTATATACCTGTTTTGTCGATTTCAAAAAGGCCTTTGACACTGTTCGACATGAAGAACTTCTTTATAAACTAAGAGTAAACGGTGTCAGTGATCTATTTTATAATGTAATAAAAAACATGTACAGTAGGATTGAACTAAGTGTCAAAGCTAATGCTAATAACCTGACAGATAGCTTTGCTTCACATGTAGGAGTTAGGCAGGGTGATAATTTGAGTCCCAATCTATTTAAGTTATTTATTAACGACCTTCCTGATATTTTCACTGATAACTGTACCCCAGTTACTCTTAATTCAAGTAAAATCAGCTGTCTCATGTATGCTGACGATGTAGTTTTATTATCTGAAACTAAAGAAGGGTTGCAGACTAGTTTACTGCATTTACAAAATTATTGTTCAAAATGGGGTCTACAAGTCAATATTAAAAAAACTAAAACTTTGATTTTCAATTGCACAGGAAAACTGGACAAAACTGTATTTACATATTGTAACACCGTCATTGAAAATGTAAGAAGTTATACTTACCTTGGTATAACCTTCGGTATAAGGGGAAATTTTACAGAGGCCAAAAGTACGTTATGCCAGAAAGGTCTCAAAGCATATTTCAAGATGAAAAAATGTTTTGAACACCATAAACCAAAAATCAAAACCATTCTACACGTATTTGATCACACTGTTAAACCTGTTTTAATGTATGGAAGTGAAGTTTGGGGAACATTTGATGCAGATAAACTTAAAAAACATAAAGACACATATTTTAATAAATTATGTATGGATTTTACAGCCGAAAAAGTACATATTAAATTATGTAAATACTTACTAGAAGTTAGACAACGGGCTACTAATTTAGCAGTGGTTGGAGAATTAGGCAGATTTCCACTTTTATTAGAATCCTTTTTAAATATGATAAAATACTGGGTACAGTTGTCAAAATTTAATGAGAATGAAAGCCTTGTAGCAGAAGCTTTTAGTTTATCTAAAAAGTTACATGAGAATAAGAAAAAATGTTGGTATAAATGTGTAGACGAAATTTTCAATTTCTTTGGCATAGATAGAAAAGTAGCAATAAATCTTAAAGTTAGTTTAAAAAAATATGTATATAAACATATACATCTTAAATATAAAAAATTATGGAGAGAAAATATATTTAACGACAATAAAAATCCAGAAAGGCGAAACAAACTGAGAACATATAGGATTTTCAAGAATAACTTTACATTTGAAAATTATTTAAACTGGGGGAATTATGAAAAGAGGCGTACGATTATAAATTTTAGAATTAGCTCGCACCAATTAGAAATAGAGCGTGGACGCTATAAAGATATAGCAGCATCTCAGAGAATCTGCAAACTTTGCAATCTAAATGAAATAGAAGATGAGCAACATTTTCTATTAACATGTCCTAAATTAGACACTATTAGACAGAATATATTA
Source organism: Arcuatula senhousia (assembly GCA_963971305.1). Classification (NCBI taxonomy): domain Eukaryota; kingdom Metazoa; phylum Mollusca; class Bivalvia; order Mytilida; family Mytilidae; genus Arcuatula; species Arcuatula senhousia. Next base: position 39,345,828 of record OZ020312.1, read on the forward strand.
GATCAGATAGAAAACCGGTTTCAAAACATTAAATCTCTTGATACGGGTGCCAAATTCTTATGGCTTCTTTCTGCAGAAGACGAATTTGTACTTGATCAACTTTATTTGCTAATAAGCAAAATGAATACTTTAAGACAAGAAATTCTCTGTGGCGGTACAGATAGTAATTCTTGAGACTTTATTATATTTGAAGATTTTTCAATAGCAAAAACTATAAATATATATATATATAAATATATCATAATAAATAATAACAATAATAATTTTTTTTGAAGTCCTGTATCCTGTGCTTGTTAGATAAATAAACATAATTTTGTCTGTTTTTGTTCATATTTTCATGTATTTGTCATTTTATTAATCATTTCAATCAATGTAATCAATGTATGAAATTAATGTTAATTATTCTGCCTTAACGGGCGTCTTTGATTGACAATAAAATATTTTGTTTGTTTGTTTGTTTGTTTGTTGTGAAAAGCCAAAATATGCCGCATAGGTATATGATTTTATTTGTGCAAAAGAACCTACTGCATCTTATCTTCATCGAATGAAATATGAAAGATTTGGCATTTTAAAGATGAAATTTCTATGAATTTATTTCTAAAGTTGGTAATGCATTAAATCCAATGGGGCTTTCAATACTGGATTCAACCCTATACCTGAGGTAAATTATGAATGAATATTTTGATATTTTTAAACTTCTTGGAACTTTTCTTCTATGTTTGCATAGATATAAGTGAAAGCAGAGTAAATTTGACAAACTGCACACCCAGGTTTACTAAAAAACTGCTGAATCAGCATTTTTACATATTTTCTATGAATTTAGCCCATGTAATTTAACAAGACATGGAAATCATAATTATTTCAAAACAATTGATTTTTAATCTTGAAATTTATATTGATGTATATTCATTCTTACTTTTCGCAAGCTCAGGTCACTCCACAGTTGCTATTTTTTTGTCGCGACACTTGCGAAATGTCTCAGATCTTTACAAATTTAGTCCGCCATGGGAGTCCGGATAAAAAAATTGATATAGTCAAAATATTTTCTAACTTAAGGTCATGTTTGTCAGAATCTCCTTCCTTTTATCTTAATTATGTCATACATTCCCTGAAAACCTGTATATTGTTTTAATACAATTCATATTCTATTAAAAAAGAGGCTCCAGGAGGCCATTTTCTCTCAAAAAGTCTCAGTTGTTAAGTTAAGAACTGGTCTTGTTAACTAATTACTGGTAAAATTTTGAGATTATTGTACTAGAATGAATGAGACACTAATATTCTTACAAATAATATGCATAACTTCTTATAAATGACATCTTTCTTGTGTTTTATAGTGAATTGTGTGTTAGACACCTGCATTTTGATATTTCATATAGAGCTTTAAGGTCATGATATGGTAGTTTGTATTTGTTTTCATATGTTCAAAGGGTATTTAATTTGTAAAATCTGACTCTTGTTTTCTTCTTTTGTGTAAAACATAACATAAATGGTCCAAAATACAGAAATTGGTTCATTTTAGGCATACTGTAAAACATGGTCTGGCATGTACATCATTTCTTTATATAAGCTTCTATAGTGCATCTTTGAGTGGTTTCAGGTGGCTAATTATGAGAGATAACATGCACTTATTTATTTAATGGCTTTTATTCATCATGTTTTACAATTCTAGGCAGACTAAGAGTATTTATAGACAGAAATACTTAGATGAAGTCAGATATTTCAAAATGCATTTTTCTGCAATATGGACACACACTTTCATGAACCTGGCAAAATACCAGAAAGAGGAATAGGTGGAAGGTCATACAATGAAAACAAAGAGTAACCATCAGAATATAGCAAATCATAGATTATTTAAGAATTTGAAGAAAACTCTTTCCTTATAGGGTTGAATTCAGTAAATATGCATACGTCATTAAGATCCGCCCCTTTGTAGGAGAGCTTTCTGGTACGTAATTGACATCTTTGAGCTCCAGGATTGGTTGATAATTTTTCAAATAATTTTAAAAAAAATCTCTAGTATATGAACAAACTCCAAAACATAAAAAAGTTTCATTAAAAGTACATTTTGATTTTTTGCCAGAGCATTTATTGAGGTATGGGTATTAAAGGAATTTACTGCGAAATTACAATGTTTACAAACAGTGACATGTGAAAAGCCAAAATATGCCGCATAGGTATATGATTTTATTTGTGCAAAAGAACCTACTGCATCTTATCTTCATCGAATGAAATATGAAAGATTTGGCATTTTAAAGATGAAATTTCTATGAATTTATTTCTAAAGTTGGTAATGCATTAAATCCAATGGGGCTTTCAATACTGGATTCAACCCTATAGACGAAAATCGAAAAAAAAATCTTGTTCCGTTTCGTTCCGTTAAATACCATTACCCGGGGGCTAATGGTACTTTGCGGAACGGAACGGAACAAAACTTTTTTCTTCCAAATTTCATTTTCGCACAAGGTTTCCACCATCGTGATAAGAAATAGACATATGAAACACTTGAAATGTAAAGAAAATACAACAAGTTGTCCGCAATTATTTATTATACCTACCTTCTGAGAAGATGAACCTATTCAGGCTAGAACTAAAAGGAGTGCGTTTAGATCTAGGTATAGTATTGGGTTATCTTAGAAATAGATGATAGAGACTCTGATATGCTACTAATGGGTTGAATTCAGTAAATATGCATACGTCATTAAGATCCGCCCCTTTGTAGGAGAGCTTTCTGGTACGTAATTGACATCTTTGAGCTCCAGGATAGGTTGATAATTTTTCAAATAATTTTAAAAAAAATCTCTAGTATATGAACAAACTCCAAAACATAAAAAAGTTTCATTAAAAGTACATTTTGATTTTTTGCCAGAGCATTTATTGAGGTATGGGTATTAAAGGAATTTACTGCGAAATTACAATGTTTACAAACAGTGACATGTGAAAAGCCAAAATATGCCGCATAGGTATATGATTTTATTTGTGCAAAAGAACCTACTGCATCTTATCTTCATCGAATGAAATATGAAAGATTTGGCATTTTAAAGATGAAATTTCTATGAATTTATTTCTAAAGTTGGTAATGCATTAAATCCAATGGGGCTTTCAATACTGGATTCAACCCTATACCTGAGGTAAATTATGAATGAATATTTTGATATTTTTAAACTTCTTGGAACTTTTCTTCTATGTTTGCATAGATATAAGTGAAAGCAGAGTAAATTTGACAAACTGCACACCCAGGTTTACTAAAAAACTGCTGAATCAGCATTTTTACATATTTTCTATGAATTTAGCCCATGTAATTTAACAAGACATGGAAATCATAATTATTTCAAAACAATTGATTTTTAATCTTGAAATTTATATTGATGTATATTCATTCTTACTTTTCGCAAGCTCAGGTCACTCCACAGTTGCTATTTTTTTGTCGCGACACTTGCGAAATGTCTCAGATCTTTACAAATTTAGTCCGCCATGGGAGTCCGGATAAAAAAATTGATATAGTCAAAATATTTTCTAACTTAAGGTCATGTTTGTCAGAATCTCCTTCCTTTTATCTTAATTATGTCATACATTCCCTGAAAACCTGTATATTGTTTTAATACAATTCATATTCTATTAAAAAAGAGGCTCCAGGAGGCCATTTTCTCTCAAAAAGTCTCAGTTGTTAAGTTAAGAACTGGTCTTGTTAACTAATTACTGGTAAAATTTTGAGATTATTGTACTAGAATGAATGAGACACTAATATTCTTACAAATAATATGCATAACTTCTTATAAATGACATCTTTCTTGTGTTTTATAGTGAATTGTGTGTTAGACACCTGCATTTTGATATTTCATATAGAGCTTTAAGGTCATGATATGGTAGTTTGTATTTGTTTTCATATGTTCAAAGGGTATTTAATTTGTAAAATCTGACTCTTGTTTTCTTCTTTTGTGTAAAACATAACATAAATGGTCCAAAATACAGAAATTGGTTCATTTTAGGCATACTGTAAAACATGGTCTGGCATGTACATCATTTCTTTATATAAGCTTCTATAGTGCATCTTTGAGTGGTTTCAGGTGGCTAATTATGAGAGATAACATGCACTTATTTATTTAATGGCTTTTATTCATCATGTTTTACAATTCTAGGCAGACTAAGAGTATTTATAGACAGAAATACTTAGATGAAGTCAGATATTTCAAAATGCATTTTTCTGCAATATGGACACACACTTTCATGAACCTGGCAAAATACCAGAAAGAGGAATAGGTGGAAGGTCATACAATGAAAACAAAGAGTAACCATCAGAATATAGCAAATCATAGATTATTTAAGAATTTGAAGAAAACTCTTTCCTTATAGGGTTGAATTCAGTAAATATGCATACGTCATTAAGATCCGCCCCTTTGTAGGAGAGCTTTCTGGTACGTAATTGACATCTTTGAGCTCCAGGATTGGTTGATAATTTTTCAAATAATTTTAAAAAAAATCTCTAGTATATGAACAAACTCCAAAACATAAAAAAGTTTCATTAAAAGTACATTTTGATTTTTTGCCAGAGCATTTATTGAGGTATGGGTATTAAAGGAATTTACTGCGAAATTACAATGTTTACAAACAGTGACATGTGAAAAGCCAAAATATGCCGCATAGGTATATGATTTTATTTGTGCAAAAGAACCTACTGCATCTTATCTTCATCGAATGAAATATGAAAGATTTGGCATTTTAAAGATGAAATTTCTATGAATTTATTTCTAAAGTTGGTAATGCATTAAATCCAATGGGGCTTTCAATACTGGATTCAACCCTATAGACGAAAATCGAAAAAAAAATCTTGTTCCGTTTCGTTCCGTTAAATACCATTACCCGGGGGCTAATGGTACTTTGCGGAACGGAACGGAACAAAACTTTTTTCTTCCAAATTTCATTTTCGCACAAGGTTTCCACCATCGTGATAAGAAATAGACATATGAAACACTTGAAATGTAAAGAAAATACAACAAGTTGTCCGCAATTATTTATTATACCTACCTTCTGAGAAGATGAACCTATTCAGGCTAGAACTAAAAGGAGTGCGTTTAGATCTAGGTATAGTATTGGGTTATCTTAGAAATAGATGATAGAGACTCTGATATGCTACTAATGACGAAAATCGAAAAAAAAATCTTGTTCCGTTTCGTTCCGTTAAATACCATTACCCGGGGGCTAATGGTACTTTGCGGAACGGAACGGAACAAAACTTTTTTCTTCCAAATTTCAGTTTCGCACAAAGTTTCCACCATCGTGATAAGAAATAGACATATGAAACACTTGAAATGTAAAGAAAATACAACAAGTCGTCCGCAATTATTTATTATACCTACCTTCTGAGAAGATGAACCTATTCAGGCTAGAACTAAAAGGAGTGCGTTTAGATCTAGGTATAGTATTGGGTTATCTTAGAAATAGATGATAGAGACTCTGATATGCTACTAATGGGTTGAATTCAGTAAATATGCATACGTCATTAAGATCCGCCCCTTTGTAGGAGAGCTTTCTGGTACGTAATTGACATCTTTGAGCTCCAGGATAGGTTGATAATTTTTCAAATAATTTTAAAAAAAATCTCTAGTATATGAACAAACTCCAAAACATAAAAAAGTTTCATTAAAAGTACATTTTGATTTTTTGCCAGAGCATTTATTGAGGTATGGGTATTAAAGGAATTTACTGCGAAATTACAATGTTTACAAACAGTGACATGTGAAAAGCCAAAATATGCCGCATAGGTATATGATTTTATTTGTGCAAAAGAACCTACTGCATCTTATCTTCATCGAATGAAATATGAAAGATTTGGCATTTTAAAGATGAAATTTCTATGAATTTATTTCTAAAGTTGGTAATGCATTAAATCCAATGGGGCTTTCAATACTGGATTCAACCCTATACCTGAGGTAAATTATGAATGAATATTTTGATATTTTTAAACTTCTTGGAACTTTTCTTCTATGTTTGCATAGATATAAGTGAAAGCAGAGTAAATTTGACAAACTGCACACCCAGGTTTACTAAAAAACTGCTGAATCAGCATTTTTACATATTTTCTATGAATTTAGCCCATGTAATTTAACAAGACATGGAAATCATAATTATTTCAAAACAATTGATTTTTAATCTTGAAATTTATATTGATGTATATTCATTCTTACTTTTCGCAAGCTCAGGTCACTCCACAGTTGCTATTTTTTTGTCGCGACACTTGCGAAATGTCTCAGATCTTTACAAATTTAGTCCGCCATGGGAGTCCGGATAAAAAAATTGATATAGTCAAAATATTTTCTAACTTAAGGTCATGTTTGTCAGAATCTCCTTCCTTTTATCTTAATTATGTCATACATTCCCTGAAAACCTGTATATTGTTTTAATACAATTCATATTCTATTAAAAAAGAGGCTCCAGGAGGCCATTTTCTCTCAAAAAGTCTCAGTTGTTAAGTTAAGAACTGGTCTTGTTAACTAATTACTGGTAAAATTTTGAGATTATTGTACTAGAATGAATGAGACACTAATATTCTTACAAATAATATGCATAACTTCTTATAAATGACATCTTTCTTGTGTTTTATAGTGAATTGTGTGTTAGACACCTGCATTTTGATATTTCATATAGAGCTTTAAGGTCATGATATGGTAGTTTGTATTTGTTTTCATATGTTCAAAGGGTATTTAATTTGTAAAATCTGACTCTTGTTTTCTTCTTTTGTGTAAAACATAACATAAATGGTCCAAAATACAGAAATTGGTTCATTTTAGGCATACTGTAAAACATGGTCTGGCATGTACATCATTTCTTTATATAAGCTTCTATAGTGCATCTTTGAGTGGTTTCAGGTGGCTAATTATGAGAGATAACATGCACTTATTTATTTAATGGCTTTTATTCATCATGTTTTACAATTCTAGGCAGACTAAGAGTATTTATAGACAGAAATACTTAGATGAAGTCAGATATTTCAAAATGCATTTTTCTGCAATATGGACACACACTTTCATGAACCTGGCAAAATACCAGAAAGAGGAATAGGTGGAAGGTCATACAATGAAAACAAAGAGTAACCATCAGAATATAGCAAATCATAGATTATTTAAGAATTTGAAGAAAACTCTTTCCTTATAGGGTTGAATTCAGTAAATATGCATACGTCATTAAGATCCGCCCCTTTGTAGGAGAGCTTTCTGGTACGTAATTGACATCTTTGAGCTCCAGGATTGGTTGATAATTTTTCAAATAATTTTAAAAAAAATCTCTAGTATATGAACAAACTCCAAAACATAAAAAAGTTTCATTAAAAGTACATTTTGATTTTTTGCCAGAGCATTTATTGAGGTATGGGTATTAAAGGAATTTACTGCGAAATTACAATGTTTACAAACAGTGACATGTGAAAAGCCAAAATATGCCGCATAGGTATATGATTTTATTTGTGCAAAAGAACCTACTGCATCTTATCTTCATCGAATGAAATATGACAGATTTGGCATTTTAAAGATGAAATTTCTATGAATTTATTTCTAAAGTTGGTAATGCATTAAATCCAATGGGGCTTTCAATACTGGATTCAACCCTATAGACGAAAATCGAAAAAAAAATCTTGTTCCGTTTCGTTCCGTTAAATACCATTACCCGGGGGCTAATGGTACTTTGCGGAACGGAACGGAACAAAACTTTTTTCTTCCAAATTTCATTTTCGCACAAGGTTTCCACCATCGTGATAAGAAATAGACATATGAAACACTTGAAATGTAAAGAAAATACAACAAGTTGTCCGCAATTATTTATTATACCTACCTTCTGAGAAGATGAACCTATTCAGGCTAGAACTAAAAGGAGTGCGTTTAGATCTAGGTATAGTATTGGGTTATCTTAGAAATAGATGATAGAGACTCTGATATGCTACTAATGACGAAAATCGAAAAAAAAATCTTGTTCCGTTTCGTTCCGTTAAATACCATTACCCGGGGGCTAATGGTACTTTGCGGAACGGAACGGAACAAAACTTTTTTCTTCCAAATTTCAGTTTCGCACAAAGTTTCCACCATCGTGATAAGAAATAGACATATGAAACACTTGAAATGTAAAGAAAATACAACAAGTCGTCCGCAATTATTTATTATACCTACCTTCTGAGAAGATGAACCTATTCAGGCTAGAACTAAAAGGAGTGCGTTTAGATCTAGGTATAGTATTGGGTTATCTTAGAAATAGATGATAGAGACTCTGATATGCTACTAATGGGTTGAATTCAGTAAATATGCATACGTCATTAAGATCCGCCCCTTTGTAGGAGAGCTTTCTGGTACGTAATTGACATCTTTGAGCTCCAGGATAGGTTGATAATTTTTCAAATAATTTTAAAAAAAATCTCTAGTATATGAACAAACTCCAAAACATAAAAAAGTTTCATTAAAAGTACATTTTGATTTTTTGCCAGAGCATTTATTGAGGTATGGGTATTAAAGGAATTTACTGCGAAATTACAATGTTTACAAACAGTGACATGTGAAAAGCCAAAATATGCCGCATAGGTATATGATTTTATTTGTGCAAAAGAACCTACTGCATCTTATCTTCATCGAATGAAATATGAAAGATTTGGCATTTTAAAGATGAAATTTCTATGAATTTATTTCTAAAGTTGGTAATGCATTAAATCCAATGGGGCTTTCAATACTGGATTCAACCCTATACCTGAGGTAAATTATGAATGAATATTTTGATATTTTTAAACTTCTTGGAACTTTTCTTCTATGTTTGCATAGATATAAGTGAAAGCAGAGTAAATTTGACAAACTGCACACCCAGGTTTACTAAAAAACTGCTGAATCAGCATTTTTACATATTTTCTATGAATTTAGCCCATGTAATTTAACAAGACATGGAAATCATAATTATTTCAAAACAATTGATTTTTAATCTTGAAATTTATATTGATGTATATTCATTCTTACTTTTCGCAAGCTCAGGTCACTCCACAGTTGCTATTTTTTTGTCGCGACACTTGCGAAATGTCTCAGATCTTTACAAATTTAGTCCGCCATGGGAGTCCGGATAAAAAAATTGATATAGTCAAAATATTTTCTAACTTAAGGTCATGTTTGTCAGAATCTCCTTCCTTTTATCTTAATTATGTCATACATTCCCTGAAAACCTGTATATTGTTTTAATACAATTCATATTCTATTAAAAAAGAGGCTCCAGGAGGCCATTTTCTCTCAAAAAGTCTCAGTTGTTAAGTTAAGAACTGGTCTTGTTAACTAATTACTGGTAAAATTTTGAGATTATTGTACTAGAATGAATGAGACACTAATATTCTTACAAATAATATGCATAACTTCTTATAAATGACATCTTTCTTGTGTTTTATAGTGAATTGTGTGTTAGACACCTGCATTTTGATATTTCATATAGAGCTTTAAGGTCATGATATGGTAGTTTGTATTTGTTTTCATATGTTCAAAGGGTATTTAATTTGTAAAATCTGACTCTTGTTTTCTTCTTTTGTGTAAAACATAACATAAATGGTCCAAAATACAGAAATTGGTTCATTTTAGGCATACTGTAAAACATGGTCTGGCATGTACATCATTTCTTTATATAAGCTTCTATAGTGCATCTTTGAGTGGTTTCAGGTGGCTAATTATGAGAGATAACATGCACTTATTTATTTAATGGCTTTTATTCATCATGTTTTACAATTCTAGGCAGACTAAGAGTATTTATAGACAGAAATACTTAGATGAAGTCAGATATTTCAAAATGCATTTTTCTGCAATATGGACACACACTTTCATGAACCTGGCAAAATACCAGAAAGAGGAATAGGTGGAAGGTCATACAATGAAAACAAAGAGTAACCATCAGAATATAGCAAATCATAGATTATTTAAGAATTTGAAGAAAACTCTTTCCTTATAGGGTTGAATTCAGTAAATATGCATACGTCATTAAGATCCGCCCCTTTGTAGGAGAGCTTTCTGGTACGTAATTGACATCTTTGAGCTCCAGGATTGGTTGATAATTTTTCAAATAATTTTAAAAAAAATCTCTAGTATATGAACAAACTCCAAAACATAAAAAAGTTTCATTAAAAGTACATTTTGATTTTTTGCCAGAGCATTTATTGAGGTATGGGTATTAAAGGAATTTACTGCGAAATTACAATGTTTACAAACAGTGACATGTGAAAAGCCAAAATATGCCGCATAGGTATATGATTTTATTTGTGCAAAAGAACCTACTGCATCTTATCTTCATCGAATGAAATATGACAGATTTGGCATTTTAAAGATGAAATTTCTATGAATTTATTTCTAAAGTTGGTAATGCATTAAATCCAATGGGGCTTTCAATACTGGATTCAACCCTATAGACGAAAATCGAAAAAAAAATCTTGTTCCGTTTCGTTCCGTTAAATACCATTACCCGGGGGCTAATGGTACTTTGCGGAACGGAACGGAACAAAACTTTTTTCTTCCAAATTTCATTTTCGCACAAGGTTTCCACCATCGTGATAAGAAATAGACATATGAAACACTTGAAATGTAAAGAAAATACAACAAGTTGTCCGCAATTATTTATTATACCTACCTTCTGAGAAGATGAACCTATTCAGGCTAGAACTAAAAGGAGTGCGTTTAGATCTAGGTATAGTATTGGGTTATCTTAGAAATAGATGATAGAGACTCTGATATGCTACTAATGACGAAAATCGAAAAAAAAATCTTGTTCCGTTTCGTTCCGTTAAATACCATTACCCGGGGGGCTAATGGTACTTTGCGGAACGGAACGGAACAAAACTTTTTTCTTCCAAATTTCAGTTTCGCACAAAGTTTCCACCATCGTGATAAGAAATAGACATATGAAACACTTGAAATGTAAAGAAAATACAACAAGTCGTCCGCAATTATTTATTATACCTACCTTCTGAGAAGATGAACCTATTCAGGCTAGAACTAAAAGGAGTGCGTTTAGATCTAGGTATAGTATTGGGTTATCTTAGAAATAGATGATAGAGACTCTGATATGCTACTAATGGGTTGAATTCAGTAAATATGCATACGTCATTAAGATCCGCCCCTTTGTAGGAGAGCTTTCTGGTACGTAATTGACATCTTTGAGCTCCAGGATAGGTTGATAATTTTTCAAATAATTTTAAAAAAAATCTCTAGTATATGAACAAACTCCAAAACATAAAAAAGTTTCATTAAAAGTACATTTTGATTTTTTGCCAGAGCATTTATTGAGGTATGGGTATTAAAGGAATTTACTGCGAAATTACAATGTTTACAAACAGTGACATGTGAAAAGCCAAAATATGCCGCATAGGTATATGATTTTATTTGTGCAAAAGAACCTACTGCATCTTATCTTCATCGAATGAAATATGAAAGATTTGGCATTTTAAAGATGAAATTTCTATGAATTTATTTCTAAAGTTGGTAATGCATTAAATCCAATGGGGCTTTCAATACTGGATTCAACCCTATAGACGAAAATCGAAAAAAAAATCTTGTTCCGTTTCGTTCCGTTAAATACCATTACCCGGGGGCTAATGGTACTTTGCGGAACGGAACGGAACAAAACTTTTTTCTTCCAAATTTCATTTTCGCACAAGGTTTCCACCATCGTGATAAGAAATAGACATATGAAACACTTGAAATGTAAAGAAAATACAACAAGTTGTCCGCAATTATTTATTATACCTACCTTCTGAGAAGATGAACCTATTCAGGCTAGAACTAAAAGGAGTGCGTTTAGATCTAGGTATAGTATTGGGTTATCTTAGAAATAGATGATAGAGACTCTGATATGCTACTAATGACGAAAATCGAAAAAAAAATCTTGTTCCGTTTCGTTCCGTTAAATACCATTACCCGGGGGCTAATGGTACTTTGCGGAACGGAACGGAACAAAACTTTTTTCTTCCAAATTTCAGTTTCGCACAAAGTTTCCACCATCGTGATAAGAAATAGACATATGAAACACTTGAAATGTAAAGAAAATACAACAAGTCGTCCGCAATTATTTATTATACCTACCTTCTGAGAAGATGAACCTATTCAGGCTAGAACTAAAAGGAGTGCGTTTAGATCTAGGTATAGTATTGGGTTATCTTAGAAATAGATGATAGAGACTCTGATATGCTACTAATGGGTTGAATTCAGTAAATATGCATACGTCATTAAGATCCGCCCCTTTGTAGGAGAGCTTTCTGGTACGTAATTGACATCTTTGAGCTCCAGGATAGGTTGATAATTTTTCAAATAATTTTAAAAAAAATCTCTAGTATATGAACAAACTCCAAAACATAAAAAAGTTTCATTAAAAGTACATTTTGATTTTTTGCCAGAGCATTTATTGAGGTATGGGTATTAAAGGAATTTACTGCGAAATTACAATGTTTACAAACAGTGACATGTGAAAAGCCAAAATATGCCGCATAGGTATATGATTTTATTTGTGCAAAAGAACCTACTGCATCTTATCTTCATCGAATGAAATATGAAAGATTTGGCATTTTAAAGATGAAATTTCTATGAATTTATTTCTAAAGTTGGTAATGCATTAAATCCAATGGGGCTTTCAATACTGGATTCAACCCTATACCTGAGGTAAATTATGAATGAATATTTTGATATTTTTAAACTTCTTGGAACTTTTCTTCTATGTTTGCATAGATATAAGTGAAAGCAGAGTAAATTTGACAAACTGCACACCCAGGTTTACTAAAAAACTGCTGAATCAGCATTTTTACATATTTTCTATGAATTTAGCCCATGTAATTTAACAAGACATGGAAATCATAATTATTTCAAAACAATTGATTTTTAATCTTGAAATTTATATTGATGTATATTCATTCTTACTTTTCGCAAGCTCAGGTCACTCCACAGTTGCTATTTTTTTGTCGCGACACTTGCGAAATGTCTCAGATCTTTACAAATTTAGTCCGCCATGGGAGTCCGGATAAAAAAATTGATATAGTCAAAATATTTTCTAACTTAAGGTCATGTTTGTCAGAATCTCCTTCCTTTTATCTTAATTATGTCATACATTCCCTGAAAACCTGTATATTGTTTTAATACAATTCATATTCTATTAAAAAAGAGGCTCCAGGAGGCCATTTTCTCTCAAAAAGTCTCAGTTGTTAAGTTAAGAACTGGTCTTGTTAACTAATTACTGGTAAAATTTTGAGATTATTGTACTAGAATGAATGAGACACTAATATTCTTACAAATAATATGCATAACTTCTTATAAATGACATCTTTCTTGTGTTTTATAGTGAATTGTGTGTTAGACACCTGCATTTTGATATTTCATATAGAGCTTTAAGGTCATGATATGGTAGTTTGTATTTGTTTTCATATGTTCAAAGGGTATTTAATTTGTAAAATCTGACTCTTGTTTTCTTCTTTTGTGTAAAACATAACATAAATGGTCCAAAATACAGAAATTGGTTCATTTTAGGCATACTGTAAAACATGGTCTGGCATGTACATCATTTCTTTATATAAGCTTCTATAGTGCATCTTTGAGTGGTTTCAGGTGGCTAATTATGAGAGATAACATGCACTTATTTATTTAATGGCTTTTATTCATCATGTTTTACAATTCTAGGCAGACTAAGAGTATTTATAGACAGAAATACTTAGATGAAGTCAGATATTTCAAAATGCATTTTTCTGCAATATGGACACACACTTTCATGAACCTGGCAAAATACCAGAAAGAGGAATAGGTGGAAGGTCATACAATGAAAACAAAGAGTAACCATCAGAATATAGCAAATCATAGATTATTTAAGAATTTGAAGAAAACTCTTTCCTTATAGGGTTGAATTCAGTAAATATGCATACGTCATTAAGATCCGCCCCTTTGTAGGAGAGCTTTCTGGTACGTAATTGACATCTTTGAGCTCCAGGATTGGTTGATAATTTTTCAAATAATTTTAAAAAAAATCTCTAGTATATGAACAAACTCCAAAACATAAAAAAGTTTCATTAAAAGTACATTTTGATTTTTTGCCAGAGCATTTATTGAGGTATGGGTATTAAAGGAATTTACTGCGAAATTACAATGTTTACAAACAGTGACATGTGAAAAGCCAAAATATGCCGCATAGGTATATGATTTTATTTGTGCAAAAGAACCTACTGCATCTTATCTTCATCGAATGAAATATGACAGATTTGGCATTTTAAAGATGAAATTTCTATGAATTTATTTCTAAAGTTGGTAATGCATTAAATCCAATGGGGCTTTCAATACTGGATTCAACCCTATAGACGAAAATCGAAAAAAAAATCTTGTTCCGTTTCGTTCCGTTAAATACCATTACCCGGGGGCTAATGGTACTTTGCGGAACGGAACGGAACAAAACTTTTTTCTTCCAAATTTCATTTTCGCACAAGGTTTCCACCATCGTGATAAGAAATAGACATATGAAACACTTGAAATGTAAAGAAAATACAACAAGTTGTCCGCAATTATTTATTATACCTACCTTCTGAGAAGATGAACCTATTCAGGCTAGAACTAAAAGGAGTGCGTTTAGATCTAGGTATAGTATTGGGTTATCTTAGAAATAGATGATAGAGACTCTGATATGCTACTAATGACGAAAATCGAAAAAAAAATCTTGTTCCGTTTCGTTCCGTTAAATACCATTACCCGGGGGCTAATGGTACTTTGCGGAACGGAACGGAACAAAACTTTTTTCTTCCAAATTTCAGTTTCGCACAAAGTTTCCACCATCGTGATAAGAAATAGACATATGAAACACTTGAAATGTAAAGAAAATACAACAAGTCGTCCGCAATTATTTATTATACCTACCTTCTGAGAAGATGAACCTATTCAGGCTAGAACTAAAAGGAGTGCGTTTAGATCTAGGTATAGTATTGGGTTATCTTAGAAATAGATGATAGAGACTCTGATATGCTACTAATGGGTTGAATTCAGTAAATATGCATACGTCATTAAGATCCGCCCCTTTGTAGGAGAGCTTTCTGGTACGTAATTGACATCTTTGAGCTCCAGGATAGGTTGATAATTTTTCAAATAATTTTAAAAAAAATCTCTAGTATATGAACAAACTCCAAAACATAAAAAAGTTTCATTAAAAGTACATTTTGATTTTTTGCCAGAGCATTTATTGAGGTATGGGTATTAAAGGAATTTACTGCGAAATTACAATGTTTACAAACAGTGACATGTGAAAAGCCAAAATTTGCCGCATAGGTATATGATTTTATTTGTGCAAAAGAACCTACTGCATCTTATCTTCATCGAATGAAATATGAAAGATTTGGCATTTTAAAGATGAAATTTCTATGAATTTATTTCTAAAGTTGGTAATGCATTAAATCCAATGGGGCTTTCAATACTGGATTCAACCCTATACCTGAGGTAAATTATGAATGAATATTTTGATATTTTTAAACTTCTTGGAACTTTTCTTCTATGTTTGCATAGATATAAGTGAAAGCAGAGTAAATTTGACAAACTGCACACCCAGGTTTACTAAAAAACTGCTGAATCAGCATTTTTACATATTTTCTATGAATTTAGCCCATGTAATTTAACAAGACATGGAAATCATAATTATTTCAAAACAATTGATTTTTAATCTTGAAATTTATATTGATGTATATTCATTCTTACTTTTCGCAAGCTCAGGTCACTCCACAGTTGCTATTTTTTTGTCGCGACACTTGCGAAATGTCTCAGATCTTTACAAATTTAGTCCGCCATGGGAGTCCGGATAAAAAAATTGATATAGTCAAAATATTTTCTAACTTAAGGTCATGTTTGTCAGAATCTCCTTCCTTTTATCTTAATTATGTCATACATTCCCTGAAAACCTGTATATTGTTTTAATACAATTCATATTCTATTAAAAAAGAGGCTCCAGGAGGCCATTTTCTCTCAAAAAGTCTCAGTTGTTAAGTTAAGAACTGGTCTTGTTAACTAATTACTGGTAAAATTTTGAGATTATTGTACTAGAATGAATGAGACACTAATATTCTTACAAATAATATGCATAACTTCTTATAAATGACATCTTTCTTGTGTTTTATAGTGAATTGTGTGTTAGACACCTGCATTTTGATATTTCATATAGAGCTTTAAGGTCATGATATGGTAGTTTGTATTTGTTTTCATATGTTCAAAGGGTATTTAATTTGTAAAATCTGACTCTTGTTTTCTTCTTTTGTGTAAAACATAACATAAATGGTCCAAAATACAGAAATTGGTTCATTTTAGGCATACTGTAAAACATGGTCTGGCATGTACATCATTTCTTTATATAAGCTTCTATAGTGCATCTTTGAGTGGTTTCAGGTGGCTAATTATGAGAGATAACATGCACTTATTTATTTAATGGCTTTTATTCATCATGTTTTACAATTCTAGGCAGACTAAGAGTATTTATAGACAGAAATACTTAGATGAAGTCAGATATTTCAAAATGCATTTTTCTGCAATATGGACACACACTTTCATGAACCTGGCAAAATACCAGAAAGAGGAATAGGTGGAAGGTCATACAATGAAAACAAAGAGTAACCATCAGAATATAGCAAATCATAGATTATTTAAGAATTTGAAGAAAACTCTTTCCTTATAGGGTTGAATTCAGTAAATATGCATACGTCATTAAGATCCGCCCCTTTGTAGGAGAGCTTTCTGGTACGTAATTGACATCTTTGAGCTCCAGGATTGGTTGATAATTTTTCAAATAATTTTAAAAAAAATCTCTAGTATATGAACAAACTCCAAAACATAAAAAAGTTTCATTAAAAGTACATTTTGATTTTTTGCCAGAGCATTTATTGAGGTATGGGTATTAAAGGAATTTACTGCGAAATTACAATGTTTACAAACAGTGACATGTGAAAAGCCAAAATATGCCGCATAGGTATATGATTTTATTTGTGCAAAAGAACCTACTGCATCTTATCTTCATCGAATGAAATATGACAGATTTGGCATTTTAAAGATGAAATTTCTATGAATTTATTTCTAAAGTTGGTAATGCATTAAATCCAATGGGGCTTTCAATACTGGATTCAACCCTATAGACGAAAATCGAAAAAAAAATCTTGTTCCGTTTCGTTCCGTTAAATACCATTACCCGGGGGCTAATGGTACTTTGCGGAACGGAACGGAACAAAACTTTTTTCTTCCAAATTTCATTTTCGCACAAGGTTTCCACCATCGTGATAAGAAATAGACATATGAAACACTTGAAATGTAAAGAAAATACAACAAGTTGTCCGCAATTATTTATTATACCTACCTTCTGAGAAGATGAACCTATTCAGGCTAGAACTAAAAGGAGTGCGTTTAGATCTAGGTATAGTATTGGGTTATCTTAGAAATAGATGATAGAGACTCTGATATGCTACTAATGACGAAAATCGAAAAAAAAATCTTGTTCCGTTTCGTTCCGTTAAATACCATTACCCGGGGGCTAATGGTACTTTGCGGAACGGAACGGAACAAAACTTTTTTCTTCCAAATTTCAGTTTCGCACAAAGTTTCCACCATCGTGATAAGAAATAGACATATGAAACACTTGAAATGTAAAGAAAATACAACAAGTCGTCCGCAATTATTTATTATACCTACCTTCTGAGAAGATGAACCTATTCAGGCTAGAACTAAAAGGAGTGCGTTTAGATCTAGGTATAGTATTGGGTTATCTTAGAAATAGATGATAGAGACTCTGATATGCTACTAATGGGTTGAATTCAGTAAATATGCATACGTCATTAAGATCCGCCCCTTTGTAGGAGAGCTTTCTGGTACGTAATTGACATCTTTGAGCTCCAGGATAGGTTGATAATTTTTCAAATAATTTTAAAAAAAATCTCTAGTATATGAACAAACTCCAAAACATAAAAAAGTTTCATTAAAAGTACATTTTGATTTTTTGCCAGAGCATTTATTGAGGTATGGGTATTAAAGGAATTTACTGCGAAATTACAATGTTTACAAACAGTGACATGTGAAAAGCCAAAATTTGCCGCATAGGTATATGATTTTATTTGTGCAAAAGAACCTACTGCATCTTATCTTCATCGAATGAAATATGAAAGATTTGGCATTTTAAAGATGAAATTTCTATGAATTTATTTCTAAAGTTGGTAATGCATTAAATCCAATGGGGCTTTCAATACTGGATTCAACCCTATACCTGAGGTAAATTATGAATGAATATTTTGATATTTTTAAACTTCTTGGAACTTTTCTTCTATGTTTGCATAGATATAAGTGAAAGCAGAGTAAATTTGACAAACTGCACACCCAGGTTTACTAAAAAACTGCTGAATCAGCATTTTTACATATTTTCTATGAATTTAGCCCATGTAATTTAACAAGACATGGAAATCATAATTATTTCAAAACAATTGATTTTTAATCTTGAAATTTATATTGATGTATATTCATTCTTACTTTTCGCAAGCTCAGGTCACTCCACAGTTGCTATTTTTTTGTCGCGACACTTGCGAAATGTCTCAGATCTTTACAAATTTAGTCCGCCATGGGAGTCCGGATAAAAAAATTGATATAGTCAAAATATTTTCTAACTTAAGGTCATGTTTGTCAGAATCTCCTTCCTTTTATCTTAATTATGTCATACATTCCCTGAAAACCTGTATATTGTTTTAATACAATTCATATTCTATTAAAAAAGAGGCTCCAGGAGGCCATTTTCTCTCAAAAAGTCTCAGTTGTTAAGTTAAGAACTGGTCTTGTTAACTAATTACTGGTAAAATTTTGAGATTATTGTACTAGAATGAATGAGACACTAATATTCTTACAAATAATATGCATAACTTCTTATAAATGACATCTTTCTTGTGTTTTATAGTGAATTGTGTGTTAGACACCTGCATTTTGATATTTCATATAGAGCTTTAAGGTCATGATATGGTAGTTTGTATTTGTTTTCATATGTTCAAAGGGTATTTAATTTGTAAAATCTGACTCTTGTTTTCTTCTTTTGTGTAAAACATAACATAAATGGTCCAAAATACAGAAATTGGTTCATTTTAGGCATACTGTAAAACATGGTCTGGCATGTACATCATTTCTTTATATAAGCTTCTATAGTGCATCTTTGAGTGGTTTCAGGTGGCTAATTATGAGAGATAACATGCACTTATTTATTTAATGGCTTTTATTCATCATGTTTTACAATTCTAGGCAGACTAAGAGTATTTATAGACAGAAATACTTAGATGAAGTCAGATATTTCAAAATGCATTTTTCTGCAATATGGACACACACTTTCATGAACCTGGCAAAATACCAGAAAGAGGAATAGGTGGAAGGTCATACAATGAAAACAAAGAGTAACCATCAGAATATAGCAAATCATAGATTATTTAAGAATTTGAAGAAAACTCTTTCCTTATAGGGTTGAATTCAGTAAATATGCATACGTCATTAAGATCCGCCCCTTTGTAGGAGAGCTTTCTGGTACGTAATTGACATCTTTGAGCTCCAGGATTGGTTGATAATTTTTCAAATAATTTTAAAAAAAATCTCTAGTATATGAACAAACTCCAAAACATAAAAAAGTTTCATTAAAAGTACATTTTGATTTTTTGCCAGAGCATTTATTGAGGTATGGGTATTAAAGGAATTTACTGCGAAATTACAATGTTTACAAACAGTGACATGTGAAAAGCCAAAATATGCCGCATAGGTATATGATTTTATTTGTGCAAAAGAACCTACTGCATCTTATCTTCATCGAATGAAATATGAAAGATTTGGCATTTTAAAGATGAAATTTCTATGAATTTATTTCTAAAGTTGGTAATGCATTAAATCCAATGGGGCTTTCAATACTGGATTCAACCCTATAGACGAAAATCGAAAAAAAAATCTTGTTCCGTTTCGTTCCGTTAAATACCATTACCCGGGGGCTAATGGTACTTTGCGGAACGGAACGGAACAAAACTTTTTTCTTCCAAATTTCATTTTCGCACAAGGTTTCCACCATCGTGATAAGAAATAGACATATGAAACACTTGAAATGTAAAGAAAATACAACAAGTTGTCCGCAATTATTTATTATACCTACCTTCTGAGAAGATGAACCTATTCAGGCTAGAACTAAAAGGAGTGCGTTTAGATCTAGGTATAGTATTGGGTTATCTTAGAAATAGATGATAGAGACTCTGATATGCTACTAATGACGAAAATCGAAAAAAAAATCTTGTTCCGTTTCGTTCCGTTAAATACCATTACCCGGGGGCTAATGGTACTTTGCGGAACGGAACGGAACAAAACTTTTTTCTTCCAAATTTCAGTTTCGCACAAAGTTTCCACCATCGTGATAAGAAATAGACATATGAAACACTTGAAATGTAAAGAAAATACAACAAGTCGTCCGCAATTATTTATTATACCTACCTTCTGAGAAGATGAACCTATTCAGGCTAGAACTAAAAGGAGTGCGTTTAGATCTAGGTATAGTATTGGGTTATCTTAGAAATAGATGATAGAGACTCTGATATGCTACTAATGGGTTGAATTCAGTAAATATGCATACGTCATTAAGATCCGCCCCTTTGTAGGAGAGCTTTCTGGTACGTAATTGACATCTTTGAGCTCCAGGATAGGTTGATAATTTTTCAAATAATTTTAAAAAAAATCTCTAGTATATGAACAAACTCCAAAACATAAAAAAGTTTCATTAAAAGTACATTTTGATTTTTTGCCAGAGCATTTATTGAGGTATGGGTATTAAAGGAATTTACTGCGAAATTACAATGTTTACAAACAGTGACATGTGAAAAGCCAAAATATGCCGCATAGGTATATGATTTTATTTGTGCAAAAGAACCTACTGCATCTTATCTTCATCGAATGAAATATGAAAGATTTGGCATTTTAAAGATGAAATTTCTATGAATTTATTTCTAAAGTTGGTAATGCATTAAATCCAATGGGGCTTTCAATACTGGATTCAACCCTATACCTGAGGTAAATTATGAATGAATATTTTGATATTTTTAAACTTCTTGGAACTTTTCTTCTATGTTTGCATAGATATAAGTGAAAGCAGAGTAAATTTGACAAACTGCACACCCAGGTTTACTAAAAAACTGCTGAATCAGCATTTTTACATATTTTCTATGAATTTAGCCCATGTAATTTAACAAGACATGGAAATCATAATTATTTCAAAACAATTGATTTTTAATCTTGAAATTTATATTGATGTATATTCATTCTTACTTTTCGCAAGCTCAGGTCACTCCACAGTTGCTATTTTTTTGTCGCGACACTTGCGAAATGTCTCAGATCTTTACAAATTTAGTCCGCCATGGGAGTCCGGATAAAAAAATTGATATAGTCAAAATATTTTCTAACTTAAGGTCATGTTTGTCAGAATCTCCTTCCTTTTATCTTAATTATGTCATACATTCCCTGAAAACCTGTATATTGTTTTAATACAATTCATATTCTATTAAAAAAGAGGCTCCAGGAGGCCATTTTCTCTCAAAAAGTCTCAGTTGTTAAGTTAAGAACTGGTCTTGTTAACTAATTACTGGTAAAATTTTGAGATTATTGTACTAGAATGAATGAGACACTAATATTCTTACAAATAATATGCATAACTTCTTATAAATGACATCTTTCTTGTGTTTTATAGTGAATTGTGTGTTAGACACCTGCATTTTGATATTTCATATAGAGCTTTAAGGTCATGATATGGTAGTTTGTATTTGTTTTCATATGTTCAAAGGGTATTTAATTTGTAAAATCTGACTCTTGTTTTCTTCTTTTGTGTAAAACATAACATAAATGGTCCAAAATACAGAAATTGGTTCATTTTAGGCATACTGTAAAACATGGTCTGGCATGTACATCATTTCTTTATATAAGCTTCTATAGTGCATCTTTGAGTGGTTTCAGGTGGCTAATTATGAGAGATAACATGCACTTATTTATTTAATGGCTTTTATTCATCATGTTTTACAATTCTAGGCAGACTAAGAGTATTTATAGACAGAAATACTTAGATGAAGTCAGATATTTCAAAATGCATTTTTCTGCAATATGGACACACACTTTCATGAACCTGGCAAAATACCAGAAAGAGGAATAGGTGGAAGGTCATACAATGAAAACAAAGAGTAACCATCAGAATATAGCAAATCATAGATTATTTAAGAATTTGAAGAAAACTCTTTCCTTATAGGGTTGAATTCAGTAAATATGCATACGTCATTAAGATCCGCCCCTTTGTAGGAGAGCTTTCTGGTACGTAATTGACATCTTTGAGCTCCAGGATTGGTTGATAATTTTTCAAATAATTTTAAAAAAAATCTCTAGTATATGAACAAACTCCAAAACATAAAAAAGTTTCATTAAAAGTACATTTTGATTTTTTGCCAGAGCATTTATTGAGGTATGGGTATTAAAGGAATTTACTGCGAAATTACAATGTTTACAAACAGTGACATGTGAAAAGCCAAAATATGCCGCATAGGTATATGATTTTATTTGTGCAAAAGAACCTACTGCATCTTATCTTCATCGAATGAAATATGAAAGATTTGGCATTTTAAAGATGAAATTTCTATGAATTTATTTCTAAAGTTGGTAATGCATTAAATCCAATGGGGCTTTCAATACTGGATTCAACCCTATAGACGAAAATCGAAAAAAAAATCTTGTTCCGTTTCGTTCCGTTAAATACCATTACCCGGGGGCTAATGGTACTTTGCGGAACGGAACGGAACAAAACTTTTTTCTTCCAAATTTCATTTTCGCACAAAGTTTCCACCATCGTGATAAGAAATAGACATATGAAACACTTGAAATGTAAAGAAAATACAACAAGTTGTCCGCAATTATTTATTATACCTACCTTCTGAGAAGATGAACCTATTCAGGCTAGAACTAAAAGGAATGCGTTTAGATCTAGGTATAGTATTGGGTTATCTTAGAAATAGATGATAGAGACTCTGATATACTACTAATGACGAAAATCGAAAAAAAAATCTTGTTCCGTTTCGTTCCGTTAAATACCATTACCCGGGGGCTAATGGTACTTTGCGGAACGGAACGGAACAAAAATTTTTTCTTCCAAATTTCATTTTCGCACAAAGTTTCCACCATCGTGATAAGAAATAGACATATGAAACACTTGAAATGTAAAGAAAATACAACAAGTTGTCCGCAATTATTTATTATACCTACCTTCTGAGAAGATGAACCTATTCAGGCTAGAACTAAAAGGAGTGCGTTTAGATCTAGGTATAGTATTGGGTTATCTTAGAAATAGATGATAGAGACTCTGATATGCTACTAATGACGAAAATCGAAAAAAAAATCTTGTTCCGTTTCGTTCCGTTAAATACCATTACCCGGGGGCTAATGGTACTTTGCGGAACGGAACGGAACAAAAATTTTTTCTTCCAAATTTCATTTTCGCACAAGGTTTCCACCATCGTGATAAGAAATAGACATATGAAACACTTGAAATGTAAAGAAAATACAACAAGTTGTCCGCAATTATTTATTATACCTACCTTCTGAGAAGATGAACCTATTCAGGCTAGAACTAAAAGGAGTGCGTTTAGATCTAGGTATAGTATTGGGTTATCTTAGAAATAGATGATAGAGACTCTGATATGCTACTAATGACGAAAATCGAAAAAAAAATCTTGTTCCGTTTCGTTCCGTTAAATACCATTACCCGGGGGCTAATGGTACTTTGCGGAACGGAACGGAACAAAACTTTTTTCTTCCAAATTTCAGTTTCGCACAAAGTTTCCACCATCGTGATAAGAAATAGACATATGAAACACTTGAAATGTAAAGAAAATACAACAAGTCGTCCGCAATTATTTATTATACCTACCTTCTGAGAAGATGAACCTATTCAGGCTAGAACTAAAAGGAGTGCGTTTAGATCTAGGTATAGTATTGGGTTATCTTAGAAATAGATGATAGAGACTCTGATATGCTACTAATGGGTTGAATTCAGTAAATATGCATACGTCATTAAGATCCGCCCCTTTGTAGGAGAGCTTTCTGGTACGTAATTGACATCTTTGAGCTCCAGGATAGGTTGATAATTTTTCAAATAATTTTAAAAAAAATCTCTAGTATATGAACAAACTCCAAAACATAAAAAAGTTTCATTAAAAGTACATTTTGATTTTTTGCCAGAGCATTTATTGAGGTATGGGTATTAAAGGAATTTACTGCGAAATTACAATGTTTACAAACAGTGACATGTGAAAAGCCAAAATATGCCGCATAGGTATATGATTTTATTTGTGCAAAAGAACCTACTGCATCTTATCTTCATCGAATGAAATATGAAAGATTTGGCATTTTAAAGATGAAATTTCTATGAATTTATTTCTAAAGTTGGTAATGCATTAAATCCAATGGGGCTTTCAATACTGGATTCAACCCTATAGACGAAAATCGAAAAAAAAATCTTGTTCCGTTTCGTTCCGTTAAATACCATTACCCGGGGGCTAATGGTACTTTGCGGAACGGAACGGAACAAAACTTTTTTCTTCCAAATTTCATTTTCGCACAAGGTTTCCACCATCGTGATAAGAAATAGACATATGAAACACTTGAAATGTAAAGAAAATACAACAAGTTGTCCGCAATTATTTATTATACCTACCTTCTGAGAAGATGAACCTATTCAGGCTAGAACTAAAAGGAGTGCGTTTAGATCTAGGTATAGTATTGGGTTATCTTAGAAATAGATGATAGAGACTCTGATATGCTACTAATGACGAAAATCGAAAAAAAAATCTTGTTCCGTTTCGTTCCGTTAAATACCATTACCCGGGGGCTAATGGTACTTTGCGGAACGGAACGGAACAAAACTTTTTTCTTCCAAATTTCAGTTTCGCACAAAGTTTCCACCATCGTGATAAGAAATAGACATATGAAACACTTGAAATGTAAAGAAAATACAACAAGTCGTCCGCAATTATTTATTATACCTACCTTCTGAGAAGATGAACCTATTCAGGCTAGAACTAAAAGGAGTGCGTTTAGATCTAGGTATAGTATTGGGTTATCTTAGAAATAGATGATAGAGACTCTGATATGCTACTAATGGGTTGAATTCAGTAAATATGCATACGTCATTAAGATCCGCCCCTTTGTAGGAGAGCTTTCTGGTACGTAATTGACATCTTTGAGCTCCAGGATAGGTTGATAATTTTTCAAATAATTTTAAAAAAAATCTCTAGTATATGAACAAACTCCAAAACATAAAAAAGTTTCATTAAAAGTACATTTTGATTTTTTGCCAGAGCATTTATTGAGGTATGGGTATTAAAGGAATTTACTGCGAAATTACAATGTTTACAAACAGTGACATGTGAAAAGCCAAAATATGCCGCATAGGTATATGATTTTATTTGTGCAAAAGAACCTACTGCATCTTATCTTCATCGAATGAAATATGAAAGATTTGGCATTTTAAAGATGAAATTTCTATGAATTTATTTCTAAAGTTGGTAATGCATTAAATCCAATGGGGCTTTCAATACTGGATTCAACCCTATACCTGAGGTAAATTATGAATGAATATTTTGATATTTTTAAACTTCTTGGAACTTTTCTTCTATGTTTGCATAGATATAAGTGAAAGCAGAGTAAATTTGACAAACTGCACACCCAGGTTTACTAAAAAACTGCTGAATCAGCATTTTTACATATTTTCTATGAATTTAGCCCATGTAATTTAACAAGACATGGAAATCATAATTATTTCAAAACAATTGATTTTTAATCTTGAAATTTATATTGATGTATATTCATTCTTACTTTTCGCAAGCTCAGGTCACTCCACAGTTGCTATTTTTTTGTCGCGACACTTGCGAAATGTCTCAGATCTTTACAAATTTAGTCCGCCATGGGAGTCCGGATAAAAAAATTGATATAGTCAAAATATTTTCTAACTTAAGGTCATGTTTGTCAGAATCTCCTTCCTTTTATCTTAATTATGTCATACATTCCCTGAAAACCTGTATATTGTTTTAATACAATTCATATTCTATTAAAAAAGAGGCTCCAGGAGGCCATTTTCTCTCAAAAAGTCTCAGTTGTTAAGTTAAGAACTGGTCTTGTTAACTAATTACTGGTAAAATTTTGAGATTATTGTACTAGAATGAATGAGACACTAATATTCTTACAAATAATATGCATAACTTCTTATAAATGACATCTTTCTTGTGTTTTATAGTGAATTGTGTGTTAGACACCTGCATTTTGATATTTCATATAGAGCTTTAAGGTCATGATATGGTAGTTTGTATTTGTTTTCATATGTTCAAAGGGTATTTAATTTGTAAAATCTGACTCTTGTTTTCTTCTTTTGTGTAAAACATAACATAAATGGTCCAAAATACAGAAATTGGTTCATTTTAGGCATACTGTAAAACATGGTCTGGCATGTACATCATTTCTTTATATAAGCTTCTATAGTGCATCTTTGAGTGGTTTCAGGTGGCTAATTATGAGAGATAACATGCACTTATTTATTTAATGGCTTTTATTCATCATGTTTTACAATTCTAGGCAGACTAAGAGTATTTATAGACAGAAATACTTAGATGAAGTCAGATATTTCAAAATGCATTTTTCTGCAATATGGACACACACTTTCATGAACCTGGCAAAATACCAGAAAGAGGAATAGGTGGAAGGTCATACAATGAAAACAAAGAGTAACCATCAGAATATAGCAAATCATAGATTATTTAAGAATTTGAAGAAAACTCTTTCCTTATAGGGTTGAATTCAGTAAATATGCATACGTCATTAAGATCCGCCCCTTTGTAGGAGAGCTTTCTGGTACGTAATTGACATCTTTGAGCTCCAGGATTGGTTGATAATTTTTCAAATAATTTTAAAAAAAATCTCTAGTATATGAACAAACTCCAAAACATAAAAAAGTTTCATTAAAAGTACATTTTGATTTTTTGCCAGAGCATTTATTGAGGTATGGGTATTAAAGGAATTTACTGCGAAATTGCAATGTTTACAAACAGTGACATGTGAAAAGCCAAAATATGCCGCATAGGTATATGATTTTATTTGTGCAAAAGAACCTACTGCATCTTATCTTCATCGAATGAAATATGAAAGATTTGGCATTTTAAAGATGAAATTTCTATGAATTTATTTCTAAAGTTGGTAATGCATTAAATCCAATGGGGCTTTCAATACTGGATTCAACCCTATAGACGAAAATCGAAAAAAAAATCTTGTTCCGTTTCGTTCCGTTAAATACCATTACCCGGGGGCTAATGGTACTTTGCGGAACGGAACGGAACAAAACTTTTTTCTTCCAAATTTCATTTTCGCACAAAGTTTCCACCATCGTGATAAGAAATAGACATATGAAACACTTGAAATGTAAAGAAAATACAACAAGTTGTCCGCAATTATTTATTATACCTACCTTCTGAGAAGATGAACCTATTCAGGCTAGAACTAAAAGGAATGCGTTTAGATCTAGGTATAGTATTGGGTTATCTTAGAAATAGATGATAGAGACTCTGATATACTACTAATGACGAAAATCGAAAAAAAAATCTTGTTCCGTTTCGTTCCGTTAAATACCATTACCCGGGGGCTAATGGTACTTTGCGGAACGGAACGGAACAAAAATTTTTTCTTCCAAATTTCATTTTCGCACAAAGTTTCCACCATCGTGATAAGAAATAGACATATGAAACACTTGAAATGTAAAGAAAATACAACAAGTTGTCCGCAATTATTTATTATACCTACCTTCTGAGAAGATGAACCTATTCAGGCTAGAACTAAAAGGAGTGCGTTTAGATCTAGGTATAGTATTGGGTTATCTTAGAAATAGATGATAGAGACTCTGATATGCTACTAATGACGAAAATCGAAAAAAAAATCTTGTTCCGTTTCGTTCCGTTAAATACCATTACCCGGGGGCTAATGGTACTTTGCGGAACGGAACGGAACAAAAATTTTTTCTTCCAAATTTCATTTTCGCACAAGGTTTCCACCATCGTGATAAGAAATAGACATATGAAACACTTGAAATGTAAAGAAAATACAACAAGTTGTCCGCAATTATTTATTATACCTACCTTCTGAGAAGATGAACCTATTCAGGCTAGAACTAAAAGGAGTGCGTTTAGATCTAGGTATAGTATTGGGTTATCTTAGAAATAGATGATAGAGACTCTGATATGCTACTAATGACGAAAATCGAAAAAAAAATCTTGTTCCGTTTCGTTCCGTTAAATACCATTACCCGGGGGCTAATGGTACTTTGCGGAACGGAACGGAACAAAACTTTTTTCTTCCAAATTTCAGTTTCGCACAAAGTTTCCACCATCGTGATAAGAAATAGACATATGAAACACTTGAAATGTAAAGAAAATACAACAAGTCGTCCGCAATTATTTATTATACCTACCTTCTGAGAAGATGAACCTATTCAGGCTAGAACTAAAAGGAGTGCGTTTAGATCTAGGTATAGTATTGGGTTATCTTAGAAATAGATGATAGAGACTCTGATATGCTACTAATGGGTTGAATTCAGTAAATATGCATACGTCATTAAGATCCGCCCCTTTGTAGGAGAGCTTTCTGGTACGTAATTGACATCTTTGAGCTCCAGGATAGGTTGATAATTTTTCAAATAATTTTAAAAAAAATCTCTAGTATATGAACAAACTCCAAAACATAAAAAAGTTTCATTAAAAGTACATTTTGATTTTTTGCCAGAGCATTTATTGAGGTATGGGTATTAAAGGAATTTACTGCGAAATTACAATGTTTACAAACAGTGACATGTGAAAAGCCAAAATATGCCGCATAGGTATATGATTTTATTTGTGCAAAAGAACCTACTGCATCTTATCTTCATCGAATGAAATATGAAAGATTTGGCATTTTAAAGATGAAATTTCTATGAATTTATTTCTAAAGTTGGTAATGCATTAAATCCAATGGGGCTTTCAATACTGGATTCAACCCTATACCTGAGGTAAATTATGAATGAATATTTTGATATTTTTAAACTTCTTGGAACTTTTCTTCTATGTTTGCATAGATATAAGTGAAAGCAGAGTAAATTTGACAAACTGCACACCCAGGTTTACTAAAAAACTGCTGAATCAGCATTTTTACATATTTTCTATGAATTTAGCCCATGTAATTTAACAAGACATGGAAATCATAATTATTTCAAAACAATTGATTTTTAATCTTGAAATTTATATTGATGTATATTCATTCTTACTTTTCGCAAGCTCAGGTCACTCCACAGTTGCTATTTTTTTGTCGCGACACTTGCGAAATGTCTCAGATCTTTACAAATTTAGTCCGCCATGGGAGTCCGGATAAAAAAATTGATATAGTCAAAATATTTTCTAACTTAAGGTCATGTTTGTCAGAATCTCCTTCCTTTTATCTTAATTATGTCATACATTCCCTGAAAACCTGTATATTGTTTTAATACAATTCATATTCTATTAAAAAAGAGGCTCCAGGAGGCCATTTTCTCTCAAAAAGTCTCAGTTGTTAAGTTAAGAACTGGTCTTGTTAACTAATTACTGGTAAAATTTTGAGATTATTGTACTAGAATGAATGAGACACTAATATTCTTACAAATAATATGCATAACTTCTTATAAATGACATCTTTCTTGTGTTTTATAGTGAATTGTGTGTTAGACACCTGCATTTTGATATTTCATATAGAGCTTTAAGGTCATGATATGGTAGTTTGTATTTGTTTTCATATGTTCAAAGGGTATTTAATTTGTAAAATCTGACTCTTGTTTTCTTCTTTTGTGTAAAACATAACATAAATGGTCCAAAATACAGAAATTGGTTCATTTTAGGCATACTGTAAAACATGGTCTGGCATGTACATCATTTCTTTATATAAGCTTCTATAGTGCATCTTTGAGTGGTTTCAGGTGGCTAATTATGAGAGATAACATGCACTTATTTATTTAATGGCTTTTATTCATCATGTTTTACAATTCTAGGCAGACTAAGAGTATTTATAGACAGAAATACTTAGATGAAGTCAGATATTTCAAAATGCATTTTTCTGCAATATGGACACACACTTTCATGAACCTGGCAAAATACCAGAAAGAGGAATAGGTGGAAGGTCATACAATGAAAACAAAGAGTAACCATCAGAATATAGCAAATCATAGATTATTTAAGAATTTGAAGAAAACTCTTTCCTTATAGGGTTGAATTCAGTAAATATGCATACGTCATTAAGATCCGCCCCTTTGTAGGAGAGCTTTCTGGTACGTAATTGACATCTTTGAGCTCCAGGATTGGTTGATAATTTTTCAAATAATTTTAAAAAAAATCTCTAGTATATGAACAAACTCCAAAACATAAAAAAGTTTCATTAAAAGTACATTTTGATTTTTTGCCAGAGCATTTATTGAGGTATGGGTATTAAAGGAATTTACTGCGAAATTACAATGTTTACAAACAGTGACATGTGAAAAGCCAAAATATGCCGCATAGGTATATGATTTTATTTGTGCAAAAGAACCTACTGCATCTTATCTTCATCGAATGAAATATGAAAGATTTGGCATTTTAAAGATGAAATTTCTATGAATTTATTTCTAAAGTTGGTAATGCATTAAATCCAATGGGGCTTTCAATACTGGATTCAACCCTATAGACGAAAATCGAAAAAAAAATCTTGTTCCGTTTCGTTCCGTTAAATACCATTACCCGGGGGCTAATGGTACTTTGCGGAACGGAACGGAACAAAACTTTTTTCTTCCAAATTTCATTTTCGCACAAAGTTTCCACCATCGTGATAAGAAATAGACATATGAAACACTTGAAATGTAAAGAAAATACAACAAGTTGTCCGCAATTATTTATTATACCTACCTTCTGAGAAGATGAACCTATTCAGGCTAGAACTAAAAGGAATGCGTTTAGATCTAGGTATAGTATTGGGTTATCTTAGAAATAGATGATAGAGACTCTGATATACTACTAATGACGAAAATCGAAAAAAAAATCTTGTTCCGTTTCGTTCCGTTAAATACCATTACCCGGGGGCTAATGGTACTTTGCGGAACGGAACGGAACAAAAATTTTTTCTTCCAAATTTCATTTTCGCACAAAGTTTCCACCATCGTGATAAGAAATAGACATATGAAACACTTGAAATGTAAAGAAAATACAACAAGTTGTCCGCAATTATTTATTATACCTACCTTCTGAGAAGATGAACCTATTCAGGCTAGAACTAAAAGGAGTGCGTTTAGATCTAGGTATAGTATTGGGTTATCTTAGAAATAGATGATAGAGACTCTGATATGCTACTAATGACGAAAATCGAAAAAAAAATCTTGTTCCGTTTCGTTCCGTTAAATACCATTACCCGGGGGCTAATGGTACTTTGCGGAACGGAACGGAACAAAAATTTTTTCTTCCAAATTTCATTTTCGCACAAGGTTTCCACCATCGTGATAAGAAATAGACATATGAAACACTTGAAATGTAAAGAAAATACAACAAGTCGTCCGCAATTATTTATTATACCTACCTTCTGAGAAGATGAACCTATTCAGGCTAGAACTAAAAGGAGTGCGTTTAGATCTAGGTATAGTATTGGGTTATCTTAGAAATAGATGATAGAGACTCTGATATGCTACTAATGGGTTGAATTCAGTAAATATGCATACGTCATTAAGATCCGCCCCTTTGTAGGAGAGCTTTCTGGTACGTAATTGACATCTTTGAGCTCCAGGATAGGTTGATAATTTTTCAAATAATTTTAAAAAAAATCTCTAGTATATGAACAAACTCCAAAACATAAAAAAGTTTCATTAAAAGTACATTTTGATTTTTTGCCAGAGCATTTATTGAGGTATGGGTATTAAAGGAATTTACTGCGAAATTACAATGTTTACAAACAGTGACATGTGAAAAGCCAAAATATGCCGCATAGGTATATGATTTTATTTGTGCAAAAGAACCTACTGCATCTTATCTTCATCGAATGAAATATGAAAGATTTGGCATTTTAAAGATGAAATTTCTATGAATTTATTTCTAAAGTTGGTAATGCATTAAATCCAATGGGGCTTTCAATACTGGATTCAACCCTATACCTGAGGTAAATTATGAATGAATATTTTGATATTTTTAAACTTCTTGGAACTTTTCTTCTATGTTTGCATAGATATAAGTGAAAGCAGAGTAAATTTGACAAACTGCACACCCAGGTTTACTAAAAAACTGCTGAATCAGCATTTTTACATATTTTCTATGAATTTAGCCCATGTAATTTAACAAGACATGGAAATCATAATTATTTCAAAACAATTGATTTTTAATCTTGAAATTTATATTGATGTATATTCATTCTTACTTTTCGCAAGCTCAGGTCACTCCACAGTTGCTATTTTTTTGTCGCGACACTTGCGAAATGTCTCAGATCTTTACAAATTTAGTCCGCCATGGGAGTCCGGATAAAAAAATTGATATAGTCAAAATATTTTCTAACTTAAGGTCATGTTTGTCAGAATCTCCTTCCTTTTATCTTAATTATGTCATACATTCCCTGAAAACCTGTATATTGTTTTAATACAATTCATATTCTATTAAAAAAGAGGCTCCAGGAGGCCATTTTCTCTCAAAAAGTCTCAGTTGTTAAGTTAAGAACTGGTCTTGTTAACTAATTACTGGTAAAATTTTGAGATTATTGTACTAGAATGAATGAGACACTAATATTCTTACAAATAATATGCATAACTTCTTATAAATGACATCTTTCTTGTGTTTTATAGTGAATTGTGTGTTAGACACCTGCATTTTGATATTTCATATAGAGCTTTAAGGTCATGATATGGTAGTTTGTATTTGTTTTCATATGTTCAAAGGGTATTTAATTTGTAAAATCTGACTCTTGTTTTCTTCTTTTGTGTAAAACATAACATAAATGGTCCAAAATACAGAAATTGGTTCATTTTAGGCATACTGTAAAACATGGTCTGGCATGTACATCATTTCTTTATATAAGCTTCTATAGTGCATCTTTGAGTGGTTTCAGGTGGCTAATTATGAGAGATAACATGCACTTATTTATTTAATGGCTTTTATTCATCATGTTTTACAATTCTAGGCAGACTAAGAGTATTTATAGACAGAAATACTTAGATGAAGTCAGATATTTCAAAATGCATTTTTCTGCAATATGGACACACACTTTCATGAACCTGGCAAAATACCAGAAAGAGGAATAGGTGGAAGGTCATACAATGAAAACAAAGAGTAACCATCAGAATATAGCAAATCATAGATTATTTAAGAATTTGAAGAAAACTCTTTCCTTATAGGGTTGAATTCAGTAAATATGCATACGTCATTAAGATCCGCCCCTTTGTAGGAGAGCTTTCTGGTACGTAATTGACATCTTTGAGCTCCAGGATTGGTTGATAATTTTTCAAATAATTTTAAAAAAAATCTCTAGTATATGAACAAACTCCAAAACATAAAAAAGTTTCATTAAAAGTACATTTTGATTTTTTGCCAGAGCATTTATTGAGGTATGGGTATTAAAGGAATTTACTGCGAAATTACAATGTTTACAAACAGTGACATGTGAAAAGCCAAAATATGCCGCATAGGTATATGATTTTATTTGTGCAAAAGAACCTACTGCATCTTATCTTCATCGAATGAAATATGAAAGATTTGGCATTTTAAAGATGAAATTTCTATGAATTTATTTCTAAAGTTGGTAATGCATTAAATCCAATGGGGCTTTCAATACTGGATTCAACCCTATAGACGAAAATCGAAAAAAAAATCTTGTTCCGTTTCGTTCCGTTAAATACCATTACCCGGGGGCTAATGGTACTTTGCGGAACGGAACGGAACAAAACTTTTTTCTTCCAAATTTCATTTTCGCACAAAGTTTCCACCATCGTGATAAGAAATAGACATATGAAACACTTGAAATGTAAAGAAAATACAACAAGTTGTCCGCAATTATTTATTATACCTACCTTCTGAGAAGATGAACCTATTCAGGCTAGAACTAAAAGGAGTGCGTTTAGATCTAGGTATAG
Source organism: Arcuatula senhousia (assembly GCA_963971305.1). Taxonomy (NCBI): domain Eukaryota; kingdom Metazoa; phylum Mollusca; class Bivalvia; order Mytilida; family Mytilidae; genus Arcuatula; species Arcuatula senhousia. Next base: position 39,380,001 of record OZ020312.1, read on the forward strand.
TATTGGGTTATCTTAGAAATAGATGATAGAGACTCTGATATGCTACTAATGACGAAAATCGAAAAAAAAATCTTGTTCCGTTTCGTTCCGTTAAATACCATTACCCGGGGGCTAATGGTACTTTGCGGAACGGAACGGAACAAAAATTTTTTCTTCCAAATTTCATTTTCGCACAAGGTTTCCACCATCGTGATAAGAAATAGACATATGAAACACTTGAAATGTAAAGAAAATACAACAAGTTGTCCGCAATTATTTATTATACCTACCTTCTGAGAAGATGAACCTATTCAGGCTAGAACTAAAAGGAGTGCGTTTAGATCTAGGTATAGTATTGGGTTATCTTAGAAATAGATGATAGAGACTCTGATATGCTACTAATGACGAAAATCGAAAAAAAAATCTTGTTCCGTTTCGTTCCGTTAAATACCATTACCCGGGGGCTAATGGTACTTTGCGGAACGGAACGGAACAAAACTTTTTTCTTCCAAATTTCAGTTTCGCACAAAGTTTCCACCATCGTGATAAGAAATAGACATATGAAACACTTGAAATGTAAAGAAAATACAACAAGTCGTCCGCAATTATTTATTATACCTACCTTCTGAGAAGATGAACCTATTCAGGCTAGAACTAAAAGGAGTGCGTTTAGATCTAGGTATAGTATTGGGTTATCTTAGAAATAGATGATAGAGACTCTGATATGCTACTAATGGGTTGAATTCAGTAAATATGCATACGTCATTAAGATCCGCCCCTTTGTAGGAGAGCTTTCTGGTACGTAATTGACATCTTTGAGCTCCAGGATAGGTTGATAATTTTTCAAATAATTTTAAAAAAAATCTCTAGTATATGAACAAACTCCAAAACATAAAAAAGTTTCATTAAAAGTACATTTTGATTTTTTGCCAGAGCATTTATTGAGGTATGGGTATTAAAGGAATTTACTGCGAAATTACAATGTTTACAAACAGTGACATGTGAAAAGCCAAAATATGCCGCATAGGTATATGATTTTATTTGTGCAAAAGAACCTACTGCATCTTATCTTCATCGAATGAAATATGAAAGATTTGGCATTTTAAAGATGAAATTTCTATGAATTTATTTCTAAAGTTGGTAATGCATTAAATCCAATGGGGCTTTCAATACTGGATTCAACCCTATACCTGAGGTAAATTATGAATGAATATTTTGATATTTTTAAACTTCTTGGAACTTTTCTTCTATGTTTGCATAGATATAAGTGAAAGCAGAGTAAATTTGACAAACTGCACACCCAGGTTTACTAAAAAACTGCTGAATCAGCATTTTTACATATTTTCTATGAATTTAGCCCATGTAATTTAACAAGACATGGAAATCATAATTATTTCAAAACAATTGATTTTTAATCTTGAAATTTATATTGATGTATATTCATTCTTACTTTTCGCAAGCTCAGGTCACTCCACAGTTGCTATTTTTTTGTCGCGACACTTGCGAAATGTCTCAGATCTTTACAAATTTAGTCCGCCATGGGAGTCCGGATAAAAAAATTGATATAGTCAAAATATTTTCTAACTTAAGGTCATGTTTGTCAGAATCTCCTTCCTTTTATCTTAATTATGTCATACATTCCCTGAAAACCTGTATATTGTTTTAATACAATTCATATTCTATTAAAAAAGAGGCTCCAGGAGGCCATTTTCTCTCAAAAAGTCTCAGTTGTTAAGTTAAGAACTGGTCTTGTTAACTAATTACTGGTAAAATTTTGAGATTATTGTACTAGAATGAATGAGACACTAATATTCTTACAAATAATATGCATAACTTCTTATAAATGACATCTTTCTTGTGTTTTATAGTGAATTGTGTGTTAGACACCTGCATTTTGATATTTCATATAGAGCTTTAAGGTCATGATATGGTAGTTTGTATTTGTTTTCATATGTTCAAAGGGTATTTAATTTGTAAAATCTGACTCTTGTTTTCTTCTTTTGTGTAAAACATAACATAAATGGTCCAAAATACAGAAATTGGTTCATTTTAGGCATACTGTAAAACATGGTCTGGCATGTACATCATTTCTTTATATAAGCTTCTATAGTGCATCTTTGAGTGGTTTCAGGTGGCTAATTATGAGAGATAACATGCACTTATTTATTTAATGGCTTTTATTCATCATGTTTTACAATTCTAGGCAGACTAAGAGTATTTATAGACAGAAATACTTAGATGAAGTCAGATATTTCAAAATGCATTTTTCTGCAATATGGACACACACTTTCATGAACCTGGCAAAATACCAGAAAGAGGAATAGGTGGAAGGTCATACAATGAAAACAAAGAGTAACCATCAGAATATAGCAAATCATAGATTATTTAAGAATTTGAAGAAAACTCTTTCCTTATAGGGTTGAATTCAGTAAATATGCATACGTCATTAAGATCCGCCCCTTTGTAGGAGAGCTTTCTGGTACGTAATTGACATCTTTGAGCTCCAGGATTGGTTGATAATTTTTCAAATAATTTTAAAAAAAATCTCTAGTATATGAACAAACTCCAAAACATAAAAAAGTTTCATTAAAAGTACATTTTGATTTTTTGCCAGAGCATTTATTGAGGTATGGGTATTAAAGGAATTTACTGCGAAATTACAATGTTTACAAACAGTGACATGTGAAAAGCCAAAATATGCCGCATAGGTATATGATTTTATTTGTGCAAAAGAACCTACTGCATCTTATCTTCATCGAATGAAATATGAAAGATTTGGCATTTTAAAGATGAAATTTCTATGAATTTATTTCTAAAGTTGGTAATGCATTAAATCCAATGGGGCTTTCAATACTGGATTCAACCCTATAGACGAAAATCGAAAAAAAAATCTTGTTCCGTTTCGTTCCGTTAAATACCATTACCCGGGGGCTAATGGTACTTTGCGGAACGGAACGGAACAAAACTTTTTTCTTCCAAATTTCATTTTCGCACAAAGTTTCCACCATCGTGATAAGAAATAGACATATGAAACACTTGAAATGTAAAGAAAATACAACAAGTTGTCCGCAATTATTTATTATACCTACCTTCTGAGAAGATGAACCTATTCAGGCTAGAACTAAAAGGAATGCGTTTAGATCTAGGTATAGTATTGGGTTATCTTAGAAATAGATGATAGAGACTCTGATATACTACTAATGACGAAAATCGAAAAAAAAATCTTGTTCCGTTTCGTTCCGTTAAATACCATTACCCGGGGGCTAATGGTACTTTGCGGAACGGAACGGAACAAAAATTTTTTCTTCCAAATTTCATTTTCGCACAAAGTTTCCACCATCGTGATAAGAAATAGACATATGAAACACTTGAAATGTAAAGAAAATACAACAAGTTGTCCGCAATTATTTATTATACCTACCTTCTGAGAAGATGAACCTATTCAGGCTAGAACTAAAAGGAGTGCGTTTAGATCTAGGTATAGTATTGGGTTATCTTAGAAATAGATGATAGAGACTCTGATATGCTACTAATGACGAAAATCGAAAAAAAAATCTTGTTCCGTTTCGTTCCGTTAAATACCATTACCCGGGGGCTAATGGTACTTTGCGGAACGGAACGGAACAAAAATTTTTTCTTCCAAATTTCATTTTCGCACAAGGTTTCCACCATCGTGATAAGAAATAGACATATGAAACACTTGAAATGTAAAGAAAATACAACAAGTTGTCCGCAATTATTTATTATACCTACCTTCTGAGAAGATGAACCTATTCAGGCTAGAACTAAAAGGAGTGCGTTTAGATCTAGGTATAGTATTGGGTTATCTTAGAAATAGATGATAGAGACTCTGATATGCTACTAATGACGAAAATCGAAAAAAAAATCTTGTTCCGTTTCGTTCCGTTAAATACCATTACCCGGGGGCTAATGGTACTTTGCGGAACGGAACGGAACAAAACTTTTTTCTTCCAAATTTCAGTTTCGCACAAAGTTTCCACCATCGTGATAAGAAATAGACATATGAAACACTTGAAATGTAAAGAAAATACAACAAGTCGTCCGCAATTATTTATTATACCTACCTTCTGAGAAGATGAACCTATTCAGGCTAGAACTAAAAGGAGTGCGTTTAGATCTAGGTATAGTATTGGGTTATCTTAGAAATAGATGATAGAGACTCTGATATGCTACTAATGGGTTGAATTCAGTAAATATGCATACGTCATTAAGATCCGCCCCTTTGTAGGAGAGCTTTCTGGTACGTAATTGACATCTTTGAGCTCCAGGATAGGTTGATAATTTTTCAAATAATTTTAAAAAAAATCTCTAGTATATGAACAAACTCCAAAACATAAAAAAGTTTCATTAAAAGTACATTTTGATTTTTTGCCAGAGCATTTATTGAGGTATGGGTATTAAAGGAATTTACTGCGAAATTACAATGTTTACAAACAGTGACATGTGAAAAGCCAAAATATGCCGCATAGGTATATGATTTTATTTGTGCAAAAGAACCTACTGCATCTTATCTTCATCGAATGAAATATGAAAGATTTGGCATTTTAAAGATGAAATTTCTATGAATTTATTTCTAAAGTTGGTAATGCATTAAATCCAATGGGGCTTTCAATACTGGATTCAACCCTATACCTGAGGTAAATTATGAATGAATATTTTGATATTTTTAAACTTCTTGGAACTTTTCTTCTATGTTTGCATAGATATAAGTGAAAGCAGAGTAAATTTGACAAACTGCACACCCAGGTTTACTAAAAAACTGCTGAATCAGCATTTTTACATATTTTCTATGAATTTAGCCCATGTAATTTAACAAGACATGGAAATCATAATTATTTCAAAACAATTGATTTTTAATCTTGAAATTTATATTGATGTATATTCATTCTTACTTTTCGCAAGCTCAGGTCACTCCACAGTTGCTATTTTTTTGTCGCGACACTTGCGAAATGTCTCAGATCTTTACAAATTTAGTCCGCCATGGGAGTCCGGATAAAAAAATTGATATAGTCAAAATATTTTCTAACTTAAGGTCATGTTTGTCAGAATCTCCTTCCTTTTATCTTAATTATGTCATACATTCCCTGAAAACCTGTATATTGTTTTAATACAATTCATATTCTATTAAAAAAGAGGCTCCAGGAGGCCATTTTCTCTCAAAAAGTCTCAGTTGTTAAGTTAAGAACTGGTCTTGTTAACTAATTACTGGTAAAATTTTGAGATTATTGTACTAGAATGAATGAGACACTAATATTCTTACAAATAATATGCATAACTTCTTATAAATGACATCTTTCTTGTGTTTTATAGTGAATTGTGTGTTAGACACCTGCATTTTGATATTTCATATAGAGCTTTAAGGTCATGATATGGTAGTTTGTATTTGTTTTCATATGTTCAAAGGGTATTTAATTTGTAAAATCTGACTCTTGTTTTCTTCTTTTGTGTAAAACATAACATAAATGGTCCAAAATACAGAAATTGGTTCATTTTAGGCATACTGTAAAACATGGTCTGGCATGTACATCATTTCTTTATATAAGCTTCTATAGTGCATCTTTGAGTGGTTTCAGGTGGCTAATTATGAGAGATAACATGCACTTATTTATTTAATGGCTTTTATTCATCATGTTTTACAATTCTAGGCAGACTAAGAGTATTTATAGACAGAAATACTTAGATGAAGTCAGATATTTCAAAATGCATTTTTCTGCAATATGGACACACACTTTCATGAACCTGGCAAAATACCAGAAAGAGGAATAGGTGGAAGGTCATACAATGAAAACAAAGAGTAACCATCAGAATATAGCAAATCATAGATTATTTAAGAATTTGAAGAAAACTCTTTCCTTATAGGGTTGAATTCAGTAAATATGCATACGTCATTAAGATCCGCCCCTTTGTAGGAGAGCTTTCTGGTACGTAATTGACATCTTTGAGCTCCAGGATTGGTTGATAATTTTTCAAATAATTTTAAAAAAAATCTCTAGTATATGAACAAACTCCAAAACATAAAAAAGTTTCATTAAAAGTACATTTTGATTTTTTGCCAGAGCATTTATTGAGGTATGGGTATTAAAGGAATTTACTGCGAAATTACAATGTTTACAAACAGTGACATGTGAAAAGCCAAAATATGCCGCATAGGTATATGATTTTATTTGTGCAAAAGAACCTACTGCATCTTATCTTCATCGAATGAAATATGAAAGATTTGGCATTTTAAAGATGAAATTTCTATGAATTTATTTCTAAAGTTGGTAATGCATTAAATCCAATGGGGCTTTCAATACTGGATTCAACCCTATAGACGAAAATCGAAAAAAAAATCTTGTTCCGTTTCGTTCCGTTAAATACCATTACCCGGGGGCTAATGGTACTTTGCGGAACGGAACGGAACAAAACTTTTTTCTTCCAAATTTCATTTTCGCACAAAGTTTCCACCATCGTGATAAGAAATAGACATATGAAACACTTGAAATGTAAAGAAAATACAACAAGTTGTCCGCAATTATTTATTATACCTACCTTCTGAGAAGATGAACCTATTCAGGCTAGAACTAAAAGGAATGCGTTTAGATCTAGGTATAGTATTGGGTTATCTTAGAAATAGATGATAGAGACTCTGATATACTACTAATGACGAAAATCGAAAAAAAAATCTTGTTCCGTTTCGTTCCGTTAAATACCATTACCCGGGGGCTAATGGTACTTTGCGGAACGGAACGGAACAAAAATTTTTTCTTCCAAATTTCATTTTCGCACAAAGTTTCCACCATCGTGATAAGAAATAGACATATGAAACACTTGAAATGTAAAGAAAATACAACAAGTTGTCCGCAATTATTTATTATACCTACCTTCTGAGAAGATGAACCTATTCAGGCTAGAACTAAAAGGAGTGCGTTTAGATCTAGGTATAGTATTGGGTTATCTTAGAAATAGATGATAGAGACTCTGATATGCTACTAATGACGAAAATCGAAAAAAAAATCTTGTTCCGTTTCGTTCCGTTAAATACCATTACCCGGGGGCTAATGGTACTTTGCGGAACGGAACGGAACAAAAATTTTTTCTTCCAAATTTCATTTTCGCACAAGGTTTCCACCATCGTGATAAGAAATAGACATATGAAACACTTGAAATGTAAAGAAAATACAACAAGTTGTCCGCAATTATTTATTATACCTACCTTCTGAGAAGATGAACCTATTCAGGCTAGAACTAAAAGGAGTGCGTTTAGATCTAGGTATAGTATTGGGTTATCTTAGAAATAGATGATAGAGACTCTGATATGCTACTAATGACGAAAATCGAAAAAAAAATCTTGTTCCGTTTCGTTCCGTTAAATACCATTACCCGGGGGCTAATGGTACTTTGCGGAACGGAACGGAACAAAACTTTTTTCTTCCAAATTTCAGTTTCGCACAAAGTTTCCACCATCGTGATAAGAAATAGACATATGAAACACTTGAAATGTAAAGAAAATACAACAAGTCGTCCGCAATTATTTATTATACCTACCTTCTGAGAAGATGAACCTATTCAGGCTAGAACTAAAAGGAGTGCGTTTAGATCTAGGTATAGTATTGGGTTATCTTAGAAATAGATGATAGAGACTCTGATATGCTACTAATGGGTTGAATTCAGTAAATATGCATACGTCATTAAGATCCGCCCCTTTGTAGGAGAGCTTTCTGGTACGTAATTGACATCTTTGAGCTCCAGGATAGGTTGATAATTTTTCAAATAATTTTAAAAAAAATCTCTAGTATATGAACAAACTCCAAAACATAAAAAAGTTTCATTAAAAGTACATTTTGATTTTTTGCCAGAGCATTTATTGAGGTATGGGTATTAAAGGAATTTACTGCGAAATTACAATGTTTACAAACAGTGACATGTGAAAAGCCAAAATATGCCGCATAGGTATATGATTTTATTTGTGCAAAAGAACCTACTGCATCTTATCTTCATCGAATGAAATATGAAAGATTTGGCATTTTAAAGATGAAATTTCTATGAATTTATTTCTAAAGTTGGTAATGCATTAAATCCAATGGGGCTTTCAATACTGGATTCAACCCTATACCTGAGGTAAATTATGAATGAATATTTTGATATTTTTAAACTTCTTGGAACTTTTCTTCTATGTTTGCATAGATATAAGTGAAAGCAGAGTAAATTTGACAAACTGCACACCCAGGTTTACTAAAAAACTGCTGAATCAGCATTTTTACATATTTTCTATGAATTTAGCCCATGTAATTTAACAAGACATGGAAATCATAATTATTTCAAAACAATTGATTTTTAATCTTGAAATTTATATTGATGTATATTCATTCTTACTTTTCGCAAGCTCAGGTCACTCCACAGTTGCTATTTTTTTGTCGCGACACTTGCGAAATGTCTCAGATCTTTACAAATTTAGTCCGCCATGGGAGTCCGGATAAAAAAATTGATATAGTCAAAATATTTTCTAACTTAAGGTCATGTTTGTCAGAATCTCCTTCCTTTTATCTTAATTATGTCATACATTCCCTGAAAACCTGTATATTGTTTTAATACAATTCATATTCTATTAAAAAAGAGGCTCCAGGAGGCCATTTTCTCTCAAAAAGTCTCAGTTGTTAAGTTAAGAACTGGTCTTGTTAACTAATTACTGGTAAAATTTTGAGATTATTGTACTAGAATGAATGAGACACTAATATTCTTACAAATAATATGCATAACTTCTTATAAATGACATCTTTCTTGTGTTTTATAGTGAATTGTGTGTTAGACACCTGCATTTTGATATTTCATATAGAGCTTTAAGGTCATGATATGGTAGTTTGTATTTGTTTTCATATGTTCAAAGGGTATTTAATTTGTAAAATCTGACTCTTGTTTTCTTCTTTTGTGTAAAACATAACATAAATGGTCCAAAATACAGAAATTGGTTCATTTTAGGCATACTGTAAAACATGGTCTGGCATGTACATCATTTCTTTATATAAGCTTCTATAGTGCATCTTTGAGTGGTTTCAGGTGGCTAATTATGAGAGATAACATGCACTTATTTATTTAATGGCTTTTATTCATCATGTTTTACAATTCTAGGCAGACTAAGAGTATTTATAGACAGAAATACTTAGATGAAGTCAGATATTTCAAAATGCATTTTTCTGCAATATGGACACACACTTTCATGAACCTGGCAAAATACCAGAAAGAGGAATAGGTGGAAGGTCATACAATGAAAACAAAGAGTAACCATCAGAATATAGCAAATCATAGATTATTTAAGAATTTGAAGAAAACTCTTTCCTTATAGGGTTGAATTCAGTAAATATGCATACGTCATTAAGATCCGCCCCTTTGTAGGAGAGCTTTCTGGTACGTAATTGACATCTTTGAGCTCCAGGATTGGTTGATAATTTTTCAAATAATTTTAAAAAAAATCTCTAGTATATGAACAAACTCCAAAACATAAAAAAGTTTCATTAAAAGTACATTTTGATTTTTTGCCAGAGCATTTATTGAGGTATGGGTATTAAAGGAATTTACTGCGAAATTACAATGTTTACAAACAGTGACATGTGAAAAGCCAAAATATGCCGCATAGGTATATGATTTTATTTGTGCAAAAGAACCTACTGCATCTTATCTTCATCGAATGAAATATGAAAGATTTGGCATTTTAAAGATGAAATTTCTATGAATTTATTTCTAAAGTTGGTAATGCATTAAATCCAATGGGGCTTTCAATACTGGATTCAACCCTATAGACGAAAATCGAAAAAAAAATCTTGTTCCGTTTCGTTCCGTTAAATACCATTACCCGGGGGCTAATGGTACTTTGCGGAACGGAACGGAACAAAACTTTTTTCTTCCAAATTTCATTTTCGCACAAAGTTTCCACCATCGTGATAAGAAATAGACATATGAAACACTTGAAATGTAAAGAAAATACAACAAGTTGTCCGCAATTATTTATTATACCTACCTTCTGAGAAGATGAACCTATTCAGGCTAGAACTAAAAGGAATGCGTTTAGATCTAGGTATAGTATTGGGTTATCTTAGAAATAGATGATAGAGACTCTGATATGCTACTAATGACGAAAATCGAAAAAAAATCTTGTTCCGTTTCGTTCCGTTAAATACCATTACCCGGGGGCTAATGGTACTTTGCGGAACGGAACGGAACAAAAATTTTTTCTTCCAAATTTCATTTTCGCACAAAGTTTCCACCATCGTGATAAGAAATAGACATATGAAACACTTGAAATGTAAAGAAAATACAACAAGTTGTCCGCAATTATTTATTATACCTACCTTCTGAGAAGATGAACCTATTCAGGCTAGAACTAAAAGGGGTGCGTTTAGATCTAGGTATAGTATTGGGTTATCTTAGAAATAGATGATAGAGACTCTGATATGCTACTAATGACGAAAATCGAAAAAAAAATCTTGTTCCGTTTCGTTCCGTTAAATACCATTACCCGGGGGCTAATGGTACTTTGCGGAACGGAACGGAACAAAACTTTTTTCTTCCAAATTTCAGTTTCGCACAAAATTTCCACCATCGTGATAAGAAATAGACATATGAAACACTTGAAATGTAAAGAAAATACAACAAGTCGTCCGCAATTATTTATTATACCTACCTTCTGAGAAGATGAACCTATTCAGGCTAGAACTAAAAGGAGTGCGTTTAGATCTAGGTATAGTATTGGGTTATCTTAGAAATAGATGATAGAGACTCTGATATGCTACTAATGACGAAAATCGAAAAAAAAATCTTGTTCCGTTTCGTTCCGTTAAATACCATTACCCGGGGGCTAATGGTACTTTGCGGAACGGAACGGAACAAAAATTTTTTCTTCCAAATTTCATTTTCGCACAAAGTTTCCACCATCGTGATAAGAAATAGACATATGAAACACTTGAAATGTAAAGAAAATACAACAAGTTGTCCGCAATTATTTATTATACCTACCTTCTGAGAAGATGAACCTATTCAGGCTAGAACTAAAAGGAGTGCGTTTAGATCTAGGTATAGTATTGGGTTATCTTAGAAATAGATGATAGAGACTCTGATATGCTACTAATGACGAAAATCGAAAAAAAAATCTTGTTCCGTTTCGTTCCGTTAAATACCATTACCCGGGGGCTAATGGTACTTTGCGGAACGGAACGGAACAAAAATTTTTTCTTCCAAATTTCATTTTCGCACAAGGTTTCCACCATCGTGATAAGAAATAGACATATGAAACACTTGAAATGTAAAGAAAATACAACAAGTTGTCCGCAATTATTTATTATACCTACCTTCTGAGAAGATGAACCTATTCAGGCTAGAACTAAAAGGAGTGCGTTTAGATCTAGGTATAGTATTGGGTTATCTTAGAAATAGATGATAGAGACTCTGATATGCTACTAATGACGAAAATCGAAAAAAAAATCTTGTTCCGTTTCGTTCCGTTAAATACCATTACCCGGGGGCTAATGGTACTTTGCGGAACGGAACGGAACAAAACTTTTTTCTTCCAAATTTCAGTTTCGCACAAAGTTTCCACCATCGTGATAAGAAATAGACATATGAAACACTTGAAATGTAAAGAAAATACAACAAGTCGTCCGCAATTATTTATTATACCTACCTTCTGAGAAGATGAACCTATTCAGGCTAGAACTAAAAGGAGTGCGTTTAGATCTAGGTATAGTATTGGGTTATCTTAGAAATAGATGATAGAGACTCTGATATGCTACTAATGGGTTGAATTCAGTAAATATGCATACGTCATTAAGATCCGCCCCTTTGTAGGAGAGCTTTCTGGTACGTAATTGACATCTTTGAGCTCCAGGATAGGTTGATAATTTTTCAAATAATTTTAAAAAAAATCTCTAGTATATGAACAAACTCCAAAACATAAAAAAGTTTCATTAAAAGTACATTTTGATTTTTTGCCAGAGCATTTATTGAGGTATGGGTATTAAAGGAATTTACTGCGAAATTACAATGTTTACAAACAGTGACATGTGAAAAGCCAAAATATGCCGCATAGGTATATGATTTTATTTGTGCAAAAGAACCTACTGCATCTTATCTTCATCGAATGAAATATGAAAGATTTGGCATTTTAAAGATGAAATTTCTATGAATTTATTTCTAAAGTTGGTAATGCATTAAATCCAATGGGGCTTTCAATACTGGATTCAACCCTATACCTGAGGTAAATTATGAATGAATATTTTGATATTTTTAAACTTCTTGGAACTTTTCTTCTATGTTTGCATAGATATAAGTGAAAGCAGAGTAAATTTGACAAACTGCACACCCAGGTTTACTAAAAAACTGCTGAATCAGCATTTTTACATATTTTCTATGAATTTAGCCCATGTAATTTAACAAGACATGGAAATCATAATTATTTCAAAACAATTGATTTTTAATCTTGAAATTTATATTGATGTATATTCATTCTTACTTTTCGCAAGCTCAGGTCACTCCACAGTTGCTATTTTTTTGTCGCGACACTTGCGAAATGTCTCAGATCTTTACAAATTTAGTCCGCCATGGGAGTCCGGATAAAAAAATTGATATAGTCAAAATATTTTCTAACTTAAGGTCATGTTTGTCAGAATCTCCTTCCTTTTATCTTAATTATGTCATACATTCCCTGAAAACCTGTATATTGTTTTAATACAATTCATATTCTATTAAAAAAGAGGCTCCAGGAGGCCATTTTCTCTCAAAAAGTCTCAGTTGTTAAGTTAAGAACTGGTCTTGTTAACTAATTACTGGTAAAATTTTGAGATTATTGTACTAGAATGAATGAGACACTAATATTCTTACAAATAATATGCATAACTTCTTATAAATGACATCTTTCTTGTGTTTTATAGTGAATTGTGTGTTAGACACCTGCATTTTGATATTTCATATAGAGCTTTAAGGTCATGATATGGTAGTTTGTATTTGTTTTCATATGTTCAAAGGGTATTTAATTTGTAAAATCTGACTCTTGTTTTCTTCTTTTGTGTAAAACATAACATAAATGGTCCAAAATACAGAAATTGGTTCATTTTAGGCATACTGTAAAACATGGTCTGGCATGTACATCATTTCTTTATATAAGCTTCTATAGTGCATCTTTGAGTGGTTTCAGGTGGCTAATTATGAGAGATAACATGCACTTATTTATTTAATGGCTTTTATTCATCATGTTTTACAATTCTAGGCAGACTAAGAGTATTTATAGACAGAAATACTTAGATGAAGTCAGATATTTCAAAATGCATTTTTCTGCAATATGGACACACACTTTCATGAACCTGGCAAAATACCAGAAAGAGGAATAGGTGGAAGGTCATACAATGAAAACAAAGAGTAACCATCAGAATATAGCAAATCATAGATTATTTAAGAATTTGAAGAAAACTCTTTCCTTATAGGGTTGAATTCAGTAAATATGCATACGTCATTAAGATCCGCCCCTTTGTAGGAGAGCTTTCTGGTACGTAATTGACATCTTTGAGCTCCAGGATTGGTTGATAATTTTTCAAATAATTTTAAAAAAAATCTCTAGTATATGAACAAACTCCAAAACATAAAAAAGTTTCATTAAAAGTACATTTTGATTTTTTGCCAGAGCATTTATTGAGGTATGGGTATTAAAGGAATTTACTGCGAAATTACAATGTTTACAAACAGTGACATGTGAAAAGCCAAAATATGCCGCATAGGTATATGATTTTATTTGTGCAAAAGAACCTACTGCATCTTATCTTCATCGAATGAAATATGAAAGATTTGGCATTTTAAAGATGAAATTTCTATGAATTTATTTCTAAAGTTGGTAATGCATTAAATCCAATGGGGCTTTCAATACTGGATTCAACCCTATAGACGAAAATCGAAAAAAAAATCTTGTTCCGTTTCGTTCCGTTAAATACCATTACCCGGGGGCTAATGGTACTTTGCGGAACGGAACGGAACAAAACTTTTTTCTTCCAAATTTCAGTTTCGCACAAAGTTTCCACCATCGTGATAAGAAATAGACATATGAAACACTTGAAATGTAAAGAAAATACAACAAGTCGTCCGCAATTATTTATTATACCTACCTTCTGAGAAGATGAACCTATTCAGGCTAGAACTAAAAGGAGTGCGTTTAGATCTAGGTATAGTATTGGGTTATCTTAGAAATAGATGATAGAGACTCTGATATGCTACTAATGACGAAAATCGAAAAAAAAATCTTGTTCCGTTTCGTTCCGTTAAATACCATTACCCGGGGGCTAATGGTACTTTGCGGAACGGAACGGAACAAAAATTTTTTCTTCCAAATTTCATTTTCGCACAAGGTTTCCACCATCGTGATAAGAAATAGACATATGAAACACTTGAAATGTAAAGAAAATACAACAAGTTGTCCGCAATTATTTATTATACCTACCTTCTGAGAAGATGAACCTATTCAGGCTAGAACTAAAAGGAGTGCGTTTAGATCTAGGTATAGTATTGGGTTATCTTAGAAATAGATGATAGAGACTCTGATATGCTACTAATGACGAAAATCGAAAAAAAAATCTTGTTCCGTTTCGTTCCGTTAAATACCATTACCCGGGGGCTAATGGTACTTTGCGGAACGGAACGGAACAAAACTTTTTTCTTCCAAATTTCAGTTTCGCACAAAGTTTCCACCATCGTGATAAGAAATAGACATATGAAACACTTGAAATGTAAAGAAAATACAACAAGTCGTCCGCAATTATTTATTATACCTACCTTCTGAGAAGATGAACCTATTCAGGCTAGAACTAAAAGGAGTGCGTTTAGATCTAGGTATAGTATTGGGTTATCTTAGAAATAGATGATAGAGACTCTGATATGCTACTAATGGGTTGAATTCAGTAAATATGCATACGTCATTAAGATCCGCCCCTTTGTAGGAGAGCTTTCTGGTACGTAATTGACATCTTTGAGCTCCAGGATAGGTTGATAATTTTTCAAATAATTTTAAAAAAAATCTCTAGTATATGAACAAACTCCAAAACATAAAAAAGTTTCATTAAAAGTACATTTTGATTTTTTGCCAGAGCATTTATTGAGGTATGGGTATTAAAGGAATTTACTGCGAAATTACAATGTTTACAAACAGTGACATGTGAAAAGCCAAAATATGCCGCATAGGTATATGATTTTATTTGTGCAAAAGAACCTACTGCATCTTATCTTCATCGAATGAAATATGAAAGATTTGGCATTTTAAAGATGAAATTTCTATGAATTTATTTCTAAAGTTGGTAATGCATTAAATCCAATGGGGCTTTCAATACTGGATTCAACCCTATACCTGAGGTAAATTATGAATGAATATTTTGATATTTTTAAACTTCTTGGAACTTTTCTTCTATGTTTGCATAGATATAAGTGAAAGCAGAGTAAATTTGACAAACTGCACACCCAGGTTTACTAAAAAACTGCTGAATCAGCATTTTTACATATTTTCTATGAATTTAGCCCATGTAATTTAACAAGACATGGAAATCATAATTATTTCAAAACAATTGATTTTTAATCTTGAAATTTATATTGATGTATATTCATTCTTACTTTTCGCAAGCTCAGGTCACTCCACAGTTGCTATTTTTTTGTCGCGACACTTGCGAAATGTCTCAGATCTTTACAAATTTAGTCCGCCATGGGAGTCCGGATAAAAAAATTGATATAGTCAAAATATTTTCTAACTTAAGGTCATGTTTGTCAGAATCTCCTTCCTTTTATCTTAATTATGTCATACATTCCCTGAAAACCTGTATATTGTTTTAATACAATTCATATTCTATTAAAAAAGAGGCTCCAGGAGGCCATTTTCTCTCAAAAAGTCTCAGTTGTTAAGTTAAGAACTGGTCTTGTTAACTAATTACTGGTAAAATTTTGAGATTATTGTACTAGAATGAATGAGACACTAATATTCTTACAAATAATATGCATAACTTCTTATAAATGACATCTTTCTTGTGTTTTATAGTGAATTGTGTGTTAGACACCTGCATTTTGATATTTCATATAGAGCTTTAAGGTCATGATATGGTAGTTTGTATTTGTTTTCATATGTTCAAAGGGTATTTAATTTGTAAAATCTGACTCTTGTTTTCTTCTTTTGTGTAAAACATAACATAAATGGTCCAAAATACAGAAATTGGTTCATTTTAGGCATACTGTAAAACATGGTCTGGCATGTACATCATTTCTTTATATAAGCTTCTATAGTGCATCTTTGAGTGGTTTCAGGTGGCTAATTATGAGAGATAACATGCACTTATTTATTTAATGGCTTTTATTCATCATGTTTTACAATTCTAGGCAGACTAAGAGTATTTATAGACAGAAATACTTAGATGAAGTCAGATATTTCAAAATGCATTTTTCTGCAATATGGACACACACTTTCATGAACCTGGCAAAATACCAGAAAGAGGAATAGGTGGAAGGTCATACAATGAAAACAAAGAGTAACCATCAGAATATAGCAAATCATAGATTATTTAAGAATTTGAAGAAAACTCTTTCCTTATAGGGTTGAATTCAGTAAATATGCATACGTCATTAAGATCCGCCCCTTTGTAGGAGAGCTTTCTGGTACGTAATTGACATCTTTGAGCTCCAGGATTGGTTGATAATTTTTCAAATAATTTTAAAAAAAATCTCTAGTATATGAACAAACTCCAAAACATAAAAAAGTTTCATTAAAAGTACATTTTGATTTTTTGCCAGAGCATTTATTGAGGTATGGGTATTAAAGGAATTTACTGCGAAATTACAATGTTTACAAACAGTGACATGTGAAAAGCCAAAATATGCCGCATAGGTATATGATTTTATTTGTGCAAAAGAACCTACTGCATCTTATCTTCATCGAATGAAATATGAAAGATTTGGCATTTTAAAGATGAAATTTCTATGAATTTATTTCTAAAGTTGGTAATGCATTAAATCCAATGGGGCTTTCAATACTGGATTCAACCCTATAGACGAAAATCGAAAAAAAAATCTTGTTCCGTTTCGTTCCGTTAAATACCATTACCCGGGGGCTAATGGTACTTTGCGGAACGGAACGGAACAAAACTTTTTTCTTCCAAATTTCATTTTCGCACAAAGTTTCCACCATCGTGATAAGAAATAGACATATGAA
Organism: Arcuatula senhousia; assembly: GCA_963971305.1. Taxonomy (NCBI): domain Eukaryota; kingdom Metazoa; phylum Mollusca; class Bivalvia; order Mytilida; family Mytilidae; genus Arcuatula; species Arcuatula senhousia. The sequence goes on from OZ020312.1 coordinate 39,397,195, forward strand.
ACACTTGAAATGTAAAGAAAATACAACAAGTTGTCCGCAATTATTTATTATACCTACCTTCTGAGAAGATGAACCTATTCAGGCTAGAACTAAAAGGAATGCGTTTAGATCTAGGTATAGTATTGGGTTATCTTAGAAATAGATGATAGAGACTCTGATATACTACTAATGACGAAAATCGAAAAAAAAATCTTGTTCCGTTTCGTTCCGTTAAATACCATTACCCGGGGGCTAATGGTACTTTGCGGAACGGAACGGAACAAAAATTTTTTCTTCCAAATTTCATTTTCGCACAAAGTTTCCACCATCGTGATAAGAAATAGACATATGAAACACTTGAAATGTAAAGAAAATACAACAAGTTGTCCGCAATTATTTATTATACCTACCTTCTGAGAAGATGAACCTATTCAGGCTAGAACTAAAAGGAGTGCGTTTAGATCTAGGTATAGTATTGGGTTATCTTAGAAATAGATGATAGAGACTCTGATATGCTACTAATGACGAAAATCGAAAAAAAAATCTTGTTCCGTTTCGTTCCGTTAAATACCATTACCCGGGGGCTAATGGTACTTTGCGGAACGGAACGGAACAAAAATTTTTTCTTCCAAATTTCATTTTCGCACAAGGTTTCCACCATCGTGATAAGAAATAGACATATGAAACACTTGAAATGTAAAGAAAATACAACAAGTTGTCCGCAATTATTTATTATACCTACCTTCTGAGAAGATGAACCTATTCAGGCTAGAACTAAAAGGAGTGCGTTTAGATCTAGGTATAGTATTGGGTTATCTTAGAAATAGATGATAGAGACTCTGATATGCTACTAATGACGAAAATCGAAAAAAAAATCTTGTTCCGTTTCGTTCCGTTAAATACCATTACCCGGGGGCTAATGGTACTTTGCGGAACGGAACGGAACAAAACTTTTTTCTTCCAAATTTCAGTTTCGCACAAAGTTTCCACCATCGTGATAAGAAATAGACATATGAAACACTTGAAATGTAAAGAAAATACAACAAGTCGTCCGCAATTATTTATTATACCTACCTTCTGAGAAGATGAACCTATTCAGGCTAGAACTAAAAGGAGTGCGTTTAGATCTAGGTATAGTATTGGGTTATCTTAGAAATAGATGATAGAGACTCTGATATGCTACTAATGGGTTGAATTCAGTAAATATGCATACGTCATTAAGATCCGCCCCTTTGTAGGAGAGCTTTCTGGTACGTAATTGACATCTTTGAGCTCCAGGATAGGTTGATAATTTTTCAAATAATTTTAAAAAAAATCTCTAGTATATGAACAAACTCCAAAACATAAAAAAGTTTCATTAAAAGTACATTTTGATTTTTTGCCAGAGCATTTATTGAGGTATGGGTATTAAAGGAATTTACTGCGAAATTACAATGTTTACAAACAGTGACATGTGAAAAGCCAAAATATGCCGCATAGGTATATGATTTTATTTGTGCAAAAGAACCTACTGCATCTTATCTTCATCGAATGAAATATGAAAGATTTGGCATTTTAAAGATGAAATTTCTATGAATTTATTTCTAAAGTTGGTAATGCATTAAATCCAATGGGGCTTTCAATACTGGATTCAACCCTATACCTGAGGTAAATTATGAATGAATATTTTGATATTTTTAAACTTCTTGGAACTTTTCTTCTATGTTTGCATAGATATAAGTGAAAGCAGAGTAAATTTGACAAACTGCACACCCAGGTTTACTAAAAAACTGCTGAATCAGCATTTTTACATATTTTCTATGAATTTAGCCCATGTAATTTAACAAGACATGGAAATCATAATTATTTCAAAACAATTGATTTTTAATCTTGAAATTTATATTGATGTATATTCATTCTTACTTTTCGCAAGCTCAGGTCACTCCACAGTTGCTATTTTTTTGTCGCGACACTTGCGAAATGTCTCAGATCTTTACAAATTTAGTCCGCCATGGGAGTCCGGATAAAAAAATTGATATAGTCAAAATATTTTCTAACTTAAGGTCATGTTTGTCAGAATCTCCTTCCTTTTATCTTAATTATGTCATACATTCCCTGAAAACCTGTATATTGTTTTAATACAATTCATATTCTATTAAAAAAGAGGCTCCAGGAGGCCATTTTCTCTCAAAAAGTCTCAGTTGTTAAGTTAAGAACTGGTCTTGTTAACTAATTACTGGTAAAATTTTGAGATTATTGTACTAGAATGAATGAGACACTAATATTCTTACAAATAATATGCATAACTTCTTATAAATGACATCTTTCTTGTGTTTTATAGTGAATTGTGTGTTAGACACCTGCATTTTGATATTTCATATAGAGCTTTAAGGTCATGATATGGTAGTTTGTATTTGTTTTCATATGTTCAAAGGGTATTTAATTTGTAAAATCTGACTCTTGTTTTCTTCTTTTGTGTAAAACATAACATAAATGGTCCAAAATACAGAAATTGGTTCATTTTAGGCATACTGTAAAACATGGTCTGGCATGTACATCATTTCTTTATATAAGCTTCTATAGTGCATCTTTGAGTGGTTTCAGGTGGCTAATTATGAGAGATAACATGCACTTATTTATTTAATGGCTTTTATTCATCATGTTTTACAATTCTAGGCAGACTAAGAGTATTTATAGACAGAAATACTTAGATGAAGTCAGATATTTCAAAATGCATTTTTCTGCAATATGGACACACACTTTCATGAACCTGGCAAAATACCAGAAAGAGGAATAGGTGGAAGGTCATACAATGAAAACAAAGAGTAACCATCAGAATATAGCAAATCATAGATTATTTAAGAATTTGAAGAAAACTCTTTCCTTATAGGGTTGAATTCAGTAAATATGCATACGTCATTAAGATCCGCCCCTTTGTAGGAGAGCTTTCTGGTACGTAATTGACATCTTTGAGCTCCAGGATTGGTTGATAATTTTTCAAATAATTTTAAAAAAAATCTCTAGTATATGAACAAACTCCAAAACATAAAAAAGTTTCATTAAAAGTACATTTTGATTTTTTGCCAGAGCATTTATTGAGGTATGGGTATTAAAGGAATTTACTGCGAAATTACAATGTTTACAAACAGTGACATGTGAAAAGCCAAAATATGCCGCATAGGTATATGATTTTATTTGTGCAAAAGAACCTACTGCATCTTATCTTCATCGAATGAAATATGAAAGATTTGGCATTTTAAAGATGAAATTTCTATGAATTTATTTCTAAAGTTGGTAATGCATTAAATCCAATGGGGCTTTCAATACTGGATTCAACCCTATAGACGAAAATCGAAAAAAAAATCTTGTTCCGTTTCGTTCCGTTAAATACCATTACCCGGGGGCTAATGGTACTTTGCGGAACGGAACGGAACAAAACTTTTTTCTTCCAAATTTCATTTTCGCACAAAGTTTCCACCATCGTGATAAGAAATAGACATATGAAACACTTGAAATGTAAAGAAAATACAACAAGTTGTCCGCAATTATTTATTATACCTACCTTCTGAGAAGATGAACCTATTCAGGCTAGAACTAAAAGGAATGCGTTTAGATCTAGGTATAGTATTGGGTTATCTTAGAAATAGATGATAGAGACTCTGATATGCTACTAATGACGAAAATCGAAAAAAAAATCTTGTTCCGTTTCGTTCCGTTAAATACCATTACCCGGGGGCTAATGGTACTTTGCGGAACGGAACGGAACAAAAATTTTTTCTTCCAAATTTCATTTTCGCACAAGGTTTCCACCATCGTGATAAGAAATAGACATATGAAACACTTGAAATGTAAAGAAAATACAACAAGTTGTCCGCAATTATTTATTATACCTACCTTCTGAGAAGATGAACCTATTCAGGCTAGAACTAAAAGGAGTGCGTTTAGATCTAGGTATAGTATTGGGTTATCTTAGAAATAGATGATAGAGACTCTGATATGCTACTAATGACGAAAATCGAAAAAAAAATCTTGTTCCGTTTCGTTCCGTTAAATACCATTACCCGGGGGCTAATGGTACTTTGCGGAACGGAACGGAACAAAACTTTTTTCTTCCAAATTTCAGTTTCGCACAAAGTTTCCACCATCGTGATAAGAAATAGACATATGAAACACTTGAAATGTAAAGAAAATACAACAAGTCGTCCGCAATTATTTATTATACCTACCTTCTGAGAAGATGAACCTATTCAGGCTAGAACTAAAAGGAGTGCGTTTAGATCTAGGTATAGTATTGGGTTATCTTAGAAATAGATGATAGAGACTCTGATATGCTACTAATGGGTTGAATTCAGTAAATATGCATACGTCATTAAGATCCGCCCCTTTGTAGGAGAGCTTTCTGGTACGTAATTGACATCTTTGAGCTCCAGGATAGGTTGATAATTTTTCAAATAATTTTAAAAAAAATCTCTAGTATATGAACAAACTCCAAAACATAAAAAAGTTTCATTAAAAGTACATTTTGATTTTTTGCCAGAGCATTTATTGAGGTATGGGTATTAAAGGAATTTACTGCGAAATTACAATGTTTACAAACAGTGACATGTGAAAAGCCAAAATATGCCGCATAGGTATATGATTTTATTTGTGCAAAAGAACCTACTGCATCTTATCTTCATCGAATGAAATATGAAAGATTTGGCATTTTAAAGATGAAATTTCTATGAATTTATTTCTAAAGTTGGTAATGCATTAAATCCAATGGGGCTTTCAATACTGGATTCAACCCTATACCTGAGGTAAATTATGAATGAATATTTTGATATTTTTAAACTTCTTGGAACTTTTCTTCTATGTTTGCATAGATATAAGTGAAAGCAGAGTAAATTTGACAAACTGCACACCCAGGTTTACTAAAAAACTGCTGAATCAGCATTTTTACATATTTTCTATGAATTTAGCCCATGTAATTTAACAAGACATGGAAATCATAATTATTTCAAAACAATTGATTTTTAATCTTGAAATTTATATTGATGTATATTCATTCTTACTTTTCGCAAGCTCAGGTCACTCCACAGTTGCTATTTTTTTGTCGCGACACTTGCGAAATGTCTCAGATCTTTACAAATTTAGTCCGCCATGGGAGTCCGGATAAAAAAATTGATATAGTCAAAATATTTTCTAACTTAAGGTCATGTTTGTCAGAATCTCCTTCCTTTTATCTTAATTATGTCATACATTCCCTGAAAACCTGTATATTGTTTTAATACAATTCATATTCTATTAAAAAAGAGGCTCCAGGAGGCCATTTTCTCTCAAAAAGTCTCAGTTGTTAAGTTAAGAACTGGTCTTGTTAACTAATTACTGGTAAAATTTTGAGATTATTGTACTAGAATGAATGAGACACTAATATTCTTACAAATAATATGCATAACTTCTTATAAATGACATCTTTCTTGTGTTTTATAGTGAATTGTGTGTTAGACACCTGCATTTTGATATTTCATATAGAGCTTTAAGGTCATGATATGGTAGTTTGTATTTGTTTTCATATGTTCAAAGGGTATTTAATTTGTAAAATCTGACTCTTGTTTTCTTCTTTTGTGTAAAACATAACATAAATGGTCCAAAATACAGAAATTGGTTCATTTTAGGCATACTGTAAAACATGGTCTGGCATGTACATCATTTCTTTATATAAGCTTCTATAGTGCATCTTTGAGTGGTTTCAGGTGGCTAATTATGAGAGATAACATGCACTTATTTATTTAATGGCTTTTATTCATCATGTTTTACAATTCTAGGCAGACTAAGAGTATTTATAGACAGAAATACTTAGATGAAGTCAGATATTTCAAAATGCATTTTTCTGCAATATGGACACACACTTTCATGAACCTGGCAAAATACCAGAAAGAGGAATAGGTGGAAGGTCATACAATGAAAACAAAGAGTAACCATCAGAATATAGCAAATCATAGATTATTTAAGAATTTGAAGAAAACTCTTTCCTTATAGGGTTGAATTCAGTAAATATGCATACGTCATTAAGATCCGCCCCTTTGTAGGAGAGCTTTCTGGTACGTAATTGACATCTTTGAGCTCCAGGATTGGTTGATAATTTTTCAAATAATTTTAAAAAAAATCTCTAGTATATGAACAAACTCCAAAACATAAAAAAGTTTCATTAAAAGTACATTTTGATTTTTTGCCAGAGCATTTATTGAGGTATGGGTATTAAAGGAATTTACTGCGAAATTACAATGTTTACAAACAGTGACATGTGAAAAGCCAAAATATGCCGCATAGGTATATGATTTTATTTGTGCAAAAGAACCTACTGCATCTTATCTTCATCGAATGAAATATGAAAGATTTGGCATTTTAAAGATGAAATTTCTATGAATTTATTTCTAAAGTTGGTAATGCATTAAATCCAATGGGGCTTTCAATACTGGATTCAACCCTATAGACGAAAATCGAAAAAAAAATCTTGTTCCGTTTCGTTCCGTTAAATACCATTACCCGGGGGCTAATGGTACTTTGCGGAACGGAACGGAACAAAACTTTTTTCTTCCAAATTTCATTTTCGCACAAAGTTTCCACCATCGTGATAAGAAATAGACATATGAAACACTTGAAATGTAAAGAAAATACAACAAGTTGTCCGCAATTATTTATTATACCTACCTTCTGAGAAGATGAACCTATTCAGGCTAGAACTAAAAGGAATGCGTTTAGATCTAGGTATAGTATTGGGTTATCTTAGAAATAGATGATAGAGACTCTGATATGCTACTAATGACGAAAATCGAAAAAAAAATCTTGTTCCGTTTCGTTCCGTTAAATACCATTACCCGGGGGCTAATGGTACTTTGCGGAACGGAACGGAACAAAAATTTTTTCTTCCAAATTTCATTTTCGCACAAGGTTTCCACCATCGTGATAAGAAATAGACATATGAAACACTTGAAATGTAAAGAAAATACAACAAGTTGTCCGCAATTATTTATTATACCTACCTTCTGAGAAGATGAACCTATTCAGGCTAGAACTAAAAGGAGTGCGTTTAGATCTAGGTATAGTATTGGGTTATCTTAGAAATAGATGATAGAGACTCTGATATGCTACTAATGACGAAAATCGAAAAAAAAATCTTGTTCCGTTTCGTTCCGTTAAATACCATTACCCGGGGGCTAATGGTACTTTGCGGAACGGAACGGAACAAAACTTTTTTCTTCCAAATTTCAGTTTCGCACAAAGTTTCCACCATCGTGATAAGAAATAGACATATGAAACACTTGAAATGTAAAGAAAATACAACAAGTCGTCCGCAATTATTTATTATACCTACCTTCTGAGAAGATGAACCTATTCAGGCTAGAACTAAAAGGAGTGCGTTTAGATCTAGGTATAGTATTGGGTTATCTTAGAAATAGATGATAGAGACTCTGATATGCTACTAATGGGTTGAATTCAGTAAATATGCATACGTCATTAAGATCCGCCCCTTTGTAGGAGAGCTTTCTGGTACGTAATTGACATCTTTGAGCTCCAGGATAGGTTGATAATTTTTCAAATAATTTTAAAAAAAATCTCTAGTATATGAACAAACTCCAAAACATAAAAAAGTTTCATTAAAAGTACATTTTGATTTTTTGCCAGAGCATTTATTGAGGTATGGGTATTAAAGGAATTTACTGCGAAATTACAATGTTTACAAACAGTGACATGTGAAAAGCCAAAATATGCCGCATAGGTATATGATTTTATTTGTGCAAAAGAACCTACTGCATCTTATCTTCATCGAATGAAATATGAAAGATTTGGCATTTTAAAGATGAAATTTCTATGAATTTATTTCTAAAGTTGGTAATGCATTAAATCCAATGGGGCTTTCAATACTGGATTCAACCCTATACCTGAGGTAAATTATGAATGAATATTTTGATATTTTTAAACTTCTTGGAACTTTTCTTCTATGTTTGCATAGATATAAGTGAAAGCAGAGTAAATTTGACAAACTGCACACCCAGGTTTACTAAAAAACTGCTGAATCAGCATTTTTACATATTTTCTATGAATTTAGCCCATGTAATTTAACAAGACATGGAAATCATAATTATTTCAAAACAATTGATTTTTAATCTTGAAATTTATATTGATGTATATTCATTCTTACTTTTCGCAAGCTCAGGTCACTCCACAGTTGCTATTTTTTTGTCGCGACACTTGCGAAATGTCTCAGATCTTTACAAATTTAGTCCGCCATGGGAGTCCGGATAAAAAAATTGATATAGTCAAAATATTTTCTAACTTAAGGTCATGTTTGTCAGAATCTCCTTCCTTTTATCTTAATTATGTCATACATTCCCTGAAAACCTGTATATTGTTTTAATACAATTCATATTCTATTAAAAAAGAGGCTCCAGGAGGCCATTTTCTCTCAAAAAGTCTCAGTTGTTAAGTTAAGAACTGGTCTTGTTAACTAATTACTGGTAAAATTTTGAGATTATTGTACTAGAATGAATGAGACACTAATATTCTTACAAATAATATGCATAACTTCTTATAAATGACATCTTTCTTGTGTTTTATAGTGAATTGTGTGTTAGACACCTGCATTTTGATATTTCATATAGAGCTTTAAGGTCATGATATGGTAGTTTGTATTTGTTTTCATATGTTCAAAGGGTATTTAATTTGTAAAATCTGACTCTTGTTTTCTTCTTTTGTGTAAAACATAACATAAATGGTCCAAAATACAGAAATTGGTTCATTTTAGGCATACTGTAAAACATGGTCTGGCATGTACATCATTTCTTTATATAAGCTTCTATAGTGCATCTTTGAGTGGTTTCAGGTGGCTAATTATGAGAGATAACATGCACTTATTTATTTAATGGCTTTTATTCATCATGTTTTACAATTCTAGGCAGACTAAGAGTATTTATAGACAGAAATACTTAGATGAAGTCAGATATTTCAAAATGCATTTTTCTGCAATATGGACACACACTTTCATGAACCTGGCAAAATACCAGAAAGAGGAATAGGTGGAAGGTCATACAATGAAAACAAAGAGTAACCATCAGAATATAGCAAATCATAGATTATTTAAGAATTTGAAGAAAACTCTTTCCTTATAGGGTTGAATTCAGTAAATATGCATACGTCATTAAGATCCGCCCCTTTGTAGGAGAGCTTTCTGGTACGTAATTGACATCTTTGAGCTCCAGGATTGGTTGATAATTTTTCAAATAATTTTAAAAAAAATCTCTAGTATATGAACAAACTCCAAAACATAAAAAAGTTTCATTAAAAGTACATTTTGATTTTTTGCCAGAGCATTTATTGAGGTATGGGTATTAAAGGAATTTACTGCGAAATTACAATGTTTACAAACAGTGACATGTGAAAAGCCAAAATATGCCGCATAGGTATATGATTTTATTTGTGCAAAAGAACCTACTGCATCTTATCTTCATCGAATGAAATATGAAAGATTTGGCATTTTAAAGATGAAATTTCTATGAATTTATTTCTAAAGTTGGTAATGCATTAAATCCAATGGGGCTTTCAATACTGGATTCAACCCTATAGACGAAAATCGAAAAAAAAATCTTGTTCCGTTTCGTTCCGTTAAATACCATTACCCGGGGGCTAATGGTACTTTGCGGAACGGAACGGAACAAAACTTTTTTCTTCCAAATTTCATTTTCGCACAAAGTTTCCACCATCGTGATAAGAAATAGACATATGAAACACTTGAAATGTAAAGAAAATACAACAAGTTGTCCGCAATTATTTATTATACCTACCTTCTGAGAAGATGAACCTATTCAGGCTAGAACTAAAAGGAATGCGTTTAGATCTAGGTATAGTATTGGGTTATCTTAGAAATAGATGATAGAGACTCTGATATGCTACTAATGACGAAAATCGAAAAAAAATCTTGTTCCGTTTCGTTCCGTTAAATACCATTACCCGGGGGCTAATGGTACTTTGCGGAACGGAACGGAACAAAAATTTTTTCTTCCAAATTTCATTTTCGCACAAAGTTTCCACCATCGTGATAAGAAATAGACATATGAAACACTTGAAATGTAAAGAAAATACAACAAGTTGTCCGCAATTATTTATTATACCTACCTTCTGAGAAGATGAACCTATTCAGGCTAGAACTAAAAGGGGTGCGTTTAGATCTAGGTATAGTATTGGGTTATCTTAGAAATAGATGATAGAGACTCTGATATGCTACTAATGACGAAAATCGAAAAAAAAATCTTGTTCCGTTTCGTTCCGTTAAATACCATTACCCGGGGGCTAATGGTACTTTGCGGAAAGGAACGGAACAAAACTTTTTTCTTCCAAATTTCAGTTTCGCACAAAGTTTCCACCATCGTGATAAGAAATAGACATATGAAACACTTGAAATGTAAAGAAAATACAACAAGTCGTCCGCAATTATTTATTATACCTACCTTCTGAGAAGATGAACCTATTCAGGCTAGAACTAAAAGGAGTGCGTTTAGATCTAGGTATAGTATTGGGTTATCTTAGAAATAGATGATAGAGACTCTGATATGCTACTAATGACGAAAATCGAAAAAAAAATCTTGTTCCGTTTCGTTCCGTTAAATACCATTACCCGGGGGCTAATGGTACTTTGCGGAACGGAACGGAACAAAACTTTTTTCTTCCAAATTTCATTTTCGCACAAAGTTTCCACCATCGTGATAAGAAATAGACATATGAAACACTTGAAATGTAAAGAAAATACAACAAGTTGTCCGCAATTATTTATTATACCTACCTTCTGAGAAGATGAACCTATTCAGGCTAGAACTAAAAGGAATGCGTTTAGATCTAGGTATAGTATTGGGTTATCTTAGAAATAGATGATAGAGACTCTGATATGCTACTAATGACGAAAATCGAAAAAAAAATCTTGTTCCGTTTCGTTCCGTTAAATACCATTACCCGGGGGCTAATGGTACTTTGCGGAACGGAACGGAACAAAAATTTTTTCTTCCAAATTTCATTTTCGCACAAAGTTTCCACCATCGTGATAAGAAATAGACATATGAAACACTTGAAATGTAAAGAAAATACAACAAGTTGTCCGCAATTATTTATTATACCTACCTTCTGAGAAGATGAACCTATTCAGGCTAGAACTAAAAGGGGTGCGTTTAGATCTAGGTATAGTATTGGGTTATCTTAGAAATAGATGATAGAGACTCTGATATGCTACTAATGACGAAAATCGAAAAAAAAATCTTGTTCCGTTTCGTTCCGTTAAATACCATTACCCGGGGGCTAATGGTACTTTGCGGAACGGAACGGAACAAAACTTTTTTCTTCCAAATTTCATTTTCGCACAAAGTTTCCACCATCGTGATAAGAAATAGACATATGAAACACTTGAAATGTAAAGAAAATACAACAAGTCGTCCGCAATTATTTATTATACCTACCTTCTGAGAAGATGAACCTATTCAGGCTAGAACTAAAAGGAGTGCGTTTAGATCTAGGTATAGTATTGGGTTATCTTAGAAATAGATGATAGAGACTCTGATATGCTACTAATGACGAAAATCGAAAAAAAAATCTTGTTCCGTTTCGTTCCGTTAAATACCATTACCCGGGGGCTAATGGTACTTTGCGGAACGGAACGGAACAAAACTTTTTTCTTCCAAATTTCATTTTCGCACAAAGTTTCCACCATCGTGATAAGAAATAGACATATGAAACACTTGAAATGTAAAGAAAATACAACAAGTCGTCCGCAATTATTTATTATACCTACCTTCTGAGAAGATGAACCTATTCAGGCTAGAACTAAAAGGAGTGCGTTTAGATCTAGGTATAGTATTGGGTTATCTTAGAAATAGATGATAGAGACTCTGATATACTACTAATGACGAAAATCGAAAAAAAAATCTTGTTCCGTTTCGTTCCGTTAAATACCATTACCCGGGGGCTAATGGTACTTTGCGGAACGGAACGGAACAAAAATTTTTTCTTCCAAATTTCATTTTCGCACAAAGTTTCCACCATCGTGATAAGAAATAGACATATGAAACACTTGAAATGTAAAGAAAATACAACAAGTTGTCCGCAATTATTTATTATACCTACCTTCTGAGAAGATGAACCTATTCAGGCTAGAACTAAAAGGAGTGCGTTTAGATCTAGGTATAGTATTGGGTTATCTTAGAAATAGATGATAGAGACTCTGATATACTACTAATGACGAAAATCGAAAAAAAAATCTTGTTCCGTTTCGTTCCGTTAAATACCATTACCCGGGGGCTAATGGTACTTTGCGGAACGGAACGGAACAAAAATTTTTTCTTCCAAATTTCATTTTCGCACAAAGTTTCCACCATCGTGATAAGAAATAGACATATGAAACACTTGAAATGTAAAGAAAATACAACAAGTTGTCCGCAATTATTTATTATACCTACCTTCTGAGAAGATGAACCTATTCAGGCTAGAACTAAAAGGAGTGCGTTTAGATCTAGGTATAGTATTGGGTTATCTTAGAAATAGATGATAGAGACTCTGATATGCTACTAATGACGAAAATCGAAAAAAAAATCTTGTTCCGTTTCGTTCCGTTAAATACCATTACCCGGGGGCTAATGGTACTTTGCGGAACGGAACGGAACAAAACTTTTTTCTTCCAAATTTCATTTTCGCACAAAGTTTCCACCATCGTGATAAGAAATAGACATATGAAACACTTGAAATGTAAAGAAAATACAACAAGTCGTCCGCAATTATTTATTATACCTACCTTCTGAGAAGATGAACCTATTCAGGCTAGAACTAAAAGGAGTGCGTTTAGATCTAGGTATAGTATTGGGTTATCTTAGAAATAGATGATAGAGACTCTGATATACTACTAATGACGAAAATCGAAAAAAAAATCTTGTTCCGTTTCGTTCCGTTAAATACCATTACCCGGGGGCTAATGGTACTTTGCGGAACGGAACGGAACAAAATTTTTTTCTTCCAAATTTCATTTTCGCACAAAGTTTCCACCATCGTCATAAGAAATAGACATATGAAACACTTGAAATGTAAAGAAAATACAACAAGTTGTCCGCAATTATTTATTATACCTACCTTCTGAGAAGATGAACCTATTCAGGCTAGAACTAAAAGGAGTGCGTTTAGATCTAGGTATAGTATTGGGTTATCTTAGAAATAGATGATAGAGACTCTGATATACTACTAATGACGAAAATCGAAAAAAAAATCTTGTTCCGTTTCGTTCCGTTAAATACCATTACCCGGGGGCTAATGGTACTTTGCGGAACGGAACGGAACAAAAATTTTTTCTTCCAAATTTCATTTTCGCACAAAGTTTCCACCATCGTGATAAGAAATAGACATATGAAACACTTGAAATGTAAAGAAAATACAACAAGTTGTCCGCAATTATTTATTATACCTACCTTCTGAGAAGATGAACCTATTCAGGCTAGAACTAAAAGGAGTGCGTTTAGATCTAGGTATAGTATTGGGTTATCTTAGAAATAGATGATAGAGACTCTGATATGCTACTAATGACGAAAATCGAAAAAAAAATCTTGTTCCGTTTCGTTCCGTTAAATACCATTACCCGGGGGCTAATGGTACTTTGCGGAACGGAACGGAACAAAAATTTTTTCTTCCAAATTTCATTTTCGCACAAGGTTTCCACCATCGTGATAAGAAATAGACATATGAAACACTTGAAATGTAAAGAAAATACAACAAGTTGTCCGCAATTATTTATTATACCTACCTTCTGAGAAGATGAACCTATTCAGGCTAGAACTAAAAGGAGTGCGTTTAGATCTAGGTATAGTATTGGGTTATCTTAGAAATAGATGATAGAGACTCTGATATGCTACTAATGACGAAAATCGAAAAAAAAATCTTGTTCCGTTTCGTTCCGTTAAATACCATTACCCGGGGGCTAATGGTACTTTGCGGAACGGAACGGAACAAAACTTTTTTCTTCCAAATTTCAGTTTCGCACAAAGTTTCCACCATCGTGATAAGAAATAGACATATGAAACACTTGAAATGTAAAGAAAATACAACAAGTCGTCCGCAATTATTTATTATACCTACCTTCTGAGAAGATGAACCTATTCAGGCTAGAACTAAAAGGAGTGCGTTTAGATCTAGGTATAGTATTGGGTTATCTTAGAAATAGATGATAGAGACTCTGATATGCTACTAATGGGTTGAATTCAGTAAATATGCATACGTCATTAAGATCCGCCCCTTTGTAGGAGAGCTTTCTGGTACGTAATTGACATCTTTGAGCTCCAGGATAGGTTGATAATTTTTCAAATAATTTTAAAAAAAATCTCTAGTATATGAACAAACTCCAAAACATAAAAAAGTTTCATTAAAAGTACATTTTGATTTTTTGCCAGAGCATTTATTGAGGTATGGGTATTAAAGGAATTTACTGCGAAATTACAATGTTTACAAACAGTGACATGTGAAAAGCCAAAATATGCCGCATAGGTATATGATTTTATTTGTGCAAAAGAACCTACTGCATCTTATCTTCATCGAATGAAATATGAAAGATTTGGCATTTTAAAGATGAAATTTCTATGAATTTATTTCTAAAGTTGGTAATGCATTAAATCCAATGGGGCTTTCAATACTGGATTCAACCCTATACCTGAGGTAAATTATGAATGAATATTTTGATATTTTTAAACTTCTTGGAACTTTTCTTCTATGTTTGCATAGATATAAGTGAAAGCAGAGTAAATTTGACAAACTGCACACCCAGGTTTACTAAAAAACTGCTGAATCAGCATTTTTACATATTTTCTATGAATTTAGCCCATGTAATTTAACAAGACATGGAAATCATAATTATTTCAAAACAATTGATTTTTAATCTTGAAATTTATATTGATGTATATTCATTCTTACTTTTCGCAAGCTCAGGTCACTCCACAGTTGCTATTTTTTTGTCGCGACACTTGCGAAATGTCTCAGATCTTTACAAATTTAGTCCGCCATGGGAGTCCGGATAAAAAAATTGATATAGTCAAAATATTTTCTAACTTAAGGTCATGTTTGTCAGAATCTCCTTCCTTTTATCTTAATTATGTCATACATTCCCTGAAAACCTGTATATTGTTTTAATACAATTCATATTCTATTAAAAAAGAGGCTCCAGGAGGCCATTTTCTCTCAAAAAGTCTCAGTTGTTAAGTTAAGAACTGGTCTTGTTAACTAATTACTGGTAAAATTTTGAGATTATTGTACTAGAATGAATGAGACACTAATATTCTTACAAATAATATGCATAACTTCTTATAAATGACATCTTTCTTGTGTTTTATAGTGAATTGTGTGTTAGACACCTGCATTTTGATATTTCATATAGAGCTTTAAGGTCATGATATGGTAGTTTGTATTTGTTTTCATATGTTCAAAGGGTATTTAATTTGTAAAATCTGACTCTTGTTTTCTTCTTTTGTGTAAAACATAACATAAATGGTCCAAAATACAGAAATTGGTTCATTTTAGGCATACTGTAAAACATGGTCTGGCATGTACATCATTTCTTTATATAAGCTTCTATAGTGCATCTTTGAGTGGTTTCAGGTGGCTAATTATGAGAGATAACATGCACTTATTTATTTAATGGCTTTTATTCATCATGTTTTACAATTCTAGGCAGACTAAGAGTATTTATAGACAGAAATACTTAGATGAAGTCAGATATTTCAAAATGCATTTTTCTGCAATATGGACACACACTTTCATGAACCTGGCAAAATACCAGAAAGAGGAATAGGTGGAAGGTCATACAATGAAAACAAAGAGTAACCATCAGAATATAGCAAATCATAGATTATTTAAGAATTTGAAGAAAACTCTTTCCTTATAGGGTTGAATTCAGTAAATATGCATACGTCATTAAGATCCGCCCCTTTGTAGGAGAGCTTTCTGGTACGTAATTGACATCTTTGAGCTCCAGGATTGGTTGATAATTTTTCAAATAATTTTAAAAAAAATCTCTAGTATATGAACAAACTCCAAAACATAAAAAAGTTTCATTAAAAGTACATTTTGATTTTTTGCCAGAGCATTTATTGAGGTATGGGTATTAAAGGAATTTACTGCGAAATTACAATGTTTACAAACAGTGACATGTGAAAAGCCAAAATATGCCGCATAGGTATATGATTTTATTTGTGCAAAAGAACCTACTGCATCTTATCTTCATCGAATGAAATATGAAAGATTTGGCATTTTAAAGATGAAATTTCTATGAATTTATTTCTAAAGTTGGTAATGCATTAAATCCAATGGGGCTTTCAATACTGGATTCAACCCTATAGACGAAAATCGAAAAAAAAATCTTGTTCCGTTTCGTTCCGTTAAATACCATTACCCGGGGGCTAATGGTACTTTGCGGAACGGAACGGAACAAAACTTTTTTCTTCCAAATTTCATTTTCGCACAAAGTTTCCACCATCGTGATAAGAAATAGACATATGAAACACTTGAAATGTAAAGAAAATACAACAAGTTGTCCGCAATTATTTATTATACCTACCTTCTGAGAAGATGAACCTATTCAGGCTAGAACTAAAAGGAATGCGTTTAGATCTAGGTATAGTATTGGGTTATCTTAGAAATAGATGATAGAGACTCTGATATACTACTAATGACGAAAATCGAAAAAAAAATCTTGTTCCGTTTCGTTCCGTTAAATACCATTACCCGGGGGCTAATGGTACTTTGCGGAACGGAACGGAACAAAAATTTTTTCTTCCAAATTTCATTTTCGCACAAAGTTTCCACCATCGTGATAAGAAATAGACATATGAAACACTTGAAATGTAAAGAAAATACAACAAGTTGTCCGCAATTATTTATTATACCTACCTTCTGAGAAGATGAACCTATTCAGGCTAGAACTAAAAGGAGTGCGTTTAGATCTAGGTATAGTATTGGGTTATCTTAGAAATAGATGATAGAGACTCTGATATGCTACTAATGACGAAAATCGAAAAAAAAATCTTGTTCCGTTTCGTTCCGTTAAATACCATTACCCGGGGGCTAATGGTACTTTGCGGAACGGAACGGAACAAAACTTTTTTCTTCCAAATTTCAGTTTCGCACAAAGTTTCCACCATCGTGATAAGAAATAGACATATGAAACATTTGAAATGTAAAGAAAATACAACAAGTCGTCCGCAATTATTTATTATACCTACCTTCTGAGAAGATGAACCTATTCAGGCTAGAACTAAAAGGAGTGCGTTTAGATCTAGGTATAGTATTGGGTTATCTTAGAAATAGATGATAGAGACTCTGATATGCTACTAATGGGTTGAATTCAGTAAATATGCATACGTCATTAAGATCCGCCCCTTTGTAGGAGAGCTTTCTGGTACGTAATTGACATCTTTGAGCTCCAGGATAGGTTGATAATTTTTCAAATAATTTTAAAAAAAATCTCTAGTATATGAACAAACTCCAAAACATAAAAAAGTTTCATTAAAAGTACATTTTGATTTTTTGCCAGAGCATTTATTGAGGTATGGGTATTAAAGGAATTTACTGCGAAATTACAATGTTTACAAACAGTGACATGTGAAAAGCCAAAATATGCCGCATAGGTATATGATTTTATTTGTGCAAAAGAACCTACTGCATCTTATCTTCATCGAATGAAATATGAAAGATTTGGCATTTTAAAGATGAAATTTCTATGAATTTATTTCTAAAGTTGGTAATGCATTAAATCCAATGGGGCTTTCAATACTGGATTCAACCCTATACCTGAGGTAAATTATGAATGAATATTTTGATATTTTTAAACTTCTTGGAACTTTTCTTCTATGTTTGCATAGATATAAGTGAAAGCAGAGTAAATTTGACAAACTGCACACCCAGGTTTACTAAAAAACTGCTGAATCAGCATTTTTACATATTTTCTATGAATTTAGCCCATGTAATTTAACAAGACATGGAAATCATAATTATTTCAAAACAATTGATTTTTAATCTTGAAATTTATATTGATGTATATTCATTCTTACTTTTCGCAAGCTCAGGTCACTCCACAGTTGCTATTTTTTTGTCGCGACACTTGCGAAATGTCTCAGATCTTTACAAATTTAGTCCGCCATGGGAGTCCGGATAAAAAAATTGATATAGTCAAAATATTTTCTAACTTAAGGTCATGTTTGTCAGAATCTCCTTCCTTTTATCTTAATTATGTCATACATTCCCTGAAAACCTGTATATTGTTTTAATACAATTCATATTCTATTAAAAAAGAGGCTCCAGGAGGCCATTTTCTCTCAAAAAGTCTCAGTTGTTAAGTTAAGAACTGGTCTTGTTAACTAATTACTGGTAAAATTTTGAGATTATTGTACTAGAATGAATGAGACACTAATATTCTTACAAATAATATGCATAACTTCTTATAAATGACATCTTTCTTGTGTTTTATAGTGAATTGTGTGTTAGACACCTGCATTTTGATATTTCATATAGAGCTTTAAGGTCATGATATGGTAGTTTGTATTTGTTTTCATATGTTCAAAGGGTATTTAATTTGTAAAATCTGACTCTTGTTTTCTTCTTTTGTGTAAAACATAACATAAATGGTCCAAAATACAGAAATTGGTTCATTTTAGGCATACTGTAAAACATGGTCTGGCATGTACATCATTTCTTTATATAAGCTTCTATAGTGCATCTTTGAGTGGTTTCAGGTGGCTAATTATGAGAGATAACATGCACTTATTTATTTAATGGCTTTTATTCATCATGTTTTACAATTCTAGGCAGACTAAGAGTATTTATAGACAGAAATACTTAGATGAAGTCAGATATTTCAAAATGCATTTTTCTGCAATATGGACACACACTTTCATGAACCTGGCAAAATACCAGAAAGAGGAATAGGTGGAAGGTCATACAATGAAAACAAAGAGTAACCATCAGAATATAGCAAATCATAGATTATTTAAGAATTTGAAGAAAACTCTTTCCTTATAGGGTTGAATTCAGTAAATATGCATACGTCATTAAGATCCGCCCCTTTGTAGGAGAGCTTTCTGGTACGTAATTGACATCTTTGAGCTCCAGGATTGGTTGATAATTTTTCAAATAATTTTAAAAAAAATCTCTAGTATATGAACAAACTCCAAAACATAAAAAAGTTTCATTAAAAGTACATTTTGATTTTTTGCCAGAGCATTTATTGAGGTATGGGTATTAAAGGAATTTACTGCGAAATTACAATGTTTACAAACAGTGACATGTGAAAAGCCAAAATATGCCGCATAGGTATATGATTTTATTTGTGCAAAAGAACCTACTGCATCTTATCTTCATCGAATGAAATATGAAAGATTTGGCATTTTAAAGATGAAATTTCTATGAATTTATTTCTAAAGTTGGTAATGCATTAAATCCAATGGGGCTTTCAATACTGGATTCAACCCTATAGACGAAAATCGAAAAAAAAATCTTGTTCCGTTTCGTTCCGTTAAATACCATTACCCGGGGGCTAATGGTACTTTGCGGAACGGAACGGAACAAAACTTTTTTCTTCCAAATTTCATTTTCGCACAAAGTTTCCACCATCGTGATAAGAAATAGACATATGAAACACTTGAAATGTAAAGAAAATACAACAAGTTGTCCGCAATTATTTATTATACCTACCTTCTGAGAAGATGAACCTATTCAGGCTAGAACTAAAAGGAATGCGTTTAGATCTAGGTATAGTATTGGGTTATCTTAGAAATAGATGATAGAGACTCTGATATGCTACTAATGACGAAAATCGAAAAAAAAATCTTGTTCCGTTTCGTTCCGTTAAATACCATTACCCGGGGGCTAATGGTACTTTGCGGAACGGAACGGAACAAAAATTTTTTCTTCCAAATTTCATTTTCGCACAAAGTTTCCACCATCGTGATAAGAAATAGACATATGAAACACTTGAAATGTAAAGAAAATACAACAAGTTGTCCGCAATTATTTATTATACCTACCTTCTGAGAAGATGAACCTATTCAGGCTAGAACTAAAAGGAGTGCGTTTAGATCTAGGTATAGTATTGGGTTATCTTAGAAATAGATGATAGAGACTCTGATATGCTACTAATGACGAAAATCGAAAAAAAAATCTTGTTCCGTTTCGTTCCGTTAAATACCATTACCCGGGGGCTAATGGTACTTTGCGGAACGGAACGGAACAAAAATTTTTTCTTCCAAATTTCATTTTCGCACAAGGTTTCCACCATCGTGATAAGAAATAGACATATGAAACACTTGAAATGTAAAGAAAATACAACAAGTTGTCCGCAATTATTTATTATACCCAGTCCGAAAACCGGTGGTATTTAAACAATAGAATGTGAGTTCTTCATCGGAAAAGATAGGAAAGTCAATTCGAATGTTTATCCTGGTTGTCAAGTGAATCAAAAGTTCTTTTTAGTACAAAATTTCTTCCAATTTTAAGTTATGCTGATAAAATAAACTTTTTTGAATTAAAAAGAGTTTTTAAAAGTAACAGATTGCATTTTAATGCATGTTATTATGTGGATATTTATGAAATGCATACAGTGCAAACTGAAATGGATCGCACAACTTTAACTTTTATATAAAAAATTGAAAAAAATCACACTATTTGTTTGAATGTATATCTTCCCATCTGCAAATTTTCAGACATGTACTGCAAGAGGTAAAGCCAAAATAAAATTAAGAAAAAGACCTATTTTTCTAGTCCGTCTTGACAACCTTCTTTTTAAAAGTACACGATTTACCTGTTGAATTCGATTATGTCATAGAACATGTTTACCTTTTTGACCGGTATCCGTAAATTGGGATCAACAATATGTGAATTTGCATTATATTGGAGTTAATGTCCAATTCAATATTCAGTCATCCGTTTTAAAGATAGGAATGCCTCCCATTTATCATGTTTATAATTTATTAAAGATAGAACTTAGTTGTGTCCCTTGAAAGTTTTTCATAGTTACACATTGAATTCAAATGGATCGTTATATGCTAACAGTAAAATATAATTTTCAAACTAATATCTGTCGAAAGAAAAGGTAATAACCTAACATTCCTACAAGTTTCGAAAATGTACTGCAGGTATTACGCCTTGTGCTATTTTTTAAAGGTTGAGTTGACATTTTATTTTTTTCCAACGGCCAATAAGTTTCACTCGATTTGTTAAAATATGCACTTTTGTTGACCTTATAAACAACTGTTTACGCAACAGAAAAGATTCGTTAATAACATAACATGTCCAACGTATATGATAGTAGTCAAATCCATGCGTAATAAATGAAAATTGAAGATTGTTTATATGCCGTCGCCATCGTTGTTGTCATCGTTAAAAATTTAAAAACACACTAGCTGTTTTCTGCAGGGGAGATAATTGAATACCACTAGATATTAGACTGTACCTACCTTCTGAGAAGATGAACCTATTCAGGCTAGAACTAAAAGGAGTGCGTTTAGATCTAGGTATAGTATTGGGTTATCTTAGAAATAGATGATAGAGACTCTGATATGCTACTAATGACGAAAATCGAAAAAAAAATCTTGTTCCGTTTCGTTCCGTTAAATACCATTACCCGGGGGCTAATGGTACTTTGCGGAACGGAACGGAACAAAACTTTTTTCTTCCAAATTTCAGTTTCGCACAAAGTTTCCACCATCGTGATAAGAAATAGACATATGAAACACTTGAAATGTAAAGAAAATACAACAAGTCGTCCGCAATTATTTATTATACCTACCTTCTGAGAAGATGAACCTATTCAGGCTAGAACTAAAAGGAGTGCGTTTAGATCTAGGTATAGTATTGGGTTATCTTAGAAATAGATGATAGAGACTCTGATATGCTACTAATGGGTTGAATTCAGTAAATATGCATACGTCATTAAGATCCGCCCCTTTGTAGGAGAGCTTTCTGGTACGTAATTGACATCTTTGAGCTCCAGGATAGGTTGATAATTTTTCAAATAATTTTAAAAAAAATCTCTAGTATATGAACAAACTCCAAAACATAAAAAAGTTTCATTAAAAGTACATTTTGATTTTTTGCCAGAGCATTTATTGAGGTATGGGTATTAAAGGAATTTACTGCGAAATTACAATGTTTACAAACAGTGACATGTGAAAAGCCAAAATATGCCGCATAGGTATATGATTTTATTTGTGCAAAAGAACCTACTGCATCTTATCTTCATCGAATGAAATATGAAAGATTTGGCATTTTAAAGATGAAATTTCTATGAATTTATTTCTAAAGTTGGTAATGCATTAAATCCAATGGGGCTTTCAATACTGGATTCAACCCTATACCTGAGGTAAATTATGAATGAATATTTTGATATTTTTAAACTTCTTGGAACTTTTCTTCTATGTTTGCATAGATATAAGTGAAAGCAGAGTAAATTTGACAAACTGCACACCCAGGTTTACTAAAAAACTGCTGAATCAGCATTTTTACATATTTTCTATGAATTTAGCCCATGTAATTTAACAAGACATGGAAATCATAATTATTTCAAAACAATTGATTTTTAATCTTGAAATTTATATTGATGTATATTCATTCTTACTTTTCGCAAGCTCAGGTCACTCCACAGTTGCTATTTTTTTGTCGCGACACTTGCGAAATGTCTCAGATCTTTACAAATTTAGTCCGCCATGGGAGTCCGGATAAAAAAATTGATATAGTCAAAATATTTTCTAACTTAAGGTCATGTTTGTCAGAATCTCCTTCCTTTTATCTTAATTATGTCATACATTCCCTGAAAACCTGTATATTGTTTTAATACAATTCATATTCTATTAAAAAAGAGGCTCCAGGAGGCCATTTTCTCTCAAAAAGTCTCAGTTGTTAAGTTAAGAACTGGTCTTGTTAACTAATTACTGGTAAAATTTTGAGATTATTGTACTAGAATGAATGAGACACTAATATTCTTACAAATAATATGCATAACTTCTTATAAATGACATCTTTCTTGTGTTTTATAGTGAATTGTGTGTTAGACACCTGCATTTTGATATTTCATATAGAGCTTTAAGGTCATGATATGGTAGTTTGTATTTGTTTTCATATGTTCAAAGGGTATTTAATTTGTAAAATCTGACTCTTGTTTTCTTCTTTTGTGTAAAACATAACATAAATGGTCCAAAATACAGAAATTGGTTCATTTTAGGCATACTGTAAAACATGGTCTGGCATGTACATCATTTCTTTATATAAGCTTCTATAGTGCATCTTTGAGTGGTTTCAGGTGGCTAATTATGAGAGATAACATGCACTTATTTATTTAATGGCTTTTATTCATCATGTTTTACAATTCTAGGCAGACTAAGAGTATTTATAGACAGAAATACTTAGATGAAGTCAGATATTTCAAAATGCATTTTTCTGCAATATGGACACACACTTTCATGAACCTGGCAAAATACCAGAAAGAGGAATAGGTGGAAGGTCATACAATGAAAACAAAGAGTAACCATCAGAATATAGCAAATCATAGATTATTTAAGAATTTGAAGAAAACTCTTTCCTTATAGGGTTGAATTCAGTAAATATGCATACGTCATTAAGATCCGCCCCTTTGTAGGAGAGCTTTCTGGTACGTAATTGACATCTTTGAGCTCCAGGATTGGTTGATAATTTTTCAAATAATTTTAAAAAAAATCTCTAGTATATGAACAAACTCCAAAACATAAAAAAGTTTCATTAAAAGTACATTTTGATTTTTTGCCAGAGCATTTATTGAGGTATGGGTATTAAAGGAATTTACTGCGAAATTACAATGTTTACAAACAGTGACATGTGAAAAGCCAAAATATGCCGCATAGGTATATGATTTTATTTGTGCAAAAGAACCTACTGCATCTTATCTTCATCGAATGAAATATGAAAGATTTGGCATTTTAAAGATGAAATTTCTATGAATTTATTTCTAAAGTTGGTAATGCATTAAATCCAATGGGGCTTTCAATACTGGATTCAACCCTATAGACGAAAATCGAAAAAAAAATCTTGTTCCGTTTCGTTCCGTTAAATACCATTACCCGGGGGCTAATGGTACTTTGCGGAACGGAACGGAACAAAACTTTTTTCTTCCAAATTTCATTTTCGCACAAAGTTTCCACCATCGTGATAAGAAATAGACATATGAAACACTTGAAATGTAAAGAAAATACAACAAGTTGTCCGCAATTATTTATTATACCTACCTTCTGAGAAGATGAACCTATTCAGGCTAGAACTAAAAGGAATGCGTTTAGATCTAGGTATAGTATTGGGTTATCTTAGAAATAGATGATAGAGACTCTGATATGCTACTAATGACGAAAATCGAAAAAAAAATCTTGTTCCGTTTCGTTCCGTTAAATACCATTACCCGGGGGCTAATGGTACTTTGCGGAACGGAACGGAACAAAAATTTTTTCTTCCAAATTTCATTTTCGCACAAAGTTTCCACCATCGTGATAAGAAATAGACATATGAAACACTTGAAATGTAAAGAAAATACAACAAGTTGTCCGCAATTATTTATTATACCTACCTTCTGAGAAGATGAACCTATTCAGGCTAGAACTAAAAGGGGTGCGTTTAGATCTAGGTATAGTATTGGGTTATCTTAGAAATAGATGATAGAGACTCTGATATGCTACTAATGACGAAAATCGAAAAAAAAATCTTGTTCCGTTTCGTTCCGTTAAATACCATTACCCGGGGGCTAATGGTACTTTGCGGAACGGAACGGAACAAAACTTTTTTCTTCCAAATTTCAGTTTCGCACAAAGTTTCCACCATCGTGATAAGAAATAGACATATGAAACACTTGAAATGTAAAGAAAATACAACAAGTCGTCCGCAATTATTTATTATACCTACCTTCTGAGAAGATGAACCTATTCAGGCTAGAACTAAAAGGAGTGCGTTTAGATCTAGGTATAGTATTGGGTTATCTTAGAAATAGATGATAGAGACTCTGATATGCTACTAATGACGAAAATCGAAAAAAAAATCTTGTTCCGTTTCGTTCCGTTAAATACCATTACCCGGGGGCTAATGGTACTTTGCGGAACGGAACGGAACAAAACTTTTTTCTTCCAAATTTCATTTTCGCACAAAGTTTCCACCATCGTGATAAGAAATAGACATATGAAACACTTGAAATGTAAAGAAAATACAACAAGTTGTCCGCAATTATTTATTATACCTACCTTCTGAGAAGATGAACCTATTCAGGCTAGAACTAAAAGGAATGCGTTTAGATCTAGGTATAGTATTGGGTTATCTTAGAAATAGATGATAGAGACTCTGATATGCTACTAATGACGAAAATCGAAAAAAAAATCTTGTTCCGTTTCGTTCCGTTAAATACCATTACCCGGGGGCTAATGGTACTTTGCGGAACGGAACGGAACAAAAATTTTTTCTTCCAAATTTCATTTTCGCACAAAGTTTCCACCATCGTGATAAGAAATAGACATATGAAACACTTGAAATGTAAAGAAAATACAACAAGTTGTCCGCAATTATTTATTATACCTACCTTCTGAGAAGATGAACCTATTCAGGCTAGAACTAAAAGGGGTGCGTTTAGATCTAGGTATAGTATTGGGTTATCTTAGAAATAGATGATAGAGACTCTGATATGCTACTAATGACGAAAATCGAAAAAAAAATCTTGTTCCGTTTCGTTCCGTTAAATACCATTACCCGGGGGCTAATGGTACTTTGCGGAACGGAACGGAACAAAACTTTTTTCTTCCAAATTTCAGTTTCGCACAAAGTTTCCACCATCGTGATAAGAAATAGACATATGAAACACTTGAAATGTAAAGAAAATACAACAAGTCGTCCGCAATTATTTATTATACCTACCTTCTGAGAAGATGAACCTATTCAGGCTAGAACTAAAAGGAGTGCGTTTAGATCTAGGTATAGTATTGGGTTATCTTAGAAATAGATGATAGAGACTCTGATATGCTACTAATGACGAAAATCGAAAAAAAAATCTTGTTCCGTTTCGTTCCGTTAAATACCATTACCCGGGGGCTAATGGTACTTTGCGGAACGGAACGGAACAAAACTTTTTTCTTCCAAATTTCATTTTCGCACAAAGTTTCCACCATCGTGATAAGAAATAGACATATGAAACACTTGAAATGTAAAGAAAATACAACAAGTTGTCCGCAATTATTTATTATACCTACCTTCTGAGAAGATGAACCTATTCAGGCTAGAACTAAAAGGAATGCGTTTAGATCTAGGTATAGTATTGGGTTATCTTAGAAATAGATGATAGAGACTCTGATATGCTACTAATGACGAAAATCGAAAAAAAAATCTTGTTCCGTTTCGTTCCGTTAAATACCATTACCCGGGGGCTAATGGTACTTTGCGGAACGGAACGGAACAAAAATTTTTTCTTCCAAATTTCATTTTCGCACAAAGTTTCCACCATCGTGATAAGAAATAGACATATGAAACACTTGAAATGTAAAGAAAATACAACAAGTTGTCCGCAATTATTTATTATACCTACCTTCTGAGAAGATGAACCTATTCAGGCTAGAACTAAAAGGGGTGCGTTTAGATCTAGGTATAGTATTGGGTTATCTTAGAAATAGATGATAGAGACTCTGATATGCTACTAATGACGAAAATCGAAAAAAAAATCTTGTTCCGTTTCGTTCCGTTAAATACCATTACCCGGGGGCTAATGGTACTTTGCGGAACGGAACGGAACAAAACTTTTTTCTTCCAAATTTCAGTTTCGCACAAAGTTTCCACCATCGTGATAAGAAATAGACATATGAAACACTTGAAATGTAAAGAAAATACAACAAGTCGTCCGCAATTATTTATTATACCTACCTTCTGAGAAGATGAACCTATTCAGGCTAGAACTAAAAGGAGTGCGTTTAGATCTAGGTATAGTATTGGGTTATCTTAGAAATAGATGATAGAGACTCTGATATGCTACTAATGACGAAAATCGAAAAAAAAATCTTGTTCCGTTTCGTTCCGTTAAATACCATTACCCGGGGGCTAATGGTACTTTGCGGAACGGAACGGAACAAAACTTTTTTCTTCCAAATTTCATTTTCGCACAAAGTTTCCACCATCGTGATAAGAAATAGACATATGAAACACTTGAAATGTAAAGAAAATACAACAAGTTGTCCGCAATTATTTATTATACCTACCTTCTGAGAAGATGAACCTATTCAGGCTAGAACTAAAAGGAATGCGTTTAGATCTAGGTATAGTATTGGGTTATCTTAGAAATAGATGATAGAGACTCTGATATGCTACTAATGACGAAAATCGAAAAAAAAATCTTGTTCCGTTTCGTTCCGTTAAATACCATTACCCGGGGGCTAATGGTACTTTGCGGAACGGAACGGAACAAAAATTTTTTCTTCCAAATTTCATTTTTCCACAAAGTTTCCACCATCGTGATAAGAAATAGACATATGAAACACTTGAAATGTAAAGAAAATACAACAAGTTGTCCGCAATTATTTATTATACCTACCTTCTGAGAAGATGAACCTATTCAGGCTAGAACTAAAAGGGGTGCGTTTAGATCTAGGTATAGTATTGGGTTATCTTAGAAATAGATGATAGAGACTCTGATATGCTACTAATGACGAAAATCGAAAAAAAAATCTTGTTCCGTTTCGTTCCGTTAAATACCATTACCCGGGGGCTAATGGTACTTTGCGGA
The DNA here is from genome assembly GCA_963971305.1 of Arcuatula senhousia. NCBI lineage: Eukaryota > Metazoa > Mollusca > Bivalvia > Mytilida > Mytilidae > Arcuatula > Arcuatula senhousia. Next base: position 39,424,961 of record OZ020312.1, read on the forward strand.
ACGGAACGGAACAAAACTTTTTTCTTCCAAATTTCAGTTTCGCACAAAGTTTCCACCATCGTGATAAGAAATAGACATATGAAACACTTGAAATGTAAAGAAAATACAACAAGTCGTCCGCAATTATTTATTATACCTACCTTCTGAGAAGATGAACCTATTCAGGCTAGAACTAAAAGGAGTGCGTTTAGATCTAGGTATAGTATTGGGTTATCTTAGAAATAGATGATAGAGACTCTGATATGCTACTAATGACGAAAATCGAAAAAAAAATCTTGTTCCGTTTCGTTCCGTTAAATACCATTACCCGGGGGCTAATGGTACTTTGCGGAACGGAACGGAACAAAACTTTTTTCTTCCAAATTTCATTTTCGCACAAAGTTTCCACCATCGTGATAAGAAATAGACATATGAAACACTTGAAATGTAAAGAAAATACAACAAGTTGTCCGCAATTATTTATTATACCTACCTTCTGAGAAGATGAACCTATTCAGGCTAGAACTAAAAGGAATGCGTTTAGATCTAGGTATAGTATTGGGTTATCTTAGAAATAGATGATAGAGACTCTGATATGCTACTAATGACGAAAATCGAAAAAAAAATCTTGTTCCGTTTCGTTCCGTTAAATACCATTACCCGGGGGCTAATGGTACTTTGCGGAACGGAACGGAACAAAAATTTTTTCTTCCAAATTTCATTTTCGCACAAGGTTTCCACCATCGTGATAAGAAATAGACATATGAAACACTTGAAATGTAAAGAAAATACAACAAGTTGTCCGCAATTATTTATTATACCTACCTTCTGAGAAGATGAACCTATTCAGGCTAGAACTAAAAGGAGTGCGTTTAGATCTAGGTATAGTATTGGGTTATCTTAGAAATAGATGATAGAGACTCTGATATGCTACTAATGGGTTGAATTCAGTAAATATGCATACGTCATTAAGATCCGCCCCTTTGTAGGAGAGCTTTCTGGTACGTAATTGACATCTTTGAGCTCCAGGATAGGTTGATAATTTTTCAAATAATTTTAAAAAAAATCTCTAGTATATGAACAAACTCCAAAACATAAAAAAGTTTCATTAAAAGTACATTTTGATTTTTTGCCAGAGCATTTATTGAGGTATGGGTATTAAAGGAATTTACTGCGAAATTACAATGTTTACAAACAGTGACATGTGAAAAGCCAAAATATGCCGCATAGGTATATGATTTTATTTGTGCAAAAGAACCTACTGCATCTTATCTTCATCGAATGAAATATGAAAGATTTGGCATTTTAAAGATGAAATTTCTATGAATTTATTTCTAAAGTTGGTAATGCATTAAATCCAATGGGGCTTTCAATACTGGATTCAACCCTATACCTGAGGTAAATTATGAATGAATATTTTGATATTTTTAAACTTCTTGGAACTTTTCTTCTATGTTTGCATAGATATAAGTGAAAGCAGAGTAAATTTGACAAACTGCACACCCAGGTTTACTAAAAAACTGCTGAATCAGCATTTTTACATATTTTCTATGAATTTAGCCCATGTAATTTAACAAGACATGGAAATCATAATTATTTCAAAACAATTGATTTTTAATCTTGAAATTTATATTGATGTATATTCATTCTTACTTTTCGCAAGCTCAGGTCACTCCACAGTTGCTATTTTTTTGTCGCGACACTTGCGAAATGTCTCAGATCTTTACAAATTTAGTCCGCCATGGGAGTCCGGATAAAAAAATTGATATAGTCAAAATATTTTCTAACTTAAGGTCATGTTTGTCAGAATCTCCTTCCTTTTATCTTAATTATGTCATACATTCCCTGAAAACCTGTATATTGTTTTAATACAATTCATATTCTATTAAAAAAGAGGCTCCAGGAGGCCATTTTCTCTCAAAAAGTCTCAGTTGTTAAGTTAAGAACTGGTCTTGTTAACTAATTACTGGTAAAATTTTGAGATTATTGTACTAGAATGAATGAGACACTAATATTCTTACAAATAATATGCATAACTTCTTATAAATGACATCTTTCTTGTGTTTTATAGTGAATTGTGTGTTAGACACCTGCATTTTGATATTTCATATAGAGCTTTAAGGTCATGATATGGTAGTTTGTATTTGTTTTCATATGTTCAAAGGGTATTTAATTTGTAAAATCTGACTCTTGTTTTCTTCTTTTGTGTAAAACATAACATAAATGGTCCAAAATACAGAAATTGGTTCATTTTAGGCATACTGTAAAACATGGTCTGGCATGTACATCATTTCTTTATATAAGCTTCTATAGTGCATCTTTGAGTGGTTTCAGGTGGCTAATTATGAGAGATAACATGCACTTATTTATTTAATGGCTTTTATTCATCATGTTTTACAATTCTAGGCAGACTAAGAGTATTTATAGACAGAAATACTTAGATGAAGTCAGATATTTCAAAATGCATTTTTCTGCAATATGGACACACACTTTCATGAACCTGGCAAAATACCAGAAAGAGGAATAGGTGGAAGGTCATACAATGAAAACAAAGAGTAACCATCAGAATATAGCAAATCATAGATTATTTAAGAATTTGAAGAAAACTCTTTCCTTATAGGGTTGAATTCAGTAAATATGCATACGTCATTAAGATCCGCCCCTTTGTAGGAGAGCTTTCTGGTACGTAATTGACATCTTTGAGCTCCAGGATTGGTTGATAATTTTTCAAATAATTTTAAAAAAAATCTCTAGTATATGAACAAACTCCAAAACATAAAAAAGTTTCATTAAAAGTACATTTTGATTTTTTGCCAGAGCATTTATTGAGGTATGGGTATTAAAGGAATTTACTGCGAAATTACAATGTTTACAAACAGTGACATGTGAAAAGCCAAAATATGCCGCATAGGTATATGATTTTATTTGTGCAAAAGAACCTACTGCATCTTATCTTCATCGAATGAAATATGAAAGATTTGGCATTTTAAAGATGAAATTTCTATGAATTTATTTCTAAAGTTGGTAATGCATTAAATCCAATGGGGCTTTCAATACTGGATTCAACCCTATAGACGAAAATCGAAAAAAAATCTTGTTCCGTTTCGTTCCGTTAAATACCATTACCCGGGGGCTAATGGTACTTTGCGGAACGGAACGGAACAAAACTTTTTTCTTCCAAATTTCATTTTCGCACAAAGTTTCCACCATCGTGATAAGAAATAGACATATGAAACACTTGAAATGTAAAGAAAATACAACAAGTTGTCCGCAATTATTTATTATACCTACCTTCTGAGAAGATGAACCTATTCAGGCTAGAACTAAAAGGAATGCGTTTAGATCTAGGTATAGTATTGGGTTATCTTAGAAATAGATGATAGAGACTCTGATATGCTACTAATGACGAAAATCGAAAAAAAAATCTTGTTCCGTTTCGTTCCGTTAAATACCATTACCCGGGGGCTAATGGTACTTTGCGGAACGGAACGGAACAAAAATTTTTTCTTCCAAATTTCATTTTCGCACAAAGTTTCCACCATCGTGATAAGAAATAGACATATGAAACACTTGAAATGTAAAGAAAATACAACAAGTTGTCCGCAATTATTTATTATACCTACCTTCTGAGAAGATGAACCTATTCAGGCTAGAACTAAAAGGGGTGCGTTTAGATCTAGGTATAGTATTGGGTTATCTTAGAAATAGATGATAGAGACTCTGATATGCTACTAATGACGAAAATCGAAAAAAAAATCTTGTTCCGTTTCGTTCCGTTAAATACCATTACCCGGGGGCTAATGGTACTTTGCGGAACGGAACGGAACAAAACTTTTTTCTTCCAAATTTCAGTTTCGCACAAAGTTTCCACCATCGTGATAAGAAATAGACATATGAAACACTTGAAATGTAAAGAAAATACAACAAGTCGTCCGCAATTATTTATTATACCTACCTTCTGAGAAGATGAACCTATTCAGGCTAGAACTAAAAGGAGTGCGTTTAGATCTAGGTATAGTATTGGGTTATCTTAGAAATAGATGATAGAGACTCTGATATGCTACTAATGACGAAAATCGAAAAAAAAATCTTGTTCCGTTTCGTTCCGTTAAATACCATTACCCGGGGGCTAATGGTACTTTGCGGAACGGAACGGAACAAAACTTTTTTCTTCCAAATTTCATTTTCGCACAAAGTTTCCACCATCGTGATAAGAAATAGACATATGAAACACTTGAAATGTAAAGAAAATACAACAAGTTGTCCGCAATTATTTATTATACCTACCTTCTGAGAAGATGAACCTATTCAGGCTAGAACTAAAAGGAATGCGTTTAGATCTAGGTATAGTATTGGGTTATCTTAGAAATAGATGATAGAGACTCTGATATGCTACTAATGACGAAAATCGAAAAAAAAATCTTGTTCCGTTTCGTTCCGTTAAATACCATTACCCGGGGGCTAATGGTACTTTGCGGAACGGAACGGAACAAAAATTTTTTCTTCCAAATTTCATTTTCGCACAAAGTTTCCACCATCGTGATAAGAAATAGACATATGAAACACTTGAAATGTAAAGAAAATACAACAAGTTGTCCGCAATTATTTATTATACCTACCTTCTGAGAAGATGAACCTATTCAGGCTAGAACTAAAAGGGGTGCGTTTAGATCTAGGTATAGTATTGGGTTATCTTAGAAATAGATGATAGAGACTCTGATATGCTACTAATGACGAAAATCGAAAAAAAAATCTTGTTCCGTTTCGTTCCGTTAAATACCATTACCCGGGGGCTAATGGTACTTTGCGGAACGGAACGGAACAAAACTTTTTTCTTCCAAATTTCAGTTTCGCACAAAGTTTCCACCATCGTGATAAGAAATAGACATATGAAACACTTGAAATGTAAAGAAAATACAACAAGTCGTCCGCAATTATTTATTATACCTACCTTCTGAGAAGATGAACCTATTCAGGCTAGAACTAAAAGGAGTGCGTTTAGATCTAGGTATAGTATTGGGTTATCTTAGAAATAGATGATAGAGACTCTGATATGCTACTAATGACGAAAATCGAAAAAAAAATCTTGTTCCGTTTCGTTCCGTTAAATACCATTACCCGGGGGCTAATGGTACTTTGCGGAACGGAACGGAACAAAACTTTTTTCTTCCAAATTTCATTTTCGCACAAAGTTTCCACCATCGTGATAAGAAATAGACATATGAAACACTTGAAATGTAAAGAAAATACAACAAGTTGTCCGCAATTATTTATTATACCTACCTTCTGAGAAGATGAACCTATTCAGGCTAGAACTAAAAGGAATGCGTTTAGATCTAGGTATAGTATTGGGTTATCTTAGAAATAGATGATAGAGACTCTGATATGCTACTAATGACGAAAATCGAAAAAAAAATCTTGTTCCGTTTCGTTCCGTTAAATACCATTACCCGGGGGCTAATGGTACTTTGCGGAACGGAACGGAACAAAAATTTTTTCTTCCAAATTTCATTTTTCCACAAAGTTTCCACCATCGTGATAAGAAATAGACATATGAAACACTTGAAATGTAAAGAAAATACAACAAGTTGTCCGCAATTATTTATTATACCTACCTTCTGAGAAGATGAACCTATTCAGGCTAGAACTAAAAGGGGTGCGTTTAGATCTAGGTATAGTATTGGGTTATCTTAGAAATAGATGATAGAGACTCTGATATGCTACTAATGACGAAAATCGAAAAAAAAATCTTGTTCCGTTTCGTTCCGTTAAATACCATTACCCGGGGGCTAATGGTACTTTGCGGAACGGAACGGAACAAAACTTTTTTCTTCCAAATTTCAGTTTCGCACAAAGTTTCCACCATCGTGATAAGAAATAGACATATGAAACACTTGAAATGTAAAGAAAATACAACAAGTCGTCCGCAATTATTTATTATACCTACCTTCTGAGAAGATGAACCTATTCAGGCTAGAACTAAAAGGAGTGCGTTTAGATCTAGGTATAGTATTGGGTTATCTTAGAAATAGATGATAGAGACTCTGATATGCTACTAATGACGAAAATCGAAAAAAAAATCTTGTTCCGTTTCGTTCCGTTAAATACCATTACCCGGGGGCTAATGGTACTTTGCGGAACGGAACGGAACAAAACTTTTTTCTTCCAAATTTCATTTTCGCACAAAGTTTCCACCATCGTGATAAGAAATAGACATATGAAACACTTGAAATGTAAAGAAAATACAACAAGTTGTCCGCAATTATTTATTATACCTACCTTCTGAGAAGATGAACCTATTCAGGCTAGAACTAAAAGGAATGCGTTTAGATCTAGGTATAGTATTGGGTTATCTTAGAAATAGATGATAGAGACTCTGATATGCTACTAATGACGAAAATCGAAAAAAAAATCTTGTTCCGTTTCGTTCCGTTAAATACCATTACCCGGGGGCTAATGGTACTTTGCGGAACGGAACGGAACAAAACTTTTTTCTTCCAAATTTCATTTTCGCACAAAGTTTCCACCATCGTGATAAGAAATAGACATATGAAACACTTGAAATGTAAAGAAAATACAACAAGTTGTCCGCAATTATTTATTATACCTACCTTCTGAGAAGATGAACCTATTCAGGCTAGAACTAAAAGGAATGCGTTTAGATCTAGGTATAGTATTGGGTTATCTTAGAAATAGATGATAGAGACTCTGATATGCTACTAATGACGAAAATCGAAAAAAAAATCTTGTTCCGTTTCGTTCCGTTAAATACCATTACCCGGGGGCTAATGGTACTTTGCGGAACGGAACGGAACAAAACTTTTTTCTTCCAAATTTCAGTTTCGCACAAAGTTTCCACCATCGTGATAAGAAATAGACATATGAAACACTTGAAATGTAAAGAAAATACAACAAGTCGTCCGCAATTATTTATTATACCTACCTTCTGAGAAGATGAACCTATTCAGGCTAGAACTAAAAGGAGTGCGTTTAGATCTAGGTATAGTATTGGGTTATCTTAGAAATAGATGATAGAGACTCTGATATGCTACTAATGACGAAAATCGAAAAAAAAATCTTGTTCCGTTTCGTTCCGTTAAATACCATTACCCGGGGGCTAATGGTACTTTGCGGAACGGAACGGAACAAAACTTTTTTCTTCCAAATTTCATTTTCGCACAAAGTTTCCACCATCGTGATAAGAAATAGACATATGAAACACTTGAAATGTAAAGAAAATACAACAAGTTGTCCGCAATTATTTATTATACCTACCTTCTGAGAAGATGAACCTATTCAGGCTAGAACTAAAAGGAATGCGTTTAGATCTAGGTATAGTATTGGGTTATCTTAGAAATAGATGATAGAGACTCTGATATGCTACTAATGACGAAAATCGAAAAAAAAATCTTGTTCCGTTTCGTTCCGTTAAATACCATTACCCGGGGGCTAATGGTACTTTGCGGAACGGAACGGAACAAAAATTTTTTCTTCCAAATTTCATTTTCGCACAAAGTTTCCACCATCGTGATAAGAAATAGACATATGAAACACTTGAAATGTAAAGAAAATACAACAAGTTGTCCGCAATTATTTATTATACCTACCTTCTGAGAAGATGAACCTATTCAGGCTAGAACTAAAAGGGGTGCGTTTAGATCTAGGTATAGTATTGGGTTATCTTAGAAATAGATGATAGAGACTCTGATATGCTACTAATGACGAAAATCGAAAAAAAAATCTTGTTCCGTTTCGTTCCGTTAAATACCATTACCCGGGGGCTAATGGTACTTTGCGGAACGGAACGGAACAAAACTTTTTTCTTCCAAATTTCAGTTTCGCACAAAGTTTCCACCATCGTGATAAGAAATAGACATATGAAACACTTGAAATGTAAAGAAAATACAACAAGTCGTCCGCAATTATTTATTATACCTACCTTCTGAGAAGATGAACCTATTCAGGCTAGAACTAAAAGGAGTGCGTTTAGATCTAGGTATAGTATTGGGTTATCTTAGAAATAGATGATAGAGACTCTGATATGCTACTAATGACGAAAATCGAAAAAAAAATCTTGTTCCGTTTCGTTCCGTTAAATACCATTACCCGGGGGCTAATGGTACTTTGCGGAACGGAACGGAACAAAACTTTTTTCTTCCAAATTTCATTTTCGCACAAAGTTTCCACCATCGTGATAAGAAATAGACATATGAAACACTTGAAATGTAAAGAAAATACAACAAGTCGTCCGCAATTATTTATTATACCTACCTTCTGAGAAGATGAACCTATTCAGGCTAGAACTAAAAGGAGTGCGTTTAGATCTAGGTATAGTATTGGGTTATCTTAGAAATAGATGATAGAGACTCTGATATGCTACTAATGACGAAAATCGAAAAAAAAATCTTGTTCCGTTTCGTTCCGTTAAATACCATTACCCGGGGGCTAATGGTACTTTGCGGAACGGAACGGAACAAAACTTTTTTCTTCCAAATTTCATTTTCGCACAAAGTTTCCACCATCGTGATAAGAAATAGACATATGAAACACTTGAAATGTAAAGAAAATACAACAAGTTGTCCGCAATTATTTATTATACCTACCTTCTGAGAAGATGAACCTATTCAGGCTAGAACTAAAAGGAATGCGTTTAGATCTAGGTATAGTATTGGGTTATCTTAGAAATAGATGATAGAGACTCTGATATGCTACTAATGACGAAAATCGAAAAAAAAATCTTGTTCCGTTTCGTTCCGTTAAATACCATTACCCGGGGGCTAATGGTACTTTGCGGAACGGAACGGAACAAAAATTTTTTCTTCCAAATTTCATTTTCGCACAAAGTTTCCACCATCGTGATAAGAAATAGACATATGAAACACTTGAAATGTAAAGAAAATACAACAAGTTGTCCGCAATTATTTATTATACCTACCTTCTGAGAAGATGAACCTATTCAGGCTAGAACTAAAAGGGGTGCGTTTAGATCTAGGTATAGTATTGGGTTATCTTAGAAATAGATGATAGAGACTCTGATATGCTACTAATGACGAAAATCGAAAAAAAAATCTTGTTCCGTTTCGTTCCGTTAAATACCATTACCCGGGGGCTAATGGTACTTTGCGGAACGGAACGGAACAAAACTTTTTTCTTCCAAATTTCAGTTTCGCACAAAGTTTCCACCATCGTGATAAGAAATAGACATATGAAACACTTGAAATGTAAAGAAAATACAACAAGTCGTCCGCAATTATTTATTATACCTTCCTTCTGAGAAGATGAACCTATTCAGGCTAGAACTAAAAGGAGTGCGTTTAGATCTAGGTATAGTATTGGGTTATCTTAGAAATAGATGATAGAGACTCTGATATGCTACTAATGACGAAAATCGAAAAAAAAATCTTGTTCCGTTTCGTTCCGTTAAATACCATTACCCGGGGGCTAATGGTACTTTGCGGAACGGAACGGAACAAAACTTTTTTCTTCCAAATTTCATTTTCGCACAAAGTTTCCACCATCGTGATAAGAAATAGACATATGAAACACTTGAAATGTAAAGAAAATACAACAAGTTGTCCGCAATTATTTATTATACCTACCTTCTGAGAAGATGAACCTATTCAGGCTAGAACTAAAAGGAATGCGTTTAGATCTAGGTATAGTATTGGGTTATCTTAGAAAAAGATGATAGAGACTCTGATATGCTACTAATGACGAAAATCGAAAAAAAAATCTTGTTCCGTTTCGTTCCGTTAAATACCATTACCCGGGGGCTAATGGTACTTTGCGGAACGGAACGGAACAAAATTTTTTTCTTCCAAATTTCATTTTCGCACAAAGTTTCCACCATCGTGATAAGAAATAGACATATGAAACACTTGAAATGTAAAGAAAATACAACAAGTTGTCCGCAATTATTTATTATACCTACCTTCTGAGAAGATGAACCTATTCAGGCTAGAACTAAAAGGGGTGCGTTTAGATCTAGGTATAGTATTGGGTTATCTTAGAAATAGATGATAGAGACTCTGATATGCTACTAATGACGAAAATCGAAAAAAAAATCTTGTTCCGTTTCGTTCCGTTAAATACCATTACCCGGGGGCTAATGGTACTTTGCGGAACGGAACGGAACAAAACTTTTTTCTTCCAAATTTCAGTTTCGCACAAAGTTTCCACCATCGTGATAAGAAATAGACATATGAAACACTTGAAATGTAAAGAAAATACAACAAGTCGTCCGCAATTATTTATTATACCTACCTTCTGAGAAGATGAACCTATTCAGGCTAGAACTAAAAGGAGTGCGTTTAGATCTAGGTATAGTATTGGGTTATCTTAGAAATAGATGATAGAGACTCTGATATGCTACTAATGACGAAAATCGAAAAAAAAATCTTGTTCCGTTTCGTTCCGTTAAATACCATTACCCGGGGGCTAATGGTACTTTGCGGAACGGAACGGAACAAAACTTTTTTCTTCCAAATTTCATTTTCGCACAAAGTTTCCACCATCGTGATAAGAAATAGACATATGAAACACTTGAAATGTAAAGAAAATACAACAAGTTGTCCGCAATTATTTATTATACCTACCTTCTGAGAAGATGAACCTATTCAGGCTAGAACTAAAAGGAATGCGTTTAGATCTAGGTATAGTATTGGGTTATCTTAGAAATAGATGATAGAGACTCTGATATGCTACTAATGACGAAAATCGAAAAAAAAATCTTGTTCCGTTTCGTTCCGTTAAATACCATTACCCGGGGGCTAATGGTACTTTGCGGAACGGAACGGAACAAAAATTTTTTCTTCCAAATTTCATTTTCGCACAAAGTTTCCACCATCGTGATAAGAAATAGACATATGAAACACTTGAAATGTAAAGAAAATACAACAAGTTGTCCGCAATTATTTATTATACCTACCTTCTGAGAAGATGAACCTATTCAGGCTAGAACTAAAAGGGGTGCGTTTAGATCTAGGTATAGTATTGGGTTATCTTAGAAATAGATGATAGAGACTCTGATATGCTACTAATGACGAAAATCGAAAAAAAAATCTTGTTCCGTTTCGTTCCGTTAAATACCATTACCCGGGGGCTAATGGTACTTTGCGGAACGGAACGGAACAAAACTTTTTTCTTCCAAATTTCATTTTCGCACAAAGTTTCCACCATCGTGATAAGAAATAGACATATGAAACACTTGAAATGTAAAGAAAATACAACAAGTCGTCCGCAATTATTTATTATACCTACCTTCTGAGAAGATGAACCTATTCAGGCTAGAACTAAAAGGAGTGCGTTTAGATCTAGGTATAGTATTGGGTTATCTTAGAAATAGATGATAGAGACTCTGATATGCTACTAATGACGAAAATCGAAAAAAAAATCTTGTTCCGTTTCGTTCCGTTAAATACCATTACCCGGGGGCTAATGGTACTTTGCGGAACGGAACGGAACGGAACAAAACTTTTTTCTTCCAAATTTCATTTTCGCACAAAGTTTCCACCATCGTGATAAGAAATAGACATATGAAACACTTGAAATGTAAAGAAAATACAACAAGTCGTCCGCAATTATTTATTATACCTACCTTCTGAGAAGATGAACCTATTCAGGCTAGAACTAAAAGGAGTGCGTTTAGATCTAGGTATAGTATTGGGTTATCTTAGAAATAGATGATAGAGACTCTGATATACTACTAATGACGAAAATCGAAAAAAAAATCTTGTTCCGTTTCGTTCCGTTAAATACCATTACCCGGGGGCTAATGGTACTTTGCGGAACGGAACGGAACAAAACTTTTTTCTTCCAAATTTCATTTTCGCACAAAGTTTCCACCATCGTGATAAGAAATAGACATATGAAACACTTGAAATGTAAAGAAAATACAACAAGTTGTCCGCAATTATTTATTATACCTACCTTCTGAGAAGATGAACCTATTCAGGCTAGAACTAAAAGGAATGCGTTTAGATCTAGGTATAGTATTGGGTTATCTTAGAAATAGATGATAGAGACTCTGATATGCTACTAATGACGAAAATCGAAAAAAAAATCTTGTTCCGTTTCGTTCCGTTAAATACCATTACCCGGGGGCTAATGGTACTTTGCGGAACGGAACGGAACAAAAATTTTTTCTTCCAAATTTCATTTTCGCACAAAGTTTCCACCATCGTGATAAGAAATAGACATATGAAACACTTGAAATGTAAAGAAAATACAACAAGTTGTCCGCAATTATTTATTATACCTACCTTCTGAGAAGATGAACCTATTCAGGCTAGAACTAAAAGGGGTGCGTTTAGATCTAGGTATAGTATTGGGTTATCTTAGAAATAGATGATAGAGACTCTGATATGCTACTAATGACGAAAATCGAAAAAAAAATCGTGTTCCGTTTCGTTCCGTTAAATACCATTACCCGGGGGCTAATGGTACTTTGCGGAACGGAACGGAACAAAACTTTTTTCTTCCAAATTTCAGTTTCGCACAAAGTTTCAACCATCGTGATAAGAAATAGACATATGAAACACTTGAAATGTAAAGAAAATACAACAAGTCGTCCGCAATTATTTATTATACCTACCTTCTGAGAAGATGAACCTATTCAGGCTAGAACTAAAAGGAGTGCGTTTAGATCTAGGTATAGTATTGGGTTATCTTAGAAATAGATGATAGAGACTCTGATATGCTACTAATGACGAAAATCGAAAAAAAAATCTTGTTCCGTTTCGTTCCGTTAAATACCATTACCCGGGGGCTAATGGTACTTTGCGGAACGGAACGGAACAAAACTTTTTTCTTCCAAATTTCATTTTCGCACAAAGTTTCCACCATCGTGATAAGAAATAGACATATGAAACACTTGAAATGTAAAGAAAATACAACAAGTTGTCCGCAATTATTTATTATACCTACCTTCTGAGAAGATGAACCTATTCAGGCTAGAACTAAAAGGAATGCGTTTAGATCTAGGTATAGTATTGGGTTATCTTAGAAATAGATGATAGAGACTCTGATATGCTACTAATGACGAAAATCGAAAAAAAAATCTTGTTCCGTTTCGTTCCGTTAAATACCATTACCCGGGGGCTAATGGTACTTTGCGGAACGGAACGGAACAAAAATTTTTTCTTCCAAATTTCATTTTCGCACAAAGTTTCCACCATCGTGATAAGAAATAGACATATGAAACACTTGAAATGTAAAGAAAATACAACAAGTTGTCCGCAATTATTTATTATACCTACCTTCTGAGAAGATGAACCTATTCAGGCTAGAACTAAAAGGGGTGCGTTTAGATCTAGGTATAGTATTGGGTTATCTTAGAAATAGATGATAGAGACTCTGATATGCTACTAATGACGAAAATCGAAAAAAAAATCTTGTTCCGTTTCGTTCCGTTAAATACCATTACCCGGGGGCTAATGGTACTTTGCGGAACGGAACGGAACAAAACTTTTTTCTTCCAAATTTCAGTTTCGCACAAAGTTTCCACCATCGTGATAAGAAATAGACATATGAAACACTTGAAATGTAAAGAAAATACAACAAGTCGTCCGCAATTATTTATTATACCTACCTTCTGAGAAGATGAACCTATTCAGGCTAGAACTAAAAGGAGTGCGTTTAGATCTAGGTATAGTATTGGGTTATCTTAGAAATAGATGATAGAGACTCTGATATGCTACTAATGACGAAAATCGAAAAAAAAATCTTGTTCCGTTTCGTTCCGTTAAATACCATTACCCGGGGGCTAATGGTACTTTGCGGAACGGAACGGAACAAAACTTTTTTCTTCCAAATTTCATTTTCGCACAAAGTTTCCACCATCGTGATAAGAAATAGACATATGAAACACTTGAAATGTAAAGAAAATACAACAAGTTGTCCGCAATTATTTATTATACCTACCTTCTGAGAAGATGAACCTATTCAGGCTAGAACTAAAAGGAATGCGTTTAGATCTAGGTATAGTATTGGGTTATCTTAGAAATAGATGATAGAGACTCTGATATGCTACTAATGACGAAAATCGAAAAAAAAATCTTGTTCCGTTTCGTTCCGTTAAATACCATTACCCGGGGGCTAATGGTACTTTGCGGAACGGAACGGAACAAAAATTTTTTCTTCCAAATTTCATTTTCGCACAAAGTTTCCACCATCGTGATAAGAAATAGACATATGAAACACTTGAAATGTAAAGAAAATACAACAAGTTGTCCGCAATTATTTATTATACCTACCTTCTGAGAAGATGAACCTATTCAGGCTAGAACTAAAAGGGGTGCGTTTAGATCTAGGTATAGTATTGGGTTATCTTAGAAATAGATGATAGAGACTCTGATATGCTACTAATGACGAAAATCGAAAAAAAAATCTTGTTCCGTTTCGTTCCGTTAAATACCATTACCCGGGGGCTAATGGTACTTTGCGGAACGGAACGGAACAAAACTTTTTTCTTCCAAATTTCATTTTCGCACAAAGTTTCCACCATCGTGATAAGAAATAGACATATGAAACACTTGAAATGTAAAGAAAATACAACAAGTCGTCCGCAATTATTTATTATACCTACCTTCTGAGAAGATGAACCTATTCAGGCTAGAACTAAAAGGAGTGCGTTTAGATCTAGGTATAGTATTGGGTTATCTTAGAAATAGATGATAGAGACTCTGATATGCTACTAATGACGAAAATCGAAAAAAAAATCTTGTTCCGTTTCGTTCCGTTAAATACCATTACCCGGGGGCTAATGGTACTTTGCGGAACGGAACGGAACAAAACTTTTTTCTTCCAAATTTCATTTTCGCACAAAGTTTCCACCATCGTGATAAGAAATAGACATATGAAACACTTGAAATGTAAAGAAAATACAACAAGTCGTCCGCAATTATTTATTATACCTACCTTCTGAGAAGATGAACCTATTCAGGCTAGAACTAAAAGGAGTGCGTTTAGATCTAGGTATAGTATTGGGTTATCTTAGAAATAGATGATAGAGACTCTGATATACTACTAATGACGAAAATCGAAAAAAAAATCTTGTTCCGTTTCGTTCCGTTAAATACCATTACCCGGGGGCTAATGGTACTTTGCGGAACGGAACGGAACAAAAAATTTTTCTTCCAAATTTCATTTTCGCACAAAGTTTCCACCATCGTGATAAGAAATAGACATATGAAACACTTGAAATGTAAAGAAAATACAACAAGTTGTCCGCAATTATTTATTATACCTACCTTCTGAGAAGATGAACCTATTCAGGCTAGAACTAAAAGGAGTGCGTTTAGATCTAGGTATAGTATTGGGTTATCTTAGAAATAGATGATAGAGACTCTGATATACTACTAATGACGAAAATCGAAAAAAAAATCTTGTTCCGTTTCGTTCCGTTAAATACCATTACCCGGGGGCTAATGGTACTTTGCGGAACGGAACGGAACAAAAATTTTTTCTTCCAAATTTCATTTTCGCACAAAGTTTCCACCATCGTGATAAGAAATAGACATATGAAACACTTGAAATGTAAAGAAAATACAACAAGTTGTCCGCAATTATTTATTATACCTACCTTCTGAGAAGATGAACCTATTCAGGCTAGAACTAAAAGGAGTGCGTTTAGATCTAGGTATAGTATTGGGTTATCTTAGAAATAGATGATAGAGACTCTGATATGCTACTAATGACGAAAATCGAAAAAAAAATCTTGTTCCGTTTCGTTCCGTTAAATACCATTACCCGGGGGCTAATGGTACTTTGCGGAACGGAACGGAACAAAAATTTTTTCTTCCAAATTTCATTTTCGCACAAGGTTTCCACCATCGTGATAAGAAATAGACATATGAAACACTTGAAATGTAAAGAAAATACAACAAGTTGTCCGCAATTATTTATTATACCTACCTTCTGAGAAGATGAACCTATTCAGGCTAGAACTAAAAGGAGTGCGTTTAGATCTAGGTATAGTATTGGGTTATCTTAGAAATAGATGATAGAGACTCTGATATGCTACTAATGACGAAAATCGAAAAAAAAATCTTGTTCCGTTTCGTTCCGTTAAATACCATTACCCGGGGGCTAATGGTACTTTGCGGAACGGAACGGAACAAAACTTTTTTCTTCCAAATTTCAGTTTCGCACAAAGTTTCCACCATCGTGATAAGAAATAGACATATGAAACACTTGAAATGTAAAGAAAATACAACAAGTCGTCCGCAATTATTTATTATACCTACCTTCTGAGAAGATGAACCTATTCAGGCTAGAACTAAAAGGAGTGCGTTTAGATCTAGGTATAGTATTGGGTTATCTTAGAAATAGATGATAGAGACTCTGATATGCTACTAATGACGAAAATCGAAAAAAAAATCTTGTTCCGTTTCGTTCCGTTAAATACCATTACCCGGGGGCTAATGGTACTTTGCGGAACGGAACGGAACAAAAAATTTTTCTTCCAAATTTCATTTTCGCACAAAGTTTCCACCATCGTGATAAGAAATAGACATATGAAAAGCTGAAAAGCGCTACCTATTCCGGCGGCACGTCCTATCACCTTCTATATAGGGAGTGCAACCCCCCCCCCCCCCCCCCCCCCCGAGAAGATAGCATATAAGCTAAAAGTGGGTGGTAAAGGCTTATTTTCGTGCATCGTGTTTGGAGTTTTTATTTCCCTTGTTTCCGTTCATGAGTGTCCTATATAAGCCGTGTTTCGTGCAAACTGTCAAAATTGCAACGTGCTGTCCAATTTCTTACATTCGTTCATCGTGAAATGACCATTTTATTTTCCGTTCACCCGTGCATGGGACCCCCCTTTACCACCCCCCTAGAAGTCGTATAAGAAAAAAATCGCTACTTTGTAGAGCTTAATGAGCTGAACATTTCATCATTGCAAAGTTTTTCTCGATCTACAATCGTTCTCAAGTTATAGGCAGAAAACTTCAGAAATCGCTATTTTTGACCTTTCAAGAGAGATAACACCTTAAAGGGACCGTCTGACAAGTTCAACTCAAAGAGGACTTTTGTTGTGCATTTGATTTTGAACATGGTATAGTTTATGAGTTATAATGCTCGAAAGGTGGTCTTACCTCATGTTCTGTCTTTAGCCATGTTTTTATGACCTTAGTTATAATTGACAACTTTTAAAGCCAACACTCTAAGGATGCTTGTGACCAAGTTAGAGCTAAATCCCATCAGTGGTTTCAGAGGAGAAGACAGACGGACGACGACGACGGATGCCAAGTGATGAGAAAAGCTCACATGGACCTTTGGTCCAGGTAAGCTAAAATGAGCCCAATTAACGTTTGTGCAAGCAACAGCTTTTCTCTATCTGGACAAGTTTACATCTTTTAGACTTAAAAACACAGAAAACTAGTTTTCACCTTTTATGGGCCACAACGTTTAAATTCGAATACATGAAAATTTAAGAAACTGTTACAAAAGATTTCATTATTTCACAACAGAAAGTATTTATCATCAAATACAATATATCAAATGGCTAACAGCGGTTGCTTAGACGATTCTTATGAAAGAAAAATTGCAACAAGTTTTGGCGCCAGAGGAGTTAAAATTGAATAGGTTATATTATTCTGAGGGTATTGCATAACAATACCATGTTCCTTACTTGTTGCATATCACAAAGCTCCAGATAATCTTATGGAATGAAAGACCAAAATAAATATGAAAACAAGATGCTCCAATGAGCCTAAATCGTTCACCTGACTTCTATGCCAACCCATTTTTGACATGAAAAGGTCCCTAAGATTAATAATGGGTCAACTGATAAAATCCAGTAACTCAATGCACATCAAAGAGTAGAGATGAAAATTTTAGCAATTAAAAGCTTGTTATAATATGTGCCCCCAACCACTCTGTGGAGGTTTGTTTCAGCATCAGCACCGTACCAACCGACTGTCTTGTTATTTCTCAGATCCATTTTAAAGTTTTTTAGTAACACTGCATCATGCCACACGTGTGGTCTGATCCGGTCATGATTTCATGGTGTGAGAAAGAAGTAGTGTTGTTTTTTGGATGATTTTATATATGTATATATAAAAACAAAACCACCAAAAAGTCGGTGTCAACCGGTAAATTTCTATATGCTATATGTATACATTTCGAGGAGTAACCTCTCATCAGTAGCATTTGTCCCAAAAATAGGAAAATATAAATCCAAATTTATCGAAAGAGACATACTCCAAAACCAAAATAATCGAACCAGGAAGCCAAATCCAGCACAAAGGAGATCGACCATGTGCAATACATGGAAAGAACCCTAGTGTTTTAATCAAATTTGAATTTAATTACGGACAATTTAGAACACATTTTATACGGTGTAAATCGTGTCAGACAAGTCTGACGACTAGGCTTATAATTACCCTCGGGGACCTCTGGTCCACACAGCAGTGGCAATCGACCTAGTGGCTCCAAAAACAAAAGTTTGTTTCAGCATCAACACCGTACCAACAGACTGTCTTGTTATTTCTCAGAACAATTTTGAATTTTGTGGTCTGATCCAGTCATGATTTCATAGTGTGAGGACAAAGTAGTGTTGTAGTGTTTTTTTTTTTTTTTTCTTTTTTTTGGATAATTTTTATATATCTACTTCGTCCCCACACCATGAAATCATGACTGGATATATGGACAGTTATTGACAAAAGGCACAATAACTCAAATAAGGGGTAATTTAAAATCTCCTGTAATATATGTGCTATTTGAAGGGCTTAACTAATTAATCAATAATGTAATTAAAACTTTTTTCTAGCTTTTATTGTTTGTACAAAATGATGAAAGACTGTAATAATGACCATTTCTGACCTTCTATGGGAAATAACTCCTAAAATAAAATTGAATGGTCCTACATTTTATTAATAAACAATGGCATGTTACACATGGCTATTTCCCCGCCGCAGCAAATGAGCAGCAACCATGCTGCAAACTGTCTGCAGCAAGCTTGTTGCAAGTGCATATTTCGTATGCAAATTAGTTTAGCTGCACACTTTAGCCCATCGGTTTCTGCACAGTTTGCAACAACACGCAGCAACTATGTGCGGCAAGCTTGCTGCTAATTGTTTGCAGCAAAGCGCGTATTTCGTATGTAAATGAGTTTTCCTGCACACAGTATACAGCGTTTGTTGCCAATAGATTCCCGCACACAGTATGCTGGAAAAAGCTGCCTGCACATAAAAAATTCAAATTGTAGATTACTGCAAACTGTGTGCAATGCCTGCACACAAATACACATGCAAATAAAAAAATCTATAAAAAAATCTATTAACTACAAGTCTTGTACAATGAAACTGAGCTTATTGAATGAAATGTAATTAAACAATATTATTTTACATCTGGAGGTTATCACATCTCAATTAAAAAATAAAATAAATACATTTACCCTCTTTGTATTCTAAGTAAAAAAAATACATATATACACATTAATAATTCCTTTAAGTTTTTAATAAATTTCAGATAATTCTGTTCTGAAGTTTGAACATTGAATAATTGATCCTTAATTTCAAAATTAACTAGTTCTAATTGTGATCGCAAGCGAGTCACATACATGTCCCCTCACGTACCCCTCTTTGACAATATTTCTGGCTTTTGTGGGAACCCTGTTTAAGCAATGACGCCCTTATCATTCCATTGAAGCACCCTTTTTACAAGCATTGGTAGCGTACTTGTAAACTATTGTAGTGACTAGCGAGCATAACTACCGCTCTCGTCCTCTACAATGGAGCCACTCTTCAATGAAATGCTAAAAACGTTACAGAGAAGCTTTTGGTTGACATCCATATGAGATATTATTCTCCCTTAATCTCATATAGTCGAGAAGAATCACACAGTCGCATCCAAAAGCTGTTGCATCGGACCATAAACAAAATTTGATGCTAAAAATGAACTCCCCATACCACAATAACCCTGTATATTAATTTTCATTAAAATCGGAGTAAGTTTAATTTTGGCGGGAAACAGTGGCCATTTTGAAAATGGCCGACCATAAATAAATTTCAATGTCAAAAATCAACTCTCCATACCACTGTTACCTTATATACGAGTTTTCATGAAAATCAGAGTAACTTTGATTTTGGCGGGAAACGGCGGCCATTTAGAAAATGGCCGATGTTAAAAAAAATTCATTCCGAAAATCAACTCAGCATACCACTATTACCTCAAATACCGATTTTCAACAAAATTGGTGTAACTTTAATTTTGGCGGGAAACGGTGGCCATTTTGAAAATGGCCGACTTTAAAAAAAAATCGATGTCAAAAATCATCTCGCCATACCACTATTACTTTATATACCAATTTTCATCAAAAACGGAGTAAGTTTAATTTTTGGCGGGAAACGGCGGCCATTTTAAAAATGGCCGACGATAAAAAAATTTTGATGTTAAAAATCAACTCGCCTTACCACTATTACCTTATATACCAATTTTCATCAATCGTCAACTTTTCCTTCGTGTGTAGCAAATTTCCGTCTTCTCGAGCTCCAGCCTACAGAGTTCACATGTCAATTTTTGTGGGGAAAATTTTGATTTATTCGTTGATATAGGGCATCACGTCTGACATGGAAATTGCTAGCACAAGGTTTCGCTGCTTCTCAGTTGATGTTGTCACTTAATCTGGAATTTTATATCATGTGCTTAAAGTCACAAATAAGTATGTATGTTGGTTTGTCATAGGGATGTGTTTTGTCTTCCTTTACAGGACAGGCCATGCTGTATTGACTGTAGCAACGCGACATGGACGTGTTTCAACTAGCAGGAACGGCTTACCTTTCCGGAAGATCGTGTTGTTATTTGCTATTCAGCTGGTTTTTTTATCTGTGCGGTTTCTTCGTTGTTTACTTCTTTCGTCTTTGACCTTTCGGGCTTTATAGATTTTAATGTCACATTGTTACCTCTTCTTTCAAAATAAATTTCGAGATGCCAGTCGCAGATAGACGTAGAGCTATTTTTTAATCAGGAAAAGGTGTGCATATCTTTTTAGCCATTAAAATCTTTCCAATGAAAAAGTAAATATATATTCTAAAATCATTACAAATGTATTTTGCACAGATATGATGAAATGTATCAATTAAGCAAGTGCTGTGTTGAATTTCAAATCGATTTACTTGATTTTTTACATCAGTCATTAGATATTTCTAAGCTAACTGCCAGTAGCTGTGAGTGTTCTCAAAGGAGTTCCTTTACGTCCTGATTTTATCGTGCTTTATTTATGTCTCAGATTTTTTTTTGCTGAATTGAACGCCTATCGAGTTGATTTTTTTAGTTACGGACAAGAGATGAGTTCCCCGTTTAAATTTCAGTAGCTTTAAGTATGTGTTTTGCTATGGGACCTTCTCCGCCTAAATCTATCTAGTTGTCCCTCGCCGCAACGCGGATCGAGAAGGTATAAATGCGTTGTCTGTTCGTCATGTTCGTCCGGCACATTTTTTTCGGGCTACTATTCATCGATATTTGGTATGCAGATTAAGGTAGGGGTCTTATAATACGAAAAACTTGATCCAGGATTTCTGAACCAGGAAAAAAACATTGTGTTAAAGCTGTGAAGTCTCAGTTAGAATCGTTATAAATATATCTCTCGTAAGATAAGGGCTATATTGCCAAATTACCTTGTCCATCCGGCTGTCCGTCCGTTGAAAACTTTCGTGACAGACTTCTCGGCTTTTACTGAACATGCTGAAGGGACTGGAGAGATTTGGTACACAGCTTTTAATAATTATGGATGAGTTGTAACGCGCCTCCCCTTTCAAGGTCAGTTGGATATCTACTTCATGTTTTTGAAAGGTCGAGATGGGGTTTTTTATGCACGACTTAGTGCATCTTATTTTCTATGAGGCTTATCTTTACCTCGAAAAGTGTTTTTTTTGTGATTTTACGAAAAATGCTTACCAGTCCATACTGATTCATTCAAATTATCAATACACAAATCGCAATTCATTTTACCACTATTTGCGCGGGTATGCAGGACGTGCCGAGGTGCACATCTTTGATCGACAGAAATATATATATTTTCATTGTTTAAAAATCATTTTATTTAAATCATATCCACCAAGAAACAAAAAGTTATACAAAACTGAGTATTGGCAGGTTTTATTTTCCAGTCTTTACTTAAGTGTGACCCATGCAACAAGAGGTTTAGAAAGTTATAAGCACTTTTGCATCACCAGTGCTTCCACAGTTAGACAACGTTAGCACTACATATTTTATAACCTTCTTTCACACACTTTTGTCTGTAGCCGGAATTTTTTAAAAGGGGGGGGGGGTCAATCGAGGGTTCGATTTTCAAAATATCCCTTATTTCAATAGTGGTTAACAAAATTCCAGTTTGGTTTTACCTATATGTTTTTTTTTGTTCAAAGGGGGAGGGTCGTCCGAATCCTTCGAACCCCCTTCCTGGCTACGGGTACGCATACAGAGGTATGAAGAACAGGACCTTTTAAAAATTTACACTTGTGCCCCTTCCCAAGTCAATCCTGAAACCGCCCCTGAATATTGTTTAATATTAAATATTTTCTTAAATCTGTGGACCATGTTACCTAATTTATAACGTATCCGACAATATGTTTTATTTTCCCTGAACTTATCTATGGGCAGCCATTCGGGCAAAAATTAACAAAAAAATTAGAAACAGACAATAAACTTGAAACAGACACAAAAACACAAAAAACAGACATGAAATTTTAAAACAGACAAAAAAATACAAAAAACAGACATGAAATTTTATTAACAGACAAAAAAATACAAAAACAGACATACATTTTATAAACAGACAGACGATTATGTAAAACAGACACAAAAATACAAAAACAGACATGAAAGTTTACAAACAGACAACCGTGAAAAGCCAAACAGACGTTTTTAAAAACAGACCTTAAAGTGGGCGTGACGATCGGGTGTTGGTAATTTGTGAAACCCGAACCAGAACTGAGGTTTCAAAACCGAAAGAAATCAAATTGAATTGGTCGCCGTTAAAAAAGCAACAACAAAAAACAATTAAAAAAAATATTTTAATGCCTTTATGTTATTTTCGAAAGAAAAGCTGTTTTAATTTAGTGGAAATATATTATTTTCACATTTATTTAAAACTAATCGATCCCAAGTTGATATTTTGTGTAACCAGGCTGGTGTCGGTCTGATCGATATTCAGGATCTTAGTGGAAAAAAAACAAGTTTATCATTATTCTCTTTCAACTTTTCAACTGAGAAAATTGACTTGTGTTTATTGAGTCATCTTACACGCGCAGGCTGATTTTCCCCAGAATTTTTGCTGTATTGTTTTATGCTCTTAATTCATTTTCATATAATTTAAAAAATAAAATATGTTTCGACTTGTTATAGTGTTTATAATCTTTTGGGAAGAACGCCTCTGATGAGACTTGAATAGACGAACCGCGCGTCAGTCGTAGTAAAATTACTAGTAATGTCTAGAACTTAGGTGTCAATTTTGTAATTTTTAACTGTATTATGATGTATTCAGCTATAGCAGGTAGGAACCGCTTACTCTTCCGGAGCACCCGAGTTCACTCTTGTTACGATTTGAGTTCGCGTTGTTGTTTTCTTTTCGGTTGATTTTGTGTTTTGTGTTTCCTCGTGCTGTTCTTGTTCACTTTTACCGGTTTTGTCGTTGCCCTTTCGGTTTTTTGACACTCGAATGTGTCCCATTGAGCCCCTTTGCTTCTTAGGTATATACGCACTGTGTTACATGAAGGTGGTATAAAAGTTTTTCAATTCCATTCCTTCTGTCACTTTCTAAAAAATATTTTCCCCGTAGATTCATGATACTTGAAAGTAAACCCAAACTAACATGCATATGATGAACGTCAACATAATTTATCTTCATCATGTGAGTATCACAATTATGATTGTTCTGTATCCAAAATACCACTGCATTTAACGGATTTATATTTTTATAAAAGGCAACCTAAAGACAAAAACAAAAGAAAACAGAAAAACAATAAATGCACAACACATGTACATGTAGCCAAATAGTGCTATTATCTTATAGTTCTTTTTTGGGGGTGGTGCGGGGGGGGGGTAGGTCTATACATGTAGTTACAAAGGAAAACCGTTGTCTTTTTAGCAATCGTTCATGTTATTCCACTGAAACATGCAGGAAACTTTTCTAACTAAACTCTTTCATATGGTCAAATAAATTTAGCTTATTAAAATTCGTTAGCTGAAATCGTAAGAAGTATATAAAAACTATCATGTTTCGTGTGTTTTATAACGTTATGGCTCTGTCGCACTATAATGTTCAATCCATTAATGTTCAATGTTCAATCTGAACTTCGAATTGGTCGAGTCGCTGTAGAAAGTTTTTTTTTTCAAAATTAATAGTGATCGAATCCAAAACGTCTGACTGACTACTTACAACGCACGACAAATGTATTCATTACTTATCTTTAGCGCATGACAACGTGGTTCGGGGGTGTAAGCAAATCCATATTTTTATTTTTTTATTTTGCAGAATTAACTTTCATAAACGAACATTAAAAAATGCAAAACAATTGGGGTCACCTTCCTTTCTAAAGGTCACTGACCTTGCAAAGTTGGTGACCTCAAGTTTTGTTTTTCAATAGGAAAAGAGTTATTCAACATCATTGTGAGCTGGAGCTGGAAATCAATCAGATTTTAGTTACTTTTCACAAGTGACAAGTCATTTATACTATCTTCCGAAAAACATTTAAAAAACTTAGGGTCATGGACCTTCCTTTTATATATTTAAAGAAAAACTATTTTCTCCTGCACGGTTTTGAAACCTCAGTTTGGGTTCGGGTTTCACAAATTACCAACACCCGATCGTCACTCCCAATTTAAGGTCTGTTTTTAAAAACGTCTGTTTGGCTTTTCACGGTTGTCTGTTTGTAAACTTTTATGTCTGTTTTTGTATTTTTGTGTCTGTTTTACACAATCGTCTGTCTGTTTATAAAATTTATGTCTGTTTTTTATATTTTTTTGTCTGTTTATAAAATTTCATGTCTGTTTTTTGGTATTTTTTGTCTGTTTATTTTAAATTGGTGTCTGTTTTTGTGTTTTTGTGTCTGTTTAAAATTTATCGTCTGTTTTTAAAATTTTTGTTAATTTTTGCCCGAATGGCTGCCCATACTTATCGCACGCAAACTATAAAAGAGAGGCGGCCATTCCATTTTATTTTTATCAAAAAGAAACTACTTATGTTTTTCGTCTGTTTAATAATGAAAAAGGAAATCATTTTCGTTTATCATATTTCATTCTGGGTTAACAAAACGAAAAACGGAAATAGAAAATCCTTTGGTTTTCCAATATTGTTTTTAATATTCAAAACGAAAAACGGATACATTTCCCTTTTTCAATTTTTGTTTTTATAATATCAAAAACGAAAAACGAAAACATTTCCGTTTTTTTTCAATTTTTGTTTTTGATTTTGCAAAATGAAAAACGAATAAATTTCCGTTTTTCTATTTTGTTTTTTCAATATCAAAAACGAAAAACGAATACATTTCCGTTTTTCAATTTTTGTGTTTCATTTTGTAAAATGAAAAATGAAAACATTCCCTTTTCCCTTTTGGTTTTTTAATATTCAAAACGAAAAACGAATACATTTCCGTTTTTTGATTTTTGTTTTTGATTTTGCAAAATGAAAAACGAATACATACCCGTTTTTTGATTTTTGTTTTTGATTTTGCAAAATGAAAAACGAATACATACCCGTTTTTCAATTTTTGTTTTTTAATATTAAAAATGAAAAACGAATACACTTCCGTTTTTCAATTTTTGTGTTTCATTTTGTAAAATGAAAAACGAAAACATTTCCCTTTTTCCCTTTTGTTTTTTTTAATATTCAAAACGAAAAACGAATACATTTCCGTTTTTTAATTTTTGTTTTTGATTTTGCAAAATGAAAAAACGAAAATACATATGTTTTTCAATTTTCATTTTTAATTGTCAAAACGAAAATTGAATGGACGTCAATATACACGGACCATTGCGCCTACTTATCACATTTTTACAAGAAACACAATGTAAGGATTGATTTTCTGGTTGCTTAAGGTCTTTGACTTTTAGTAACTCAAATGGCTCATCATTTTGCCATATTTCATTAAACTGATAAGGACGCTGTATTCTCAAGTCAATATGGTCATCAGGTATTATGTTAGTCTCTACTGGAACATATATTGCCTTTTTCTTCACATTTTGTACCCCTTTCCTTGGTTTGCTTACCCTTTTTTCCCCAGCAGAAATGGGCTTGTGTTTGTATATTGCATGTGAGGGATTATAGCGAAACTTGCTCAAAAGACTTTCCAAAGCATTTCTCTGGTCACAATGATCATAACGTGGGAACATAGTTGAAGTTTTCCAAACCTTTCACACTTACAATGGAAATCCAAGTTTTTTTCCGTAATTAAAAAAAAATCATTTTCATATGTTATACAATGATCTAAACGCACTCCTTTTAGTTCTAGCCTGAATAGGTTCATCTTCTCAGAAGGTAGGTATAATAAATAATTGCGGACAACTTGTTGTATTTTCTTTACATTTCAAGTGTTTCATATGTCTATTTCTTATCACGATGGTGGAAACCTTGTGCGAAAATGAAATTTGGAAGAAAAATTTTTTGTTCCGTTCCGTTCCGCAAAGTACCATTAGCCCCCGGGTAATGGTATTTAACGGAACGAAACGGAACAAGATTTATTTTTCGATTTTCGTCATTAGTAGCATATCAGAGTCTCTATCATCTATTTCTAAGATAACCCAATACTATACCTAGATCTAAACGCACTCCTTTTAGTTCTAGCCTGAATAGGTTCATCTTCTCAGAAGGTAGGTATAATAAATAATTGCGGACAACTTGTTGTATTTTCTTTACATTTCAAGTGTTTCATATGTCTATTTCTTATCACGATGGTGGAAACTTTGTGCGAAAATGAAATTTGGAAGAAAAAAGTTTTGTTCCGTTCCGTTCCGCAAAGTACCATTAGCCCCCGGGTAATGGTATTTAACGGAACGAAACGGAACAAGATTTTTTTTTCGATTTTCGTCATTAGTAGCATATCAGAGTCTCTATCATCTATTTCTAAGATAACCCAATACTATACCTAGATCTAAACGCACTCCTTTTAGTTCTAGCCTGAATAGGTTCATCTTCTCAGAAGGTAGGTATAATAAATAATTGCGGACAACTTGTTGTATTTTCTTTACATTTCAAGTGTTTCATATGTCTATTTCTTATCACGATGGTGGAAACTTTGTGCGAAAATGAAATTTGGAAGAAAAAAGTTTTGTTCCGTTCCGTTCCGCAAAGTACCATTAGCCCCCGGGTAATGGTATTTAACGGAACGAAACGGAACAAGATTTTTTTTTCGATTTTCGTCATTAGTAGCATATCAGAGTCTCTATCATCTATTTCTAAGATAACCCAATACTATACCTAGATCTAAACGCACTCCTTTTAGTTCTAGCCTGAATAGGTTCATCTTCTCAGAGGGTAGGTATAATAAATAAATGCGGACAACTTGTTGTATTTTCTTTACATTTCAAGTGTTTCATATGTCTATTTCTTATCACGATGGTGGAAACCTTGTGCGAAAATGAAATTTGGAAGAAAAAATTTTTGTTCCGTTCCGTTCCGCAAAGTACCATTAGCCCCCGGGTAATGGTATTTAACGGAACGAAACGGAACAAGATTTTTTTTTCGATTTTTGTCATTAGTAGCATATCAGAGTCTCTATCATCTATTTCTAAGATAACCCAATACTATACCTAGATCTAAACGCACTCCTTTTAGTTCTAGCCTGAATAGGTTCATCTTCTCAGAAGGTAGGTATAATAAATAATTGCGGACAACTTGTTGTATTTTCTTTACATTTCAAGTGTTTCATATGTCTATTTCTTATCACGATGGTGGAAACTTTGTGCGAAAATGAAATTTGGAAGAAAATTTTTTTGTTCCGTTCCGTTCCGCAAAGTACCATTAGCCCCCGGGTAATGGTATTTAACGGAACGAAACGGAACAAGATTTTTTTTTCGATTTTCGTCATTAGTAGCATATCAGAGTCTCTATCATCTATTTCTAAGATAACCCAATACTATACCTAGATCTAAACGCACTCCTTTTAGTTCTAGCCTGAATAGGTTCATCTTCTCAGAAGGTAGGTATAATAAATAATTGCGGACGACTTGTTGTATTTTCTTTACATTTCAAGTGTTTCATATGTCTATTTCTTATCACGATGGTGGAAACTTTGTGCGAAAATGAAATTTGGAAGAAAAAAGTTTTGTTCCGTTCCGTTCCGCAAAGTACCATTAGCCCCCGGGTAATGGTATTTAACGGAACGAAACGGAACAAGATTTTTTTTTCGATTTTCGTCATTAGTAGCATATCAGAGTCTCTATCATCTATTTCTAAGATAACCCAATACTATACCTAGATCTAAACGCACTCCTTTTAGTTCTAGCCTGAATAGGTTCATCTTCTCAGAAGGTAGGTATAATAAATAATTGCGGACAACTTGTTGTATTTTCTTTACATTTCAAGTGTTTCATATGTCTATTTCTTATCACGATGGTGGAAACCTTGTGCGAAAATGAAATTTGGAAGAAAAATTTTTTGTTCCGTTCCGTTCCGCAAAGTACCATTAGCCCCCGGGTAATGGTATTTAACGGAACGAAACGGAACAAGATTTTTTTTTTTCGATTTTCGTCATTAGTAGCATATCAGAGTCTCTATCATCTATTTCTAAGATAACCCAATACTATACCTAGATCTAAACGCACTCCTTTTAGTTCTAGCCTGAATAGGTTCATCTTCTCAGAAGGTAGGTATAATAAATAATTGCGGACAACTTGTTGTATTTTCTTTACATTTCAAGTGTTTCATATGTCTATTTCTTATCACGATGGTGGAAACTTTGTGCGAAAATGAAATTTGGAAGAAAAAAGTTTTGTTCCGTTCCGTTCCGCAAAGTACCATTAGCCCCCGGGTAATGGTATTTAACGGAACGAAACGGAACAAGATTTTTTTTTCGATTTTCGTCATTAGTAGCATATCAGAGTCTCTATCATCTATTTCTAAGATAACCCAATACTATACCTAGATCTAAACGCACTCCTTTTAGTTCTAGCCTGAATAGGTTCATCTTCTCAGAAGGTAGGTATAATAAATAATTGCGGACAACTTGTTGTATTTTCTTTACATTTCAAGTGTTTCATATGTCTATTTCTTATCACGATGGTGGAAACTTTGTGCGAAAATGAAATTTGGAAGAAAAAAGTTTTGTTCCGTTCCGTTCCGCAAAGTACCATTAGCCCCCGGGTAATGGTATTTAACGGAACGAAACGGAACAAGATTTTTTTTTCGATTTTCGTCATTAGTAGCATATCAGAGTCTCTATCATCTATTTCTAAGATAACCCAATACTATACCTAGATCTAAACGCACTCCTTTTAGTTCTAGCCTGAATAGGTTCATCTTCTCAGAGGGTAGGTATAATAAATAAATGCGGACAACTTGTTGTATTTTCTTTACATTTCAAGTGTTTCATATGTCTATTTCTTATCACGATGGTGGAAACCTTGTGCGAAAATGAAATTTGGAAGAAAAAATTTTTGTTCCGTTCCGTTCCGCAAAGTACCATTAGCCCCCGGGTAATGGTATTTAACGGAACGAAACGGAACAAGATTTTTTTTTCGATTTTTGTCATTAGTAGCATATCAGAGTCTCTATCATCTATTTCTAAGATAACCCAATACTATACCTAGCTTTTAGTTCTAGCCTGAATAGGTTCATCTTCTCAGAAGGTAGGTATAATAAATAATTGCGGACAACTTGTTGTATTTTCTTTACATTTCAAGTGTTTCATATGTCTATTTCTTATCACGATGGTGGAAACTTTGTGCGAAAATGAAATTTGGAAGAAAATTTTTTTGTTCCGTTCCGTTCCGCAAAGTACCATTAGCCCCCGGGTAATGGTATTTAACGGAACGAAACGGAACAAGATTTTTTTTTCGATTTTCGTCATTAGTAGCATATCAGAGTCTCTATCATCTATTTCTAAGATAACCCAATACTATACCTAGATCTAAACGCACTCCTTTTAGTTCTAGCCTGAATAGGTTCATCTTCTCAGAAGGTAGGTATAATAAATAATTGCGGACGACTTGTTGTATTTTCTTTACATTTCAAGTGTTTCATATGTCTATTTCTTATCACGATGGTGGAAACTTTGTGCGAAAATGAAATTTGGAAGAAAAAAGTTTTGTTCCGTTCCGTTCCGCAAAGTACCATTAGCCCCCGGGTAATGGTATTTAACGGAACGAAACGGAACAAGATTTTTTTTTCGATTTTCGTCATTAGTAGCATATCAGAGTCTCTATCATCTATTTCTAAGATAACCCAATACTATACCTAGATCTAAACGCACTCCTTTTAGTTCTAGCCTGAATAGGTTCATCTTCTCAGAAGGTAGGTATAATAAATAATTGCGGACAACTTGTTGTATTTTCTTTACATTTCAAGTGTTTCATATGTCTATTTCTTATCACGATGGTGGAAACCTTGTGCGAAAATGAAATTTGGAAGAAAAATTTTTTGTTCCGTTCCGTTCCGCAAAGTACCATTAGCCCCCGGGTAATGGTATTTAACGGAACGAAACGGAACAAGATTTTTTTTTTTCGATTTTCGTCATTAGTAGCATATCAGAGTCTCTATCATCTATTTCTAAGATAACCCAATACTATACCTAGATCTAAACGCACTCCTTTTAGTTCTAGCCTGAATAGGTTCATCTTCTCAGAAGGTAGGTATAATAAATAATTGCGGACAACTTGTTGTATTTTCTTTACATTTCAAGTGTTTCATATGTCTATTTCTTATCACGATGGTGGAAACTTTGTGCGAAAATGAAATTTGGAAGAAAAAAGTTTTGTTCCGTTCCGTTCCGCAAAGTACCATTAGCCCCCGGGTAATGGTATTTAACGGAACGAAACGGAACAAGATTGTACTCAAATTTATCTTCATGTACATATGTCTTATTTTAGTAAAAAATGGCTGAGAGACAGCAATGACTTTCATTATGCGTTGACAACTTACTAGTTTACTAATTATTTAAGGCCATGTTAAAATATAGCTTTAAATATCTGAACAGACTATTAAAGTAGGGATGATTTATAAAACTTTTAATTTATGATACAAAAATGTGAAATTCATACACAAGGACTAGTTTAGAAGCAAGTCCTTGTCATAGTTAAAAAAAATGTATTAATAAAAAATTTCCCCTTATGGATCCCCATGTCTTGTTCCGTTCCGTTCCGTTTCGTTCCGTTCCGTTCCGCAAAGTACCAATAGCCTTTTAAGACACCTTTAAGAAATGACCAGAAACAAACCAATGCAGGAAAGAGACCTTATCATGGACTTGCATTGTACTATAGTAATAACTGTATTTGTGAAAACAGTTACTCTTTCTCAAGTACAGATATTGAGTTTACAGTAGCAGATATTCTAGTTCTAGGAAAGGGTCATTTACAAGTTGTAGTAGTATATGTATCTCCAAATTGTAAGATTGATCTGTTGTTAAATGTCTTAAATGAGAAGCTTTTACCTTGCCTTGAACTTTTACACTCCAACATTTTGGTTTTGGGAGATTTCAACTTGAACTTAAAAACTGGTCAAGAAAAGTTTTTGAAATTTATGTCTGAAAAGCTTAAACTTCATCAAAAAATGTCAAAAATTACAACCAACTTTGGATCAATTTTGGATTTAGTATTTGTTAAGTTGTTTGAACATGTAAAAATGTGTGAAGATGTTATAGAAGCATATTGGTCTGACCATAAGATGGTGTATGCTGCAGTTGACCTTTCCCAGGAGATATAACCCACTTGATTTCAAATAAAGAATTTCACACTAATAAGAGTGTGAAATTCTTTATTTCATGTGGTTTTAGTCTTATATGGGTTGCCACTTGCATAATTTACTTCCAAATTCTTAATTGGGAGTATTTTTTTAAAGGGAACAACCATTTGATTTTGGGTTTTCTATACAGTATTAATTTAAATAATTCTGCATAATATTTGTATGCCCTATTTTCTTACGTAGGGGGAATAGAAAGTTTAGGTCTGTTTGTCTGCCCTTACCAAATATTGTGGGCATTATGTTTTTTTGCACATGTTCTTGTTAAACTGTAAATTACATATGATTGCAAAAAAATATCTTTGAAAAGAAAGTTTATGTACCTGTTTTGTAATACTGTCACTAAAGACAATAAACTAAATCTTCACAATACATCATGTATTTTTTAATTGATATACTATAAAACTCTGCAATTTTTTGTCCTTCATTATCATATCATAAAAAAATCAAATGTTTGTTCCCTTAACGTACTGATGGTTAATACACTGTATCTATCAACTTAATGCTTACCAGTAAGATTTTATGTTTTTCACATACCTATTGTGATTTTTTATTGATACATGAAAACTAAATTAATTTATATTTATTGTGTTCACTTGAAATATAATAAGGTATCTAAATATGTAAATTTGATACAGTAATAACTCTGTTTATGACATTACAATGAAAAGCTACCTGTCTTGTTTGATGCTGAGCTGTACATCTTTACTTTCTTTGATAATAACAATGACATTATATGATATTACCAGAAATTTTAGTGATAACGGCTGATGTTATATAACAAACTGTACAACTAAATCTGGAACTCATTGTAGAAATGGAACTACCAGCCACCTTTATATATAAGAAACATCATTTTATGTAAATTGTAAATTAATATGTCTAATATTATAGGTTTACACAAAAATAATACATTTATGTAATTAATTAAATGTTTATTTTTCTTGTACATTAAGAAGTTCAAAATCATGCAAACTTCAAGCATAATATTTTAGTTTTTAACATTAAATTAGAAATTTACTTACGTACTTGAAAGAATTATATATGTATATGCTTTATTGTTTTATATGTACTTTGTCTCTCCAGCAGTCACTGAGATCAGAACAAGATATAGCATGAAAAATGAGAGACAAAGTATACGAGTCATGTAAACAATACATGTCTGGTGGAACTCAAGTTCTCAATACTGTGCATAGCAAAACAAGCAGTAGCAGATAATAATATAATTATGCATAAGAGCAACATAAGTATACGAGCCATGTAATACAATATATGTCTGATGGTACTTAGGCTCTCAGGATGTGCATAACCTTATACACGTAGCTCTGTTTGAACGTAAAAAAAACCAACTTGAAATAGTTCTGAAAGAGATAAAGCACATATATCATATATAATAAAAATAAGAAAGCATGAGTGAACAAGAAAAGCCTTTAAAATAGTTTGTATGATATTATGAGCTTCTTCGATCTGTATTAGATTTTCTGTTGACAGTTTTCTTTTTGCAAAAAGTATTAGTTGCATCTCTTTATAACAGTCCAATAATTATCAAAACTGTATAATTTGTATATTTGTGCAAAATAAATATGTATATTAAATGCATTTCTTTTTTCTGGCTTGAACATTGAAAACACTGTATCATATTCCTCAAACAAATTAGGTCGTTTAGACACTACAATATTTGTCTGTACATGTATTTAGTTTTAAGGCATCACTTTTGGAAACATATAAAATATGAAATCTTTCATGTATGAAGAGCTAGACTTTATTAAATAGCTTGTTGCAGACAAAATAAAAATGTTGCAATGCAAGATTTTTATGAAATTATACCCCCACTCGTAAGAGAGGGGGCTATATTGCAATCACCTTGTCCGTCCGTCTGTCCATAACAAACTTTCGTAACAGATTTCTCTGCTTCTACTGAAGGGATTGATTTGAAACTTGGTATACAGCTTAAGCATGATGAGTTGTATCGTGCCTCCCCATTCCAGGTCAGTCGCGCATCTACTTCCTGTTTTCTGAGCCGACTTAGTCTTTTTAAGGGTAAAAAATAGACAATTTTCAGGGGTCACCACACTTCAGAATGACAGGGAGAAGTGACTTCTCCCTCTGAGCAAAGTAGGGAGAAGTGACAACTGATAAGGGAGAAGTGAGAGGCGTGTGACACTACCGACTTAATAACTTACAATACTACTTTGTAAATTGCTTTATATTTCCTACATATGAAATCTCTACAAGTTTATAATAAGTAAATTAAAAGTGGTATTCTTTAGTCATGGTAAGGTTATTCCTTATGGCATAACTATAGAGATTGCTGATGCTACAGTGTATTTATTTTTAAGTCTTATTATTACAGATTTATTACTTATTTTATCTTTATTTCTCAAGACATATGAATAATCTAAATTATTTTAAGATAGGGAAAGGGTATATAAACGAAGCTGAGGTCCTGAAAATAATCAGAAAGGTGATTTTCTAAATGAAAAAAAAAAATTGTTATAATTATTATGCTCAAATTCCTTGTTTGTGTTTATTATTATTTAATTATATCATTCTTTGAACTAATGGTAAAAGAACACAAAAGTATGTGTAGAAAGATAAAGAGTTTAGAAATTTATTAATTTTAAAGGGACATAACTCTGTTCTATATTTTTTTCTTTAACTTTAGAAATTTAACTTTCAAAATGAATAATAAGGATTAATTACAGTTAATGAATGGGAGTTGGATCCATCTAATTAACAAGTTTGGTGTACAAGCCAACTATCGCCACCGGGATTGGGCGCTAATTGGTTTATTAACAAGATAATAAACTTTTGAATTTGCTAATTAACAGTGACAGGACATCATGACAGGTTGTTAATTAGCTCTGGGATAGGTAAAATGACCAAAATAAACAGGTAGCTTTGTTTAATCTTTGAAAGAAACAGGAAATGTCGGCGATTACCGCGATTTTAGAAGGCGACTTCAACTTCTCCCTGTGACATTACAAAGGCAAAATTTGACTTTTCAGGGCGACTTTTTCGCCCACTTCGCCTGGTTTGGTGAGCCTTGATTTTTCGTAACAGATTTTGCAGCTTCTACAGGAGGGATTGATTTCAAATTTGGTATACATCTTAAGCATGATGAGTTGTGTTGTGCCCCCTTTCCAGATCAGTCGTGCATCTACTTCCTGTTTTCTAAGTGGTCGAGTGGGGGTATTCTTAGCACGACTAGGTGCAACCCCTTGTTTATACAAGGGTAAATGAATACCTATATGTTAAAGTTAACATCACATGTAGACTAGGTTGGGTTTGTTTAGGGGGCAGTGAAGAAATTGTAGGTGCTTTCATGTCTAGCTTATAATTAGCACCATCTCAGTCATTTTACCAAAAACATGACATTCTGCTAATTAATTGAGTAAAACTCTCATTGCAATTACTAAAATGGCAAATTAAAGCACCACCACAACTCTAGATCAAAAGGGCTATGGCATGATTTATGAAACTTGCCATGCAGATTTCCTAGAAATAGTGTACATGTTATTGAAAGACTTTTTGTAAGTGTTAAAAAGAATTTATTATATAGAGCTTAAAAGCATGTTTCAAGCCTTAGATGAACCTAGTAATAATTACCAAAGAGTTCACCATGGCCTTGGATTTTCAGTTGAAGAACAAATATCCTACTATAAACAAGGGTGATATATAGAATACCAATGATAAAGGTTTTGTGTTTCCTGGTAAATCAATATAGCTAAAATTCCTAGATAAAATGAAACTTAGAATAGTGAATCATTTCAAAATTGAATGTGAACCTGCTGGCTTGAATCTCTTTTGGGCAGTTAATTACCATTGGAATTAATGGAAGTCATATGATAACAACAAGAATGTGTACAATTCTTGCTCTATATAACACTACATTGAGCATAAGTTGTGATAAGACTCCTGTTATAGGATTTGTTTGAAAGCTTTGTAACTTTGTGTACTTGATCTATCCTTACTAGTTTCTATTCTTTAATGTCACATTAACATGAACATAAATGCCATGTTTCACATCAAGTAACACACTGTTTAGATCAGGTGAGCGATTCAGGCTCCTGGGAGCCTCTAGTTGGCTTATAGAATGAGAATTATAGCAGATAGAGAAAAGCTGTTGCTTGCTTAAATGTTCAGCTCATTTAGCTCTACAAAAGTCTCCATAGGGTCAAAGTTGTCAGATGACCCCTTATAGGGGTTACGGCCCCTTAAAGACCAAAAATAGTGTTTTTGGCCTATAGAATGAAAACTATTGCAGATAGAGAAAAGCTGTTGCTTGCTTAAATGTTTAGCTCATTTAGCTCTACAAAAGTCTCCATAGGGTCGAAGTTGTCAGATGACCCCTTATAGGAGTTACAGCCCCTTAAAAGGCGAAAAATAGTGTTTTTGGCCTATAGAATGAAAACTTTTGCAGATAGAGAAAAGCTGTTGCTTGCTTAAATGTTCAACTCATTTAGCTCTACAAAAGTCTCCATAGGGTTGAAGTTGTCAGATGACCCTTTGTAGGGGTTACAGCCCCTTAATGACGAAAAATAGTGTTTTTGGCCTATAGAATGAAAACTATTGCAGATAGGGAAAAGTTGTTGCTTGCTTAAATGTTCAACTCATTTAGCTCTACAAAAGTCTCCATAGGGTTGAAGTTGTCAGATGACCCTTTATAGGGGTTACAGCCCCTTAATGACGAAAAATGGTGTTTTTGGCCTATAGAATGAAAACTATTGCAGATAGGGAAAAGCTGTTGCTTGCTTAAATGTTCAGCTCATTTAGCTCTACAAAAGTCTTCATAGGGTCAAAGGTGTCAGATGACCCCTTATAGGGGTTAAAGCCCCTTAAAGGTGAAAAATAGTGTTTTTGGCCTATAGAATGAAAACTATTGCAGATAGAGAAAAGCTGTTGTTCAGCTCATTTAGTTCTACAAAAGTCTTCATTGGGTTGGAGTTGTCAGATGACCCCTTATAGGGATTACAGCCTATTATAGTGTTTTTGGTCTATAAAATGAAAACTATTGCAGATAGAGAAAAGCTGCTGTTTGCTTAAATGGTCAGCTCATTTGCCTCTACAAGAGTCTTCAAAGGGTCGAAGTTGTCAGATGACCCTTTATAGGGGTTACAGCCCCTTAATGACGACATAGTGTTTTTGGCCTATAGAATGAAAACTATTGCAGATAGGGAAAAGCTGTTGCTTGCTTAAATGTTTAGCTCATTTAGCTCTACAAAAGTCTCCATAGGGTTGAAGTTGTCAGATGACCCTTTATAGGGGTTACAGCCCCTTAATGACGAAAAATAGTGTTTTTGGCCTACATAATGAAAACTTTTGCAGATAGAGAAAAGCTGTTGCTTGCTTAAATGTTCAACTCATTTAGCTCTACAAAAGTCTCCATAGGGTTGAAGTTGTCAGATGACCCTTTATAGGGGTTACAGCCCCTTAATGACGAAAAATAGTGTTTTTGGCCTATAGAATGAAAACTATTGCAGATAGGGAAAAGCTGTTGCTTGCTTAAATGTTCAACTCATTTAGCTCTACAAAAGTCTCCATAGGGTTGAAGTTGTCAGATGACCCTTTATAGGGGTTACAGCCCCTTAATGACGAAAAATAGTGTTTTTGGCCTATAGAATGAAAACTATTGCAGATAGGGAAAAGCTGTTGCTTGCTTAAATGTTCAGCTCATTTAGCTCTACAAAAGTCTTCATAGGGTCAAAGTTGTCAGATGACCCCTTATAGGGGTTAAAGCCCCTTAATGACGAAAAATAGTGTTTTTGGCCTATAGAATGAAAACTATTGCAGATAGAGAAAAGCTGTTGCTTGCTTAAATGTTCAGCTCATTTAGTTCTACAAAAGTCTTCATTGGGTTGGAGTTGTCAGATGACCCCTTATAGGGATTACAGCCCTTTAAAGGCAAAAAATAGTGTTTTTGGT
The DNA here is from genome assembly GCA_963971305.1 of Arcuatula senhousia. NCBI lineage: Eukaryota > Metazoa > Mollusca > Bivalvia > Mytilida > Mytilidae > Arcuatula > Arcuatula senhousia. Next base: position 39,462,756 of record OZ020312.1, read on the forward strand.
CTATAAAATGAAAACTATTGCAGATAGAGAAAAGCTGCTGCTTGCTTAAATGGTCAGCTCATTTGCCTCTACAAGAGTCTTCAAAGGGTCGAAGTTGTCAGTTGACACCTTATAGGGGTAACAGCCCCTTAAAGATGAAAAATAGTGTTTTTGGCCTACAGCAGTTAGAGAAAAGCTGTTGCTTGCTTAAATGTTCAGCTCATTTAGCTCTACAAAAGCATTCATATGGATGAGGTTGTCAGATGACTTCTTGTAAGGATTACAGCCCCTTAATAAACATGTTTCATGTTTTTGGCTGATATAATGAAAACTATAGCAGATAAAGAAAAGTGGTTGCTTGCTTAAATGTTCAGTTCATTTAGCTCTTAAAAAAGTCTCTTTAGAGTCAAAGTGTTCAGACAGTCCTTAAATAACATTTTGCACGTTTTTGGCCTACAGAATGAAAACTATTGCTGAAAGAGAAAAGCTGTTGCTTGCTTAAATGTTCAGCTTATTCAGCTCTAAAAAGTTCTTCATAGGGTTAACATCAAGACCAGGTGAGCGATTCAGGCTCCTGGGAGCCTCTTGTTTCTTTTATCGCAAGTGGGAATGCCATGTTTACCTTCATCACTGAAACCAAGTAAAGGTCAAAGACTAGAGTCATTCACAATAATGAAATTTTAAAATCCTCTCCTGGATATTTCTGAGACTTTACGCTTAAAATTCCATTTAAGATATGCTATTCACCCTTCCAATCAGGCTTCCATTGGTTTTTGTCTCGCCTGCGAAGCAGAGCGGGACATAGGTGTTACTTTACCGGCGGCGACGGCGGCGTTAACTTTTTGGAAAAGTTTTATGAGCACCTCCATATCTCAAGAACTATAGGTCCTGGGTTGATGAAACTTGGTATGCATATGCCCCAGTAGTAGCTTAGCACAGTTGCATCCCCATCTTTTGACCTTGACCTTGATTTTCTGGTTGAGTGACTTTGACAATTTTCAATACATATAATAGCAATGGAAAAGTTTAGCGAGCACCTCCATATCTCAAGAACTATAGGTCCTAGGTTGATGAAAGTTGGTATGCATATGCCCCAGTAGTAGCTTACCACAGTTGCATCCCCATCTTTTTGACCTTGACCTTGATTTTTCGGTTGAGTGACTTTGACAATTTTCAATACATATAATAGCAATGAAAAAGTTTTGCGAGTACCTCCATATCTCAAGAACTATAGGTCCTAGGTTGATGAAACTTGGTTTACATATGCCCCAGTAGTAGCTTAGCACATTTGCATCCCCATCTTTTGACCTTGACTTTGATTTTCCGGTTGAGTGACTTTGATTATTTTTATTGCATATATTTGCAATGTTTAAGTTCTATAAACATCTTTTGATCTCAGAAACTGAAAATCCATGTAAATTCAAAATATAGTGGAAGTAAGAAAGAATAATTGTTTCTGATGGTGCCGGCAGGCGAGACATACTTAAGTGTTAACTCTTGTACTGTATTTTTGTAGCATATTTTAGAAGAAAGGAATACCAATGTGGCATTTCGAAAAAGGCAAAGAAAAATTAGTAATTTTCTGTTGTCCAACTCAAGTTTTGATTTAATTGCCTTTTGCCTTTCATACGAGTCAGTTATGAGTCATCATATGAAATATTGCTTATTTGCCCTTTCATTTTTGATATATGATAGCCAACCACACAGAATAAGTCTTAATGTGGGTATATGATAGCCAACCACACAGAATAAGTTTTAATGTGGGTAACCACACAGAATAAGTTTTAATGTGGGTAACCACACAGAATAAGTTTTAATGTGGGTTACCACACAGAACAAGTTTTAATGTGGGTTACCACACAGAATAAGTTTTAATGTGGGTATATGATAGCCAACCACACAGACTACACCTCTTGACATCAAAAGTGTCATGTTTTGTCTTTGATCCTCGTGTGTAAGTTCAAAGAGGGACTTCGTCTTGTGCTTATTAATTCTTTTTGATATAAGTCAAATAAAGGACCAAAATCTTTTCTTATTATAAATATACCCCACGTAACAAAGATCCGTAATCAAAATTTCCATAACAGATTTCTCAGCAACTAATAATCATAGGCTTTTGATATTAGGTATGTAGCTTCAGGTAGGGGTCCCATATGGTGGTATATGTTTTCAGGTCTGTCACTAATCAATATCATGTTTAAAAAGTGGACTTGGAAAGACAACAACTCTTAAACTTTTTTGTCCCCCGCCTCAATGGGGAGAGGGGACATAGAAATACTTGGGCGTCCATCCATTGGTGGTCTGTCCGTCACACTTTTTTCGTAACAGATTTCTCACCCACTATTGATCCTAGGCTTTTGATATTTGGTATGCAGCTTCAGGTAGGGGTCTCATACGATGGTATGGGTGTCCATGTCTGTCCCTTGCCTACCAGTACTACATTTTTAACAAGCTGAATTTTTTAAGGGTCAAAAATGGAAAACTTTCGTAACAGATTTCTAATGATCAGCTACTGTTATTCCAATGCTTTTGATATTTGGTATTGAGCTTCCAGTAGAGGTCTCATATGGTGGGATTCATTTCCAGGTCTGTGGCTTACCTACTTCCTGTTTAACGAGCTGACTTAAAATTTTCGCCGCTTGGTGGGGGACCCAGGAATTCTGTACTTGTTATTCTTAATTCTAAATAGATAATCTCTGTCCATTATGTGGAGGTCTAAGGTATGTGAGTGTGCGGAGTGCTGACTGAGTGCTCTTTCATTAAAGCCACAGTAACACATATCATACTTTTCAAGTATTTGGAACAGAGTTTCTTTACTCTGTTATATGTCAGTATTTATATTGAGTCTGTGTCACGCACATTTACTCCATATCTCTTCATTTAAAACTTTCTATTTGGAAGTACAAGTTGTTGAGAATTCTTGAGTTTTTTTCAATCTTGAGGCTTGAGGCTTATTGGACCTTGACCTTTATTGCCCAGGTAACTAATGCACAACACTAGAACAATCTAAAATACGTGGGTCGTTCTTGATACAAAAGACTGAAAATTATTACCCTTATTCTTTTACACAGTAAAAGTATATCCAATATGAAGGCAGTTAATAAAGGGAAAAATGTTCAGAAAAAAAATGTTTTATTGATAACAAAACCTGTTTGTAAAACAACAGTGAATGACCAGAATTTACATGTTTTACTACATCAGGTTTTGTACATACAAACAAATGGCACGACATTCATGACATTATAGAGATATTAAAATCTTGATCTTTTAACTAATGACATAAAAACTAATGGGTTGATAATTTCAAGAAAAAGGGTTGGCATTGGTGATAAATTAAGGATCTCATCATATGGAAAAACTTTGCTTTATATACTGTAGAAGCAGAAATATTCGTGGGGGGTTTAATTTCATTTATTTCGTGGATAAGAGAAATCCACAAAATTAAATCCCCACAAATTTAAAATATTTAGTGGAAGAGTGTATGTCAAAATTAAAGATCCTCGAATATTTGTTCCCACTAATTCAGTATTTAGCTCTTAACCACGAAATTTTATCCCCACGAAAATAAATGATTATACAGTATCAACTATTATAAACCTCAAACTTTGAAATACAGTGGTTTTGGTAATTATTTGTTGACAGAAAAACTAACATTAATGAATGTATAGTTTTAAAAATATTTGAACCAAACTAGAAAATGTGTCTAGGAGCCACAGATGGCCCTTCTGTTCTTGAAATGTCTTTCCCTCTCCTCAACATGTATTACTTGGGATATGGACCTTAATCAAAATTGTTCATGCGTAAAATATGGGTTACAGTGACCTAAAAGGGTGCAGGTGTGTTACTCGAGAAACATCTTAGCATTGACCCCCAACATCTATTATCCAAGAAAGTGTTACAGACATACATACTAACAAGGGTATTGATAACTATATGTTGGAACCACATACATGGTTGGGCCATAAAAATGGTGATACTTTTGTTGGTAAATTGATGTATGAAAAACATCACATAAACCTGTATTTTTCTTAAATACAGTCTATGGAAAGTATGAAAAATTCAAATTGATACTTTTCCTAGAAAAACATGCAAGCAGTCCAATTATCTTAATATTTCTTATGAGATTCTCTGTGGTTCAGGGGTCAATACCAGTAACTTTATTCCATTAAAAATAGTAAACATGTAAAGGTAAAATTACTGAAAGGCAGTTTTCTAAATATTCTCACTTAGTCCATAAGAAAAAATGTTAATTTTGTAATAACACAAGAAATTACATATAGAACAATATATAAACATGGTAAATTTCATGCAATTTTAGAAAACATTATTTTATACATTTATCTATGTTTTTGACTTACAAAACATAATGTACATAAATTGAAATAACTAATTTCAAGTATGTGTACAAAAATCTCTTGAAGTATATTTGTTTTAAAATTAAATGCGTCAATTTTATCTGCTATCGCTTTTTCTTTGATGTAGGGGGCTTGTTCAGTTGGAATGTGTCTCCTGTTGTTCCCAGTGTAGGTTGAGCTGTAGGTGCAGCTGATCCAAACAGGGATCCAGTAGGCTGACGAAATGTTGTATTTCCAAAACCTGATGCAGTTGTTGTGGCACCAAATCCTGGAAAATAAACAATCGTTTTTCATCAGAAAGTTACCATCAACATTTCAAGTAGAATATGACAAAGTTAGGAAGGGCCCCAAAAATGATTGACTGACTAACAGACAAAGTGAAACAATAGGGCTTCCCAATTCTTTATGCAGGGCTCTATCACTTTCATACAAGACATGAAAAATCCTACTACAAAGCATTTTTAAAGGTTTCAATTTTTCAGTAAATAAAATAATAGTTGAAAGCTGTAGATTGAATTCTTATTTCAAGACAAAAACCACAAAATTAGGACTTCCTTTATATCCATTTCCATAGCTTGGGAATAAAAAGCAAATCTGTGCATATAATCTATTTCTCAAACCTAACTTCAATACAAGAAAGCAAATCAAGTCAAATTAAAAAAATTGAAGAAAAGCTAAAATCTTTGGAAAGTAACATAAGCAGCTTTAGTATTCTGGATAACAAAATAACTGAATCCGAGTTGAATAAAGCATTTAATGGCTTAAAGTCTGGTAAAAGTCCTGGCCTTGATAACATCAGAAATGAAATGGTAAAAGCAGCAAGAACATATACCATTAAGATATTACTGAAAATTTTTAATGCTGTTTTTTCATCAGGTTACTATCCTAAGGTCTGGTCAGAAAGTTATATATGCCCTATTTTTAAATCCGAAAGCAGAGATAAACCTGAAAATTATAGAGGAATTGCAATTAACAATACTCTTGGGAAGCTTTTTAATCTAATATTAAATAATCGATTTGACAACTTTTTAACTTCTAATAAAATAATTCATGAGACACAAATAGGTTTTTCAAAAAAAGCCAGAACTTCTGACCATATCTTTGTGATGAGATGTATTGTTGAAAAATATTTAAAATTAGGAAATAAGAAATTGTATGCATGCTTTATAGATTTTCGTAAAGCCTTTGATACTGTTTTACATGTTGGTATTTTGTATAAACTGCAATTACATAATATAAACAGTTATTTTTACAATATATTAAAATCATTGTACTCAGAAAATAGACTTTGTGTCAAAATAGATAATTATTTAACAAGATTTTTTACAGCAAAAGTTGGAGTCAGACAGGGCGATGTGTGAAGCCCTAATTTATTTAAATTTTTTATTAATGATCTTCCCCCTCTCCTTGAAAGTGAACCAGATCAAGTTACATTAAATGATATCAAAATACCATGTTTACTATATGCAGATGACCTTGTGATTTTTGCAACATCAAAAACAGGTCTTCAAAACAAACTGAACCTTCTATCTAATTATTGCAAAGAGTGGTGTTTGGAAGTGAATCCCAATAAATCTAAAGTCATGATATTTAATAATAATGGCAAAGTGATTAAAGAAAATTTTGAAATTGGAGATCATGTTTTGGAAAGTGTAAAACAATACAAATATCTTGGTATTGTTATAGAAAATACTGGTAAATTTAAAGAGGCAAAAAAACAGTTATTTCAGAAAAGTTTAAAAGCATGTTTTAAGTTATATAAAGATATGAAATCTTCACATCCAAGTATTAAAACTCTGCTAAATCTTTTTGATCACTGCATTAAACCAATACTGTTGTATGGATGTGAAAATTGGGCCACTCTTAACATTACCAACAAAAGAAAGAATCTTGACTTGTATGACATTTTCAAGGAGTGGTTATTTGAAAAACTGAACTATAAATTTTGTAAATATATACTTGGTGTCTCAAAAACTACAACAGGTATTGGAGTTTTATCAGAACTTGGGAGGTATCCATTATATTTAGAAGCATTGAAATCTATTTTCATGTACTATTACAGACTTGAAAAATCTCCTTCAAATCTTTTAAACAGTGCCCTTATAGAATATAAAGAGATGTACAAAAAGAATGTTAACCAATGTACGTGGTACTCAAATGTTGTCTTTTACTGTAACAAGCTCAATATAAATATTGATAACATTAAAAATTTCAAACAAGCCTACTTTAAGCGATCACTAAAACAGTGTTTAAAGCTAAATTTTCTCAAAACTTGGGATAAGATAAAATTATCATACTCAAGGGGAGAGGGTAAGTTGTGTACATACTTTAATTTCAAAACTTCTTTTACCATAGAAAACTATTTATCCTCCCCATCATATTCCAATAATAGAAAAATACTAACAAAGTTTCGGCTAAGCAACCATAAATTAAGAGTTGAGACTGGGCGCTATGAGCGACGTATCAACAATATTGGTAAACAGGAAGTCATCCCAAAACAAGAAAGAACATGTCAAAATTGTGATATGAACAAGGTAGAAGATGAACTCCATTATCTGTTGGAATGTCCCAAGTACAGACTTAAAAGACACTCTTTTTTAAATTTTTATTATGACATGTATCCAAATCTCAGGACTTTAAATAATGAACAACTTTTTATATGGATCATGTCAAATGAAGAAACCACTTTTGTTGACTCCCTTTGCTCTTTATTAGAATCTGCAGTACACAGACAAAACTCAGATTAAATAGTCATAAATGTAAATTTTATTTTAATCTTTGCATATTAATTAGTTGAAAGCTGGCTCTCATGTTTCTAATGTATCTTTTATATGTTTATGTTTATTATCTTTGTAATCATATATGATTTGTGATTGATATGCCCTAATGGGCCCTATGATTAGGAAATAAAGATTATTTATTTATTATTATTTATTATTATTTATAAAGCCATAAATTCATGGTTTTAATGATTTCATTATTGAAATCAAAGTGAATTTACTTTTTCATAGCCAATCAAATTTTGTGGTATGCCTTATTGACAGAAACTATGAAAATTATTACCCCACAATATCAACAATAATTCTTTCACAGTGCTATAACTATCTGAACAATGTTAATAGCTACAACCTAGTTACTACATTGATTACATATTACTACAATCTACCTAGGGTGTGCTTACCACTAACCTAATGGTCTAACGGTAGCTGTACTACCAGTTGAACCAAACCCACCAAAACCTGTCGATGCAGTCGTGGCTGTAGTACCTCCAAAACCACCAAAACCTGAGAAATAAGTTATGGACATGTTAAAATACACAGTTCATGAAATTTTATATACATAATTCATTACTTTACCAGTGTGTTAAAAAAAAAAACAGAGTGCATTGGAAGTGCCACGTTCACTATAAAAGCATATTTGATGACTGAAATGAAGAATGCAAAATATAAAGGAAGGAAAGAAGAAAATATTATGGACTTAAGGCCACACAGAATTAATTACTTGTTCTTCGGATTTTTTCCCCAAAATAAAGGAGCGAGCGAGCGATATTTTTATTTTAATTTTTTTTTTCAAAATTCTGATTTTATGGAGCGAGAACTTTAGATTGTAGCGAGCGACAAGTTTTTATTTTTTTTCAAAAAATATTTTTTTATTTACAGTGTTTTTTTTTCAAGCGAGCGACCAATTTTTTTGTTCATTACATAATTTAGGTGTAGTTTTCATAATATAACAGTGAAAAGAATCTGAAATATCATTCTCACACCTATATTGTACTGTAAATTCTTGAAATAATAGATCTGAGACATAATAAGAGAAATATTGAGCATGGTATTTGATGGATAGACAGATTAATTGATAGACAAAGTGGAAACTATTTGTCAGGAAATTTCAATATGTGATCCTATTACAGTAATTACATGTTTTTTTCATTTAAATATTGAAGCAGTGTGGCCAAGAATAATAATAAAATCACTCTCATTAGACTATCTGTCGATCCTTATTATAACAAAACTTTTTAGAAAAATCAGTAGCAAAAGCTTCTTTTAACATGTAAAAAATAATCAAACAATAAAAATATTTCACAACACATGTATAAAACATACCTTCCATTCAATTTCTTTAAAAATCAAGACATGGAATAAAAAGTGCATATCAGAGTGTTCTCTTTATTCACTCTTATATCTGACTAGCTTTTCAACAAAGAAACTATTGTAAACTTGATGTTTTAATATGCATACACATTCAGTTAAATCTATCACTACAAGACTTAGACTATCCTGACCAGTGCTTGATAATTTGCTCTGAATTAAACACGCTGGAGTTGGGTGCTGGAATTTTGATTTAGTTTCATAGAAATACATGTAATGTGCACATTTAACACATAAAACATTTTGAAAAGCTTCATCAGGTTGTATTATAGAGGTTGACTTATTTTAGGATGTATTTTCTCTGAAATTCTACAAATTTGACGGTAGGGTCGTTCCCACTCCCAAATCTTGAGATCCTGTGGTTCATTTGAACATTTGTTCATATATATATGCAACAACGAGGAGTGGAACTTCATATATTTATATGTGATAAAAAATCTTGAGAAATCAAAATTGTCATCCTGTTACCCAATTATCGAGCACTGTAGGGTTACATGGTATTTTAGATTTTTTGGTTCACGGACTTCGATTGGCCACCATGTTCCAGCGAAAACATATTTGAAAATTCCTTTGTGATGATTTTGTCCCTTAAATGACTGACTAAGAGATACAAACTTGGTTTCAATTTAAAGCTTGGCAAAAATGAGAAATTTACGAAAATGTTGTCAAAATTATCGAGCACTGGTCAAGTGAGTCTAGTCTTAAATTATCTAAATCAACAGGGTTGTCTACAGTTGTTGGCGGGGACAACAAATTCAACTTACAGGAAAAGTCGATGCATGACTGTAATGTCATATTTGGTGTTACCAAGATTGTATTGTCAGGACCTTTCCCGTTATCTTTTATTTTTATTTCCGTAAGATCGTCATACATGTAGTTTATGTGAGCAATAGTGGTCCTGACCAACGGCTTATTTTGCAATATTTTAAACAAATCTATGAATGTGTCATCGGTTGAACACTCAACTGCCGTGTTAGGAACAAAAGCTTTACATTTTCCAACAACGGAAACCACAACTATAAATTGTTTTGAAGCACTAGCCATAATCTAGAGTCATAATTTTTCACGTTTTCCTTCTGTTTTGTTATTGTTAGGTTAATTTACGGCATTCTTTTTACTGTAAATTTCGGCATTTTTCAAACGCGGAGAAGATTTAAAATTTTACTTTCTAGTTTTAAAATCGGAGGCGGGCGGAACCGATTTAGATGCGGGCGGAGACAAATTATATTTTTTTCTCGAAAATCAAATATTACAAGCGGGCGGTCCGACGAACAAGTAATTAATTCTGTGTGGCCTAAGGCTTTTATTATAACAATATATACTATTCAATGTTCAGATCATTAAGGTTTATCTTAGAAGAATCAGGCTCAATTCAAAGATAAACCTCAGACTATGAAGGTAATATAGTAAGTACATCTAAGCTTTGTCTTGTGCAGATTTTTTATGCTTACTTTTGCAAACAATGGGTTTACCAGTTTAATAGAACTTAAGACTTCTATAAAAATTATCATTTCATGTATACCTTTAAATCCTGTACCTTGTGTTGTTGTTGATCCAAATCCACCAAAACCTGACAAAGTAGAACAAAACTTTACAATAATGAATTCTAAATCAACTTGTTACAATGTTGTCATATTATACTGAAGATAAATGTGGTAAAAATTCTTTGAATTTTAGATGAGGCCTGCCATTTTAAGATTTCTTAAGCTTGTTTCCCCCTTAAACTTTTGTCACAAAAGAATGACCTGTACTTTTTACACTTGATTTCTGCCAAAAATATGATACAAGTTTCAAGATAAACCAAATGTAATATCATGCATTGAAATTTGATTCTTCTTTAAAATCTAATGTACACTTACCACCAATTCCTGATTGTGTTGTTGTTGTAGCACCAAAGCCTGAAATTCAAAAGATGTGATAAATATATATATATATATGTATAAACCAACAAATAGGGGTCTACAGAAAACAAGAAATCTGTGAGCCACTGCTCCATTAGTATAATCCGGCTACCCCAAAAATTGGCAAAGTAGGTAATCAGGAAGTAGAAAATAAATACCTAGTGAAATAAGTACATTTACAGTACCTGGGAAATGCCAGCCCTCATGGGGACTTATGTGCCTTATTACAGTTTTATAGTTTTAAGAGTTAAGGTATTCTTTCATTTCCTACTCTAGGCTAAATACATACATGTGATTTTGTGGGAACACCTTGATTTAATGAGGTAAAGGTAATTTGATCACATTGATATTTGATACCTGTTGTTGCACCAAATAAACCAGTTCCACCAAATCCAGTAGTCTGTCCTAGGTTTCCTGCCAATCCAGCTACTGGGGGACCTGAAAAAAATATGTTAAAAAACACTAATACATGTAAGAAGTAAATCACTTACACTCTATGCATATCAAATACTATACGTGATATTACATATTCCATAAATGCTAAAAGAATTTTCATCTTTTTCATTCTGTATGAAAGCTTTGTAATAATTAATTCTTTGTTGGAAACATTAATACATGTAGTTAACAGAGAAAATAGTATTTCAGTAAAACACTGAACTATAATTCAGTATATTCCTTCTTTAATAAATACAGGGTGTTATTTCTTACAAGTTCTTCATTAGTTCTTGTTTACATTTTTGTTCTTACAAAGTCAACAGAATTTTTACTTTCGATTCACATTTATAAAGTCACAACATAATCACATTTTTTTACTGATCATAAGTTTTATTTCCTGTATAGTGACTGTTTACTGGTTTTTAAAAACTGGGCTTATGGCTAAGAATATTAATTATGAACAAATACTTTAACAAAAAAAAAATGGCATGGATGTATTATTTTTCCATTTCATTACAACTTGTTACATTACTCCCTTAAGTGCTGCCTAGAGAAAAAGAATATATCTTAAGGATCACCTCATGATGGATCTTCAAATGTATGTAAATACCTGGTTGTTGTGACTTTGTTAATGCTGATGCCATGGCGACAGCGGCAGCATTAGATAGGCCACCAAATGGTGTAGGACCTAGATGTGGTGCAGTATCTGGTCTGGTTTGATGGACTGGCTTCTTTTCTGTCTCAAATATGTTCTTAGTGTCATGTAAAAATATTCTCCTGTAGTTCAGGTAATGTTCTTTTTGTACCTAAAACAAAAGCTTTCATGATGAAATTTTATGATTTTGAATTTCGGATTCTTTTAATAGATTGATTGATTGATTGTTGTTTGCCTACTGTCCAGTCAGCGACATTGCAGGCATCATCAGGACACAAACAAGTTGTTATATCTAAATAAAAGTTGAGATTTAAGACCAAACTGAATAATTATGCATATAAATCATGAAGGATTATTTTTTGCAAAGAAAAATTATAAGGTCTACAAGCTTTCCACCTTCATTGAATCAACACTTTAAAACAATGTATATTACATTTAAATTACTTAAAATAATCATCAGTTCATTGATGAACTGCACTTTGGAAGCCAATTCTAAACTTCAGAGTTATTTTAAGATGAAAATGTTTAGTTCATTAAGTGCTATTTGAATTTTCTAAAGATGAAATTTGAAATGTAACATGACAAATTTAATAGCTGGTTACCTTAACTGATTCATGAACTTGGTGAAGCTGTGCTGCTAATGCTATAAATGTCTCATGAAGTTTTCTCAATAATAATATGAGATCTGAAAATAAAATAGAATGTTAAGTTAAAGCTCTATAGATCAAATGTATTCATGATGTGGCAAGCATTAAGTAAATAAAACTTGTTTGCAATGTAGATTTTTAAGTACAAAACAAGTATATGTACATAGGCCAATATAAAAAAAATCCTTGATTCTCATCCCCTCCCACTCCTGTTTTTTTTCAGTTTTTTTCAGTCCCCTCAAAAAAATTTATTTCGATTTTTTGGCAAATTATGTTCATTTTTGGTCTATTTTCTTTAAAATGGCAGCATATTGTGTTGTGCATATCAAAAGTGATGAAAAAAAAAATTCGCCCCTTCGCCCCATATTTTCAAGAAATTTGGATGAGAATCAAGGAATTATTTTATTATGGCTTTATCCTAGTTGTAATGAAAACACAGATTATATTATAAATACAGCAACTGGTATGCTATTCTGACTTATAATGAATAGATTTCAAATAAATGCCACATAATACATAAGCCTTTACCATCAGGTGTAATTTTATTGGGCTGGTGTGTAGATGCTAAATGTTCTTCCAATGTCTCTATCTGTTGTCTGTAGGACATCATCTGATTCTCAAAATCCTCAACAACTCTTTGGAAATACCTAAAAAAGGACAAAAGTTACATGAATATTCCTTTTTCTCTCAATGGTTTCTTAAAATTAGAATAAGAAGCCGAGAGTAACTGCTTGAAGTTGATGTTGATGTGCCAACTTTGCTTCTCCTTTATAGCTCCTGAAGATGACAGGAGGTATGAAAATTTTGGCACTTTTTTATTTTTGTATTGTTCTATTTTTAGACTTTTAATTGTGATTTATTTATATACTTGGATTTTACCTTTTAAATGTGCTTTTACCTTCTTAACAATTCTTTTATTTTCTCATTTACAAGCCGCAATGCAACATCTTTTCTTTTTTTCTTTTACTGTTTAAAGCTCGCTATGACTTTTGGAATAAGAACAGCAATAAAAGAACTCTTTCTTAGCTTTGTTATAATTACAATGTGATTTTGTGACATGCATATTTTATTCTTTATCCATTTTTCAGTGCTTCAACTAATGGTCAAGCCTTTTTATGCAGATGTGTCATATTTAATGTAAAATGTATGGGGATGGATGAATCAAGCAAGGGTCTGGCACGGTCATATTTGCCGTACATGACCGAAATTTTGTCCTAAATGACCGAATGAAAATTCTCCGAATCGGACATTTTAAAATTTTATTGTAAGCATTTTTTGCTTATCGGTCATATAATTGTTTAATTATCTTCCTGAGCATCCGGTCTTGTGGTCATTAATCTCGTAATTAACACCTCCAGCAGGTGTCAAACAGGTGAGAATAGCCATGGGGTTATGCTAATTAGATAATTGGTCACACCTGCCTGACCATGGCCACTGTATTTACCTATGGTTAAAATTAAATGAGTCAACTCTTGTTATCAAATCAGTCATGAGAAGCCCGATTCGTTTATTAAGAAATAATTTCTCATTATATTCTGTCAAAACATGTGCACAGTATCTACATTTAGATGGTGTTTGATTACGCATGTGCGGAGAAAATGTTTATTTTGCAAACACTCATTCACTGTACAGATTGTTTTGGTATTAATACAAACAATAATTGTTACTAATTCTATATTTAAAAGTCACTTTTCTCATACTTTCTGTACATTTGATATGTTTATTTAGTAAACAGATTCAGAACGAGTAATCCCAATTTATCTACATCCGGGCATCTTACTTTCACTTTCACTTTTTACATGAAACGTGTTTTGTTTATATTGAAAACATTTTAGAAATTTTTAACTACAAAGAACCTTTACCATGTTTACTTGAAATAAAAATGCTATCTGGATATAAAATTCAACATCTGGAATGTAATACACAAACACACATTGCTTTTGTGGATTTAAAAAGTGGATTTCAAGTGAGGCCAAGGAAAAAAGGTGGGGGGGGGGGTAATTGTAACGTTCATATTTTTATATATTCTATACAGTCGGACAAAAATGACTGAAATCAGCTCAAAACATTTCCAGACCCTTGGAATCAAGATATTTATATTGTAATTGGCATGCTTGTGTTTTATTTCTACAAATTTACTAACATTAAACCAGGTAATTTTTATAAAAGCTTCTTCAAAAACAAGTAATTATGTATAACTACTGGCCAGAATTAAGACATATTTATTGAAATTTCAGAAATTATGTATAATTTCTAATTATACACTTTTACTTTAACATATACACATCAACAAAAACATAAATGAAACAAGCCAAAACAAATATTCAACTATAACAATAAGACTGTATTAACTTTATCCCTTTCTTCATTATACATACTCTGTAGGTGCTGTGTTGTCATACTGCAAACCTGAGGGAATGTCTTTGGTTCTCATTGCCATTTCAGCATTTTTTAACTCCTAAAAGACAGAAAAAATGAACAACTGTTATTGTTATCTGGATCTTAAGTCCTTGCAAAAACTTAAAAGCCTAGTTTATACTCTTACTTAAAATGAAAGTTAATAAGATATATAAATACACTTTACAAGTTGTTTGAAATACTAGAAAATATACACCACCAAGTAATTACTTTAGATTGTTTGTTGGCAAAATTACTACACCTTTATACATGTACTAAGAATTATCTACATATTGAAATAAATAAATTTTAGAAAATTATTAGTTGCATTAGAATTGAAAGAAAGTTGGGTTTATTTTCTTGTTAACTTTTTAAAAGTTAAAAGAATTTGATTGGATCATCAATAATTTAAACTTAGCCTAATATTGTAAAGAAAGTATTATCGAATCCAGTTTAAACCGGAATACAACAATGAAGTTTATATACACTTTGCAGTTGCACGGATGCCACATGCAATGTGATTGACAGGTGTAATTATTAATACGCCGATTTAATTAACCAAATTTTTAATATTTTCAAGAAAAAAATATTAACTTACTAAATTTTCACGCTGAAAATATCGCTAAATTTATTTATAAGTATTAATTGTAATAATTTTTTGGTTTATAGAAGCAATAAACTAAATTTCTAATGGTGCACATTTGACATAATCTGCTTCACGATTATTCAATGTGCACCATGAAAAATTTAGTTTATGATTCAATAAACAAACAAATTATTACAGTTAATTCTTTAATAAAACTGTTGAGTATGTTACCTGTGTCATTTCATGCTTTAACTTGTCAACCACTACAGCATTCCTCTGGAGACCATTGGATACTACTGACAACAACTGTTTTAATGCTACAACGTCTTCCTGTATTTTATATAGAGGCTTGGTCGAGGAGCGAGACAAATCATCTTGAACAGCTTTCTCTGACTTCACATACTTTCTACAATATAGAATTAAAAGGGTTATGGTAAAAAGACATTTTACACCTCTGGTATAAATGTTCAAATACTTAAAACTAACTGTAATCAAACACAAAAAGATACCATAGAAATTAAAATATTCTGTCTGCAACTTTCAATAGTACTCTGTTTGATAAAACCAAGTCAGGATCATAACTGTCTTCAATTTCTTTTGAAAGTTGTAACTTTATTCTCTACTTATCATAAAAATTTGAGATTGATCATTCATGTTTGGAAAGTCTTGTTTTAATTTTATTCATATACTTTTGGTAATTTACAAAAATCTGTCAAAGTAAAAATGGCAGGATTTCGTTAAACATATAGTAGGTAAGTGACAGACCTGAAATCAAATTCCATATTTTGGGACCCCACCACAATGCTGTATACCAAATATCAAATGGTTGTGATAAGTAGTTGCTGAGAAAACTGTTACTGAAATGTCTTCCTGGCCCGCCCATCTGCCCGTTGCTGGACATTGTCTACTTCATAACCCAGATTTTCACTTTGTGAAATCCGGCCAAAAGTGCTCTTCATTACACATATTATACATTACACTTACTTGAATTCTTCTACAGTGCCAGAGATCTCAGGGGGTAACTGGGATTCCTTCAAACTTTTACCATCTCTAAAACATCCAATATCTTATAATCATATAATCAGTTAAATTGTTTGTGTGTTGGGGTTTAACGCCCTTTTTGACACACCTGGACCATATAGGGCAGTCAGTTTTAATGGTAGAAGAAACCGGAGTACCTGGAAACCATTGACCTTGGGCAGATAACTGACAAACCTAATCACAAACAGATGGGGAAGTCCCTTTTTGTAAATTACTAACGGGACTTGAACACCACCCTGAAAGGTGATCTGCTAGTGATAAATAGAGTGGTAATTAAACCAGCGCCTTTGCCTTAGACCATTCGGGCACCCAGACCCCCAATTAAATTGCACTCATCATTCAAATATGATTTACCTTATCAATCTAAGGCTTGTTCCCTCTGATCTTTGTTTTAAAGAACCCATACACAAAAATACCTATTTTTAAATTTTCTTTGTTCAAATCATGAAATATGAATTTTGGTGCTAAACCGTATGAAAAGGAATACATTCAAGTGTACATGTACTTGCAGGAAACAATGTAAAGAGTAGCATTTTAGATAATCATGACTTATTTTATATTCCTATATGTATGTGAAATTGATGTCAAGAGCACAAAATGCTCAAAACAAATATTATTGTGCATATATGGATAAAGGTCAAATGCTTTTGATCTATATAAAGGGACATAATTATGTACAGGTACATAAAAATATTGCTACAAATTAGGAGTTGAACTACGATTTTTGAATTTTGTAATTATCTATTTGAATTTAAGTTGTAGTTCCTTAAGTACTTTCAAATGATAAGCAACAGTTTGATGATATTATACAAAAAAATAATTACCCTGGCTTGGTTTCTGTAGTTGTTCCACCTAAAAATATAAATTTTAATTTTCAGTTTAATATGCGTCAGTTAAACATTGCAATGACACAGTATACTAAGAAGAAAGTTTATAAAGCATAATATCACTGCTTACAAACACTTATTTTGGCTTGTTAGTTTCACATCCCCTCTAAGACAAGGTGTACTTTTTCTATTGCTATTTATTATAGGTTTTAACCTTTTTGATATGTTTTAAATTTAACTATCATTATTTGTAGAAATATGTACTTCATGCTGTGAAAATCATACATGTGACAGATCTGTGATGACAAAGCTGGAGATTTTATTTTTTTTGGCTGGAGATTGGACAAGAACACCCAGAAACACAAGAACATTTTATATTGAAATGCAAAGCTCTATCTGTAGTTCGTGACCCTGTTCTCCAGAGTATAGCTAATATACTGGAATCTGAGCATAATATCAACTTTGACACGTTGTCATACCATGAGAAATTACAGACTATACTAGATTGTTCGTACCTAAATACCAGATATAAGGACGTTAATAAAATAGCTAAATTGGAATTTCAAAATAGACGTCTCCTACATAACTTACATATACTTAGGCACAGGACAATTTCAAACTTAAAACGTAAGTAATTAGTACTAGCTGTTGGTGAAGTCAGGGTAAAAACATTTTGAGAAAAGAACTATAAACTTTACTGAGGATGAAGTGTGAACTGTGTACACATAACATTTGAACTGTCTTAATTTGTGTTATATTGCGATGTCTGGTGATGGTATTTGATGCCTTATTGGTAAACTGGTGATGGTACTACTACTAATTACTGATGGTTGAGGGAATGGTAAAAAAAAAAGATTATGGTTTATGGTGACGGTTTACTGACTTTCTACCCAATGGTATGGACGGTTGTCCTATGAAGGATGCACAGAAGAAGAAAAGGTAAAAAGGTAAAGGACAAAAAAGCAGGAGATTTTCAAGGCTCTTTAAAATTGCATTTCAATGTCAATTGTGGGTACTAGCGTGTGCCAAATATACCTGGCTTCACTGATTAATCTTTAACTGTTTATAAAATTATCAGGTCAATTATGGCAATAAACATCAATTAACACCTCAACCGAATTAATTCTGTTTAATTGACAAACACCTAAAACACCGGAAATGTTTTATGACTGAACTATTAAAATGTCTATAAAACTAAAATTTTGTAATGTCTTGAAAAAGCGGGAGATTACACAAAAAGTCAGGAAAACAGGAGACTGGTCAAAAAGCCATTAGATTTTGACTCCTGGCGGGAGAATCACATGGAAAATCCAAGACAACTATATCTCCCTGAGGTCCATTGACCAGGGGTGATATTGGTCGAGGGTGAAGTTTTGATTGTAATTTTGTCATGAAGTGTGATTAAGGTCATGCTATATAGGGAACTGATATAGGTACAAATGATAGCTTAAAATACATATTCAAAAAGACATTATAATTACTTAAATATAATAAAAATAAAATCATTCATTACCTTATCAAAATCAAAAGAAAACAAAACTAGATGTCTATTCCATTTCAAATACCGCACTTTCAATTAAAGACCATTGAATTTCTGACCTCCAAAAATTTCAATGCATGACATTTTTTGGAGTTTTTTTTGTAAGATGAAATTTACTTGATGTGTTGTAGTTGACATTCTTGTGTATTTCTGTTATACAAGACTTTACCTGCAGTAACAGTAGATGTTTTAGGATCTACCCCTCCTAGGCCTGTCACTTGGTGTGTTGTAGTAGTCTGTCCAAATATACTGGTGTTAGCTAAAAAATAAAGAAAGAAATCAGAATACAACAATCCTAAGGGTATATTTTATAATTAACTTCCATAAATATAGATTATCTTTAAATTGTTTTGAAACTAAAAACATACAATTGTAATGCTAGGGCTTATGATAGGTTTGAAGAGAACTTTTTATGCTTGCTTTTAAATCTATGCTGATTTTAAGTGATAAGGAGGTGGCTGTTTTCCAACATATTTGACAGGACACAGATTAACATAAGACTTTAAGTCTTGTTTCTGAATCCTATAAATTAATTGTATTGTTAATGACTGAAATTGTAAATTGTATATACTGGTATTTAAATTAGTTAATAAATTATGTTTACACCTACATATTTTAAAAAGTATCTTTCGGTAAAATGAAAATTTTTATAAAAAGTTTCTTATTATATCTTTCTAAATCACATATACATGTACCAGATGTTTGAGCAATATTTAACCCAGCGGCACCAATAGTGAGTCCAGTCTGTAGTGGTGGTTTCACACCCAGTCCAAACCCAGAGGTAGATGTTGTTGTGCCACCTATACCAAACCCAGGGGTGGCCTGAGTAGTAGCCGCTGTTGTATTAGATAGGCCACCAAATCCAAATCCTGTGGCAGGCTGAGTTGCGGCTGCTGTGGTGGTGCCCCCTGCAACCGATACACCTCCAAAAGTCACTCCTAAAATATAAATGAAGAATTTCAAAATTACAAAGGATGATATATTTCTGAACACAAATAAATGATTTGTGTTACAAGATGTACATATGTATTTGCCCTCTTCTTTTCAAACACATAATTTATCTTATTCATGAACATAATGAAATCCTGACACATTCAGGAAAAGTCTCTGGAAAGGGTTATAGCCTTAATTATTATGACTATGACTTTAAATTTTTAGAATATTTCCCAAGGATGATAATATGATAAAAGTTTTCACCTTTATAAAAAAAAAGTCTTATGCAAGTGCTTATTTTAATGAAATGACCAAAATTGATTGACAATATTTCCAATGCCTGGATATTGGACAATATAAATAGTCTATTACAAGTACTAAGAAACTGTGATGGAGAATTTTGACAGCACTTACTGTGGATTCATTTATTTTTATGGGTATCAATTTTCATGGTTTGATGAAAATTGATAGGTTGGTGGATTATTAAATTTGTGGTTCTGAAGTTTGCAGCATGAAGATCAATGTTATTTTTTCTTTTCGTTGGATATCAAATTTCATGGGTCAAGGCCACCCACGAAAACCACGAAAATTGATACCATAGGCATAATAATGAAACCACAGTATCTTATAACCCTAAAGTTGCTTGTTCTTCATAACAAACCTGTAGATTTAGGGGCACTCAAGCCTCCCAGTCCTAAACCTTGTGTTGATGGTTGTGTGGCAGCTAGTAAACCTGACAAAGTACTTGTTGTGGAAGGGGTGGCAGATGTTTGTTGTCCAAATCCTAGGGTTGGGGCTGTGCTGGATGGTTGGTTTGCTCCTCCTAAGCCTCCAAATCCTGGGGCCGTTGCGGTAGCTCCCTGTGTACCTAAGGAAAACCCTCCTACAATATATTGTAATTATAAAATAAGCAAATGGTAAAATAGAGTGAATTATCAGAGTAATGCAAGTTACAATATAAATTAATACATCCTATAAATTGTTGATGAAATTTGTTTTATCATATTCATCATGATCTCCTGTCTACAAA
This sequence comes from Arcuatula senhousia, assembly GCA_963971305.1. NCBI lineage: Eukaryota > Metazoa > Mollusca > Bivalvia > Mytilida > Mytilidae > Arcuatula > Arcuatula senhousia. The sequence goes on from OZ020312.1 coordinate 39,483,230, forward strand.
AGAACTTTCATCATTAAAATGTACTGGTAGGAAGAATTTGAAATAGTTGAACAAATTTTATGGTAAGCTTATACATTATATTTATTATCCTGGATTGGGAAACAAGCTTTATGCGTATATGAATTCACTCACCAGCTAGCAGTATGGCTACTTAGGGGTTACCGACTTATTAATATACAACACAGATGTTACACTGTTTATTTGTAGTACCGTATTTCATGTAGAAATCAGAATAAAGAATATGTCGTTATTGTGGACACCAGTTACATCTTTTAGACATGCAGACTACATATAAACAACAAACATCAATTCTATAAAGACATTCATATCCTTTATAAATGGTCAATTCTATTTCAAGAAGCAGACCTGTTGCGGCAGATGTTGTGGCTCCAAAGTTTAGTCCACCACCAGTAGATTGTGTTGTGGCAGCAGGATTTGTGCCACCAAAATTGAAGCCACCTGTTGCTGCTGGGGCCTTGCCAAATGATAATGGTGTGGATGCCGCTGACGGACCTCCACCAAAGTTAAAGCCACCTGAAAATAATAAAGTAAAATTCATATCATATAAAACTTCTTTCTTTTTCATTATGTATATATATATATATCATATACATGTATACTGTAAAAGCAGAAATATTCATGGGGGTTTAATTTCAAACAAAACTTCTTTCTCTTTCATGATACTGTTGATACATTTATTTCCTGGATACTAATTTTGTGGTTTTGTAGAAAAGGATTATTACATGTATGTGTATTCTTAAATTTGACTTGTTTAACCCCAGAAAGAATTATTTTTCCAATTCAAAAAAAAATATTAAAAAAATACCTACCTACCTACCCAACTTGAAAAATGTGGGTAGGGGAGTGGGGGAAACAATCATTTTTTTAATTGTGGCCTTGGAAGACGACATCCTAAAGACTAAGTAGTTTCAGAGAAGCTTTTTGAAGAAATGTTAACAAAACAATGCAACAGACAGACAAAGGACACCTAATGATGACAATAGCTCACATGACCCTTCAGGTCTGGTGAGCTAAAAAGTAATGATATAATGAGCATATTTCCAATTCTGTATCACATACTGCATAAACCATTGGCCCATATCAACACTCAGACTGATGGCCCTCAAGTTGATATAAATATTTCTTATTTTACATCATGTGGTACATTTCTGTAAACATACTTATTGTGATTTTATGATTTCATCAAAGTTGAAGGGACTAAATTCTGTGTATGCTGCTCATTATCTATTCATTCATATTGTTACATTTTGCAGGTATTTAATTTTGCAACAAATGCCTGACCCACAAAAATTACCATGCAAAAATAAGTACATTAACAGTTTATTAACATATATTTTATTTTTTCAACATAAAAGTTTTAAAAAAAACCTTTGATTTGATTTGGGACAAATTGTATTATTTTTAGATGGGCTATAAAAGATTGTTTAAAAGTTAAGCTTCTTCAGCAATATCAGTCAAAACTACTTGTTAAACCTTTTTTAGACATAGCATCCCTACACATAGTTCACTGTCGTACCTGGATTGGCCATTCCACTAGTATATTTGCTTCAGATAGACAGCCCAATCTGAAAATACAAAAAAAAAAAACAACCATGATTATATCAAATTTATAGAACAAAATAAAATGAAATAAAAAAATCCAAAATACTATCAACACAATTTTTACATTGTATTTCATTTGTCTTTCAGTATTTTTTTTCAAAGCTTATTTTAGAACATTCTTTTTCTTCTTCCATATACGGAGGTAACTCAGTGTTGAGTGTTATATATCTGTTGTACATGTACTCACAGTCACTTGTTTCTATCCATAATGGGGGTTGAGGGTCGGGTATATATGGGGGTGGTAAAGGGGGGGTACATGCACTGATGAACGACCAATAAAAATGATAATCACGATGAACGGCCAATAAAAAAATGATAATCACGATGAACGAAAAATAAAATAGAGAAACACGATTCAAGATAAACCTCCATGCACGGCTGAACAGGAAATAAAAATTGCTCAACACGATGCACGAAAAAAAACCTTTACCATCCACATATATGTTTCTATCAATATTGGGGGTCGAGTTTATATACTCGACCCCCATTATTGATAGAAACAAGTGCCTGTGGTTGTACTTGTTTAATTGTTTGGTTAGTATTAAAAGTGGTTAAATTTCTATGTGATTATCATTCTCAATTTACATAGAAAGCCATTCTCCAATTAAAAGATCTACAAAATTTAACCACCACTTATGAAATATCATTGATGAAAATTAGAGATGGCCAATGAACAAGATTTTCTCAAAGAAAAAATTCTACCAAACTACCTACCCAAAGAGAATTTATATTTTAATGAGAGAATCTATATTTTGTAAAGGCATTTGAATATATGCCTTAATAAAAATATAATTATGGTATAAATTAGTGTTGGTAATGAATAGCTTTAAACTTTTAAAGGGTGCTTACCAGTAACTAATATTGTTGAGAAAAAAATAATTTTAAAATTAGGTAAACTATTTTTTTTTTGCGTAATTTTGATTAATTTACCATTTATGTTGTTTCAGTGTTAATTAAACCTTACTTGTAAAGAAAAGTAAGCCCATGTTAGTTGAAACAATTCTTATTTATATGAAAACATTGAGGATTCCATTAATTTATATATTTTTTTTACAATTCCAAATTACCTCCCTTTACAATACAGTATTAAATATTTTTAACAAAATTCTTGGTGTCAGCAGATATTTTCAAAATGATTAAAATCAGAACTTGTTATCAAGTACAATTTACAAATTATAATAGGGAAAAATAAAACAAAAAGTAGCTTTTTTACCCCAAATATTGATAATGAATACCATAATTATAACATCACAAGTTTGAGACTGGGCAGATTATTTACCCTCATTTAATGCTGCATACCAAATTTCAAAGATATTTTCTTGATAAGTCCTTGTAAAAAGGATATGATTACAAATAAGAACACATACCTACACTTACCATGAAATTTCAAGATTTATCACTTTTAACCAAATTCATGAATTGCAGCATTATCACTAGTCAACTCAGTCATTTGAAAGTAAATAAGAAAATGAAGTTACAACATGTAAAACAAATTTATATAAAAAAGAATGAAATGCCTAAAAAGTTGGAGGAAACTTTAAGTATAAATAAGTGGCCGACTGACTGACACTATCAGGTAAGGGTCAATATTAAGAATCCACTGTAATATTTTTTTTTGGTTTATTGAACCATGAACAAAATTTTAATGGTACACATTGAATTTCACAGATTATGTAATATGTGCATCGTGAAAAATTAAATTAATGCTTCTTTAACCCAAAAAATTATTACAGTTAATACTTATAAATAAATTTACTGATACATTCGTCCAAAATTATTTTTTTCCATGAATTCAGCATATTGATATTTACACCTGTCAATCAAAATGCACATGAAGTTTATACAACTGCAAAATGTGTATAAACTTCATTTGTTGTATTCTGGTTTAAACTGGACTTTAATGATCCTCCATCAATTGTTTGACTTTTTTCATAGATCAGAAACAGATGGTGATTCTTTATATATAATTAAATATTTTAATGTAAATTTTTCCCTCTGAGATTTGTCATTTTCCTTCTCTGGAGTTTTTATTTTAGTGCTGAAAGTGCTTGTCTGTCCTGCAACCAGATATCAAAGAAAAATTTAAAAAGCCACTTTATACAGTGGATTCCTCTTATTAGCATAACCAATTGTCAGAGAAATTTATGCAATTAACCGAATAACCCTATATAGTGAAATGTCAATTTTAAACAGAAAATACAAAGAATTAATATAATTTTGTCTAATTATCAAATGTTTTGAGTCAATTAGAACATTCATGTGACACTTTTATTGTATCCTTATGCATGTAAAAACAAATGTTACTTAATTGGAGGTTGCAAAACATGTTTTGATACCTTTTATCATACAAACTTCAAAGACCTCGTTCAGATAACAAATGATTTTGACAGGTATCAAGGTGATTATTGAAAGTTTTAAGTCAATTAACAGGAATTTTGTACTTTTTCTCAGATTTTCAATGGAATTAAATGAATTGATTTATATGCCTTCAATGGGATCTCTAATTGGGATCAATAAAGAATTTGAATTTGAATATTGCACCAAAGTGGTTGGTAGGGGTCAGAATGAGTTGCTTTAGTGGGTGAATGATTTGATGGTACATCTGTAGATTCCACTATACTGGTCACAGAGCAGATCTTGCCATTTTTTTCTCAAAATCAAAACAGAACCGCAGCTAGTTCACAGCAGACCTGTCAAGTGTCACGCAACTCGCGTGAGACTCACACATCTAGTCAGCAATTTGGTGGCAATTTTCTTTGATCTTTTAATTTTTTCCTTTGATCTTTCAATTTTTCGTCGAATCTCATGCATGCAGCTCATAAAAACTTGACAGCACTGCCACAGGGACCTTTTTATATCAATTAAGAGGGTGGTCGATTACATCCAAAATAAACAGCTATTTAATTTATACATAATCCCCCCCTTGGAACTTATACGCTCCCGAAGGGAGCGATAATGGTAGAAATGTCAATATTCTAGTTGTACTATGGGCTCAATTTTCCTTCAACGTCCGGTAAACCACGCGCGGTTTCCCGAACTTTCTGCGTCTTTTTAACGCTTTTTTCTTTGAAAATTCCTGACGTCATTAAGCGCACACAGGACCCACAAGAAAAGCTACTTTGTTTTTATTTTCGAATAAGAATTTGTTTCAATTAATTGCCCAATAAACATTTGAAAACTTATTTTAGCTTGTAAAATATTTAAGGATACGTTCAAACTTCGGGAGCGTCACAGGTATAACCTGCATCATATTACTATTAAAAGTTATATATATATTTCTATAAATAAGTGTGCATGTGGTCGTGGACTTATCTAGTGGGCTTGTCGCCGACACCGGTTGACCGGGGCGGCCTGTGTTCGATCACCGTTGGCGATGGGTGGATCATGCTCTCCGATATCATTTCAAACCTATACCTTATAAATATGAATCTGTGTATATAATGTTTTGGGTTTTTTTTTTTGGTCAAATGTGTAAATTTCCCACTTTCTTCGAAAATGACCTGATACCACAAAAAGATTAAATGGAGAATGACAATACGGCAAGGTAAACCAGTTGATAAACTAACTGTGGTCACATGACGGGAATGTTATAGTTTCCGTATTTTATATCTTTTTTGATTTTCTATTTTCTCTAATTCGATTATTTTCGATAGTTCATGCATTTAGAATAAAAAAAAGTAAAATTTCGGGACAAAGGAAAAAATTCTTGATAACAAACGACCCAATGAAATTTAAATAGTTAAGCATAGATCCTGTTAAACTCTATTGTATGCACAGGTGCTTCAATCCTGGTCACTATCGACTCAAAAAATGACCCATACTCTATGTGCTATTTAGTTAATGAGATATCTTATTTGTTTTACAAGATATCTTATTTGTTTTACAAGATATCTTATTTGTTTTACATGATATCTTATTTGTTTTACAAGATATCTTATAAACTTTTAAAGATATCTTATAAACTTTACAAGATATCTTATAAAGTATTTGTTTTAAAGATATCTTTGAAAAGATATAATATTAAAAACGAAAGAATATGGAGATCTTTAAAAGTATATAAGATATCTTGTAAAACAAATAAGATATCTTTTAAAATAAAAAAAGATATCTTATAAAATAAATCACATATCTTACTGTGACAACTTAAAATTAGATAAGATATCCTATAAACATTACAAGATATCTCATTTTCTTTATAAGATATCTTTTTAACAGTATATAAGCATAGACCTGTATATTAAATATAATATATGTAATATACAGGTCTATGACATAAGATATCTAATATAGTTAAAAATATCTTTAAAAACTTAAAGATATCTCAATAACTAAATAAGAATATCTTATAAGATATCTTTGTATTCAGTTAAATAAGATATATTATTTAATGTGTTAAGACGTTCCGCAAGATATTGGTGATACTTGACGTTCCGCTAAAAAGTCGACGTTTATGAAAAAAGGACGTTATTTAAGGGACCGGTCAAAATTTATCGAGGCATGGGACCGGAGCAGATGGAATTCTGACATGAAAAAATCTCATGGTCCCATTGTTAATTGTGTAGTTAAAATTTTTGGTCCCATGCATTTCTATAAAGAAAAAAGTACATGTCCCATGCAAATTGAATATATGACCAAACGTAAATACACAAACTATTGTATTAATGTTGATGTTGTTAATTGTTTCTTCTTCTATTACTGAAATAAACATTTAAATACTATTTTATATAGTGTTGAATGAAAAAAGTATTTGTCCCATGCCTTTCAATTTGAAAAAAGTTATGGTCCCACTCCTTTGAACATTAAAAAAAGTACTTGTCCCACTATCATTTGCTCCAGTCCCATGTTTCATAAATTTTGACCGGTCCCTAATGCGGTCGAAAATCGACTGGACATTTGTGTCTGACTTTTGTAAATTAACAGGGTAATCGTATTTTTTGTGATATGTTCATGTGCAAGCATGCATGTTAATCTTGGGAAAATGCACATTTTGAATTATAACATAGTATTCTATTTTGAATTGATAGATGAAAAACGATCGAAATAATCTGTTACATTCGGAATTTAACGTAAAACTTGCCACTGGACATTCGTCTCTGATTTTTATTTTGGTCGAAGTTTTTAAAAATTCGCGCGTGTATATGACTTGAATTTTAAGTTTTATAAAATTCCTGTCTCCGAATACAAATTTGTTTATTTTCAAACTTCTAATGAGACTTTTTAAACAAAAGCGTTACAGAAATAATGATAGAATTATTTGCCATTTTACTTTCTTTTTACAAGGTTTGAATAATTTTCGTTTTAAGCATCGTAAAACATATTGATATATAAACTTAATTTTAGAATTTAAAGATTGTATATTCACCTGGACCCATTTAAGGAAGAGAAATTCATGACACTATATAATTTTTGTAACGGGCTACACGGGTTTTTATGGTAAAGTCTTGTTTTTTCAATAAATATTAAAGACGAAGATCCTTTAAAACTCAATTTTTATTGCATTTTCTTAAGTCTCTATCATCTAACCTTTATTTTGATATATATCAATAATTTTCTAAATAAGTATCAGTAATAAATATCTATGGTTACGGCGTGTTTTCAAAAGTAACACCAACATCGTGCGGAACGTGTGATGCTGGTATTTTTCTTGTGCGAGAGGTTTTTTTTTATTTTGTAACGGTGAACGTTTTCGTTGGTTAATGTTACTAGCTTTGAAATGGTTTGACTGTTATTTCAAGACTTTCCACATACAAAACAATATATTAATAACCAATTTTAAATTCCAACAATAAATTTATTCACGAATTCGGGTGCGTCAGATCTAAGCGCTGACTCCAAACTCATCTCATTCAATTACAAAATAATATCATTAACCATGGATATGCCACTTACGAAAAGAACAAAAGTACTATGAAGATTATCTCTGACAATAAAAAGTAAATGGAAATTGCATAACATTTATATATTGTTATTTTAAAAGCTGAAAACAATTTGTTAAGAATCCGGTGTTATGAATTCTAACTAGCTTTTTTTTACAAAAAGTGAAACAAAATATTCTAAAGTCCATGAAATTATAACAAGAGGCTCCCAGGAGCCTGAATCGCTCACCTGAACTACACAGATACATATATTTTGTAGATATTGTGCTTAACCATATGTAATGTAAATTTCTGAAATAACTTGGTTCAGTAGTTTTCAAGATATTTGGCTTAATGAGTGCAAAATTTAGCAAAAAATACGAAAAGGGCAATAACTCCCACATCAGCAGTCAAATTTTTTCCGCAATTTCAGGAGATATAGATCTTAATATGCTGATCACTTTAAAAGTTTTGATTCTTGCACAATTTTGATATCTGAAACCATTTTTGAGTTATTAGCAAAAAAAATGAAACTTACCCCCTATGTTATATTTATAGCCATGACAGCCATGTTTTTTGACGAATCAAAAATATGAACGATAGAGCTATTAAACAAGTGTGCCAAGTTAAGATGTAGTTGGTCTTACGGTGTCAGACAAGTTATCTTTGAAATTCAGGGGAAAAGTAATGAAAAATGGCAAATTTTGTTGTTTTAAGGACAACAACTCCTAAAAGAAATGGTCCTACAGCTTTGACCTAAATGTATGAAATGTAGATCTTGATGTGCTTAATCATATGCAATTTATTATATTTTTTTTTTAAATATCTCGTATAGTTTTCAAGATAAATGGTTAAATAAGTGAAATATTTTGAAAAAATCCAGAAAAAGGGCAATAACTTGTTTGATCTTCTGTAAACTTTCAGAGCAGGTAGATCTTCTTTTGTCTCCAAACAGAATTTTGATATCTGTAACCATTTTTGATTTATTAGCAAAAAACTGCAATTTACCCTTATTTCTATTTTTAACCATGGCGGCCATATTTTTTTACGAATCAAACAATCTGAAAAATAGAATTGTAGCATTTATGCTATTAAACAACTATGCCAAGTTTGGCTGAAGTTGGATGTATGGTGTCAGACAAGTAAATTTTTGAAATTCAGGGAAAAAGTAATGAAAAATGGTAAATTTTGACGCTTTAAGGGCCATAACTCCTAAAAGAAATGGTTCCACAGCTTTGACCTAATTTCATGAAATGTAGATCTTGATGTGCTTAATCATATGCAATTTGAATTTTAAAAATATATTGTATAGTTTTTAAGATATTGGGCTAAATAAGTGCAACATTTTGAAAAAAATCCAGAAAGGGGCAATTACTCCTACGTCAGTTGTTGGATCTTCTTGAAAATTTCTGGGCAGGTAGATCTTAAAGTGCTGATCACTTTTAGCCATGTCAGAATTTTCATATCTGTCACCATTTTTGAGTTATTTGCAAAAACCTGCTGCTTTACCCTCTGTTTTATTTTTAGCAACGGCGGCCATGCTTTTTATCGGATCAATTTAAAATGAGGATACTTGTACCCAACAAATCATATATCATTCCTATCAAGTTTCAGTCCAATAGGTTCAGTAGTTTCAGACAAGAAGATTTTTAAAATTGTTAACGGACGACGACGGACGCATAGTGATGGCATAAGCTCACATGGCCTTTGGCCAGGTGAGCTAAAAAAAGTTTATACATATTTAAATCACAAATTAACGTTCATTTCCAGCATGACAGATTCTTAAGACATTTTGAAATTGAATAAATATAACAACGGCCTGCCTTAACCTTAAGCCACAACAGCCCGAGAAAAAAAATCAACATATGAAATCAGTTGAGGATATCTGGAAAACAATGGAAAAGGGCTTTATTGAAACCTCAAAAAACATTCTCGGGGAAAAGAAAAGAGACCGTTAACTATGGATATGTAAAGAGTCCTGGAAACTTGTTAATGAACGAAAACAAGTAAAACAGCAATTGAACAACAGCAGATCCGAAACATTGAAAGAGACCCTAAGATTGAATTTTAAACACAGTTGAATAGACAAAGGGCTGAAGACCAATATTCGAAAGGATAAAAGGTCTAATATAGAAGAGGCAAGCAAAACATCAGCCAATTATGGTTACATGAAAACTGTTTACGGGCTTACAAGGGTGCTAAGAAGCAGAGGAACCAATGGGGTATGTCCGAAAGGGCAGAGACAAAACCAGTAAACACCAACAAGAACGCCGGGACAAAAACAGACAACATGTAAAACATGAAAACACAAAAATAACTGAATATCAATCCAGTCGAAACGAGAGTGAACTCAGGTGCTCCGGAAGAGTAAGCAGTTCCTGCTTGTTATAGCACACCCGTCGCGTTGCCAAAAGTCAATTCAGTATATGTGTAAAAGCCGATAAAGGAAGACAAAACAAAACTCTATGACAAACCAACATCTACACTCATCTGAGAGATCGAAATCCCGTCTATAAGTGCATGATGTCTTCCGTAAAATTTCTTGAGTGAAGACAACAACCGAGGAGCAACATAACCCTGTGTGAGCAATTTTTGCGTCAGACGTGACGCTCTTCTAAGGAAATTGATGTAAGCAATGAGAAGAGAATGGAAACTTAAAAAAAATAAAGACATAGATGGGAACATTCTGAGCAACCACAGTGAAATAAACAACAGATGGAAAGAGCATTTTAACTAGATTCTGAATCGATAATCCATTAATATTAAAAACGAAAGAATATGGAATATGTGCCAGATAGTCCGAGATTGCTCTGACGTCCTCGGCATTTTTTCCAGCAAGCTGGTGCCGTGGGACGTCAGAGCTCCTGCCATATCAAAAACACGAGATTTAGCACAACAGTTTTGTTGCGGTGCACTTCCGAGATAAATTAAGCAACTTTATCATCATTGTTGCATACATATTTTGGTCTTAAATGAAACAATTGGTGATTTAGAATAAAATACAACATATTAAAAAAAAATATCTTAAAATAGGTAAAATAATCTAAAATTTGTACATTTTTTTGCTGATCTTGAACTTGATGAAATTGATAAAGTTCAAGATCAGCTCTTAATTTTTTCTTATTTTACTGAACTATATCAGGTTGTTTCTAGTATTGATATACTTTGAAAGTATTAATTTAGTCTTGTTTTCCATCTCACATTTTACAAATGACTGATGTAAGAGTTATTTTTACATTAAGAAAGCATTCGTTAAAATCCCGTGTTTTTGATATGGAAGGAGCTCTGACGTCCCACGGCACCAGCTTGCTGGAAAAAATGCCAAGGACGTCAGAGCAATCTCGGACTATGTGCCAGAAAGACACGATCCACATATTAATTTGAATTTGATAAATGTACAAAAGCAAAATTTCACTGCGTGTGAAGCGCTTTTCTGGATTAACCTTCATCAGACACGCTAGGAGTAAAAAACTTGGAAAACCGGTAAAATATTAGATTTGATGAAACAAAAACAGAAGCCAAAAATATTAAAACAATGACCAAACAGATAAATTTATCAAATTTTAAAGAAATAGCCAAACGTTGTCAAATTTGGGAAATATTTAAACTGTGCAAGGCCGTAACTAGGGTTAAGTTATTAGTGAGGCAAACCTGATCGCCGAGCGAAGCGAGGCGGTAATTTTTTCGGCAGGGGGTCTGGGGGCCGCTCAAGGCCCCCAGAAGCTCCAGGGTAAATGGTGCGAAATCCTGCATTCTGGGCGTCTCATAAGAGCTAATTGAACCTGAGGCAAGGTTTATTAGTTGCTGTCTTTTAGAACAATCAAAACGATAAATGAGTATAATAAACATGGCCAACTTTCTTTTTCACTATTTCATCGGACCATCGGAATTCTAATAAACACTGGTTTTGTACAACTGATTTGTTCCTTTATTCATTTAAAGCAGACTTTTAACTAAAAGCCATCTTAAATTTCCCTGTCCTCCACTCAAAATTAATCACTAGTGGTACATTTCTTTCTAATTAGTATGTCTAAGAAATCTTAATTGACACACAAAGATGACTTTTTTACACCGTGATATCAAACATTTCGTGACTTCTGCTTTCCAATCGTCAACGACCCTTTATTGAACAATATCATCCAGGCTTAAGCTTTAAAAGTTTAAGTTTCAAAACTTTAATTTACATTATTCCAGAGCATGCAGTATGCATATAACTTGATCTTAAATCACCCCAAGAAACACACGTATCGAGCCAGGTATTGAGTCTCAAGTTTTTTACTTACATGATAGGGATTTTTCATAACCCTAATTTTATGCCGCATGGAAAGCCGTAGTGGATATCCGCATTAACAATTTATTTACAATTGGTGTCAATGGGGAAGTGTTTGAGTTCCATGGGTTCGACAATTCGATAATTTGACGAATTTATATTTCGAACGAGCGCAGCCTTAATGACTTTGAAGAAAAGTTATTTCATTCAATTTGCTTTGGTAAGCATAGAGTTAATGCAGTTGATTGTAAGAGAAATCTTTTGTGGAGTTTAATAAAAATTACCTAGATCGATTCGTGACCATTTGCGTGTAAATAGACCGTAGCATCCGAAACAATAAGCTACAATTACATTATGTTTGAACTGTTTTTTGGCCTTCATTCAATTTTATGGAAGATATCATGTACTAGTAGACAGTGAAAAAAACTGAACCAATACATTCAAAATGTCAGAAGTTTAAAAGACAAAAACAAAAACAGATTACAACAAAAGGCTCCCACGAGCCTGAATTGCCCACCTTACCCTTAAGCAATAATGGTCTCTTTTATGAGCTATTATCCCTATAAAGGGTCTTCGACAACTTGGAACCAATGGAGAGTTTTGAAAAAATTGTTAGTCGAAGATGACAGATGCCGACAGATGACCACGGACACCAAGTGATGGCAATAGTTCACGTGATCCAAATCACAAACACATAAAAATTGCAATTTAACATGTGTTACAACAAGCTTCCCTGATGATCTGATTTCTCTTGTTTTTTGTTGTTGTTGTTGCTATTGCTTTTTTAAATCTCTGCTTCCTCGTATAGTATCGTTGTCGTGTGGTTTGGGATTTTTATACATTAGATATTTGAATACATGTCCCTTTTGCTTTCATTCTCAGCAAACATTATTGAACGCTACAACGACCGACATTGAAGTCTAGATAAACCATACACACAGTCATGAAGTATTTCAAACCCGCAAAGTCTTTTCATCACTTTCAGGCGTTTGTTATTCTTAGAAGCAAGAGAATCTAGAAAAGGATCATAAACATCACCTACTAGTGACTCAAGAAGGAGAACAAACCTTACGTATTCATAGTTAAAACAATGGGTATTGGTCCCCAAACTTACAAAACGACAATCTTTATTTAATTATAAATATATATTTTTTTTAATTGTCAAAATTTTTAGTGAGGCAATTGCCTCACTTGCCTCAATGGTAGTTACGGCCTTGCTGTGCCTTTCCAACACATATTCCAGTACTCGAAAATATATAAGAGCATACAACTGAAGCAGTAGAGAATGAGGACAACTTGATAGATGAGATAAACATAGGTGTCATAGAGAAAGACGAAGTTATAAAGGCAATCAAGCAAGAAGCTTAAGAGTGGAAAATCAGGAGCAATTGATAATATTACAACTGAAATTCTAAAAGCAGATATGACAACAACACAGTATCTTGAAAAACTGTTTACGGTTATATGGAACAAAGAAACAATACCAAATGACTGTAACAAAAGATTTATTGTAAAAATCATTAAAAAGGGCGACAAGTCAGTATGCGACAATTACAGAGGCATCACCCTACTACCAGTGCCAAGTTAGATCTTCTCTAGAGTAATTATTTCCAAAATGGTTAAGATGTCAAATTAGGAGAAAACAGGCTGGATTCAGAAGTGGAAGAAGTACCACTGATCAACTGTTTACACTGAGAAACATTCTTGAACAGTGAAATGAATGGAATGCATCCTTATTTATCAACGTCGACTTTAAAAAGGCATTCGACTCAATTCACAGAGACAGCCTTTTGTCAATCATGAAGCACTATGGCATACCAGAAAATTGGACACATATCAAAACAGGTGCTTGAGAAATATACTTCGAGTCTGATGGCCAGATAAAATATCAAATAAAGAACTACACGATAGAACAAAAGCCAAGCATAATGCTGAGAAAGTGGAAATAGATTTGGTATATCCTCCGATTCAACATCAGTAAGAGGATATGTGCAACAGCCCTTACATGGCATCCGGAGGGCAGAAGGAAAGTCGGGCGGCCAAAAAATCACATGGAGGAGAACGACAGAGCAGGAAAGAGACAAAATGGGATGGAATACATGGGCACAAGCAAGAGTAGCAACAAAAGACCGGCCAAACTGGAGGAGGTGTATCAGTACCTTATATGTTCCAGTGGGGACGAAGAGAATAGCTGAGGTTAGGTGAGGTGAGGAATCTTATGATCTGTATCAATCGGATTAAAATCAGATCTTTGTAATAGTGCTTTAATGTCTCTACAGAGACAGTAGGGGACAATTGATACATCTGATTTTGATCAGATTAGATCTGTATATAAAAATAATATATGCCTTATGTTTTAAATAAATAAAAGTTTTTAATAAAAGTGAAAATGACCTTAGAAAAAAAATTAAAAAAAATATAAGAAGCTTTTCTAACTGCCATTAGGATGGACCCGGTCTCATCAACTACTTTATAAAATTTTGATTCTAATTCCAAATTCAACAAGAAAGGAATTCCTGAGTCCCCCACCGAGCGTAAAAAAATCTTAGTCAGCTTGTTAAACAGGAAGTAGCCACGGTAAGCGACAGACCTGAAAACGCATCCCATCATATGAGACCCCTACCTGAAGCTGAATACTAAATATCAAATGCCTAGGATTAATAGTTTGATCTGCAAGGCAATAACCCAAAACTTGACAATAAGTGGCCATAACTTTTAAAGGGGGTCATTTGACAGCTTAAGTCGAATGGATATACTTGAAGAGCTAATTGGACTGAAGATTTAAGCAAGCAACATGTTTTTATATATATAACAGCTTTCATTCTATAGGTCAAGTACACAAAAAGCCTATTTTTCACCTTTAAAGGACCATAACCCCAATAATAAATCATCTGACAATTTTGACGCTGAACCATTTTTGTAGATCTCAGTAAGTTTAAGAAATCTCCACTGCTTACTTTTCCTCTAGACTTACAGTTTTCAAGATAAAGTCAAAAACTGTGAAAATGGTCAATTTTGACAACTCCGGGGAAATAACTCCTATAAGGAGTCGTCCCACAACTTTCACTGAATGAAGACTTTTGTAGAGCTTTTGATGCTGAAGAGGATGAATTTGCTTCGGATCTTCTCTATACTTTTTTAATTATAAGCTAAAAACTATGGTCTGACCCCCTTTTCTATTTTTAGAAACAGCGGCCATGTTGGTTAATCGGCATGCACAAATTTCACAAACTTGACATCATAATGATCAAGTGTACAAAGTTTCAAAGCAATCCCTTCAGTGGCTTCAGAGAAGACTATTTTTGAAGAAAAGTTAACGGACGGACGACGGACGCTTAACGATGACAATAGCTCAATCCGGCTTCCACAAAGAAGGGCTATGATTAATTTTACTTAGGTGATCTAGATATAACTATATTCTCACAAACCATGTATGTTCAATATTTACAAGTGGACAGTGCATTTGGCGGGAAACTTTTCCCGAAAATTCTTACAGGACTATTACTACTTATTTACGGTCATTGATGCGTTAAAGCTATTAAGGTTTCTATTTCTGTATAAAGAGCTGCACTTCACTTTTGAATATAAATGAAAAGAAATTCTGTATTCGATATCGAAATCGATGAGACAGCTCAGGCGCTCCATACATGTCAAAATGACAACTTCCGGGAAGGAGGTGTCATGGCGTTGAAAAAGATAAATAAATTTAGAAAATCGTTTTGACAGGCTTCTTCAAGTTGACAATCACTATGGACTTCATCAAAACACCGAAGGTAAACATATTGAAGCGTGACAGTTGACCGATGCTAGATATTAAAATGAATTATACCCTAAATCACCAAAAATTTGCATGATTGTGGTCTAAAATTCATATGCTAAAATTTGTCTGGGTCTGATTTACACACAATGACGTAGCCGTCCGCCTCAAACGAGGTTTATCCTCATATTTAAGTTAGCTTCAACAATGTAGCTTCATTGGCATCTTTGATTTAACAAGTGGTCCTGGATATTGTTCACATGAATAATCAAAAACAAGACAAACATGTCTGAAAACAGTCATTTAATATGAGAAAGACATTGCCTTAAAAGCTCGCGTAGATACAAAAATAAAATCTATTCCATTGATAATTTCGAATAATGCCTGGGACAAGATAATTTGGGACGATGTATTACTATTTCCCGCAATTTTTCAGCACACGCAGACATTTTCGAAAACTTCTGAAAATCGAATGTTTTCGGTGACAGAACGATTTTTCTTCCATAGTATTTTGGGTCTCGTGCAATTTGGCAGACTCTCTACAATAGTGAGCTTTGCTTCGCTCGCATATAAGAGAGCAATCATTTGATTTTTCTGGGGACATACATGTAATTCATCTCACATCCTCATGCTTTTTAAAGACACGAGAAAAATATCAAATTTAATTTAGATATTTGTTGTTTAATAGAATATTTCCAGTTTTTCAGGGATTCAAGTTTTTGTCTCGCCTGCGACGAATGTCGCAAAAGGCGAGACTTAGGTATGGTGATTCCGGCGACGGCGGCGACGGCGGCGGCGGCGGCGTCCACAATTGGTTAAAGTTTTTGCTTAAGTCTGTTTTGTGTGAACTAGTTATGTTACACCATTGATATTTGGTATGCAGTTGCATCAGCATCAGTACAGATCAGTTTTAAAAGGATTTCACCTGTATGCTCCTGCAGTCACGGTCTACTGACTTTGAAATTTTACACTGATTTGGCCGAGGTTAACCTTTTTTCTTAAGTCTGTTTAACATGAAGCAGTTATGTTACACCATTGATATTTGGTATGCAGTTGCATCAGCATCAGTACAGATCAGTTTTAAAAGGATTTCACCTGTATGCTCCTGCAGTCACGGTCTACTGACTTTGAAATTTTACACTGATTTGGCCGAGGTTAATCTTTTTTCTCAAGTCTGTTTAACATGAAGCAGTTATGGTACATCATTGATATTTGGTATGCAGTTGCATTGGCATCAGTACAGATCAATTTCAAAAGTATTTTATCTGTATGATCCTGCAGTCACGGTCTACTGACTTTTAGATTTGACACTTTTTAACTTTTTACTTATGTCACAAGTGTTTTTTATAAAGCAGTTATGGTTCACCATTTATATTTGGTATGCAGCTGCTTAAGCATTAGTTAAGATCAGTTAGTGGTTTGATTTTGAAAATTTTTTTTGCATGTTTGTTCTTGTAAAATAGTGGATACCCCCTCCTTTTCCCCCTAGAGTATTATGTAATTAGGGGCCGAAATTGAAAGTTATTTATTTGTGGACTGATTTTTATTTCTTTTGGGAAAAAAATAAGTTCTTATAAAATGTGAGTGGAAAGTCCACCAAAAGCTGCATGTGTCAAAAACCTTTGTCAGTCCACCATGGGCTGCATGTGTCCAAAGCAAATGACTTTCCATTTTGGGCCTAAAACATACAAGGTTCAACATGTTATTTTCTTAATCTCTATATATGTATATAAGATATATTAAATAACATGTGGCTGTTATTTTTTAAGCAACCATTTCATTTTCTGTTTGAATTAGACTTTGTAGATCTCTAAACCTCTTTGCACAGTGACTTAATTGATAGAATTTACTAATGGCTTATCAATGAGGTAAATACATTATTCAATGGGAAACCTTGTGAGCACAACTCCTCCTAAACTGTTTGATGGATTTTGTTGAAACTTTAAATGAAGTAAAGGAAATACATATGTAAATATGCATGCAAAAAAAAAATCATTGCTTTTTAAAATCATGCAGTAAGGGAAGATATTTTGACTTTATAGTCTATTTTTTTTTGTAGTCCATTTTAAGCAAGGGGTATCCTTTTGGGAGTTTGCTCTTGTTTTTGTTTTCCCTGTAGACACAGAGACAAAAAGACTCTTCTAATGCTTTAATTGATATATAAATTACTGAATAGCAGGTAATTTTTGTGAGGACATGATTTAGGGTCTTGACAGAAGTGAGAAAGTAGAAACTCACCAAATTTTGCAGTAAACATTGCTTTTAAATACAAATGACAACAAAGTTCCAGACAATAAATTTTGCTACGCCTGACGCGCGTTTCCTCTATTCAAGACTCATCAGAGGCGCTCTACCAGAAATATTGAAAATGCCAAACACTATATGAATATGAAGAGCATAGAACAGTAAAACCAAAAATAGCAAACTGGGGAACCAAATTATTACTAAGATAAACTTTTAAACTTTAAAAACTTAAGAAAGTGAAATAAGAACCAAATAAATGTACCACACATTTTCTTACAAAATCACAATTTTTTCCAGTTTTGAAAATTGAAGTATTATTATTATTAATTTACATGTTTAAAACTGACCATTAAGATTTCAGATTTCTTATTCTGTACAAAACTTGAAAAAGTTTGACATTATGATGCCTTACTAGCAACATCTTAAAGTAACCATCATTACATGATTTATTTAAGTCTTGAGCTGATCATGTTAAACCCAATAATACTGTCCTTAGATCAATACCTAGAGAAAGGAAAACTGCATGTATCATGCCATCTAATGAAGAGAAATGGTATAGACACCATTCATTAAGTTGAGTTGCCATTCTTTATTTTGGATCAATGGTTATTCTACGATGTTAGGAAAGCATTTTGTAACTCAATTTATCATTAGTATTAACAGTAGTTTTGAAAATAAATTGGTTTGTATGAACAATCAGGTTGTGAATTTCATTTACCATGTTTACATGTTGTATTTTTACTCAAATAAATTGCTTGTAGCTTGAGTATAGATATTTTGTGCATTTTAATAGCGTAAAATATCTGGGGCCAAAGAAAAAGGTTTACAATCCAAAAAATGTCTGAGATTCCAAGAACATTGATTGAGTATTTAGACACACATACAGGATAGGACTCACATTTAGACCGAATTGAATTTGGTTGTCAGATTAAATCATTAGTCAGTTTTCGGACACAACAAACACTGGACAAAACCCCCATGCTATATGTCCTTCACCTGTAATCTGACTCTGTTGTGTCCAAAAATCCACAATTGACCAATTTAAAGCATATCAGAAATGGTAAGATGACAAACATACAACTCTTTCCTGGTGTTGTGTGTTCCACTCAGTTCTGTATGTCTGTGGACCTGATACAGGCCTATCAAGTTTCACACAAAATAAATATAGAAATGATTTTAAATCCATCAAAACAATAAACATTCCTCAGGCCAAAGATTGGCAAATATCCCAGTAAATTGATAGCCAATCTAAAACATATTTCTTAATGTCATAAAAAATTGTGTTTTACACATGCAGCTGATGTCATATAAACAAAATACATGTTCATGTATATACCGGTATGAAAATTTATGATTCAATGTATAAAATAAAAAATAGGGATTGCAAGCTCACTGCTTAAGTTTTGGATGATTACAATTAAACCAATTAATTGATACGGCATTTTATTAAATATGGAGTATAATAAGTATCAAAGAAGCAATTATATGCATTGAATTCAAAGCTTTATATTTGGCTGATTTGAAGCCTCCAAAATTACTCCTTTCATATTTGAATCCCTCTTATGCATTTTAAGTATATGCCTTTCTAAGAATCATGCAGGGTTTATGATAATGGTGATTTATGGTAAAAAATAACACATGTCATTGGTTTGTTTACATCAAGATGTAGTGTTATTGTTTTAGTTGAAAATAAAGTCTGTTTTCCCCAAAGATCTTGGTCATTGGAGAAATCAGTGTTTTGAATTGTAATGAAATGCATAGCAAGAAAAGAGTTACCTCCCTTGTTTACAGTATTTATAATGCAATCTTGGTTGATTTTATCTCTCATAACCAACATCATAAAACAAATGGCTATTGTTTTTGTTAATAGGTGACCATTCTGTATTAGAAACCATGTTCAAACACATGTGTTATTTTTTACCATGAATCACCCTCTGCATGATTTTTAGAAAGACTGGTGGTGAATTTTTTATTGAACATTTCCTGACCCTTCCTTTAAAGTAAAAATTCTTTGAAGCCCTACAATTCAAATGTTCTATTACGGCTAATTAGATCAGAAGATAACAACCATACATGGCCGTGCCAGTTTAAGTTACAAATCTGACCAATCAATATAGCGCTCCGGAAAATCAACAATCAATATATACTTTCTGACAATGATGGATTCGGTCATGCTTTTTATGATCGTTGGATAACATTTTTATAGAACTTTGCTACAATATTGCTTTTGCTTTTTAAATTTACTCTGGCTTGAGATAGAATTTTGATATTACTCAACCTGGACTCAGTGCATTGGCTAATATTGTTGTATTAACTACTTCAAGCCTTAGAATGTGTTAGAATTGTTGAGGAAATGTTCACAGCTTGAAACCGGATTGACTTTAGCAATTTACGTCTAGATTTGGTAGTTTCAGAAATTTAATGGATTTTCAGCAAATCTGTCAGACTTTAAAAGGATTTTGACTTATTTTATTTATATTTGCAACTAATGTGTAATTAAGAAGCAAGTTTTTATATACATGTGTAGGGCCAGTTGGAGTAGATAGCTCCAAGATTTGTAGAAATCAGTAGAAATTTTGGTTTTTGGCTGATAACCATCACGGTTCAATTTTGACAGATCATAGAAAGCTAAACAATCAATTTTTCGATAATATTACTCTCTGTTGCAACCCTGATGGGATCCTAAATGAAGTGAATTAATTATCAAAGGACTCCAATATTGGAAAAGATTTTAGAATCGTCAAGTTTCAAAAACCAATTTCTTCCAAAGCATTTTATTGAAAATTGACATATTAGAATTCTCAGCAGATTTTATATTGAATATAAAAAGTGGATATTTTGTTAACAGCAGTTCATATCAAAGTTACAATGTTGAATTTGCATTAATTTTAAATGGAATATTTCAGTGATATCAGATTAGAATCAAGGAATTGCGAGGTGTGATTGTCCCGTTCCACTTTAGGGCAACTCTAGTTGTCAAAGCTAATTAACAATTTATAAAAGTGATTTTATATTACATCAATTAATACAAATTGTCGATAATTTTTAAATACATATATATATATAAATGAATGTGTTAGAATGGACACAGGGGAAGTTAGAAAATTTGGAATATATCGCCCATTCATGGATACAAGATATGGGAAATATATTAGATTTCAATTTCCTTTCGGAAAGTTCTATAAACAAGACGGTAAGCAAAAATAAAGTAAAAATTTAAGTTGATTAATTCACTGGAGACATGCTGTTACAAAGTCTGATTCATTTAAGTTATTTTGTTGAAAAGTTGATTAAATGGCATATTTCAATGAAACAATATCGATGTTTACTAATTTATCCCAAACTTGATGTTTCTAAAATACCTCAATCAGGTGTTTTAATAATTTCTAATCTAAAATAAACCTACAATTTTAAAAACATACAAGTGTTTGATATAAAAAAATCAACTTTATAAAACCTTAGAAATGAAACGTGCAATGTAGAAGGCTGCTGGGAAAAAATGCTTTAATTTCTTTCTCTCTTCATGATTTTAAATGCATTTATTGTGTATTTTGCATTTATGCTATAAGCCTTATGCTTTGTCTTACAAAAAAATCAAGACTTCATGATATTTCTTTAAAAGAGACAAACATTTTGTGCTTAAATAATCATTTTTGTTGTTGCAAATTTTCGCAGGCTTTACAAGTTTGCTTTATATTGGAATTTTCTGTGAAGACCTGGCTTGGTTATACAAAATTAATGTACCTATCGATACATGCTTTGTGAATCTGCTTTAAGAATAAAAAAGTGGGATGGAATCTCTGTTTATTATGATGTAAGGTAAAGGATATATATGTTTATAAATTTATCTTTCAGACTGCGGATGAATTTAAGGAAATCATGGTAATTTTTTTATTATCATAAATCCTTTCCATTAACCCTAAACATTTTTGTATATAGACAATATTGTACATGTAGGTCAAAAGAATTGATCTAACTAAGTTTAACAGGGACAAAAGAAAAATCTTCATTGCTTAATATTTCTCATGTCAATCAGAATTTTGTACTTTCTATAAAATTTTAAAATCTATTTACATAAACACTAACCCATTGGGAAAAACTCAAAAGGTCTTTTCAAAAACTGACTCATTCAAACAAATTCTTGCATGGGTCGCCCCTGTCTTCTGTAGGTAATTATAATACTGCCTATGGTAAATATGATACTGAAGACCTTATAGGACGTGATCCCCCTTTTTTTGCCTGCATCACTAACAGTGAAGACTTATATACAAACCATTTGTTTTAAAGTCTCTTAGTTAGTCAATTACTGTGCCTGTTCATCATGCAAAGTTTGTGTATAATCAGTAAATTGAATTAAAGAAAAGCTAGAGATTCAAACTTCACTAAGTGATTATAATACATCTTAAAAATGTGCACTGCTTGTTTTGGAAGAATTTTATAGAACAAATTTCTATAGACATGATAGAATTTGAACCACTCTTAGAAAAAAATGTGAATTATTCTTAGAGAAAAATGTGAAGTTGATGTCAGAGGCAGGTCGAAACATTACTGACCAATTGTTTTTTGATGATGCTAAATCATTCATTCACTGTATCTAATTAAATCCTGTCTAATCCAACTTTAAGTAATTTACTTTTTTAGCTCACCTGGACCAAAGGTCCATGTGAGCTATTGCCATCACTTGGCATCCGTCGTCGTCGCCGTCGTTGGCGTCGTCGTCATCGTCGTCGGTTAACAATTTTTCAAAAATCTTCTCCTCTGAAACTACTGAACAGAATTCAATGAAACTTGGTATGATTGATCCTTAGGGTGTCCCGCACCCAACTTGTGTTTCGATTTTTGATCTGTCAAAAAACATGGCCACCTTTGCAAAAAATAGACCAGGGGGGTCAGACTACTGTTTTTGGCTTGTTAATCAAAAAGTATAAGAGATAGATGAAATCTGATGCCACGCTACTGCTTCAGCATCAAAAGCTCTACCAAAGTCTCCATTGAGTCAAAGTTGTCAAATGACCTCTTGTAGGAGTTATGGCCCCTTAAAGGTGAAAAATAGCATTTTTTCATGTTTTGGGCTTCTAAAATGAAAACCATTACAGATAGAGAAAAGCTTTTGCTTGCTTAAATGTTCAGCTTAATTAGCTCTACAAATGTGTCCATAGGGTCAAAGTTGTCAGATGACCCCTTATAGGGGTTACATCCCCTTAAAGGCAAAAAATATTGTTTTTGGTCTGTAGAATGAAAACTATTGCAGATAGAGAAAAGCTGTTGCTTGTTTAAATGATCAACTCATTTAGCTCTACAAAAGTCTCCATAGGGTGGAAGTTGTCAGAAGATCCCTTATAGGGGTTACAGCCCCTTAAAGGCGAAAAAATAGTGTTTTTGGCCTATAGAATGAATACTATTGCAGATAGAGAAAAGCTGTTGCTTGTTTAAATGTTCAACTCATTTAGCTCAACAAAAGTTGTTATAGGGTGGAACTTGTCAGATGACCCCTTATAGGGGTTACAGCCCCTTAACAGCGAAAAATAGAGTTTTTGGCCTATAGAATGAAAACTATTGCAGATAGAGAAAAGCTGTTGCTTGCTTAAATGTTCAGCTCATTTAGCTCTACCAAAGTTGTCGAGGGTCGAAGTTGTCAGATGACTCCTTATAGGGGTAACAGCCCCTTTAAGGCGAAAAAAAAGTGTTTTTGGCCTATAGAATGAAAACTATTGCAGATAGAGTAAAGCTGTTGCTTGCTTAAACCTTCAGCTCATTTAGCTCTACAAAAGTCTTCATATATAGGGTGGAAGTTGTCAGATGACCCCTTTTAGGGGTTACAGCTCCTTAAAGGCGAAAAATAGTGTTTTTGGCCTATATAATGAATACTATTGCAGATAGAGAAAAGCTGTTGTTTGCTTAAATGTTCAGCTCATTTAGCTCTACAAAAGTTGTTAGAGGGTCGAAGTTGTCAGATGACCCCTTATAGGGGTTACAGCCCCTTAAAGGTGTTAAATAGTGTTTTTGGTCTTTAGCAGATAGAGAAAAGCTGTTGTTTGCTTAAATTTTCAGCTCATTTAGCTCTACAAAAGCATTCATAGGGTTGAAGTTGTCAGATGACCCCTTATAGGAATTACAGCCCCTAAATTAACATGTTTAACTATAGAAGATAAAGAAAAGTGGTTGCTTGCTTAAATGTTCAGTTCATCAATCAAGGTCTTAACAAAAGTCTCTAAAGAGTCAAAGTGTCCAGACGACCCTTAAAATATCATTTTGCACGTTTTTGGCCTACACAATGAAAACTATTACTGAAATAGAAAAGCTATTGCTTGCTTAAATGTTCAGCTTATTTAGCTCTACATAGTTCTTCATAGGGTTGACATCAAGACCAGGTGAGCGATTCAGGCTCCTGGGAGCCTCTTGTTTTTTTATAAACCTGGATAAAATGTAATTGTCTTGTTTGAGATTTATACACTTTACTCTTCAGGCCCACAAGAGTTTGGGCAGTTTTCACTAAGCAACAGTTGAAATGATTTATTCTATATGAGGTCTTCAGGTTTTCAGAAGAATCATAAAATGTCGAGATTCATGAAAGTATATACAAAGAATGTCAGCTTCAGATTTTGAATTGTTCTTTAACCAAAAATAAAATGCAATTACCAGATATATGTATTTTGCTTTTCCTTTTATTTATGTGTTCAAAAACAACAAGAAGAAAAAAAAATGCTGAAATTTTTCTTAAAGTTGGCATAGCAAAAAAAATTCACTTTGGAGGCTTAATCTTCATGAAACTAATAGTTTTAATGATACTGACTGCTGAGTGCAATTTTGATATGTTTCATTTGCTTGTTTTTGTTTATTTATACTAGACTTAATTAAAATTAACAAATGGAAAAATGATAAAAGATATAACCTTTATATTTCCCTCCTACAAAGCAAGAGAAGTGTTTAGTGTTCAGGTTTGTTTGTCCATCCCAAATCAGATTTATCACCAGCTTTGAGATACCTCTCCTTGTTGAGTTAGGGGTCATGTTTTATGGACATACTCTTGCACCAACTATTACAAAATGACAAGTTATTACTTGGTGTCCTTTGTTAAGGTTAGTTTCTGTCTGTTCCTCAATGGATAAAAAATCATTACTTGATAAAATGACTAGTAGGTCCCAATCCATACCATATTTTTAGCTCCCCTAATCAAGGGAGACCCTGTACGATGGAAAAAGGCATTGGGTTATGAAATGTAGAATTATTTATCTTGTCCTTTCTTCTGGCTTACAAGTGCAACATCAAAATGTCATCAATCATTTTGGTATCGGATGCTGCTTCAAATGCTGGCTTAATTTGTCAATAAGATTTACTTATCATTTAGAATCAAATTTCAATTTGGCCCACAGGTAATTTGATGGAGCTTTTTAATGAAGTCAATTTTGCCTTGGTAGCATGCATTATAGATGGATTAATACACTATTCCATAAAGTTCTGTATCTTTCTTAGTACACATATATAATTAGCTCATTTTCTTGAATCTCACATTTAAAAAAAAGTAATTTTGAAAATGTTTAGACAGTCAAGATTCTTAAAAAATCAAGTTTAAATCTTTAGTGACTTGTAGTTAAGTTGATTTTAGGATAATATTTTCTTAACTGCTCTTAAAATTAAGTTATGTACTTAACTAGCTAGTTCAAAATATGATTACTGACTAGAAAAAAACCCAAATGTGACTAGGCTGCAAAAGTCATTTGTCCCTGCGTTGTCTCGGACACTTCTTCTGAAAAACTCAAGTCAAAAGAATAGAAACAGTAAATGAAAAACAATTGAAAAGCTGTAAAGATATGCTGCCTAGTACATTGTAATGGATTTTAGACATGATGTCTTGTTTTTCATACAGATAATTAAAAAAAAATGTTTATCATTTGAAATGTTTGTAAACAATTCACAAATAATTAAGCCGGTGAGTTCACATGGGATATCGTTTTGGTATATTGTAAGGTTTTCTTAAAATACTAGCATAGGAATACTAATTTGCTTATACATCTGTTAATTTCCCTAATAGTCCAACTTATTTACTTTTTAAGGCATATGAAACTAGTCTCACCATTTGTGTTGTCTTCATGCAAATTTTCAATATTTCTATGCTGACACCACCTAGACAGAGATATAACAAGGGTTTGCCTTCTAATATGGGCTAGAAGTTGTTATACAATAGAGATAAATATCTTGAAGTTTGCATTTGTTTTTCACACCAAACTGGGGTATTTCATGCAGTTTTGGATGGTTCCCTTAAGCAAGGGGAAAAAAATTGTCCAGACTTCACAAAGTAAAACCCAAATTCTGAAATGGTGAATGTCAAGCTTCTGGCAGCAGAGCGGGGAAATGAGTTTGTTGCTATAACAGCTCAACCATGGCATAAAATTCAATGGGTATTACCTCTAATGATTCAAACCAATATACGTGGTTTGAATGACCAATACAAACCATAAAAAGGTAGTACCTCATGAACAATTTTGTAAACTTTCAAACAGGTTTGGTGGTATCCATATTTTGCAAATAATTTGGCTTAAAACCTGGCTAGGAACTGTCCTAGAATTGCAGTGAGGGCCAAGTGTTAACTCTACATTGAAGGTTATCAGAACAGCAAATTAAAAGCTCTCTTCCTTTGCTTTCATACATTTTAATGTTTATGAATGCATTTATAGTCATGTATTAGTACTCTATATCCTTGTATTTAAGAAATTATAGTGACAGTCTGCTTTTAACACATGCCTTGCTTTCTATTTCCAGGTTGACAACGTGAAGTTACTAGAGAGGTACAATGCCCGTAAATCTACGACTGGTACTTTATACCTGACCACTACTCATCTGATCTTTGTGGACGCTGCCGGAAAGAAAGAGACATGGGTACGTCAATTGGTCCTTGTGGACATCCAATAATGAAATGAATTCTTCTTCAATGTTAAATCCACACAGCTCATAGCTTGGGGTTGATCAGTTTGAAGGAACCCTCTTTGGTTAGAAAAATTATCATATACTGACTCAATTTTACCAAAAATTAGTTAATGATAAAGTCATTATTGATCTTTGAATTTTGAAGCAGTTATTTCATATATAACAAAAAATTTGACTGCAATATGATAAATATTTTTTAAGTCTTCTTTTACAAATAATAACAATATTCAACACAATGTCAAATATGTCGTGTATAATTTTTGTGCTTCTAAAGCAATATACACTTACTAAATAAAAAAAAAAGCAATATAAGACCCCGTTTACATTTGTGAAAATAAAGATCGATCTATAATTGAATCGATTCAAAGAAGATCGATCTTTTTAAGACTACCTCTTGAGGTAGTCTTTTTTTGTTCGATTGAAGATCGATCTAAGTCGTTTACACTGACAAAAAGATCGATCTTTTTTGCATCGATTAAAAAAAGATCGATCTTTCCGTCTAGTGTAAACGGGGTCTCAATTTTATGGTCAAGTTCTATTACCCTATAGCTATACACGCCTTCAACTTATATTGGCTTTGGCATTTCCTTCCAAAACTAATCAAGTGAATAAAAGTACTGCAGATCTTTTTTTTAGTGTTCAGAAGCAATTTCCTGTGTCTAAAGTGTATATTTATTGTCTAGAATTGTCAGGATTTTTGTCTATAATTTAATTAGTGTTTGACTGGTCTGCTGTACTGAGATGATCACCTCAATATCCCTATTGTGTCTCACAACTATGTTGTGTTCTATGGTCATTACCGGATCCTAAGATCGCAATGGAAGAGGGAGGTTTGGCGCCATAAAACCTGGTTTAACCCACCATTTCGTTTGAAATGCCTGTACCAAGTCAGGACCATTGCGATCCACCAGTTCTCCGGTATGACTGATTCGTTTTTGTCATTTTCTCTGGACTATGAGATTGATCATTCAAGTTCGGTAGTTTTGTTATTACCTTTATTTCACAATCTGTGGGAGCTATTGGAAAGAAATGAAAATTTGATGGCAGAATAAAAATGTGATTTCTGTATTAAATGTATTATTGATGTTATTTTCATCTAAGATTCATTAAAACAATCAACGATTGCATGTCTCATGTACATTAAACTGTTGAACGAGTCTTATTTAGGGACTTGTTTAGTTATATTTGGGTCATTAATCCATTTTAGATTGAGTATCTATGTTGGAGATTTTTAATTTTAATTTCTTTAAGTAGCTAATGTAAAGATAGGTGGATATCCTGCTAATCCTGTTGCTTTGCTTGAGTAAATGACTGAGGTTTCATTAGTATTCAAGGGTTACATATTTTTGATGTTTCTCAGTGGCCCACCAATGAGTGGAAGTAAAAAAATCTCAAACCCAATAAAGTATCTTTTTCTGGGAATCTGTTAAAATTGATCCTCATGAAAAAAGGAATCAACTTTTTGGGAAAAGGAAATATGGGAAAAAATTCTTAATCCTGACCTTTGTAAATTTATATCATCAGCTTGAAACTCAATATATTAGATATAGTGAATACATGTATATTGAAAACAAAATATATCTACAGAAAGCAAAAGCCTGTGACATCATTTCCTTAAAAGGTCTGTTGAGTTGTTAAATATTGATAGAAGTAAATCCCTTAATAGTCCATTTCATGATGTAATTGATGTATATGTGGTATAACATACTTATTATTTATATCATTCCTATAACCTTAAGCATAAATGTAGGTGTCAAGGGGTTTGAAAGTGCAAAGTAATTTTGGTGTGCCTAGACTTGCATGACATTCTATAAAAAAGACTGCTATACAGTAGACTGGGTTATTAAATTAACCAGTTGTTCCAATTCAAGAATAAGATGGACTCTTTTCATTAGTCTTGAAGACTTAGACTATGCAGATGATCTGGCTTTGCTTTCCCATAAAGAACATCATATGCAAGGTAAACAACAAAATTGCAAGACAACGCCAAGAGTAATGGACTATAAATCAATGTTAAGAAACATGAATCCAATGAAAAGGAAATACCCTAAACAACAGGAATTCATTTACACATTTTGGAATCCGGTGGGGGTGCAGATAGCAACATTAAGTTCAGCCAGAGGTGTCTTCATGAAATTACAAAACATTTGGAAAACAAATTTCATAAGCAGAAGAACAAAATCCAGACTTTACAGCATCTGTGACTTGTCTGTCATGTCTGTCATGTCTGTCTTGTCTGTCCTGTCTGTCCTGTTACATATATATGTATATGTACCTGGTGCTGTAGTATGACAGAAAAAGAGAATTTAGATAACACAATGGTTGCCTCAGAATGATCTTGAGGATTTACTGGCAGCTAACATCTCAACGTGGAGCTCCATAAAAATGCAAACATGAATAGCATGCAGGTTATAATGTCAAAATCAAGATAGCAATAGATTAGGCATGTACCTGTACTCATGATACCAACCAGTAACACCACTAGAGTAGAGTTGAGATGGATGCAAGACGGGAAGCAAAAACAAGAAAGATAGAAAAAAACACCTTAAGAAGAACAGCTGAAAAGGAAATGAAAGCATTCTCTTAATGAGGTGAATTAGAGCAGACAGCACAAGGCAAAGTTAGTGGAAAACTCTAGTCCCTGCCCAAAATGTCCCCCTGGCATAAGGTTTCAAGACTAGGTAGGTAGGTAGGTAGGTAAACATTTATTTTTTGGGTTACAAGTAGGTATAAACATGTACTGAGTGAGCAGTGGCTCACAGATTCCTTTTCTGTTCCTTCAATTCATTTTAAATCTTGAAAGATTCCAAGAAAATCCATAATAGCAATTCCGAAAGAATGAAATTAGTTTTCATCCTGTGGGAAAATGCTAAACTTCTTCAGCGTTCAAGGCCATGACTTTAACGGCTGGTGTTTTTATTAGATGATAATTCTTTTGATTATTTGCGTCAGACTTGTTACTTATCTAATAAAGTTTGGGAAACGCTGTCGTACATAATGTTCTCTCATTCTAAGATTCTTGGGTCTACAGAGAGAGTACGTATAATCATATTAGTAAATTCATGTGAAGATTGTGTGGGTTGTAATTTCATTACTCTTATAAATGGCCAATCATGCTCATACATAACCTGAAGTGATATATTCAGTCTTTAGACTGAAATTAAGCAACAACGGAAAGGGAAAAAAATAAATGGACGTTAAATAAGGAAATGTTGTTTGTTGCTTTCTTATTAAAGACACATTGATTCTAATTTCTTTTACAGAATAAATGTTAATTTATTTGTTGTTTGTTGTATATTCTTATTTTCAATATGAAATATTCATAACTGAAGATTTTTGATGAAGAGTTTAATTTTACAAATTATAAAGTAACAAGAAGGATAATAGAAAAAAAAGGAAATATCCTGAATAATTTAAAGCATTTCTTTTCTTTGTGTCCTTTTCTATTGAAAAATCATATCATGAATGCTTCCCACACAATTTAAAGTTCTTTTTTTTAGAAATAAAAAAGCGACAGAATATTTTTTGAGTATTTAGGGTTCACTTTATGTATGCCGTTGTCTTTTCTTGAACATTTTGAAGCCTCCATCTGATTTCCACTACTGATTTTTAACTCCAAAATTGTAAGATATTCCTCCATTTGTCTGTCTGTCTGTCTCTATTTACATGTATCTGTCCCCTCTAATTTGTCCTTTCAATAAATGTTTGAATAAAATCTCAAAAAATGTAAGAAGAATATATTTGAAATGTTACACAGTGATTATATATCATTTTAGGAATTGCATTTTTAAATTTCCTGTTAATCAGTAAAATTTTGGAAAAACTTAGGTTTTTTTCTATCAGTATTCTACTTAAATTGGTGTTAAAGGATTGTGTGTCTATCAAACAAATATTGTTCCAATTTGATACACTCTCAAAGTTGCAATATCATCAGTTTATCATGAAGAACAAGCTAACTTTAGTATGTCAAAGAGTCCCGATTTAATGTCAGATCAATTACATTTTTATATATTACTCAGAAACTTACACTTACAAAACTCCTAGAAATTTATGCAAATTTTATACAAGCTATTTATCTGAGATCCTGATCAATGCATGATGTCTTTTCATGTTTTATTAGAGAGCATATATATATGAGGAAAGCCTTTTATTCTCCTGTAGCGGAACTCAGCATTTCCGTTGGAAGATATAAATTTCTTGCCAGGATTGTCAATATGAACTAATTCATGAATAAGATATAAGTTAGGATGCTTTTAAAAACCAATAGCATTTCAAGTACAAAGGGTTTCATTCAAGCCTGTACTGATCTGAATTGTCTGAAAATTTATTATTCAATCATATATGGCAATTCTCCTGAAAAAAATAATGGCTTCATTCTGCTGGCACATTTATCAGGGACATTAAATATATATAAGCTGAATAAAGGCAACTGTGCCACAGACTGCCGCTAAAACAATTAAAGGAATGTTTTTCATGTATGTTGTGATAAAAACCTGTAAAAATTAGCTAGCAGTGTTTGACAGGGAAAACCAAAACAAAGTGTTAGGGGATTGTAAACATTTTTAACAGCTTCTTTTCAGGTATTTGGTCTATGAAATATGGAACGCCCTAGCTGTCATATATTAGTTAGACATAAAATGTAATGTAAAACAACAAAACGTACAGTTAAACTATCATGACGTTGAGTCAAGATAGCATGATGTTCAGTCCAGCTTATATGACGTTGTGTCAAGATTTCATGATGTTAAGCCCAGATTGTATGCGGTTGTGTCAAGATATCATGATGTTTTGTTTAGCTATACCGATGTAATGTCCAGTTTTCCAATCGACATGCTAATTTGATTAAATGCATTTTACAAACTACACAATATAAGGCTTAAACACAAAGAAGAAAAGCTTAATAAACTGATGATACGGTTGTAAATGTGGATTGTAAATGGTAAACAACAAAACGTGATGTTAAGATATCATGATCTTGAGTCATGAAAGCGCAATGTTGAGTTCAGATATAAAGATGTTATGCCAAATCTTCGTGACGATATGCTCGTTAATAAAGCGCCTTTTAAAATAACAAAATGTAAATCTTAATCAGAATGAAGTAAAGCTAAATAAACTTATGGCATGGTTGAAAAAATAAGATTGTATAGTAAAACCACAGAATGGGAAGTTTAAAAGCGCTTTGTTGTGTCAAGACAGCAAGAAGTTAAATCCAAATGTTGTGATGATGAGTTCTGATACAAAGATGTAATGCAAACTCTACCTGACGACATGCTCATTTGATAAAACGCCTTTTACAAATTACAAAATTTAAAGCTTAAACGGGAAAAAGAAGAGTTAAACAGACTGATCGTACAGTTGTGAAAGTAGATTGTAATGTTAAACAACAAAAAGTGATGTTAAGATATCGTGATGTTGAGTCAAAAGAGCGTAATGTTGAGTTCAGATATAAAGATGTTATGCCGAATCTTCATGACGATATGCTCGTTAATAAAATGCCTTTCACAAATTACAAAATGTAAAGCTTAGATAGAAAGAAGTAAAGTTTAATAAACTAATGACATGGCTGAAATTGTACATTGTAGGTTGTAATGTACAACTAGAGGTTGAGATATCGTGTTGTTAAGTCCGATCGGCATGATGACGAGTAAAAAAAGTTTCTAAATTGATGTTAATTTTTTTTCGGGGGGGATGCGATGTGTCTCTTCGTGCTGTAATTATTTGTGTTCCCTGATTTTGTCTTTTCCCATTCGGACATTTAGCATTCGAATGCCCCGTTTTACCTCTCTGCTCTCTGCTTCTTTAAATATCGGTATGTGTAGAGACGGTGTCGGATATATCGTACTACCGTAGAATATGTAATGGGGGGGGTGTCTTTTTAAAATGTTGCGAAACAGACCTTCCAGTGTTTGGGGTTTTTTTTATTTGCTTGAGCAGATGTTATTATTTTATTCTAGCAAATCTAATTTTGGGGTCTAAAGAGTGTTATGCTGTTTGTTTGATCAATAAGCGCCACTCATCCAGACCTACCAATTGAATTTAACGAACCATTTTTATGAACACAGACGTTGATGTTTTTGCATTTTGAAATCATTCATTTGAAAACAGACAATGTTTACATATTTCCACAATTTGACAACGTTTGGGTATTTCTTTAAAAATTGATAAATTTGTCTGTTTGGTCATTGTTGTAATATTTTTTGGCTTCTGCTTTTGTTTTATTAAATCTTTTCTACTCCTAGCGTGTCTGATGAAGGTTAATCCAGAAAAGCGCTTCACACGCAGTGAAATTTTGCTTTTGTACATTCATCAAAATTATTTCAATATGTAGATCGTGTCGTTCTGGCACATATTCCTTATTTTTTTTATTTTGATCATCAGGGGCTAACATCCCAGATGCGATCGAAAAAAAAAACGGTCGGACGGAAATGTCAGGGTACTGAGCACACTTTAGTAGCATTTTACGACAAGATAAGCGCTTTTGCCACCCGTGATCCGCATGGGCTCACATGGAAGGACAAGTTTATCTCTACTTATCCTTAGTATGGACTAGTTAACAAATTCTAAAAAAAAACTATTATGAAATGTGTAGTGGAAATGTTTCGAGAATTTGCGGGCATATTTATTTTTACATGCACCGTGAACAACGTGCAAAATAACTATTTTGACAGTTTCAGAGGCCTCGACTCGTTTTTAGGAGTCATCTGACGACTTTGACTAATTGAACACTTCTGTAGAGCTAAATTAGCTGTACATCTGAACATGTAAAGCTTTCCTTTATTTTAAATTGTTTTTATTGTATAAATCAAAAGTATAAAAATGCAGTCTCGTACAGTTAAATGGCAATTCACGTTGGGGGGAGGGTGTGTTATACTCCAGGTATTTTAGGGTACAGATGTGCGACCCAGAAATTTTTTACTCACCCCATTCATATCTATTCGCCTGCTTGAAAAGGCATTCATCCAAATATGCAGACATAATGACTGATGCAATTACATGATCTCACATGGAATATGCTTAAACTTGTGACAGATTTTATAGATATTCTATCAAAATTAACTTTAAAGGGTAAAATATAACAAATGCATGTTAAGTTATGGTTGTGAGAATGTGAATAGACAAGGTGTGGATGCTGGGTTCAATTCTTTTCTATTTATTATAGACAATTTAATAAATGTTATGTCTGTTTCTTGTATGTATATATTATATAATGTATATATTATGCCTCATAAGAGGCCCTTTAATTTGGAAATAAAGCATCTTCTTCTTCTCCAATATGAACAGCTGTAAAAAGTATTCAAATATGCAACAACTTAAAAAAAGTTAAAAAGGTAGAAATGTAAATGCACACATATATAATAGAAGTTACCCCAACCCCCCACCCCCACCGGTGGGGCAATTATTTGTGTAATGCGTCATCTGACAACTTTGAAAAAGTGAAACTTTTGTAGCGCTTTTAATTCTAAAGAGGACAAGAACTTTCAGATTTTTGATTTATAAAAGTTTTTGAAAAATTATATAAAAATTACAATTCACCCCTATGGTAAATTTTTAGCAACTATGACCACGATTGAAAATGTGATCATTCTTGTCACGTTTGAGTCAAATTGGTTCAGTGGATTCAGAGGATTTTTCAAATTTAAAACAGATAACGGACACAAAGTGATGACATGAGCTCATAGCCTTTGGTCACGTGAGCTAAAATTGCGACAAAAACTTGTAATGCGTAAAATATTTTTTTTTTAAATCAAAACCTGGCAAAAACATAAAGTTACTAAAGACATACAATAGATCACATAAATTCCACATACTAAATATCAATCTAATGTATGTTTTAAGTAAAGTGCGACGAAAATTTTGTACGTTCGTACAGACATACATGTACCTACCGACGGGCACGAGTAAAATTAATGCCTCGACATGTCGTCGCTGGACATAAAAATTTAGTTGCCACAATAAGTTTCTTAATAAGTAGCCTTTGGTGGTAATCATTTGCAATGCAAAAATTAAGGAATCTGTGGGCCACGAGTCTCTCAAATATACCCATGCTACCCCCTCAAATTGACTAAATCGGTTAACAGGAAGTAGATATCTAGCATACCTAAACTTGGTATTTGCAATTTTAAAGGAACCTCATACTGAAGTATACCAATGCTTTGTAATGAGTATAGTTGACAAGAAAACTGTTACGATTTTTTTTAGCCTTTGACAGGTAATGTTGAAAATTAAACAGGAAGTCTATATCTGACAGACCAAATTTGGGAACTCATAATAGCGGATCTTATACTAAAGTCATATACCAAATATTAAGTCCCCGTGATGAATAGTTGTCAAGAAAACTGGTACGAAACCTTTCAACAATTGACCAGCAATGTTGAAAGTTGACAAAGTTGCTAAACGGGAAGTAGATATTCAATAGACCTAATTTCATTATTTGCAATAAGAACATTATACTGAAGCCATATACCAAATTTCAAATCACTGTGGTAGCTTCTGAGAAAACTGGTACGAAAGTTATGTTGCAAACGAACAGATGGATGGACGATAGGACAGACGCCCCTTTTTCTTCGAAGCAGGGGTATAATTAAGAAACACAGAAGTGCCAATTAGAATGTTGAACGTCCGAGTGGGCAAAGACAACATCAGTAAACTCAAACGGCACGAATAAACAAACAACGTAATAGAAAATAATGAGAAGTGGAATAAGTGTACGTCACACAGCTCACAAAACAAGCGGTAATTTAGAAGAAAAAAAAAACGCAATGAAAAATTGCCAGCAGCCTTCAACAAGGCCAGTAGGCGCTGCTGCAATCGGCCCAAGGTCTAAATAAAATGTACATAATTTAAATACAGTCCTGAAATAGTCAAAGATAGACCCCCTCTTAAACAATGAACACAAAACATCAAAAAGACAAGACCAAACAAAAGCTTTTGTCAAAGATCCCCAACGTAGGATAGGCACATTTAAAATGTGGCGAGGCAAAACCAGCCTTTTGGGCCCAACCTCCCCCCTATCATAATCTCAGACAAAGCTAAAAAAATTCAATAAAAATCAAAATCAATCAACGTTTAATTCATCAGAGAGAACCTTAAACAAAACCGACAGCTAGCTGAGAATCATTAATCGACTGATGTACAAAATTCAAACATATCGATTAAAAAAACCGTATCCCCCAAACTGAATAGCAACAAACAATTCAATTCAGAATCTTTTTTAACTCATTATCATGAATTTCGGACCTAACAACACGATATCTCAACCTCTAGTTCTGATGTACATTACAACCTACAATGTACAATTTCAGCCTTGTCATTAGTTTATTAAACTTTACTTCTTTCTATCTAAGCTTTACATTTCGTAAATAAAAGGCATTTTATTAACGAGCATATCGTCATGAAGATTCGGCATAACATCTTTATATCTGAACTCAACATTACGCTTTCTTGACTCAACATCACGATATCTT
Source organism: Arcuatula senhousia (assembly GCA_963971305.1). Taxonomy (NCBI): domain Eukaryota; kingdom Metazoa; phylum Mollusca; class Bivalvia; order Mytilida; family Mytilidae; genus Arcuatula; species Arcuatula senhousia. Next base: position 39,519,368 of record OZ020312.1, read on the forward strand.
AACATCACTTTTTGTTGTTTAACATTACAATCTACTTTCACAACCGTACGATCAGTCTGTTTAACTCTTCTTTTTCCCGTTTAAGCTTTAAAGTTTGTAATTTGTAAAAGGCGTTTTATCAAATGAGCATGTCGTCAGGTAGAGTTTGCATTACATCTTTGTATCAGAACTCATCATCACAACATTTGGATTTAACTTCTTGCTGTCTTGACACAACAAAGCGCTTTTAAACTTCCCATTCTGTGGTTTTACTATACAATCTTATTTTTTCAACCATGCCATAAGTTTATTTAGCTTTACTTCATTCTGATTAAGATTTACATTTTGTTATTTTAAAAGGCGCTTTATTAACGAGCATATCGTCACGAAGATTTGGCATAACATCTTTATATCTGAACTCAACATTGCGCTTTCATGACTCAAGATCATGATATCTTAACATCACGTTTTGTTGTTTACCATTTACAATCCACATTTACAACCGTATCATCAGTTTATTAAGCTTTTCTTCTTTGTGTTTAAGCCTTATATTGTGTAGTTTGTAAAATGCATTTAATCAAATTAGCATGTCGATTGGAAAACTGGACATTACATCGGTATAGCTAAACAAAAGATCATGATATCTTGACACAACCGCATACAATCTGGGCTTAACATCATGAAATCTTGACACAACGTCATATAAGCTTAACTGTACGTTTTGTTGTTTTACATTACATTTTATGTCTAACTAATATATGACAGCTAGGGCGTTCCATAATGAAACATCATCAGTGATGCACACAAGCTAAGTATTAACAGGGGTAGAGGGCATGAAAAAAAATTTGCCAATCAAAATTTTTTAGCGTTTTTTTCATGGATATGATTCATAAAACATAAATTTTGCCAATTTCAGGTGGCACAGGCCGTTGTGTGCCTGGTTAAAGTTCATAATAAGAGTTTTACCAGTAAACAGGTGTTTATAAATTGTCTTGATCTGTATCTGAAAGTGCATAATCTATTTAGGCTTTATTTCAACCAGAACATGAGCAAGGGTTTGTACTGAAGTCTTCTGTTGATTCTTTACCTTAAGTTCCAGACATCAGTCTTCTCAGTGTGGTCCTTCAACATTGTTATTATAAGGAGCAAGGTATTATGGTTAGTTTAAGAGCTTAAGTTTCCCTTTCATACCATCAACAGAGGATGATTTACCATGACTGGTAATCGATAGAGAATTGTTAAATCGATGCCTAATTTGTTTGGGTTGTTTTAACCAGATCTTAATTGAAGAAATAAAGTATCTGAAATCCATACTATCTTTGAAAATCCATGTAAGATCATGACTTGAGGTGGAGTTTGAGTAAATGATCTGAATGCTCAAATGTTATTACTGGTGTTTAGTTGCCATTTCTTTATTAAATCAGGTTTTGATATTAACAAAAAAAGAAGTTTAATTTCTGGACCGAAAAAAATAACCAGTTAACTTTAAAATAATGAATTTCTAGTAATATTCCCTCTTTGTAAAAATGTTTTCTGATCAACTACATTCCGACATTCAATTTAAAGCCTCAAAATTTTGCAACAAGATTTATCAATCTACTACATGTACTACAGAAATGTAAGAAGTAGGTGTTATATTTCACTTATTCTGTGATCATATGCCTTCTTCCTAATCTAACCCATATATTAAACAGTAAGATTCTAAAGTTGGGTCGCCTGTATATAACCTATATATCATTGCACAGGCATAAAACACCAAACACCAACCCACTAAAGTCGGAAGTTCTAATAACTATTCTGGCAAAACAAATATATTCCCCATGCAAAATGTTGGATTATTTACTTAAACATAAAAAAAAAAATCACACCATAAAGATTTTCACTTTAACAATAGCTGTTCCAGCTAGATGTTTGTAAACAAATAGTTACAGAACAATTCCCAATTTAACTGTCTGATTATACATCATAGAACATGATCAATTTCTCCATCTAGCTGTGTTAAGACATTACATCTACACTGTGGCGGCACATGTCTTTCATGCATAACTCTGTCTATTAAATTTTTACACTAGTTCCTGCATAAAAAACACCCTTGCATGATTAAATTCAATATCTCATTATTATTTTTAGGCTTCACATCTCAGGATTGCATGATACAACACTTTAAATCTTCATTTTAATGTTCGCTGAGGAAAGCTCCACATGTCCTGAAATAAAATGCTTTATTAACTTAAAATGACAATAGACTTAATGTTGAATTGACTTCCCATCAACCAATTCATTAAGCTAAAGTGAGTTTTACTACTTTTTTTCCTGTTGGTAAAATTTGCTAGTGTGAGTTTTGTGCTAAATTTGTGCAATGTTGTTTGCTTGTTTGTCCAGTATTGTGTCCAGGGACTTGCTTCCATGTGATCTGCTTGACATTTGTATTTTTGCATTCAAATAAATAAAAAAGAAACATGCCCATAGCAATAGTATTTCCTTAAATTTTCATATCTTTTGCAATCATTCTGCCACTTGCTCAAAATTGATAGAAATTCAGAGTTGTCATTTTATCTATGGCTTTATTTTTATAGATTTGTGCATGACATTTAGAATTTCATGATGAAAATTCTTTATGATTAATTGTTAGCTTGGTCTGGTTATGGGGCATGTGTCTACCTTATCATGGAAAAATAGCATTATTTTAGATAGATGGGTTTTTGTTCTATACATTAGTCTATGGAATGTTGGTGCTGAATTGATAGGGAGGATTTGTATAGATCTTCTCCAGGAGGCTGTAAAGATAAGGTTAATGGCATTGTATTTTCCAAATAGTTTTGTAACATTATTTGCATGTTCTGTATTCACCACAGGAATTTTTTGTCCTAGCAGATATAAATATAGGGTTTACATTCATGTTGATTAAAGTTTCCAGGTCTCAAAAACTTGTAACATTTTGATATAATGCAGTAGCGTAGCTTGCACTGAGGCAACCGAGGCACTTGCCTCGGTAGAAAAATTGGCAAGTGAAAAAATAAAAACATGGGGGGGGGGAAGATTCACTCTAAAAATTAAACAAAAGAACGTTACTCAGAATATTCCTTGGTTGTTGGTGTAAAATTAAAACAGCGACAGTTGGAGTCAAGTTTTTTATTAATTCCACTAGTCTTTGCTCAACATATTCTTAGGTACAAATGTATGAATTGCGTTCCGTAGCTTTCGCAATCTCTGTAGAAAACCGGCATGTAGAGAACTTGGATGCATGTATATAGTGAAAGCCCGCATCCCGCACAGCTTTGTATAAATTAAAATAAAGGATCAAACTCATCAAAGAACCTGGAAAGCCTTTAGCGTTTTTGGAGGCAGGGTAGCCATAGGACAACGCAAGTTGAAGAGTCCACACAGAGCTTGTGCGGGTACAGTCTCTCGATAAAGTATTTTTTTGACAGTTGTATTGCTAAGCTCAGTGTTTTGACATAACGACTAATTCCTGTTGCTAGTACTAATATCAATTTCTAATATCTACACGTCCAGCAATGAAAGAAATCCGGGAAAGAAATACTTCATGTCAGAACCTGAAACCGAGCTATCTTTAGCACTCGTTCTAGCTAATGCGCATAAAGTTATTATATTTTCCGTCCGTCCGACTTCCCCAAAGTAATTTTTGTAGGTAGTGGTCCATGCATAGCTGTTCGTACAATAGTAATACTTTTTAGCTCACCTGACCCGAAGGGTCATCCGTCGTCCGTCGTCTGTCGTCCGTCGTCCGTCGTCTGTCGTCCGTCGTCCGTTAACTTTTCTTCAAAGATCTTCTTCTCTGAAACCACTGAAGGGATTGCATTGATACTTGGTATACATGATCTTTAGGATGTCCTCTACCAAGTTTGTGAATTATATACATGTCGACCAACCAACATGGCCGCCGTTGCTAAAAATAGAACAGGGGGGTCAGACCATTGTTTTTGGCTTATAACTCAAAAAGTATAAGAGATAGAGAAAATCTGAAGCAACCTTCCTTGTTCAGCATCAAAAGCTCTACGAATCTCTCCATTGAGTCGAAGTTGTGAAACGACTCCTTATAGGAGTTAATGCCCTTTAATCATCAAATTTGACCATTTTTGCAGTTTTTGGACAATATCTTGAAAACCGTTAGAGCTAGAGGAAAAGTTAGCATTGCAAAATTGTTTAGCTCATTGAGATCTACAAAAATGATTTCAGGGTCTAAATTGTCAGATCGGCCGTTTAAGAGTTATTCCCCTTTAACTGTTTTTTCCATTAATTTACACTGATTTTCAAAAATCTTCTTCTCTAAAACTACTGAAGGGATTGCATTGATACTTGGTATACATGATCTTTAGGATGTCCTCTACCAAGTTTGTGAATTATATACATGTCGACCAACCAACATGGCCGCCGTTGCTAAAAATAGAACAGGGGGGTCAGACCATTGTTTTTGGCTTATAACTCAAAAAGTATAAGAGATAGAGAAAATCCGAAGCAACCTTCCTTGTTCAGCATCAAAAGCTCTACGAATCTCTTCATTGAGTCGAAGTTGTGAAACGACTCCTTATAGGAGTTATTGCCCTTTAATCATCAAATTTGACCATTTTTGCAGTTTTTGGACAATATCTTGAAAACCGTTAGAGCTAGAGGAAAAGTTAGCATTGCAAAATTGTTTGGCTCATTGAGATCTACAAAAATGATTTCAGGGTCTAAATTGTCAGATCGACCGTTTAAGAGTTATTCCCCTTTAACTGTTTTTTTCCATTAATTTACACTGATTTTCAAAAATCTTCTTCTCTAAAACTACTGAAGGGATTGCATTGATACTTGGTATACATGATCTTTAGGATGTCCTCTACCAAGTTTGTGAATTATATACATGTCGACCAACCAACATGGCCGCCGTTGCTAAAAATAGAATAGGGGGTCAGACCATTGTTTTTGGTTTATAACTCAAAAAGTATAAGAGATAGAGAAAATCCGAAGCAACTTCCTTGTTCAGCATCAAAAGCTCTACGAATCTCTCCATTGAGTCGAAGTTGTGAAATGAATTCTTATAGGAGTTAATGCCCTTTAATCATCAAAATTGACCATTTTTGCAGTTTTTGGACTATATCTTGAAAACCGTTAGAGCTAGAGGATAAGTTAGCATTGCAAAATTGTTTAGCTCATTGAGATCTACAAAAATGATTTCAGGGTCTAAATTGTCAGATCGGCCGTTTAAGAGTTATTCCCCTTTAACTGTTTTTTCCATTAATTTACACTGATTTTCAAAAATCTTCTTCTCTAAAACTACTGAAGGGATTGCATTGATACTTGGTATACATGATCTTTAGGATGTCCTCTACCAAGTTTGTGAATTATATACATGTCGACCAACCAACATGGCCGCTGTTGCTAAAAATAGAACAGGGGGGTCAGACCATTGTTTTTGGCTTATAACTCAAAAAGTATAAGAGATAGAGAAAATCCGAAGCAACCTTCCTTGTTCAGCATCAAAAGCTCTACGAATCTCTTCATTGAGTCGAAGTTTTGAAACGACTCCTTATAGGAGTTATTGCCCTTTAATCATCAAAATTGACCATTTTTGCAGTTTTTGGACTATATCTTGAAAATCGTTAGAGCTAGAGGAAAAGTTAGCATTGCAGAATTGTTTAGCTCATTGAGATCTACTAAAGTGATTCAGGGTTTAAATTGTCAGATCAGCCGTTTAAGAGTTATTCCCCTTTAACTGTTTTTTTCCATTAATTTACACTGATTTTCAAAAATCTTCTTCTCTAAAACCACTGAAGGGATTGCATTGATACTTCGTATACATGATCTTTAGGATGTTCTCTACCAAGTTTGTGAATTATATATATGTCGACCAACCAACATGGCCGCCGTTGCTAAAAATAGAACAGGGAGGTCAAACCATTGTTTTTGGCTTATAACTCAAAAAGTAAAAGAGATAAAGAAAATCGGAAGCAAATTTTCTTGTTCAGCATCAAAAGGTCCTTACAGTAGTTATTGCCCTTTAACTGTTTTTTCTATTAATTTAAACTGATTTCCAAAAATCTTCTCTGAAACCACTGAAAGGATTGTTTTGCAACTTTGTATACTTGAAAGTTTGTGAAATTTATTCAAACTTTGGCATAAGAGATCAGGTGAGCGATTCAGGCTCCTGGGAGCCTCTAGTTAAAGAGACTCCAGAATCAATCATATACCGCCCCTAATGGGTGCAATTTTGCAAAAAAAAAAGATATGATGATATAATATATTCATATTCAACAGTTAATACATATAGATATAGGATAATAGGTGTACGCTAATAAAATCAGTGGTAACAATAAAGACTGCCCATCGCCTTTAATGTGATTAGTGAACCCTGATTGACCTTTTCCAATCAGTTGTCCCAGATCCAAAATACGAAATACCTCCTTTCTGGACAGAGCAAAACTATAACACTAAAGATGATCAAAGATGAAGTCAAAGACAAAAATTACCTTTTGTGACAAGGATAATACTTGCTTAGGACAGACACATACGAATGAAACTTAAAACTAGTTTGTTTTGGCCCTGTGTTGGATATAACTTTCATGTTTATAAAAATACTGTTCATCGATTAACAAAAGTTATATATGATTTTAAGTTAAGGTATGCCACATTCATACCTAAATTTTACACTTCATCAAAAATCAGTTTAATTAATGGTTAAAGAGGGAAATATTCTTATTCAAATATTTCTTTTAATTATAAGCTTTTTGTCAGTCTCATATGAAAATGACTTATTGACATCATAAAATCTGTTGGTTTCATACGTAAAATCACATATTTTTTTCTGGCAGGGGGGCTTTGCCCCCCAGACCCCCCACCAGGGGGCTTCAACGGCAGCCCCCTGGACCCCTGCCTCGGTAGATATTAAACCCAAGCCACGCTACTGTAATGCAGTCATTTAAAATTAGCTATGTATTTTGATGAAATTTTCTTGAATAGTTTGTCACCATATGTAGTTGTTCAGATTGCAACGTACAGTACTAGTAGTACTAGTCTAGTACCTTGTTTAATTGGGACTTTAATTTTGTGGTGAGGGACGAAGACATTTGTAAAATGTCATTGTTTCATGATGTTCCCAAATATATGATTTTGTTGAATTTTTGTATATTATTGAAAAATAAATAAAGATAAATGATGTTTTACAGCATTACGAATTTATTGACCCTAATGGTGCTCCATAGTCCTGGTAATGCTTTCTATCTTGGCTTGTTAGAATGTCACATTATCTGCTTGTTACAATGGATGTATGACAAATTGCTCATCTTTATAAAATTGTTATTGGATTAAATAGAATGGCTTGCATACAAATGTCAATATCACAATATATTTCCTTCGTTATCACTTAATTATAAATGCGCTGGAAATTTCACATCTGGTTGCAGAGAACTATAATTGAAATCCAATGGTTTTTCGCAATTTTACAATTTTAGTTAAGGTACATTGCAATTGCATGGAAATTTAATTAAAGTTTTAACAGTTTCATAAAATAAAATAACGAAAGTCGTAAAAAAGTAGTGTAACAATGAAAATTGCAGGACATTTATTGTTGGTCTGTCTTTTTGTTTGTTGCGCTTTGTATGAAAGATTAAAAAAAACTGTTATTCAGATCTTCATGAAATTTTTTACATTAATTATCCACAACAATAACAACTCAATATAGCATTTACACAATTCTAACATTATGCTTAAGCTTAATAAAATTTCAAAAAATAAGTGACTATATACATTATGATTGTTTTAGTTTGAGAGAAATGTTTGAAATTTATTACAAAACAAAATTTACATTTTGAGAAATTTTCCATTCCTGGGTTTCAGTCTCCACCCTATTGTGCTTTAAACTATCTAAAACTTGTCTAAATTAGCTATCTAAAATCATGCAAATCATTGTAATTTAATCAAGAAACTTGACTGCTAGGTCTTCCCTAATAGCCCATTATATAAATTGCTATTTATTTGTATCCTTAATTCAAACGTCTGTATTACTAGTACTAGCTGCTATATATGTCACTATATCTGAATGTCAAATAGAAGGTCATTTTGTTTTCCATAAGAAACTCTTCATTGGTTTTCTTCCATTGCCATTTTGCTCTCATGTGGTGGCAATAAAAATCTTTTAAAGTTATTCTTACCGGTAGATTTAAAAGATCATGAAGCTTTAATCTCAGATACTTATGTGGATAATAACCCCCTTTCTGATTCAATAACCTGTCTTAGTTGTGTCTTACAGTTGTAGATTGTACTCTTTTGAAAAGAATTTGGGTGACACTGAATTAAGAAGATAAAAACGGTGAAGGAGCTGAAAAAATTACGTTTGGTTTTTTAGGGTTGATGTCTAGTATCAGTCTTTATGTTCTAACCTTATATTTGATTTCATGATTTGATTTTTACTTCTTAACCAATTTCTTTTCTTTATTTTATCTGACAATTAATGCTTGTATGCATTATCAGATCTTTTCTATATAAGGATGATACAATTCTCTCCTAATCATAGACAAGTGCTTCCTTAAGCACTCACTCACTCACTCAGATCTCCTGCTGAGCAAGAGATGAAAACTCCCTGTGCCTCTCGTCATTTGATATTATTCCAGTCAAGTTCTTCACTGATCTCTTGGCATTTCAGTTCAATATTGTACAATTATTGCAGCCAACACAATCTTTTCTATTGATTTAGCTAATGGTCAGTTTGTTTTAAGCATGGCAATATTTTCGCAAGGGAAACATCATTGACATATAGTTGTAATACTGTTCAATTAATCAAGAGTTTTTTTTTGCGTAAAATTGATTTCCGCTGGTTCTGCAATTCTGCAGAGTAGAAAATAGAATTAATCAAGCAAATGGGTTGCCATTAATAATATCGTTAAAGGAAGTTTTTGTAACTAACAGGAGATTGATTTTATATAAGTTTCTGTCTAACTTGAGTGAGTGATACATCATTGAGATTTTTTTCTATCAAAACTGTTACATCATTGACTTTGATGGACAACTCTATCAGTACATGAGTAGGAAAAAGCTCAGATTTCAAATGATTTCATTTTAGACTCGCTAATTACAATTACTTGAATTAGTCAGAAGTTGTCTGAAGGAATGTTTTATAAACTCTTCCACCTAATTATGTTATTACAAATTTTAGTTCAGTACATCTCTGGTTAATTAACCCTCCCTGAGCACCTCTCAGTTCATCCTTGTTAAGACATGTTTTTAAACGTGTGTGTTTTTGTGTTGTTTGTTTCTTTGTGTTGCCTGATTTCGTCTTTTTTCTGTCAGACATTTGGCATTTAAACGCTCCATTAGTAACCTCTTATACTTCTTTCATGCTTGATTTGGTCAACTATACAGAGAATAGTTTCATTTTGTGTTATTAAACTGGGTTCATGGCTTGTCATTGCTATGTTTAGATACTCAAAAGCTAGGGACTCCTTAAAACATACACCTTAATAGTAAATAAAACATTCCTTCAGACAACATTTGACTAATTCAAGTAACCTACTACTGTACCAATTTGATGTTTTCAACAAGAACTATTGTTTCATGTTACCCATACATGCCATGCATGAACTACCTTATAAATTAAAACATTACTAAGAGCTCACTGGGCTGCTAATGAATTATTGACATTTAAAACTATAGAAATAAGATGTATCATGCTGTCCTTACCATTTCCTATTCATTGTCTTATTTGATTGATTCCAGTCTTTAGATCAGCAATGCAATCGTCTAGTGCTTTGTACGATGTAATCTTGGTAATCTTCTTATTAAGGTCTTTCAGTTCTGTGTTATTGTGATTGGAAGAGATTTTGTCTTTACTTATCAGTTGCTTTTTTGTCAGACATTTGATATTAAAGCTTTGTAAATTTTCATTCATATATCTAGGCATAAGCTTCTTTGCATGAAACTTTGCTGTTTAAAATTTCTGTAAAAGCCCTGAGTATTGGAGGTCGGTAGATGTTGTATGTGTTTACTGTTTTTATAACACATATAATGGTATGATGCAGTTGTTGTCATCTTCCTCATCATCTTCTGCATTGTTGTTGTTGGTCAACTTAATAGGTGTTACCACAGTAACTTTTAATAGTCCTATTTTAGAATAGATTTAAAGTTGATTTAAATTTGATTTTGTGTTCCTGAAACATTCTCACATTTAGAGTTTGTCTTATCTATAGTTATGGATGTCCTCTTGGCCTGGCATGTATACATTGTGTTTTAAACCATTTCTCTTTTTAATCAAAGAATGTTGTGGACTTTCATTAATTAACCTTAAAAATGATAAAGTAAATGTGAAGAAGTCATGTTATGGTATTTGAAACTGATAAAGTAAATGTGAAGAATTCATGTTATGGTATTTGATGTTAGAACCCATTATAGAATTCTGCCATGACTTTATCTGTGATCATTGTCATGTAGGAGCTCCTTATCTCTACTTTGTTATCCCTCGATAATGAGGTAGCTTGTTTACATACTGTAAAATAGTTCCAATCTCATGTCATTGTTTCTTCATGCATAAGCTTATAAAGCTAAAGCGTGGGATGACGGAGGCTGTTTGGTTATGAAGTTATTATGACAGATAATTGCAACTAAACATGAAATGAGGTGACAATTGGCTCTTAAAAGTGCTGGGTGTAAATGCAAACAGTTTGCCCCCACTCTGTAGGGTTTTAAAAATGTATTTGTATTGTAAAGGGTAGATGATCTTTTTTATTTTGGTCCTTGAATTTCTGTATTATAAATCTCTTAAATACATGTATAATCCTATAATGAAGAACTTATATTTCAACAAATGAAATGTGCAATGGTTAAAGTTTTGAATAGTTTTTGTCTCGCCTGCGACGAATAGTCGCGGAAGGCGAGACAAAGGTATTACTTTCCGGCGACGGCGGCTGCGGCGTCGTAAACTTTTTTGTAAGACTTTTGTGGACAATGAATTGCTTCAAAAGTATAATAGCTAGGCATCTGATATTTGGTATACAGACAGTTCAGGTTATGGTCTACACAACTGTCACCATGCCATGTGACCCTGGCCCCATTTTCACGCTCCAGTGACTCTGTGAACTTAGGTCTTTTTTCAGGCCGTAAACTTTTTTGTAAGACTTTTGTGGACGATGAATTGCTGGAAAAGTATATTAGCTAGGCATCTGATATTTGGTATACAGACAGTTCAGGTTATGGTCTACACAACTGTCACCATGCCATGTGACCCTGACCCCATTTTCACGCTCCAGTGACTCTGTGAACTTAGGTCATTTTTCAGGCCGTAAACTTTTTTGTAAGACTTTTGTGGATGATAAATTGCTGGAAAAGTATATTAGCTAGGCATCTGATATTAGTTATACAGACAGTTTAGGTTATGGTCTATGCAACTGTTACCATGCCATGTGACCATGGCCCCATTTTCACGCTTTAGTGACTGTGAACTTAGGTCTTTTTTCAGGCCAAAAACCTTTTTTGTAAGACTTTTGTGGACGATGAATTGCTGGAAAGTTATAATAGCTAGGCATTTGATATTGGGTTAACAGACAGTTGCAGTTATGGACAACGCAACTGTCACCATGCCATGTGACCATGACCTCATTTTTACGCTCCAGTGACTCTGTGAACTTAGGTCTTTTTTTCAGACAGAAAACTTTTTGTAATACTTGTGTGGACAATGTATTGCTTGAATAGTATAATAACTAGGCATCTGTTTTTAGGTATACAGACACTTTTTGTGTTTATATCAAGAAATGAAAGCTTAGGTAGTTGATTTTAGTGATGGTGCTGGCAGGCGAGACATACTTTTAGTGGCCACACTTGTTTAAATAAAAACAATTGTATTCTAGGCCCAACTCAGGAGACTAAATACTTACCATCATTCGTTCTTTTCCAAAATTTCTTTAAGGAAAAAAAGCAATAAAAGAGTTGTTCCTTAGCTTTGTATATGTGATTCAATATTATATCATTGGATACAAACTCCAAGATTCTTTTTTTATAGTTTGCTCACCTGACTTGAAGGGTTATGTAAGCTATTGTCATCATAAGTGGCCATCGTCTGTAAATTCTATTACGTCATTATCACTTCCGTTCTAAAATGAGATAGTGCTACGCATGTACAACCTTCAGTGTGCTTGCATCTTTCAAACTGTTCGGACGTGGTTCGAACTTGTTGTATTTTACAACCATTAGCAGCCACTTTGTCAATTTATTTGACAAAATTTATTTAATAGTCAACGAGGTTGGCTTTAATATTGATATAATTAAAAAATAAAGTTACGTTGTAACAATTTTGTTTACATTTTACGACAATTTTACTACATCTGTCGTAAATTTGATATTACTGCCGTAAATCGTTATTTTGCACGAGAAATCATGGCAGAGAAGATGGTATCTGTTAAAAGCAGACCAAATGATAAGCAAAAAGATGATGAGTCGTTAGACTATTTGCTAGAAGACAACGAGGTTGTTGGTAAAACAGACAAAGACGAGAGTCTGTCAAAATTACAAAGTACGAAGTCGTCTGTTAAGACTCGTACATCTAGGATAAAATCTTCACAGGGTTCAAACTCCCCTCTTAACAAAGATAAACCTTCCACTAGTAGAGATAGCAGTCAGAATGACCAAATTATGAATATGTTGACTCAGATAAAAAATACTCAGGTGGAACAAAATAATAGAATTGACACTTTAACTAACAAAATAAATGACATTGAAAATGAGTTTTACAATGAAGGAGAGGAGTATGATGAACAAGAATATGATGAGGATGATGTTGAATCATCTCATGGTAATGAGTCTAACAAGAGAAAGGCAGATGATGTTGATGAAGGTAGTGCCAATGGTCAGAGTAGGTTTTCCTCTATGTCAAAGAGATTTAAGATAAAAGAGGTTTGTTCAAAGAAAATAGATGAAACTTTGGCTGAGAACATTACTGATTTATTCCGTAATGGCATGGATGATGAACAATATTTAGACCTTGTAAAACATGAATCTACTGCTAGACCTGAAAACTGTGAAGGTCTGTCTTTGGTTAAGACAAACCACCTTGTATGGAACCTTATGTCACCATCCACACAGATTAATGATAAGAAATTGCAAAATTGTGAGAAATCATTAATTAAAGCAGCAATTGTTTTGGCTAAAGTAGTAGATAGTATGGCTAAGAAAGAGTCACAAAGTAAAGATAAAGATGTAGGTGAATTTATTGATTCTTGTAATGATGTTTTGGCTCTTTTGGGGCATGGGAATCGTCAGATAAATATGGTACGTAGAGACTTGATTAAACCTGATCTAAGTTTAGATTATGTTCACCTGTGTGCCCATGCTCTGCCATTTACTAACTTTTTATTTGGTGACGACGTTTCCAAAGAGGCAAAAGAGATTGAAACATGTAATAAATTAGGGGGCCGCATTAGAAGTGGTAGAGGCCGTACTTATAGAGGTACTTATAGAGGTCGATATAGCAGAGGTGGAAGAGGTAGACCTCGTGGTAGAGGAGGCTACAGCCACTACAACACGTCAATGGTTTCACGTTCTGATAGAGATGACAAGAATGGGCCAAAAAACCTCCCAAGGAGGGGCGGTGCCAGGAACAATTAGAAAAGGAAAAAAGAAATGAGGTTGGTTGTAGTTTTCAAGCAGGTAGATTGAAAAATTTTATCTCTCAGTGGAAATTGTTGACTAATGATCCACAAATTTTGGATATTGTGGAGCACTGTCATCTTGAATTTGTTGATTGTTTACCGCCAGTTCAAGAAAAATTTTCTGGCAAGATTCAGTTTAATGAAGTTGAAACACATATAATTGATAATGAAGTTCAAAACTTGTTACAAAAAGGTGTCATAAAGGAAGTTTCTTTTCAAAACGATATGTTTATTTCACCTATTTTTGTCAGGCCAAAGAAAAATGGTGAATATCGAATGATATTAAACTTAAAACAATTAAATGAGAGTATTGTTTACCATCATTTTAAAATGGATTCATTTGAAAAAGCTGTTTTATTAATTAAAGAAAACTGCTTTATGGCATCTGTTGATTTACGTCATGCATATTATAGTGTTTCAATTTCAGAAGACCATCAAAAATATTTATGTTTTAGATGGGGAGATAAAATTTTCCAATATACCTGTTTACCTAATGGTTTAGCTTCTGCACCTAGATTATTCACAAAATTAATGAAACCTGTTTATGCAAAATTAAGAACCATGGGCCATGTTAATATTGGTTATATTGATGACAGTTTGCTTTGTGGTGACTCATTTGAAGAATGTAAAACAAATTTACAAGATACAGTTGGTTTGATAGAAAATCTAGGTTTTATTATTCATGAAGATAAATCTGTATTTCAGCCAACAAAACAGTTAGCATTTCTAGGTAATTTTATAGATTCTGAGAAAATGATTGTGACACTTCCAAAAGATAAACAACAAACTTTGTTAACTGAATGTAAAAATCTTTGGTATGTCCAAAGAGCAACAATAAGAGAAGTATCTAGAGTAATTGGGCTTATCGTTTCAAGTTTTTCTGCAGTTGATTATGGTAGACTGTTCTATCGGAATTTAGAAAAAGAAAAAATTGAGGCATTGAAAGTTTCTAGAGGAAATTTTGATGCATTGATGATTGTTTCAGATGAAATGAAACAAGATTTACTTTGGTGGATTGATAATATATCAACTGCAAAAAGAGTTATTTCTAGGGGAAATCCAGAAATAACTTTACAAACAGATGCTTCTACTAAAGGATGGGGTTGTAAATTTGATGACCAGAGTACAGGTGGACAATGGTCCAAAGATGAGAGAAAAAATCATATTAATTATCTAGAAATGCTGGCTATTTTGTATTCATTGAGATCATTTTGCACTGAGGTTCAAAACAAACATGTTAAGATATTAACAGATAACACAACAGCCGTAGCATATCTAAATAATATGGGTGGTTGTAAATCAGAAAACTGCAATGTTTTAGCCAAAAGAATTTGGAAATGGTGCATTAAAAATGGAATTTGGATCTCTTGTTCTCATATTCCAGGCAAGATAAATGAAGCTGATTATCAATCTAGAAATTTTGATGAAAAGTTAGAATGGAAATTAAATGAAAAATTTTTTAGATTAATAATCGATAAATTTGGTAAGCCAAGTATTGATTTATTTGCATCAAGGTTAAATAACCAGATAAAATGTTATTGTTCATGGAAACCAGATCCATTTGCTTCGCACATAAATGCTTTATTGTTGAATTGGGGGAAATTCACTTTAAATTATTTATTTCCTCCTTTCAGTCTGTTGAGTTCTTGCGTTCAGAAGTTGCAAATGGACAGAGCGAAAGGAATCGTAATAATCCCTCTTTGGCCAACTCAACCGTGGTTTACTCCTTTAATGCAGATGCTAGTAGACATTCCGTTGCTGTTACCGAGAGTAGATCAACTCCTGTACTTGCCAGGAAAAGAAACTCTTCATCCGTTGAAAGACAATCTGATCCTTGTGGCATGTCGAGTGTCCGGAGACATTTCAGAGATCAAGGCTTTTCAAAATCAACAACCGATATACTCATGTCATCATGGAAATACGGAACTAAAAAGCAATACAGCTCGAGCATTAAGAGATGGCTACAGTATTGTGACCAAAGAGAGATTGATCCGGTTCAACCATCTTTAAAACAAATTTTAGATTATTTAACATTTCTTTATAAAGAAGGTTTAGGCTATAGTTCGCTGAATACAGCAAGAGGAGCTTTGTCAGCATTGAATATTAAAGTAGATGGAACTTTGATTGGGAGAAATCCTTTAGTTATTAGATTTATGCGTGGTGTTTTTAATCTAAGACCTTCAATGCCTCGTTACACAGAAGTTTGGGATGTAGAGAAGGTCTTGAAGACATTAAGAGTTATGTCTCCAGTTCGTAGTTTAAGTTTAAAAGACTTGACACTAAAATTAACTATGTTAATAGCGCTTACTGGAGCTGCCAGAACTCAATCGATTCATTTACTAGATGTAAATAGTGTACATAAAAACAGTTCAGAGTTTATTTTTCAATATGCGGGATTGATTAAACAAAGTCGTCCAGGGTTTAGAGGCGCATTTGTACATATGAGGGCATATCCGCCAGATAGACGGTTATGTATTTATACTGTTCTTAAAGAGTATTTAAAACGTTCACATTTATTCAGAGGCACAAAATCGAAACTGTTACTAAGTTATGTTAAGCCGTATAAAGAAGTTACCAAAGACACAATTGCTAGGTGGATTAAAGTAGTCTTACTAAGATCAGGAATTGATATTTCTAAGTTTGGAGCTCACAGTGTAAGAGCCGCAGTTACTTCTAAAGCAAAAGCCAATTCTGTTCCTTTGGAAAAGATTTTAGACAAGGCAGGATGGAGCAACAGTAAAACATTTGCTAAATTCTATAAGAAAGAAATAGTGACAGAAGACATGTTTGTCCATGGTATTTTCAAGAAAAAGTAATCTTGGTAAGTTTTACTGTTCTCTTAATTAGAAAAATTTTCCATTGTGTGAGGCTTTGAAGTCTCATTTTAGAACGGAAGTGATAATGACGTAATAGAATTCCTAAAATTATACGAAACTTACCTTGGTTAAGTTGAAGTGTAATTGGGATTCTATGTAGTCATAGAATCACTGGAGGGCTAAAATGCCTCCCTCCCACCCATCTGCAATAAATGGTATTTATTTATACATGTAGCTATTACGTTGTTTATTTTCCACAATGGAAAATTTAGTTTTGAAAGCTGAAGGTTGTACATGCGTAGCACTATCTCATTTTAGCCCTCCAGTGATTCTATGACTACATAGAATCCCAATTACACTTCAACTTAACCAAGGTAAGTTTCGTATAATTTTAGGAATTATTCTTCAAAGATTTTCTTCTTTGAAACCACTGAAGGGATTGCTTTCAAACTTTGTACACTTAATCCTAAGGATTTTCTGTACCAAGTTTATAAAATATATGCACACCAACCAACCAAAAAGGCAACCATCTATACTACTAAAATAATGAAGCGATTTTTGTTAGCACATACATGTATGCAATTATGTCTGCAGTTTGCTAATTAATCTAATTAAATGACCCGGATATTCTATGGCATCATTCCGGAATTATCCCCCGCTTTTTTAGAAACATTTAAAATTATCTCCCCTGTTTTCAGACAATTACAAAAAAAAATCCCACAAAACTTTTCCATTAATTATGTTATATATTTAAAAAATTTTATATAATAGATTATATTGGTAAGTTTACTTTAAAAATATATGCAAAAAATGTTTTACATTCAAAAATTGTTACTTGATAGAAAAATGAAAACCATATTAAAGTTTTTTCCCTAAGTTTAAAATTTGGGAAGAAATTTATACAGTGAATGTGCCACTGGACATTTGTTTAATTTACAGGTGGAATAACAAACAATAAAAGACAATAAACTTACCTTAGAAAATTTAATTTGCGACTAGCACAACCATGTAAGGTCATGCAAATGCAATGCTTTTAATATTGTGTAGTCTATTATTTAAAGCAACCCAACAATATTGAGATTTCCCCGCGAATTTGCAGGTTTTTCCTAGTTACTGTAACAGGGGTCGGACTGAAGTTTTTAGCATATAACTCAAAAAGTATAAGAGATAGTGAAAATTTGAAGCAACTATCCTTCATCAGCATCATAAGCTCTACAAATTTCATCTAAATCCTCAAAAATGACCATTTTCACAGTTTTTGGACACACTAGGTTAAATGCTTAAGCATTGGAGACCAAGTTAGCAATTAAGGCTATAAGGAGCCTTTAGTTATGTTTTATATAAAAAATACAATGGTGAAGAAAATGTCTAACAAATGAGATCAAGTTTTAATTATGGTGACCTTAGATATGGTAATTGTTCAAACCCTGATTTATTAGTACTAGGATGCATTCAATTTATATTTAATTCATCGTAGTTGACCCACAGACAGACAAAAAAATAATTTCAATAAAGGTAACTAGTTTCTACAGGGAAATTAGGTAGAATCTAGAGCATTTGCTATGTATACTCTTGTTGATTTATTCTCTTCATTGCTAAAGCTCATGAAAGGGCTTTTGTGCTAAATCTAGTCTATTTTGTATTGTTATTGAATGAAAGAAGGATTAATTTATAAATATGAAGGATCAAAAGGTTAGCTACAACACAATGTTCTCTTGAATATATACAGACAACCTTAGTACCAATTTATTGTTTGAGAAATAAAGACTGATGGAGAGTCTGCTAATAGAATTTTTTGAATATAATATTCTTTGGGACACATAGCAAATTGACTTTTTATGAAGGCAAGTCTGTGTATGATGGAATCCTTAGAGGAAACTCAAATGTAATGTTCACTATTTACGGTAGTTCATATGACCCAAAGGTCTCTAGTCCATCAATCCATCCATAATTTTTTTTTTATGTCCCCCCGACGACATGTCGGGCATTAAGTTTTACTTTATCCGTCAGTATGTCCGTCCATACGAATTTCCGTCAGGCGTTTCTCAGAAACTGTACACGAGAATGATTTGAAACTTGGTAAGATGGTTCAGTATGACTATGAAAATTTCCGTCAAGCATTTCTCAGGATCCTTACAAACTTGGTAAGATGGTTCAGTATGACAAACTATATGTCCTAAGCGATTTTGAGACCTGTCTGACAACTACTTCCTGTTTGGGACTTAGGCCAATGTGAAAATATGTGAACATGACTGAAAATTTCCGTCAAGCTTTTCTCAGGAACCATACATGGGAATGATTTGAAACTAGGTAGGATGGTTCAGTATGACAACCCTAAGCCTAGCGGGGGCATCTGTGTCCCATGGACACATTCCTTCTTTATCTACAATTAACCCCACTGACACATGCATACATGTGTATCAAATAGTTCAAAAGCATGGATGGTACAAAACTGTCAGATTTTCCGTTACCTAAAAATGTAGTTGTCTTGGTTTGAAATAGAACAATTTAATTTCAGTTTTTATATGACCACAGAATTTTGTCATTACAATGTATAATGTTTATATGTGATGGTTGTTGTTGTCTGTTGACATTGGATTCCTTGCAATTGCATTAGTTGTTGTATGTATGCTGAATCAATGATGTTTATCTTTGAGCATCTTCATTGTATGTTTAATTTATATTTTCAGATTCTGCATACCCACATGTCCAGCGTGGAGAGGTTGCCCCTAACCACTGGAGGATCACCCCTACAGATAAGATGTAAAGATTTCCGCTGTGTGACGTTTGTGATACCAAGAGACAGGGAATGCCAAGATATAACAGAATCATTGCTGCAACTGTCACAGCCAAGTATGTTATTATACCCCCCCCCCCCCCCTAACCACACAAACACACATTTTGGCTGTGTAACCGTTGTGATACCAAGAGACAGAGAATGCCAAGATATAACAGAATCACTGCTGCAACTGTCACAGCCAAGTATGTCTTATCCTAAGATTTCAATGCAGTTCAGCTTGGCAAATAGCAAAAACTCACTCCAACTGCAATTAAGAATGACTTTTATATTTCTTTGGCATAAGAAAAAAAATAATCTTATCATGTGGTGCACACTACAAGGGTTATTTTAGAATGTGCACGCTGTACATGGGAATAATTTGTGATAGTCACATGTTTAGAGGCCAAATGGGACATCTTTGTCCATGAATAAATTTGGCCTTCTAATCTACAACATTTAAAATTGATTGGTAATCTATTAAGAATTTGCTTTAGAATTTTGTGTTCATTAAGCAAAAGACTTTAAGTCTGGTATTAATTATGTGAAGAAATGACTGATGGTCCAACCTTTTCAAACTGATTACTTTCTGAACGAGACTCAAATACCATTTTTTCATAAGTTTCTCAAATCCATAACAATTGGAATTAAGTGCTGACATTAAGGTTATACTCCACGTCTAAATGAATAGCAAAGATTTAAGCAAATACCTAATGCTTCCTGGTAGACCAGTAGACTTGTCTGCACAGTAGTATAAGAATTACACAATTAAGGCATGCCAAAGTCTTTAACTTCTAAAGAGCTCTCTGTGATTTTAGTCTGATCCTATTGACTTTCGTCAGAATGCAGATAACGGTGTAATTTCTTACCACAAGACAGATAATTTATAATATTAGGAGACAACTAGTCTGATAAATAGACACGTTAAGGCATGGTTTTATTGAGCTAAATTGACTTCTCTTGTCTGTACTGTCTGTCAACAAAATTAATTTTACTGAATCTGGAATAGTAATCTTTAAATGTTAGATATTTGTAAATGAAATGTCTGATTGAATTCTCAGAATCAATATAAAGTCTGATTGGTCTCTTACTTAAATAAATAGTCAAGAGAAAATGTGAAAATTAAATTTGTAGATGTAGACATATGATGTAAAATTCTCATTTGCATGAATATTACCACAAATGAGATGGTTTCTTGTACAGTACTTCTTAGTTTTAGCCAGTTTTGATTGTAAATTATGCCCCTCATTGATTGTTTATCTTTCCATTACAACTACAAGTAGAAAGTTCAAGATTTAGAGTAGTTTTTGTATTAGTGTTTAAAACAATCTGCATTAGAACATTAGGCTAGATTTACTATGGTTTACTGTGGCAGATCCAGAAATTTTCAAACGGGATGGTGTGCAATTTAAAAAAAAATTCTGGAACTTCTTGTTTCATACAGTTCCTAATGAAACTTTCCTGTCAAACTGGAGGAAACATGACCGGCACATATTGGTTCTAAATCTGCCTTTGTTTATTTAACACTTTCCACTGATTCCATGTTGATGACAGGAGATTTTTCTCTCTTCTTTTCCAGATGACATCGAGTCTCTTTATGCATTTCACTACACGTTGAACGATGACTTCCCGAAGACTACCGGGTGGCACATGTATGACACGGATACTGAGTATCTACGTATGGGTGTCCCTAACAATCAGTGGTCCCTGACTAATATGAATAAATATTATGAAGTAAGTCAACAATTTCAAATGATAAACAAAGTGTGTCTTATTTATTTTGTTAGACATATAGACAAAATGTCTTTTAAGCATTCTGTGCAGTTGTATACCTTGAATATTTACATTAAATGTACTTTTATGTGTCATTTTCATTTCTGCATGATATTTTTTCCAACTGAAAGAAATTAAAAAAGGTTTTTAAAGTGGTCAAATTTAGATTATCTGTAAGATATGTGGTCATTAAATGAATGAAACAGGATTATGTGTGGATATCTGTTACTTTATTTTTTTGTCTGTTAATCAACCATGAAAGTTCATGATAGACCATAAACTTGTTTAAAAAGCTTGAAATTTTCCTTTCCTTTCATACATTTCTCTTGATGATGTTTTTATCTATGTTTCAGCTCTGTGATACTTATCCTATGAACCTGTATGTTCCTGCCTGTGCAACGACACCTATCATTGTGGGCAGTTCAAAGTTCAGAAGTCGTGGAAGGTTGCCTGTACTTTCATATCTACACAGGGACAGTCAGGTAGGCCTTTGTTCTGTCAAGGTTAAAGGGAGCTTTAAAAAACAACAAAAACTCAGCAAATGACAGCAAATTCCCATGGTGCATTTCAGCATTACAAAAGAAGGAAAAAAATTATGATCATGACATTGGCAAAAACAAACAAAACCAGGATACAAGAGAAAACACATGCATTCAGCAACATGACCTACTGTAAAAACAAAAGTGAACTCAGGTAATCTGGAAGGGTTAGCAGTTCCTGATTGTTAGAGCACACCTATCACACATTGCCACTTATTTGTTTGTCACTCTGTAGTTATGTATTCACCAAAACCCTAATCTTGATTTATACAAGTAGTGACTAAATATTGTCTTCTGTTTAGCTTGGTCTTCTGAAAAAATACAAAATTAGTTAAATTGATTTAACGAAATCACAAATTTGTTAAATTCTAGCATATTTTAGAATTAATGCCAAGGTAATGATATACACCTAAAGTACATGTCTGTCCTATTCTATGTTTAGGCTGCCATATGCAGATGTAGTCAGCCATTGTCAGGGTTCAGTGCACGCTGTGTAGAAGATGAACAGATGTTACATGCAATACTGAAGTCCAATCCTGCTTCTAAATACATGTATGTGGTGGATACTAGACCTAAGGTATGGATTTTGAAAGATAATTTTGGAGACATCAGGTTACTTTAATTATGAACATTCATATCACATAAATTCAATCTTTGAAATATATATTTGGGTTAATAACAAAATATTTAATGAAGAAAAACCGAATATTCATATGACATGTAAGTAATCTTAATGGCTAATAAGAATGAAAATATCAACCCTCAAGTGACAACCCTGAAGTTAAGATGATATAATTTAATGTCCCTGCAAAGACCTTCATTTCATTTATTTTTTTGCACCAATAAGCAGAAAGATACAAAAGGCAGTTATTTTTATTGTTTTATAAATTTTATCTAAAAAATGCAGACAAGAAAATTTTGATCTATGATCATCAACCCTCAGTACAATACATGTACACTCCTTTCAGATTTGTATGACCAACCAACAAAATTAATTACAAAAAAATAATTACAACAGGGCTAATTAATGCATAAAGCAAACATTGTCCAACTGCAACAAATATGGACTGCATAGGTTAGCAGTATTCTAACGTTAGAGATCCATTTGCTTCTTGTTTCAACTCAAATCTTTATTTCTTGCTAGATAAATGCAATGGCTAACAAGGCGGCAGGGAAAGGCTTTGAGAATGAGAGCTACTACTCTGATATCAAGTTCTATTTCTGTGGTATAGAGAACATCCATGTCATGAGAAACAGTCTTCAGAAACTTATAGACTGTAAGTATTAAGCTAGCTCATGGAATAGGTATGTAAACAAAGCCAAGGGTGTAATAGTTAGGCCATAAAAAATTTATGTTGTTCCATTCACCCACCCAACTAACCCTATTTTATACCCCTTACCCCGAGCTTTTTTCAAACCTTGAAAAAAAGATGAAATAAAGTTTAACACATATGGATTCTTGACTGACCCTAGTGAAGTGTCTTTTCCTTTCTTATTAGAATTTAATTAATAACATTATCTTTAGTGTTATATTGAAAGATTCACAACTTTTTTGTCCCAAAATCCTATATACTACAAACAACATGGCCATTACAGAAAACAGGAAGTAATAGGAAAATTGCAATTTCAGACCCAAATTGATAAAAAATTCAGATACTGTGAAAGTACTTAAATTTGTTGGTATCAATTTTCCTGCATTTGGAGTAATTTGCATTTTTGTGGATTCGTGAATTCCTGGTTTAAACAATTCTCTATTAAAAACAATGTTTATTTCTCTGTTCGTCAGGGATTTCATTTCGTGGTTTGCCTGACCCATGAAAACCATGAAAATTGGTTCCACACAAATATTAATACTTTCACAGTAGTTCGATTGGAAAAAAGACAAAAAGTTTGCTGACCTACTAATGTTCATTTTATGAGCAAAGGGAAAATTAAATCATAGCGAAAAACAACCTTTTATGTGATGATTTACCTGTACCTGATAAAATAATACAAAAAATTTGTATCTGTAACCTGTCTGAATCTGTGCCTTAACCAATGGAAATGTCAATTCATGTTCATTGTCCAAATTAATCTTGATTTAGGAAAAGTCAAAATGATTTAAAATTAAAACTGAAAATTCATTATGTTGTGGAAATTGCAAATTAGGAATATTACAATCTATTTTCTCTTAGACATTATGTTTTTTTTTTAAATAACCAAGACTTGATTTTCCCTAAGATTTGCAGAAAGTACATTTACTTTAGATAAAAGCTTTCAGTAAAACACTACTTAATTGATTTTTGCATATAAAGATTTTGCAATTACAACATCCTCTGAGATAAGGAAATTGACAATTTAGAAACGAATTTATAATAGAATGCAATGTTACCAATGAATAAATAAGTTATTGAACATTTAACGTTTCTGCTGGATATTTGTTGCAGTTGCTTGATTTGATATTCCTGTCAATGGGAAATATTGAATTTGATATAAAGCTTCATGCCAAGGTCTTTAAGATTGATATTTTTTTTTTGATTGAATTTATTTCTCTTATTGAAAAAGCAATGCTATTTATAATATTTTATTAACTTTGACAGAGTTTATTTCTCTTTTTGATTAAAAAAAAATAAATGTTTATTTATTATGATTTATTAGCAGGGTCATATTTCAAGGAAATTATAGAAACCTTTGCACCAAGGACATCAAGGACATATCTTTTATATTATATTGGAAATTTAATGCCATAATTTGTTTTATTCTTTTGATCTAAATCAAAAAATCAATATCAATTAACTTTCAGAGAAAATAGTATTGCATAAATTTTCCTTTTTTTTTACAGCGCAAACAACTTTAATACTCAGTTCTTAGAAAACTTTGCCATTGACAGCAATTTCCCTTTTATATAAGCTGTTTAAGCTGTTTTGATTTTTTTCTTTGCAGGGAATGTAATAAGAATCCTGAATGTAATTGCTATGTTTTATTTAAGACAGAGAAAAACACTCCAATTATAGAACAATTTTTCTTTTTTCTTTGCAGTATGCGAAATGAGAAACCCGTCGATGTCGGCATTTCTGACAGGATTAGAATCGTGTGGGTGGCTTAAGCATATCAAGTCTGTATTGGACACTTCAGTCTTTATAGCCAAGGTTGGTATTTGGTTTTAATGACGGTTCAACATTACAAAAATGATATTTATGGCTGAAAATTTATATCTGTGTGGTTGTAACTTTTTTGTAACAGATCAATTTACAAAGTAATTGTAGTTTATGTTCAGGCCTTTAGGTCTTTACTAAGACATAATGATTGTTAATGTTTCTTGTCATGATTTTAGTTTCAGTTGACCAGACTTTTGTCTATTTTTCACTATGAAGAGGAAATTTTTTGCTCTCTTTTATTTAAAAATGCCCCAAAAACAAATTAGCTGTACATTTAGAGAAAAAAATTCACCTGGCATTGAATATATCTATTTTTTATAGCTTAAGCATTCTTTGGCTGAAAGGTTTAGGAAGCACTTAAAGACAATACTAATTATAATGCATTATGGTGATATGCAAAATAACCAAATGTGGATGATCAATTTCAAACTATCCTATAAAGCCATACATGTTAAAAAATTGATAAAAGTCCTAGATTTTAACTTCTTTTGAATAAATTTTATTGAAAATGTATTAGAAGCTTTATGAAATAAGGATCTAAAAAAAGAAAGACACTTTTATACCCATCTACTTTCATAGAGGGTATCATGATGAAACTTTATACACATCATCTTCATGGTTCTTGATTTGGAAAAAAATAGATATATACAGGCTGTAATAGAAGGTACAGGTATTTTGGTACATTGCTCCGATGGCTGGGATAGGACGGCCCAAACTTGTTATTTATCACTCCTTATAACATATATTTACAGGCTGTAACAGAAGATACAAGTGTCTTGGTACATTGCTCCGATGGCTGGGATAGGATGGCCCAAACTTGTTTTTTATCACTCCTTATAACATTTATTTACAGGCTGTAACAGAAGGTATTAGTGTTTTGGTACATTGCTCCGATGGCTGGGATAGGATGGCCCAAACTTGTTTTTTATCACTCCTTATAACATTTATTTACAGGATGTAACAGAAGGTATTAGTGTTTTGGTACATTGCTCCGATGGCTGGGTTAGGATGGCCCAAACTTGTTATTTATCACTCCTTATAACATTTATTTACAGGCTGTAACAGAAGGTACAAGTGTCTTGGTACATTGCTCCCATGGCTGGGATAGGACGGCCCAAACTTGTTTTTTATCACTCCTTATAACATATATTTACAGGCTGTAACAGAAGGTACAAGTGTCTTGGTACATTGCTCTGATGGCTGGGATAGGACGGCCCAAACTTGTTTTTTTATCACTCCTTATAACATTTATTTACAGGCTGTAACAGAAGGTACAAGTGTCTTGGTCCACTGCTCTGATGGCTGGGATAGGACGGCCCAAACTTGTTATTTATCACTCCTTATAACATTTATTTACAGGCTGTAACAGAAGGTACAAGTGTCTTGGTCCATTGCTCTGATGGCTGGGATAGGACGGCCCAGACATGTTCATTATCTGCCCTCATCTTAGATCCATACTACAGAACAATACAAGGATTTCAGGTTAGTAAAGTTTCATATAGGTTTTGCTTCAGTAAGAATATTTAAACAAAAAGTAATTACATGCATATGCAATTTTAACCACTTTGTGTCTATTACTATGATATTTCTTGAACAAGTTCTTTAATTTGAAAGATAACTATTTGAGAGTCTGGATTAAATAAAAATATTCAATAAAGTTTCCTGATCCACATTTTGAAAAATATTGAACTTCAATATTAATGTGTACATGTATAACAATTCAATAATAATAAACAAATAAATGAAATACCCAAAACAAAAAGTAACTTGGTTTTAATTAAAAGACTGTGACATTACATACACTTGACTTGAAATATGTTTTTACAGGCTTTGATAGAAAAAGAATGGTTGTCATTTGGTCACAAGTTTACAGATCGCTGTGGTCTTCTGGGAACAGTGGATGCTAAAGAAGTGTCGCCAGTCTTTACACAGTTTATCGAGTCAGTCTGGCAGTTGATGCAACAATTTCCATGTGCTTTCCAATTCAATGACAGATTCCTGATAACCATACATGATCATGTGTATTCATGTCAGTTTGGTACATTCATAGGCAACTGTGAAAAAGATAGAATAGATTTGAGGTAACAATATCTTATGCAACAATATAGTTTTAAAGAATATGATATTGACCTGGCTACAAAATTAGAGGTCATATACAATGTAGTTTTGTCTCCACATCAGCTCAGATATATCTTCATGTTTTAGTTATTTTCAAGAAGAAAATCATGCAACTCTATACACATGCATGCTTTATTAGGGTATGAACAAACAAAAATCATCATCAAACTAAAGCATACACATAGTTTAGTAATTACTGAAAAAAAATAATGTTGTGGGAATGGGCATCATGTTTTTTATTTTTGTACAATATGAATGTTTAATATACAAATGTAGCCTCTCAATTATTTTTTTTCAATTTATGAAAAACAAAAACAAAAAAATGTTCATTTAAATCCTTTATGTTTTGTTTTTCTCATTTTCAGTGCATGTAATCAATTTCAAATCAAAATAATCTTGAAAGGTTTTCAAAAAGAACTTGACTAAACACTGGTCAGAACATAACATATCAAAAGTAAAATTTCTTTAAAAATGTATCTGTTGACAGATTATCAGAGAGAACCTATTCCTTATGGGGTTACATCACCAAACATATGCCAGAGTTTATCAACCCGCTGTACAAGAAATCCTACGAACATCAGAATTCTGTGATAATGCCAAATACTAGCCCACAATGTATCAGGTATGTGCTTATAATGTCAGCTTGATAAAACTCAAAACTACAATAAAATTATCGGCAAAAAAAATTCAACTTTGAAGTGAGATTGGTTTGTAAAAGATTCATCATAGACTTTTAGTCAATAGTAATTTTAACTAGGAAAAACTGTTTTAGCACACTAAAACGGATGTCTCCCCTTCCTAAATTTGCCAAAATAACATAATTTCAACCTTGAGGTCAGGTGTCAAAGTCACAATGACATACATTGTACAAAAACATGCATAATAATTGATACACCTACATTCTAAAGCCCTATGTCAAAAGATAAATAAGTATTGGTCTGGAAGGTTTTGCATGTAAAATTAGCATTTATTTGATCTTGAGGTAAAAGGTCAAGGTCATATGAAGGTCATTCTGGTACACGTCACATTATCTAATGGTGATAAATCCACATGTCAAATATTAAAGCCCTATGTGAAAGAACCAAAAAGTTATGACCCTGACGAACTTTGCATGTAAAATTGTCTCATGGTGATACATGCGCATGTCAAATATTAAAGCCCTATGTCAAAGAACAAAAAAAGTTCCTACCCTGGCTAACTTTGCATGTAAAATAAACATTAATTTGACCTTGAAGTCAAAGGTCAAGGTCATATGAAGGTAATTCTGGTACGTGACACATCATCTCATGCTGATACATCCATATGCCAAATTTCGAAGCCCTATATCAAAGGATAACAAAGGTATGACCTGGACACACTTTTCATGTAATATTAGCATTAATTTGACATTGAGGTCAAAGGTCAAGGTCATATGAAGGTCATTTTGGTAAGCGACTTATCGTCTTATGATGATACATCTACATTACTAATATCAAAGCCCTACGTCAAAGAACAAAAAAATATGGCCCTGACATACTTTTGATATAAAATTAGCATTAAGTTGACCTTCAGGTCAAAGGTCAAGGTCATTTTGGTACAGGACACATTTTGTCATGGTGATTCATCCACATGTCAAATATTAAAGCCCTATGTCAAAAAACGAAAAAAAGTTATGATGCTTACTAACTTTGCATGCAAAATAAGCATAAACTTGACCTTGAAGTCAAAGGTCAAGGTCATATGAAGGTCATTCTGGTACGTGACACATTGTCTTATGCTGATACATCCATATGCCCTATATCAAAGGATAACAAAGTTATAACCCGGACACACTTTGCATGTAAAATTAGCATTAATTTGACCTTGAGGTCAAAGGTCAAGGTCATATGAAGTTCATTCTAGAACGCGACACATCGTCTCGTGGTGATACATCTACATGCCAAATATAAAAGCCCTATCTCAAAGGATAAAAAAGTTATGGCCCGGACACGCTTTGTATGAGAAGAAGAAGAAGAAGAAGAAGAAGAACTGACACAAAAACAATATGTCTCCCCCTTCTGGGAAGGGGAGACATAAATAAAGCCACAATATGAAGCCATGAGCACAACAACTATAATAAAAACAACAAAAGAATTAGAGTGCCAAATACGAAGATACAAAAATAAAAACACAGACCACACTGTGCGTAGAATAGTCTTAAGATTCAAACAGTTTAGAAATTTTATACTGAAAATTTAATTACTTTAATGAATTTCTAAATTCTTTTTACATAACATTAGAATATATATTTTGCAGATTTTGGGCTGGTATGTACAATAGATATGAGAATGGCATTCACCCCAGGGAAAACATTGTAGACATTCTAAGTTCAGCCAGTGATCATTGTGCTTCATTAGAGGACCATGTACAGCTCCTAGAAAAGGTAAAACATTGTCATGGTAACAAGGTCAAATAAAGAGTTTTGTAGTAATGTAAAGAAATTAAAATGATAACAAAGTCCCAGACAAAATATTTTTGCTACACCTGATGCGTGTTTCGTCAATTCAAGACTCATCAGAGGCACTCCTCCAGAAAATATTGAAAAAGCCAAAAACTATATGATTATGAAGAGCATAGAACAATGAAACCAAAAATACCGAAATTGGGAACCAAATTATAACTAAGATGATCCACCTATGTCTGGGATAGGAAGAACCTTATGGTTTAGACAATTTTGAAATTTAAGGATGTTCGAGCGTGACTTTGAAAGTGATGAGGTTTTGAAATTGATGCATTAAATCATAAGGGTATAATTTAGAATACAAAAAGAGCTAAAAATTTTGATAGGTTACCATACTCGTTTTAAAGATAAAAAGAGTTCAAAATTTGGCGGGAAAAGGTTTTCTCTGGTTTTATCATAGCTTTAACATTAGCTTTATTTAGCTTTTTAAACCAGAGAAAAAGTGATTAGAATTTAAAATAATTTGGTAAAGTAGTTTTTTATTGTGTAATGGAGACCTTACACAAAAGAAAAGTAGGGGTTACCGTGCAAAAAAATTTGCCTTATTTTGATGGAAAAAACCCAAGGATTCTGAAAAAAATTTAAAAATCTCAAAAGCTGACCCTCCAACATCCTTAAATGGACCATTTAAAGCTTTGAAGGTAAGGCCAAGTAGAGGTCAATAAAAGTATACCCTGCTCAGCAATTATCAGTGTAGTGCTTTATTTGTGTACCATTTTTAAGGTAACAAGGTCAAGTAAAATTAATTATAGATATTCTCATCTCAACTTATGTAAGAAGATAATATACAACTCTAAAAAAGGTGCATTGTTGTTTTTAGGTAACAAAGTTATGTATAGATATTTATTACATGTATTGGAAAAGTAATTACCATACAGTTTTTCATTCTGTTCATCTTTTTAGTCTTTTTACAATAATTTATGTGGAATATTGTTAATAAAAATGGCTAAGAAAATTTTAGAGTATCTTTATATGAAATAATTGTACAAACATTCATTTGTCTAACCCTAGAAATTTAAATAAGTTGTTGTTATTTAATATAACAATGTAATGCATTATATTTTCTTGCATTTTTTATGTAGGAAATTGTAGATCTTAACATGTTATTATTACAGAGAATAACACAGATATGTAAACTATTGGGAAAACCAGACCAAGTGATAGAGAAGAAACTAAATGGCTACCTATCCCAAGATTCATTGGACAAAATGGAAGATAACATAAGTGATCTCCCTTTGAAAATCACAAAAGACCTTATTATAAATGGTGATGCTGACTTACTTGTCAATATTGATACACCAGAAAAAGAAAATTCTGTCAGTAAAAAAAGTGACTCTGAATCGGGATACGAAGAAATGTCCAAATCTGTTCCCGATGATTTACCCGGTAAATTAAATCCTTCAGGTATTGCAGACTGTAGGACAACAAAAACAAGCATGGCACGCTCTGAAAGCAATGAGCAGCTTTCATTGGACTATTTATGCTTAGAATTAACGAGTGTGGCACTGGATTGGAAATCCTTCAGAAATGTACAAAACTGCTCATGTGCTTCCCCTTTTGATCGCTTCACCAAAAAGGCAAGATGTATATTTAGTTAGTTAGTTTGGATGCATTATGATATCTCATGTACATATTGTCGTTTCATCTTTATTTCCCTGCTAATTTGTGTAAGGTAAAGAAAAATTCATTACTTTTAGACATTCATACAATATAAAAACTAAAATAAATGTAGTTCTATACATTTTCCGTGAAATGTATGCACTAAAAATGAAAAAAAGGCGAAAAAAGAAGAGTTTCTCATTTACAATAGTATGCAGATTATATCACATAACATCATGATTTGGTTAAACAGAGAGAAATGTATCCATAATAAATATTATACAAATTATTTGTTATTTTAAGACATGAGGTTTCATAATGTATTTTGTCTGTGTTTATACGTATTATTATATATGTATATAGAAACCACAAAAACCATACAATGTTAATGCTTAGGCAAAACTATATTTGATATCAATCAAAAAAGTCTTTTTACTGTAGAATTGATTTGGGTTTAGAATGAATGTAGAACTACTTTTAAGTGGTGGTTTCTATGGTTTCTAATGTATTTTATGTAGCATGTACATATAAACCCAGCTCATGTTTGCTCCCTCATTTACTCAGCATGATGTATACACCACTTTTATATTCAGTCTTTAGTCAGACATGCCATAAATATTCAGACATACCTAAAATAAAAGCCTTTTTCATCAGCACAGAAAATATCATAAAGAGTTTATAAGTTGACACAGTCGTAAATTAAAGTATGATTAAGGTGAAAAGAGGAAGTCAGTATACATCTTTCATAGGAAAAATGTCTGTGTACAAGAAAACTGTTGAACTTAAATCAATTGTCTACCAGAAAAACATACAAACACACAATTTGTAAAAGCAGTTGAGAAGTACCAAAAAATTATATTTTGACTTCCAAAAAGACAAAACTGCCAGTAAACACTTAAGACGACACCCTCAATGAAACAAAAGTTACTTCAATACAAAGAGTTGTAAAACAATCTCATTCTAAACCATATTTCTGAGAAGATGAGTAACACTTTTTCTTTGTATGTTACAGTTCCACTGTTGGAAATGTGGTGATGTTTTCTGTACCAGATGTCTAGCCAAGAATATTCCACTGCCTGGTCACTATTCCAAAAGACCGGTACCAGTTTGTCGGCCATGTTACAAAGACATTCGACACTCCCCCTCCATGGAGTTCCCGCCACCGTTAACAAACGCTAGCTAGCCACTATTTGTTACGTATTTGTTAGTTATGTTAGATTCTTGTTTACTAGTCTCGTTGAAAGGGAACAAACTATTCATTATTGTTATTTTTATGGTTTTAAGAAAAATATAGAGATAATTTATATGATATTATGTGCAATACATTGAATCTCTATTTATATTTAGAGAGAATTTCCAAAAAGTTTTATTCTTAATTCTAAGGACCCTACACTGTAAAACTGATGAAAGTACTATATATATTACAATTTGTCTAATGAAATGCAATATTTATTTATTTATGAAATTTCCATGACACGAAACTATTTTAAAATAATTTTGAACAACATACACTTGTATGACTTGTGTAATGATTCCACACACAAAATTGCAAGTTGACAAATTTCTAAGCTCATCAAACAATTTTTGCTACAATAAATGATTTTATCAAATTGTAAAATGATTTTTCGTACAGTGTTTCTTTTTAATAATACACAATTTCAATCCACACTAAGAGGCTTCAAATGTTGTGTTATTTTTATATCTCCTGCAATTTTGTTGCAAAGTGAAATATAGAAGTTATTTTTCATCATCTTGCGGCATCATACCGTGTAATAACATAAACAGATTTTTGAAAAAGAACATACACTCTTGATACGCTCCCGAAGGTAGCGCTTATGGTAGAAATGTCAACAATTTAGTTGTACTATGAGCTGAATTTTCCTTCAACGTCCAGTTTTTCATGCTTGTTTTCCCAAACTTTCAGTGTCCTTTTTTAACGCTTATTTATTTGAAAATTTCGAACGTCATGAAGCGCACGCAGGACCTGGAACCTGTGGAAGAAATGCTAGTTATTTTTTTTATTATTTTCGAATACAAATTGTTTCAATTCATAGCATTATAAACATTTTAAAATTGAAAAAATATTTTAAGATACGTTTTTACTTCGAGAGCGACACAGGTTAAACCTGTCTCAAATTATTTGGCATTCAGCTCCATCCAACGATGCATTTCTTTTTCAATAACTAAATGAATTCCTGTTCATCAAATATTTTTAGCCCTAGGAGACATATGTCTTACATAGAAGACTGCTATTCTAGCTTTATTTCATGCTCAAAATACTTTTAAATTCTAACTTGGTGACATTGTTTTTTTCCATGTTGCACAAACTCAAATTGATGTACGCCAAAGATTATATAGTTTGGCAATGCTTAAAAGATATTACTTACACTCTCAAAGAAATGAAACCTTTGAGCCATACTTTTAGTTGGAAACTATCCATTTGCATATAAATGTATATTGGAGCAAAAAATCAAAGCTTTTCAGTTTGCTTGTACTTAGCTTTATCACACACTAAGAAATATATCAAAAGAACACCTTATTTTAAGAGTATAATTTGAAAGTTTTTTGGAGATTTTTTATTTATTTTTAAATTCAGAAAAAAAATTAATTGAATTGCTTGATAGGTGTGAAACACCATATCTTAAATAGTATAAAAATCTGAACTTCATTGGTGGTTACAATTAAATTGAAAAATTTTCTTCAAATTAAAGTCTTTAAGAGTAAATGCATTTTGCAACAAAGTTCTGTTGAATGATTTCAAGTTTGAAAATGCACAATTATTGTCACAATTTGTAAACAATAGTCTGTATATGCATACATTTATGTGATTGGTTGTGTAGAAGTTTGGTTATAATTTATGCAGTCATTGAATAGCTCAAAGCTAGTTCCATTGCAATGCTTTTAATGTCAAAATACAATTGAACAAAAATAAAATTCATAAACCATTAGTAATAGTGTTTTATTGTAGAAGTTTTGGGTTCCTCTGCATAACAGTTTGCTTGCCAATGGTTTACATAGAACAGTCAGTTATATTGGTTGGGCATATGGGTTGCCATAAGCTAGGATATCATGAAATAAGCTCCATGCAACAGAACAAAAACAAGACATAAAGCCCCATCTTGTTACATTTGGGATGGAAAGACAAACAGACCCAAACACTATGTGCCCCCCTCCCAACTTTCATAGATGGGGCATAACAACTTAACTTGAAATTACAATCAGCAACACACTATAGTCTAAATAAGAATGAACTTAGGAACACCAGAAGAGCATCTGAGCTATGTGCTTTTCAAGCTTGTTACAACACACCTGTTACATTTCCAACAACCAATTTTGAAGAGCCTAAGATCCTTCAGATTTTTTCTATCTGTTCTAGTTTTCAAGTTATAAGTCTTTGAATGTTTGATTTTACCTTATGTTCTATTTTTAGTAACAGCGGCCATGTTTGTTATCAAATCATAAAGCTGAACACAACTTTTAAACATCATGCCCTGATTAATACTTGGACCAAGTTTTGAAAAATTCCATTCAGTGGTTTCAGAGAAGAAGATTTTTGAAAAAGTAACGGACGGACGACGGACGGATGGCGATGACAATAGCTCACTTGACCATTCTGGTCAGGTGAGCTAACAAAAAGTAAATGAGCCACAGATCTAAAAACACATTCCACCATATGGTACACCTACCTGAAGAAGCTGCATACCAAATATTGAAAGCCTATGATTGACAGTTTCTGAGAAAACTGTTACGAAAAATAGTGTGATGAAGGCATTGTGACGGGAGACAACAAAACTTGGTATGTAGTAAGTACACCATATCGAATTACATATTATTGATAAAACTTCCTTTGCACTTACCTAAAAGTTTCCAGAAATTCCTGATAAATCACTGTTTCATTTTAACTTCTCTGAAACTACTAACTATATTTCAAGGAAACTTGATAGCGAGAACACCAAATTTGGTAAAGCATTTTATTAGGGAATGAATTCTTAAAATTCCTTGGCCATTTGAACTTAAATGTGTAGTAAAAAATGGAGACATTATGTTTGCAGGCCAGAACAAGCTATATTTTTTGTGTGGTTTTGTCTAGCTTGAAAGCTTAAAGTTTGAGCAAAACATTAGGATTGCTTTTCTGACATTCATAAAATTTTACCCTGAATCTGCTTTCAAGTTGCATGATTTTGAAATAGAAAATAATGAGCTGTGGAATAAGTGTATACAACACAGCCCACAATCAAGCGGCAATTCAGAAAAACCACAATGGACAACCGCCAGCAGCCTTCAACGATGACAGTAGGCGCTGCTCGTGATTATGCAATTTGCCTATGGTCTAAATAAAATGCATATAATTCAAATCCAGTCCTGAAATAGTCATAGATAGAACCCCTTCCAAAACAAAGAACAAAAAACATCAAGAAAGACGTACAAATGAATGCTTTGTCAAGGATTCCTGGCTTAGGACAGGCACATATAATATGTGGCGGGGTTAAACTATTTTTTTTTGGCCCAACCTTCCCCCTATCAATATTCCTAGACAAAGCATAAAAACTGAACACACAATAAAAATCAAATCGATCCAAGTTCAATTCCACTGGAGAGATTGAAATTGATTTGAAAGATTGCTTACTCAAATGTCCATGTAATGAAGACCATGGTCCATCAAATCAATATATTTAACCTAGAATGGCAGTCTTCCATGGAAGCCATACATCGCCTGCATCTTAAAATATTCCGTAAACAGGAAGTAGATCAGTTACGAGCATAAAATAGCTTTACACCATATAGTACCATAGGAGGAAGCTACATACCAAAAATCAAAAGGTTGTGACTTGTAGTTGCCCAGAAAACTGTGACAGAAATTTTTGTGACTCCGCAGGACCACACATGATGACGGATGGTGCCAAAGTAACCCCTATATGTTTCTTCTGCAACATGTTGCTGGTAACATAAAAAACCTGTATAGAGCTGAAGAAACGCATCTAAGTAAGGACAGGAACTGCTGCACAAAACTGTCCACTTTTCAACAGGGACCCTGTTCTTTGTGATGCTGGTTTTTAAAAGTCTTATGATAGATGATTAAGAGATGTTTTCTTCTTGTATATATTCTGATTTTGTGGTCCTTTATTAGGTGTTAATTTAACTGAGATGTGCACAAAAAGGTAATAGATCTCAATTGACAAAACACATGGTAATGCTTATTAGAGCAAGACAATGATGTGTCACAATGTTTACCCGTTACATTGATTGATAGCGAGCATCGCAGATGCGAGCCCTACGGCATTGTGCATGTTTTGAGATGTGCCAGAAATATACTGACGATAAAACCGGAACAGGTTTACTTTTACGGAGTGAAAAAAATAATAGGCACGGAGCAAGTAAAACAATCAACCCTCTGGGCTTATAAAAAATACATCATAATCTGTTATGCAAAAATATAAAAATTGAAACTCAAAAACAGTGATAAAACCCCCATTCATCCACTTGTTTATTTTTACACATAGATTTTTATTTAAACACCATTCGGTCTTTTCCGCTGAAAAACGATTTTCCGGAAATTACCGAGCTAGCTTTTGGCAACATCGTCCCATTGACTAGGTCATACCAAATGCATGATACTGACCAGGCTTTGTTAAATTCTAAGTAAAATAAAATAAGATAAAGAAATACAAATATTTACTGAATAAAACATACTCACAATAATAAATAAAAGGTTTTTACCTGAAAATGAAAGAAGAGTCCCATCCTGTGGGGTTTCACTCACTTTCCTCAGTCCAGCATGATATGTTTACTTTACTGTTTTTTCCGCCAGGTTTGTTAATGTACCTTCTGTTACCAATGCTTCGAATAAAACACTGATACTCAGAAAATCTCACAAAACCTGACAGAATCTGAATGTTGTTTTGGTCTGCCTGACAAGCGCGAAATACTCTGACAAGGAAATGACGTCACGTAATTAATCCATAAAACGGATAATTTCGTCCCCGCTTAATGTCGTCCCAGAATGTTACAGGATTTATTATTTGCATAAATAATTGAATTTTTAATAAGTAGTTATTGATCCCAGATAGTTTAACAACAACTTTCTCAAGTGCATATGATTTGGGTTGGGTGAGGTCAGACTTTGCTACTATTTAATTCCTTTTTTAAAAGTTCCCTCTTTACGTTAAACTTAGCCGGTCGAGCACATGGATTTATTTTTAAAAGGTATATAGATTTTCGATGCTCGCTAAAAAGGCAGGGCCTTAGTCATATTAAACATTGAACAATTTTATTCTTTATACACTAGGATACCATATAAAGTGTAATTTTGGTATATTTTTGTGGATAACAGGAACCCATCAAACTAAATTATTCCAAAATCTATCTTGTAGTGCAATTCAATACATAAAACTCTGTTTTCTCATGTACATTTATTTTACATCCCAGTCTGTTTTGTCGACTTTTGACATCTGGCAACGCAACAGATGTGCTATAGCAAGCAGGAACTGCTTACTCTTTTGGAGCACCTGAGCTCACTCTTGGTAAACCTAGAGTTCACATTGTTAATTGATATTAAGTAGTATTTGTGTTAGCGTGTTTAATATGTTTTCCGTTTTTTCGTCCTGTCCTTGTTTGTGTTCACTGGTTTTGTCTTTGCCCTTTCAGACTTTGACATTTAGATGCCCCATTGGTACCTCTGCTTCTTTGAAAATCAAACAATCCAATACACATTATTATTTATTTCAACAATAAAACAGTAAGTATAAATGGTTTATAGGATGTAATGATGAATTAAAAATTGTTTAATATGGTACATGTTGAAAATCAACATGTATGATGGGTTAAATGTGATACATGTACATAACATACATGAACCTTGTGTTAAAATATGGTACATGTATATGATAAACCATGGGTTAATAGCTCTGGTTAGATGAGGAATATAACTGTATGTTTACATAGTTATATAAAGGAATATGAAATATGAACATAAGGGTTGTTCCATTCAAATCAACATGGGAAGGGGATGCCGTGTGTGTGATCACTTTTTTCATATTGGATGGGAGTAGGGTTCTTGAACTAAGTGTGTCCCCCACCTCCCATGTAAATTTTAATGGAACAGCCCTAAGCATAAAAGAAAAGAGAAGACTTATTTAATACTGTAACTGAACTAGGCAATTTTATGACAATCTATAAAAAAAGCTAACTTATATATTTTATAACTTTGAACATGATCTGTACTTGACCAGAAGCAAGAAATACAAAAAATGCAAATATAAAAGACTATTCATGTGAAGTTTAAAAAACATTTATATCAAAACACTATTAAGTTTAGCACGGGTATTATTGTGGAAATAATTTACAGTTGTCTTGATAGACACTACTGAGTTTTTCTTTCTTTGTACATTAATAGTGCTGAACTTTACTACCCTCTTTCAATATTTCTAAGTTATTTTGCTAATCAATGTTCCTATTTATTTCTACATGACTTTTACAATGAGCTGTCTTGGTCTTCTTTAAAATGAACACATAGCAGCCAATTCAGTTACAATTTTTGTCACAGAAAGGTTCATGGATGATATTCCATACATAAATTAAACACACATAAGAATACTAGATACATTCTTAATACATTGTATACATAACATAAAGCCATTTGATAAGAAAATTTATTGCATTGTATTTGGTTTTCTATATGTTTAAGGAAATATATCTCATACTATCATTGACAATTACCTACAATTAAAAAAAATCCAATTGACAGAATTTATATCTTTATTCTATATTCAATGACGTGTTCAGAATTCTCTGGGTTTATCATAAAGAATAACACCAAAACAATCTTGAAGACTGTGATCTGATTGGCAAATTAAGAAGGTCATCAGAATAGAAAGTAGATGTCATCAGATCTACCAGGCTGAGACATAAGAGGACAATTGACATATCAGATTTAGATTGACCTAAGTAACTGGTTTGTGTAAACAAAACTTATTTCAAAATCAAAAATAAAATACTATTACATGTAAAAATCACCCTAAATAATTTCATTTCTTGATTCATACACCTTACATAATTAAAAACAAATCATTAACATCTTGATAAACTCTTAACAAACAAAACCCTGTGTAGTTATCCCCCTTTTCGCTGTTTATATATTATTAATATTCATATAATAATTACAACATATAATTTCTATGTACAAATTTACAACTAAAATATTCAAAAATAAATAATAAAATAGATTTATATGTATCAAATACATGGCGTTATAATTAATAAGACAACATTTTGGCATGTGGAATTTTTGTGCTTTTGTGACAAAAAAATGCATTTAACACTGCATGTACATGTAATTAAGAAAGACAACGTTTATATCTAAAATTTTGGATTTAAAGAGTTTAAATAAATAAAGTGATGTATAAATAAATATACTATCCATAAAACAAAGCAAATGTTTCTAAAAATACCTTGGTTAACTAAAATTCCAGATCTAAAGCATGCAGAATTTGGGTTTTAAACTTTGCAAAGAGCAGAAAATTTGAGTGTACAGTCAAGTTCAAACTTTCAGTTCTTCAATAACAATATATTCCCTTAATATATATATTATTGAATAAGAAGTAACATTTTCTTTACAATGACAAATAAATGTAAAAATAAAGATTCTTGACTTGAAAAGAGTTTGAGATTTTTTTTACAACTAGTAAGAATTAAAGGCTCTGTCAACTATTTTAAACTGTTCATTTTTAACTTCCTTTAAAACAGAGAAATCTTGTTAGACAACACATCCATATTTACATTTTAAAGAAATAGGCTAAATTTTTAGTATCATCAATAAGAAGAAATGGAATACATGTACATGAACAAACACTTTTCCCCTGCTTTGTTTAAAACTCATGAATATACAGTGGATTAACTCTGATAGTAATTTATGAAAGTATAATATGATTTTGAAATTTACCATTATAGTACCTATGATATAACGAACAAAAATCACAACACGAAAATGAGTTATTTGTGTACAAATGTACACTATTGTTATTGGTCTAATTTGGATACCTGGTTATTGTCTAGTGTTAAATTTACATTGTACATGTACGTGCCAACACAAATGTATATCTATATAAAATTTATTAAGATCTAGTATCCTATTTAGTTTATTAGAGGTTAGTAAATAAATTTGTGCCCTAGAATAACCCTAAACATGCAGTAAGCAAATATTTAAAACTAAAGTATTCATTTTCAGAATGCAAGCTTGATTACAACAAGAGTTAACACTAAAGTATGTCTCGCCTGCCGGCACCATCAGAAACAATTATTCTTTCTTAATTTCACTATATTTTGAATTAACATGGATTTTCAGTTTCTGAGATCAAAAGATGTTTATAGAACTTAAACATTGCAAATATATGCAATAAAAATAATCAAAGTCACTCAACCGGAAAATCAAGGTCAAGGTCAAAAGATGATGATGTAACTGTGCTAAGCTACTACTGGGGCATATGCATGCCAAGTTTCATCAACCTAGGACCTATAGTTCTTGAGATATGGAGGTGCTCGCAAAACTTTTCCACTGCTATTATATGTATTGAAAATTGTCAAAGTCACTCAACCGAAAAATCAAGGTCAAGGTCAAAAGATGGGGATGCAACGGTGCTAAGCTACTACTGGGGCATATGCATACCAAGTTTCATCAACCTAAGACCTATAGTTCTTGAGATATGGAGGTGCTCGCAAAACTTTTCCATTGCTATTATATGTATTGAAAATTGTCAAAGTCACTCAACCGAAAAATCAAGGTCAAGGTCAAAAGATGGGGATGCAAGGGTGCTAAGCTACTACTGGGGCATATGCATACCAAGTTTCATCAACCTAGGACCTATAGTTCTCGAGATATGGAGGTGCTCGCAAAACTTTTCCATTGCTATTATATGTATTGAAAATTGTCAAAGTCACTCAACCGCAAAATCAAGGTCAAGGTCAAAAGATGAGGATGCAACTGTGCTAAGCTACTACTGGGGCATATGCATACCAAGTTTCATCAACCCAGGACCTATAGTTCTTGAGATATGGAGGTGCTCATAAAACTTTTCCAAAAAGTTAACGCCGTCGCCGTCGCCGCCGCTGCCGCCGCTGGTAAAGTAACACCTATGTCCCGCTCTGCTTCGCAGGCGAGACAAAAATGTTAAAATACTGACCAATAAAGATTTCAAAAAAAGAGCATGTAAATGTAAAGGATAAAAAATATACTTCAAAGAATATACATGCATTAGATAAATTTCTATAAGCAATACAAATAGACAGCTTAAAGCTTTATATTTTAAAAATATTTTTTTCAAAGCTTACAATGTAGCAAATCATTTCATACTGGTTGTGAGAAGAATTTTAACACAGCACTATAAAAATTTTCAGCAGTGTTTGAAAATTTGGCAGCAATATTTTTTATATAAACACTTTAAATAAATTGTTGGTTTTCTTTTCAGAAAATTTGTTAAAATAAAGTTAAGATTGAAATGACAGTTAACACTGTATTAAGAAGTTTCCATGATACATCATTT
Source organism: Arcuatula senhousia (assembly GCA_963971305.1). Classification (NCBI taxonomy): domain Eukaryota; kingdom Metazoa; phylum Mollusca; class Bivalvia; order Mytilida; family Mytilidae; genus Arcuatula; species Arcuatula senhousia. The sequence goes on from OZ020312.1 coordinate 39,560,750, forward strand.
AAACAATAATCAAACATACTATTGCAATAGTAGAGATTGTCTGATCAACTTTGCTCTTCATGATTTCTTGTTGATAAAGTAAGCACCTTATATAACCTTTGATGTCTGAAGTGCTTGATTTCTTAATTTTAACCTTTGTTTGAATTTGCCAAAGAAAAGGTAAATGGAAAATAGAACCAATATTTAGCAAAGTTATGACATAATTAATGATTGCAGAAACAAAGTTTGTCAATCTATTCTCTTTTGTTTGTTTTTTTGTAACAATAAACATGTTTATATTTCATCAAGTTTTAAGATTTCAAAGATTGAACAAAGTCAATAGTTGCAAACAGCTTCTGCAAAAGAATTTGTGCCTCTTGTCTCAACAGTTTAAAGAAGAAGCAAAGTGATATTAAATGTACAAAAAAATTTTAAACTTTAAAGTGTAGCAAGAACTTATAGATCTAGAATTTTTTTTAAATCAGATACCAGTAACACAAGTTATTTTCAGTGTTTCTAACAACTAATCAACAACAACATAACAAATCACAATTTGATTGGCTAGTTTGAAAATAGCAACGAATCACTGATCAGTTATCATCATGTTTTCTCTGTACTTCAACAGTCTTTTTGACTTCACTGAGGGCAATGGTTTTAACAAAGTCTATTTCTCTGTACTCTGTGGGGGTGCCTGTTCTGGGCTCCGCATGCCCTGTATGGATGGGCTGGTCTGACTTTTGGTCCACGAGGTCTAATTCTATGTACTTAAGCTCTGGGCCTCTGTCTTTACTCTCTGTGTTGGTCATCACCGGAGGAACTTGGTTCCAACTCTGCAAAACAAGTTTTAGTTTACAATTTTATATTCAATATGCAAACAGTTCTGTTTTAAACACTATTCTTTTCATATCATTTGAATTTGCAAGTTTTGGTATTTTGCTTTTGAATCTATAGACAAAGTGGCTATGTCTAAGAATATTTTACAGGTTTTTGTTTTTTGTTGTTTTACCAGGTAAACTATTTTTTTAACTAATGCTCAAAAGAATTTAATAAACATGAATGACAACAAATTTGTTCATGGATGCAAAGTTCAATGACAAGTTTGTAAATGTGAAAAATATCTTAAATTTGTCCATGTGAAAAATAAATATATTAAAAAGAAATTAAATTTCAAGAGTACTTGTTTTCTTTTATATATAATGGATATGTGTTCTTATCAAAGCTTTATCCTTGTATGTACAAGCACAAACATGAGTTTTCAATGCAATTTTGTCCGTGGTAAGACTATTTTGTGCAATAGTATTTGAATCTAATGATATTTATACAAGCATCTTTTAATTAGTTCATCATGCTATGTATACAAAGTGTTGCAAAACAAAAGTATAGGCTATATAAAATAATAATATTCAACAAATAGACTACTAGCAAGATAAATGCATCATTCTAACAACTTTTATGTTGGAACAAGTTTCTTACTGATTATTTCTAACCAAATATAGAATTCAAGATCATGAACTTTCAGAGGGACAGGTCTTTATGATTGTTTTGACACATTTTTTTTCACATTGTATAACTTAAATTTTTAAAACTTCTGATATTTTCCAATATTTGATCACATGACATGTCAGAACAAAAATAAATATATTAGCCTTGCATCTGACATAAATTAATTATACAACATGTATTATCTTTGCAAGTTTTTAGTAGTGAATCTGTAAAAGAATTTGAGATTTTTATATTTAAATTATTGATGCTACCTATCATAACAGTCATAAAAGCAACAATGCCTCATGCCTTGCTTAGATGACTTTACAATGCCCCCTACAAAATATAGATTGTTAATAAAAAGGAAGAAAACATTAAAAAAAAGAAACAGAAAAGTGATCACAGAAAAATAAGGTGTTATACTAACAAATTAACTTTTATGCATTCTTCTAAGTTTTTGTCAAAAGTTGCAAAATTTTTAAAGTATCTCTTGAATGTTACCATATATAGTTATATATAAACAGACATTTGTCTTTGTTTGACAGAAAATTCAGAAGTTAAAAACTATTTTTATAATGCTTTCAAGTGTTTGCTTAAAATTGACATGCTTAATCACCCCTCTTAATCACTAATTCAGAAAGGATGCAATACAGACGAATACTAATGCTACTAAATGCCACAAAATCATACATTGCAAAAATTGAGATAAAAAACTTTGCATAAAAAGTTCTGCATATCAGTGCATATCAGTACTGGGATAAAGCACAATAGAAAAAAAATGTTCAAAAAGCTACATTTTGAACTACAAAAAGAGAAAAGAAGAGAGTTTTAACAAGAGATCATTTTGACAAAAGTCCATACATGTAGCTAGAAGTAAGAGACCAAAAATTAGATCAAACAAGGAGGATTTCACAATAGTCAGTGATAAAAGGTATAAAGTGGAAGAAAAGGACATGCAGGGAGGATAACAGTCAGAATGATGCATTTACCTTCTGATTTTCTTCGTAGGGATACGGTACCATTACCTTGTTGATGTCAGCATGGTCATCGTCAGATTCCTCTGAACTCGTCGTTAAATCGGGATGTGTATTCATTGGTAACTGAATACTTGACTTGTGACTCCTTAAACATACAATAAGATTTTATAATCTATTCACTTAAAAGCTAACTGAAGTGCTGATGTTTATTGAACTTTACTAAATTCCAAGAGTTATATTTTTTATGAATGCATGTGTATTGACAAATAAATTTATATTTATCTTTGGCTTAAAGTTGTTTTTCTTGTTTTGGCTCAAAGTTTTCAAGCACATTATTTTTTTATAGAACCGTTCTAATAAATCCTTTACCCCAAAACGGCTTTGCCTCAGGAAAACTCTTATTTCTACCATTGCATGCATTTTGCCCACAAGTTTTGTTTTAAGTGTAAAATTTCAGAATAATGATTTATTTTTATTTTGGTTAATAAGATAAGGCATTAAAAACATGAAAAACGCTTAAATGTTCCCACTACAATATTGTTCTGTGACAGCTATATATATATATAATACCTGCTCTCTGGAGGGTTGTTAATGGTATTATTTTTCTTAAAGCTCCTTGTATGTTTGTTTTTGTAGATATTCATTGTATTTGTGTAAGCATCACCATCTGAAAGAAAGAAAAAGTTAGATAGGCAGAATAAATTTATAATACATGACACAACTGAAAGGCAATTCAGAAGTCTTCACTACAAATTAAACTGCTGTTGTTTATTATGGAAGATAATGGGATGTGGAATAAGTGTACAAGACACAACCTACAATATAAACGACAATTTAAAAAATCTACAAAGGAAAACAGCCAGCAGCCTTCAATGTGACCAGTGGTCGCTGCTCGCTGTTCTACATATGATTCAAGCCCAATCCTAAAGTGCCAATGCAAGACCCTCTTCTTTAAAAAAAAACAAATAAAATGTTGTCAATGAGGTTGTAAACTGGTAATCGATCAATCTGGATTTATGGTTGAACACAAGTTCTCATATCTTAGAATTTGATTTAAGTAGCACTCCACCTAAGAATCATGCAAAATTGAAGAAAAGTGATTCATCGATAAAAAGGCTACAGTGGTTTATTTTTAACAAAAGATAGTTCAAAGTATATAAAATAAGAAATAAATAACAATTTGCTCATAAATGTCTGGTCCTGGGAGAAATCTTGTCATTTTGTTACAATGGTTTCTATTAAAATTATTGACAATTTCAAGAGTTATCTCCCTTTCTTACAATTTTCCAATGCATTCTATATATTTTTTTTCTCTCAGGACCAATGCTTGTTTGGAAAAAGAGTACAAAATATCGAATCAGGGTGCTCGTAGGAGTAACATATCAAAAATAAAGTGGTGTAGGCTTTCCACCCATGAATCGCTTTTTGCATGGTTCTTATAAAAAGTGGTACTTAAGGTCTGTCACCCATCTACTTCCTGTTTGAAAACTTATTCAATGTCAATGTTATCTGGCCATATCTGTCTTTAACAACCTTTTTCATTACAAGGGTATATTTAATACAACCTCATCAACCATAATCACAATTAAATATATCAGGATACTTACTGCATGGTGGGGGGACTGGTCTACTCAATCGAGGGGGGCGTTGTGGAGGGGGATGATCGTACAAGTTTACATCAGACATATTGGTATAGCTGTCATGTGATCTATTGCTTTCTGTTGACGTCCTTAAGTCGTGAATTGGTACCACACCATCCATTGGTAGATATGTGTCCTCAACCTCATTTCTCGACACACGACTCGTGGCAGCGTTTATATAGTTATGATCACTAGAGCACTGTCCAGGGGGAGGAATCACTGCTAAGTTAGAACTACTATGTGAGGATGCGGGAAAGTCATACATTGCTTTTGTTGAAGAATTATTTGAAGGGAAATCATACGACAATGGAACATTAGCACTAAGATTTGTCATTCCAGCAGGCACAACTTTGTTAATGTCTAACCCAGATAAACCATCCATTAGCATTTTACTATTAGGAGGGAGATTTTGATAGGCTTCCTGCTGATGTAGGTGTTTAGGCGGGGGTGGCCTGACGGGCGGAACATCGTCCATCTTTGGTGCGGGATTAGCAGGGGGATAATCGTATGTTTCATCACTGATTGGTATCTTATCCATACTACTAGGTGGATAGTCATATGTTAATCCAGATTGTGAAGAATATGCCGAATCATCAACGTGGCTTTCACTACTTGATGATCTAGGTGTTGTCGGACTATGCCGTGACGGATGTGACGAGGGAGGAACATCATACACATCTAAAGTAGTACCAGTCGTACATATTTTAGGCGCTGGAATTCCTTTATTCATACCATGTGTTTGAGGTGGCATGTCATAAACATTAGGAGCAAACACATCATTTTCTTCCTCTGGCACCTGCCCCCTCTTACTAGGAGGGGGAGGGGCTATTTCATCAGGAACACTGTCTATGCTTTCTGGTCTCTCTAATGGAGGTTTTCTGGTACCAGTTGAACAATTACTGAGAGGGACATACTCATCCAGTGAAGGCTTGCGTACACTTGTTGTAATTGGCTGAGAAAGCCGTGATTGGTTGATTGGTTGAGTGGTCACAGAATTTGGAACCTTTTCTATCGTTGTAAATGTATCATTATCGTCTCTCTCCGGTGGCAAATCTGGAGCTAAAATACAAAGCACAAAATTGATGTATTTCTGAATAATAAATATTTCTGGTGATGAATATACAAACAAGTTTTCAAGATAATATTGTATATAAGTACATTTGTATCTATATCAGATGAATGACGCAAGAGGGTAGAAACATGAAAGTAAGAAAGTTTAATCATTTCCTAAGTATAAATTGACAAATGCATGTACCGTATGAGTTGTTTTTTTCGCAGTAGCTAAATTTCGCTGATTTCTTAAAATATTGAAGATCTTTTTTCTGCGGAATTTAATTTTAGTGATTAATCATATGCAAGTTTATACATATACAATTAACATGATTAATAAGATTAAATTTTCGCGAGTTGCTAACAATTGCGAAAAAAGCAAAAATTATAGATACCCGCGAAAACCCCCCACCTTATATGGGTACATATTTAAACTTATTTCCATTGTGAATTCTTAAATTGCAACTGAAGTGTGTCAGTTTTGTCAGATACACTTATTCCATAGTTTATTTTCTTCTTCTTATGTTTATCATTAAAATCATGAAGCTTTTGATACCAAATAATACATGCAGTTGTTCCAGTCTGTTTTGTTTAAATTGATACACGTATGTACCAAATGTCTGCTTAAAATTGGAACTAAATAATCAGCATCCAACAAAGAAACAATCACATTTATTCAAAAGTTGAATAGAAAGAATATGCAGTATGCAAGATTTCAATTGGGTTGGGTCACAGAATACAGAAAAAAAAATGTGGTGACTAAAGGTTGGGACTGATGAACATTGGTATTTATTCATTCTATCTTACGAGAACTGAAAACAAAATAATGTGGATGTATGTGAAATAGTCTGGCAGAATAAATGCTAGAAATGTGTTTGTAATGTTCAAAAACTTTGTGTCTTAAATGAGGGAAAAGTCAAGATTGCAAGAGAAATTTTGGAAAAAGTTGGGCCACAAGGTTGAAGCACAGTTTTTAAGTATCATAAGAAAAAAGATAGGGAAATTCAAGTCAATGGATCTGATTTATATTTGGTATAAAATGTTGATGCTTTGCTACCTGAATCTATATCCCCTAAAATATATGAGACAGAAATAAAGTATCATGAATAAATAAATTGTAAACATTCTTATTTTCTCAAAGTTTTTACTTTCATGGATTTTGTGGTCAGGCATTTTTTGCAAAATTAAATATTATGCTTGAAGAGGATAGAATAATGAGCAGAAAACACGAAATTACCGGTAAGTACCTGTGAACTTAAATAAATTCATAAATTCGTGAAAAAAAGAACATTTACAGTAAGTACATGTATAAAAGATCACATTCACATATCTTTTGAACACATTTTCCACTGACCATGCTGACTTGGAGTGAAAACTGATTTTTCTTTTTAATAGGTAACACTAGAATACATGACACAACCACCATAATGATAAACCAAAGACAATTTCTAAAATCTGCTATAGAAAACACCAAGAAGCGTTCAACACAGACCCATGGTTGCTGAATGCAACCAAACAGAAATTAACTTTCTCCCATTCATATCTACGGTATCCAAGTGGTTAAAATTGCAGGTGCAAATTCAATCACCAGGTCTAGTATAATTGGACGCGAGATTTCCAGCAATTTCAAATTTTAGACATTTTCCCTTCAAATACACGATCAAGATAAACAGGTTCTCTTTCTGAGAAAATCAAGGATTAAATGATTTCTCCGCTAATTTTTTTTTTATTCAACAAGCTCACCAAAATAAAAAAATAAAAAAATTTCTTGGGGTGGAGAAATCATTTAATCCATAGTCCATACCTTCCTGAAGGAGAACTTATGTATGTAAATGATTTGGGACATTTATTAGAATTATCCATAAATATCCTCTTTCTCATGCTGACTTTGAACGGCAAGCAGCACCTCTTGGCCTTGTTGATGGCTGCTGGCTGTTTTCCATTGTAGTTTTTCTAAATTAACTTGCCATGTGAGCTGTGTCGCTTATGCACACTTATTCCACATCTCATTATTTTCTATTTGAAACATCTTTGCAGACATTATTTTAGATAAGGTGTGTAGCTTCTGTTTAGTTTGACACTTATTATAAAAACTTCTTTGTTCTTTCTAATACTTACAATTATCCTCAGGTTTGAGACCACACACACTGCACAGGTTCCGTACCCACGTGGTCATCTGTTCTTCTGTATCGGCTGCTAGAAAATACGTTCTTTCTCTGTTCTTATGATAAGTCTTGATGGCAAGAAGGTACGGGAACAAATCTAGATCTAACGATTCGATAATCTGCTCGCAATGTTCTAGATCGATGAAACCTTTTAACTTCTTGCCTTCTTCATTGTTATAGTAGTTCAAAACATACTGATGAGGCAGACTACCTTGTGGCTTGAATAATACGAAAAACCTCCGCTTCCATTTCTGTAAGAGAGATATATGAATAAATTTACATAATGGTGTGAATTATCCAACATTAACAGCAAGAATTATGCAATATCCTATCAGGCTTCTTTTGCAAAAACATAACCGGTACTTAAATTTTTTACCAATATTCAAATTAATGTCTTTTTAAAAGTACGTGCAACCTATATTGAATAAATTGATAGAACTAATAAGATTGACATAATATGTTGCAGGGACTGAAATCATCAGAGGCTGTGAACTGCTTATAGCCCCTTAAATTTTAACTTTTATATTTCTTTTCAAATCTGAACATTTAGGAACTATGCTGGTAAAATTTGGCCTTGGCTTCCTAATGTCTGTCCCAGTGTTGATACATTGCTTAGAACTATTTAACACCATGAACAACATTGCTTAGAACTATTCAACACCATGAACAATGTATTTTTACTCTATATAATATGAACATGATGAATCAGTCTTTTTTATTTCACATTAAGTCCATTAGTTTAATAAAGTTGTGGAATAGTGTATTTGTAAAACAACAGTAACTTTAAAATCTGAGCTGCTGCTCAAAAGTTACATACTCGTTAAAAAATATGCTTCCAAGTCATGTATTTTGAAAACAAAATGTGGCCAAAATAGGACCAAGAGACATAATGTCTAATGTTTTAACACAAATGGACAGACAAAGGGATGGACAGACGAACAGACCCAAGCACTATATGCTCCCCGCTCTAATTATGTAGATGGGGCATAAAAACTTGGCTTTTGTTTAAAAGAAAACGGATTCAAAATCTTATTGTTGAAAATGTCCTCATTTGTCCCAATGATCATGTGACCTCCTTGTAAGGTGTCCCAACACTGACTGTCAGTTCTGTCATAAATTCTTCAAAGCTATCATGTAATACACATTAATAAAACAGATGCATAAATATATACCTGAAATAACACTATTGCATTGTTCACCTATCGTTAATGAATTAAACATATTATGTTCTGCAAGATGAAGAATTACTTTTTAATGAGTTTTATTTCATATTTATGAAATTTTATACATGTAAGATTGTAATCACATAAGAGATTCAATTTATGCCATTTTTTTTCATTTTAACATACAATGGCTAAGACCTTCTTATTACATAAACTATTTCAAACATAAATCCCCCCTAAAAAAAAAGAGAAAAAAAACACACACACCCAAACAAAAAATCCCACAACATCTATATCTAATTTTAAACTGGAGAGGCTAAAACCATTCTCAGAATTGTTGAGTAAAAGTTTTCCCATAAGGAAATAATTTGTTAAATAGACAATCACATATTGTGTAATAAACACTTCATGTAAACCAAAATAAATCTAAAGTAAAAAAAATAATCTATTGTCTCATGTTTTCTACATATCAAATGCTTTCTAGTTCTAGGAACAAAACTGAAGCTTAACATTTTTTCCAAATAATTTTGTTTATATGTTAAATAAGTGCAATTTATCTATCGTGACAGCATATTATGATAACAACAAAAAACTAAACAAAACAATAGTTTTAAAATTTCTTTTTTTCTGAGAATCAATTAAGATTCTGGCTACATATTAAAAGGCTGCTAATGTTTCTGTGGGCTAAAATAATGTGTATTGCCAATTCTGTGACATTTCCTTATTGCTTTCCTAGATCTGACTCAAAAATAGATCAACTTTTCACTACATTCTATGATGTCTCACCTTGCTTTTGTTTCCTGGTTCAATTAAAGTACTTAATTCTCACAGTGAAAAATTCAAATTTCAAATTTCATACCACTTAAATAAAGCTCTGTCATAAATATTTGAAAAATTGTATTCCTCTCATATAAAAGTTTGAATAAATTAAATCCTGAAACACAAGATTGCTATTTTTCTTTACATTTTTAAGCAAAATAATAAATTTAAAGGGATAATCTTACTGTGTGTATCCTTGTTTAGTTTATATCCTGTACAGTGGCGATCGTCACATATAAGACATATAGATGGTGAAAGACAGTCATGTTATTATATTAATAGAATATTGTCATGGCTGACAAAGTTTCGTCCATCATTTTTACAATTAATATGTTCTCACTTAATCGAATCTTAGGTAGTACAACTTTGGTGTTAGATGTGATGTCATTCACTTAATCAAAATGGCAAATAAATATTTTGATTTAATAGATTACAAGATGATGTTTAGCAAGTCAATTTTTTATTAATGTACTCTTACTTGTAATGGGATGTTATAAGATAACCACTCAGCCACATACGAGGGCCAAACTTAGAAAAAATGGTGTTAAGTTTTCTTTATTATCTTTTTATTTGGGGGAGGGTTAACTGAAAATTAAGCTTCACCTTTATCATACCGTACTGTTCACATTTTTTTGACAAGAGGCTCACAAGAGCCTAAATTGCTCACCTGGTCCTTCAGCAATAAGGTTCTCCTCTATTGAGCTATTACCCCTATAAGAGGACTGACAACTTTCAGCCAATGGAGACTTTTGTTGAGCTAGATATTTATTTATTTATTTATTTATTTATTTAAATAAGTTGAAAATTCAAACAGGTAACAGCTTTTACTTATCTATCTATTATGGGCAAAAGCATGAAAAAACACAATATTTTTTATCTTTAAAGGACCGTAACCCCTAAAAGGGGTCATCTGACATTTTCATCCAAAAAGACTGTTGTAGAACTCAATGAGCTTAAGGTTTAAGCAAGCGTCAGTTTCTCTCTTTCTGCAATATTTTTCATTCTATGGCGCAAAAACATGAAACAAGAGGCTCCCAGGAGCCTGAATGGCTCACCTGGTCTTGATGTCGACCCTATAAAAACTTTTCTAGAGCTAAATGAGCTGAATGTGTAAGCAAGAAAATGCTTTTCTCTATCTGTAATAGTTTTCATTTTAAAGGCCAAAAACATGAAAAAACGTTATTTTAAGGGTCGTAACCCCAATAAGGGGTAATCTGACAACTATCACCCTATGTAACTTTTGTAGAGCTAAATGAACTCAACATTTAAGCAAGCAACAGCTTTTCTCTATCTGCTATAGTTTTCATTCTATAGGCCAAAAACATGAAAAAACATCATTTTAGGGGCTGAAACCCCTATAAGGGGACATCTGACAACTTCGACCCTATGGAAACTTTTGTAGAACTAAATAAGCTGATCATTTAAGCAAGCAACAGCTTCTCTCTATCTGCTATAGTTTTCATTCCATAGGCCAAAAATAAAAAAAAACGTTATTTTAGGGGCTGTAACCCCTTTAAGGGGTCATCTGACAACTTCGACCCTATGGAGACTTTTGTAGGGCTACATGAGCTGAACATTTAAGCAAGCAACAACTTTTCTCTATCTGTCATAGTTTTCATTTTATAAGCCAAAAACATGAAAAAATGCTATTTTTCATCTTTAAGGGGCCGTAACTCCTATAAGGGGTCATCTGACAACTTCGACTCAATGAAGACTTTTGTAGAGCTTTTGATGCTGAAGCAGTAGCGTGGCATCAGATTTCTTCTATCTCTTATACTTTTTGATTTACAAGCCAAAAACAGTAGTCTGACCCCCCTGGTCTATTTTTAGTAACGGCGGCCATGTTGTCTAGAGGGCGGTCACCATTTGTGCAATCTTGGTAGAGGACATCCCATAGATGAAGTGTGCAAAGTTTCAAAGCAATCCCTTCAGTCGTTTCAGAGGAGAAGATTTTCAAAGAAAAGTTAACAACGACGACGACGGACGACGACAGACGACGACGACGACGACGGACGACGACGGACGCCAAGTGATGGCAATAGCTCACATGGACCTTCGGTCCAGGTGAGCTAAAAATGCTATTTTTACCTACAAAGGGCCAAAACTGGGTTTTGACTTCTTGAACCCAATGTTCACTTTTGTAAAGCTATACCATCAATGTTATATAAGAATGCATTGAACAATTTTCTTTAGCTTAAATGTTCCATTTCCAATTTGCATGACCTTGACCTTTCTTTCACCCATTAGTTTTTACCTACAAAAATGTACATCCGCAGTACATTGTAGATCAAAAATCTATATTGAAGCTATCAAGAGAATGTCCTTAAAATTGAAATTCAGGATAAATTGATCAGGGTTGAACCTTGAACAGAAAATTTCCAAAATGACAGAAAAACTTAACAAGAATTCTTTTCCCATTAGGTCTCATAAAAACTTGAACTTGACCTTTGACCTTTTGACTACAAAATTAATAGATTTTTTTCTTATGTCATAGGCTTTAATGTGTGCAAGTTACATGTAAACCTATTAAAAGTTCAAAAGATTTGGTTCAAAAACAGTGCAAATGAAACCTAAAATTCTCAAGTTTTCTTTTTAAAATTTGTGACCTTGACATTTGATGTTTTGACCCCTGAAATCAAATTTTAAAGAATTCTTTCTGAAATAAATGAATGTGAGTTTAATAAAGTACCAACTAGTCATTTGAATGTTATGCTGCTGTAGAAACAGGAGGATTGATAGACAGACATGACATGACAGACATCTTCACTAGCCAAGGGTTATGATCAGCCACGTGCGATCAGCTATATCTCATCGGAGCGTAACCCTTGGCAAGCGAAGGTGATAGACAGACTGTTAGACAGAAAGCTCAATTCTGCAAATATCAACATAATAGAAAATCTCAGCATTAAATAACTTATCAAAGTTAAATGTGTAAGTTTCCTTAACAAAGACATGTTTTATTCTGACCTATGAGGGGGGTCAACAGAATTTTGTGTGAAATTTGTCGAATCATGGGATGATTTTTTGTACATCCTAAATGTTGTCATTAAAGACGTGATAATTGTTAGGATTGTATTACATCAAACTTGCCTTGTGGGGTCCTTTTGAACATTTGAGATAAATAAAAAGTTTTATAAGGTTACTGAAATGATCATTTGTTAAGATTTTGAGGTCAAAATTTTAAGCAAAATTTATAACTGCTAAGAAATAAAATTTATTATGTCAATATATAAAGTAAATACATGTTATAGACATCTATATATGTTACTTTACACATAAGGTATCATGGTCATAGAATTTTAGAAAAGTTGTTTTCAACAAACAAAGTCTTCATCTGGTCAGACCAACCCTGGATTAAAAACAATATTGTTTATTACATTTATTAGATACAGGATTGTGTGTTTTCGTCAAATGATTTTTCACAACTCAGGGTCCAATAAGACTCCTTCAGTCAAAATTTCCCTGTATGTCATAGCTTTATCCTTATTCCACAAAAATGTTCCTTTCAACATAACAATGTGAAAAGAAAACAAATGTCTTTTTTATATGATAAAGGTTTATTAATGACAACTGTTTCTTGTCTTATTAGATCATTTGTAATGTTTTGGAATGTTATCTTTATAATAAAGTACAATTTACAGATTATTACAAATTTTTATTAGCCTAATGTTGTAAATGGTTATGTTAAAGGGAGACAAATAACCTAAGGGAAATAACTCTCAGCATTTTTAATTTCAAATGAATACACATGGAATAAAGGAAATGTTTTTATATGTACATGTATCTGATCATGAATAGTTACCATTACATATATGTGTACACTAAAAAAGAGACCAGAATTTCTGCTTGGTTTGTGAGACCTTTTTGTTTATCTGACCTCAAAATAAATATTTGTCTTTTCAATTCATCAGGTTCAATCATTCTGTCAGTTCAGGTTTTCCAAAAGTTACTGGTACGCCCTAGAAACCAATTTTTGAACACTTAACTTAATTATATAAGTCTTAAGGGAAACGAAACTAAAGGCTTCCAGGAGCCTGAATCGCTCACCTGATCTCATATGCTTAAGCCTCTTACCTAGTGTGCAACATGGTCTACATGTACTTGGTAAGTAACATTAAAGAAACTAGTTAGGATAGAAAACACTTTTAAGATCAAGAATACAAAGTTACAAGGCTTTCCATTTGAAAAAAAAAAAAAGTTCAAATTGATTGAAAACAGTTAAAGGGGGGTAACTCTTAAAAGGATGATCTGACAATTTTGACCCTGAGATCATTTTTGCAGATCTTAATGAGCTGAACAATTTTGCAATGCTAACTATTCCTCTAGCTCGTACAGCTTTTAAGATCAAGTCCAAAAGCTGTGAAAAATGTCAATTTTGACGATCAAGGGAAAATAACTCCTATAAAGAGTTGTCACAACTTTGACACAATAAAGAGTTTCGTAGAGCTTTTAATGCTGAAGAAAGAATTGTTTCAGATTTTCTCTATCTCTTATACTTTTTGAGCTATAAGCTAAAAACTATGGTCTGACCCTTCCTATTCTATCTTTAGTAACGGCTGCCATGTTGGTTGGTCGACTTTCACAAATTTCACAAACTTGGTAGAGGACATCCTAAAAATCAAGTGTACAAAGTTTCAAAGCAATCCCATCAGTAGTTTCAGAGAAGAAGATTTTTAAAAATCAGTGAAAATTGATAGAAAAATTAGTTAAAGGGGGATAACTCTTAAACAGTTGATATGACAATTTTGACCCTGAATCATTTTTGTAGATCTTAATAAGCTGAACTTTTCCTCAAGCACTTACAGTTTTCAAGATAAAATTCAAAAACTGTGAAATTGGTCAATTTAGACGATTAAGGGGAAATAACTCCTAAAAGGAGTCATCCCACAACTTTGACTCAATGGAGAGTTTTGTCGAGCTTTTGATGCTGAACCAGGTAAGTGGTTTCAGAGAAGAAGATGTTTGAAGAAAAGTTAATGGACGATCGCTTAACGATGACAATAGAAAATAAAGAGATGTGGAATAAGTGTACGCGACACAGCCCACAATTAAACGGCAATTTAGAAAAACCACAATGGACAACCGCCAGCAGCCTTCAACGAGGCCATTTGGCACTGCTCGCGGTTCTGCAATTGGCCCATGGTCTAAATAAGATGCATATAATTCAAATCCAGCCCTGAAATAGTCACAGATAGATCCCCTTTTTAGGTGAGCTAAAAACAAGGAATCTGTGAGCTATTGCTCAATCAGTATACCCCCGCCACCCCAAAATGAACTATATAGTTAAGCAGGAAGTAGATATTAGACATAACTAATTTCATCTTTCAAGTCACTGTGATATGTAGTTGCTGAGAAAAATGTTTAGAAAATTTTCAACAATTGACTAGTAATGTTGAAAATTTACTAAGTTGGTGAACAGGAAGAAAATATCTGACAGATCTAATTTCAGTACTCTGGATAAAGGACCTCATACTGAACTCATATACCAAATTTTAAGTAGTTGCTGAGAAAACTATTACGAAAGTTATGTTGCGGACGGACAGACGGACGGAGGGAAAGAGGTAAACCAGCATACCCCCCTCTTCTTTGAAGTGGTTCGAAGAGGGGGCTTAATAATGTATTGTTTTCCAAAGAGATACATGTAAATACACATCCTGAGTTAATTTGTACAAAATTTATTATTTATCATTAAATGTTAACAGATAGATAAAGTGTAAAAATAAAGGGCACTTGCATCCTTGATGTTTTGGTCCTAGGAGACTTTGTAATTTGATCTTATTATAATTAAATTTTAATTGCTTACCTTCATGTGCACTAATTAGTTATTAAACGATTAATCTAATATCAAGACATTTTTATTCAAATGAGCCTACACAATCTACTAATGTAATAATCCAAAAGTCAATAGCTCAATGCCAAAGTGCAAATTACATCTTAAGGTACACGATAGCAGAAAGACTACAACATTTTACACCTGGGATTCTCAGGAAATTACAAGTATCAAATTTATAAATCTAAATCAAACAAAATTCTTTAATTTAAATAACAGGTAACAGCCCCTATTTTTAGAAAAACAAAAATCAACAAGGATATATAAACGTCAAGATTATTTGTGAAACGTATTGTTCTTGAAATTCTTTACATTGTTGTCAGGTCTATAGCCCTGATTGCCAAATGATCTGCCCTCTTATGTAATGTGTGTACAATGAAAGCACAAGGAATGCCAGCAATTCCAAAGACAATGTATTATTGTTAATTGGCATTGAGATTTTTTATAAGTTTAATCTCCAAGATCAATATTTTGCAATAGCATTAAAATTGTTCTGATTTGACACTTTAAGTGCCTGCACTTTTCAAAAATCCTTTTTGGTTGAGGTAAACATGTTTCAAGTTCATGATCATTAAATGATATGGTCCTCATGGCTGAAGACAGAACTAAAAGTTTTTAGAGGTGTTTTTTTTTATGTAATAAGTTTTATTAGTTATACTTGAACAAGTAAATTTATATAGTCTTCATGGTGTTAGACTATATTCAAGTATTCATGAAACTGAAATTACCATTTGACTTATACTATTGTAAATTTGTTCTTTTAATGGTGTAAATGTTTCAAAATATTTTTTTCAGGTAAAAAGTTGACTTAAAGATTTTGGCTTTTGACAGCTATAATACTAACTGCCTATATCATGTATATTAAACTATTCTGTTCAGACATTACTGTAACATATATACATTGCCACCAAATTTGAAATTGTAAAAAAAATAGATATCTATTTTTTCTGTGAATTCAAAATTGTAAAATACATGTTAATAAACTTATGGCACAGATTGACCACCCATGTAGATATATATTAAAGTGTTAACAAACCAACAAACCAAAAATCAGCAAATTAAAAATACACCAAAAAAATCCAGTATAAAACCAAACAAAAACCTAGAAAAATTATAAAATTTAAAATCAAAACATGCCAAAGTAAAACAAAAGTAAATCAACAAAAATTCTAAAATGTACTAAAACTTGTAAAAAATGAAAATAAACCGTAAATAGCTATTACAATGCGCCTCAACTAATCTATCTTCTTAATAACAGATCTACAGAAAAAAAGGCTTCTTATGGGACATGTACATGTATGACTATCATTACAAGCCATATTAATTACATGTATGACTATCGTTACCAGCCACATTTACATGTATGACTATGGTTACCAGCCACATTTACATGTATGACTATCGTTACCATGCAGCCACATTTACATGTATGACTATCGTTACCATGCAGCCACATTTACATGTATGACTATCGTTACAAGCCATATTTACATGTATGACTATGGCACATTTACATGTATGACTATTGTTACCAGCCACATTTACATGTATGACTATGGTTACCAGCCACATTTACATGTATGACTATCGTTACCAGCCACATTTACATGTATGACTTATCGTTACCAGCCACATTTACATGTATGACTATGGTTACCAGCCACATTTACATGTATGACTATGGTTACCAGCCACATTTACATGTATGACTATCGTTACCAGCCACATGTACATGTATGACTATTGTTACCAGCCACATGTACATGTATGACTATGGTTACCAGCCACATTTACATGTATGACTATCGTTACCAGCCATATTTACATGTATGACTATCGTTACCAGCCATATTTACATGTATGACTATCGTTACCAGCCACATTTACATGTATGACTATTGTTACCAGCCACATTTACATGTATGACTATGGTTACCAGCCATATTTACATGTATGACTATCGTTACCAGCCACATTTACATGTATGACTATTGTTACCAGCCACATTTACATGTATGACTATTGTTACCAGCCATATTTACATGTATGACTATTGTTACCAGCCACATGTACATGTATAACTATGGTTACCAGCCATATTTACATGTATGACTATTGTTACCAGCCACATTTACATGTATGACTATGGTTACCAGCCACATGTACATGTATAACTATGGTTACCAGCCACATTTACATGTATGACTATTGTTACCAGCCACATTTACATGTATAACTATGGTTACCAGCCACATTTACATGTATGACTATGGTTACCAGCCATATTTACATGTATGACTATCGTTACCAGCCACATGTACATGTATGATTATGGTTACCAGCCACATTTACATGTATGACTATGGTTACCAGCCATATTTACATGTATGACTATCGTTACCAGCCACATTTACATGTATGACTATGGTTACCAGCCACATTTACATGTATGACTATGGTAACCAGCCACATTTACATGTATGACTATGGTTACCAGCCACATTTACATGTATGACTATGGTTACCAGCCACATGTACATGTATGACTATGGTTACCAGCCACATTTACATGTATGACTATCGTTACCAGCCATATTTACATGTATGACTATCGTTACCAGCCACATTTACATGTATGACTTATCGTTACCAGCCACATTTACATGTATGACTATCGTTACCAGCCACATTTACATGTATGACTATCGTTACCAGCCACATTTACATGTATGACTATCGTTACCAGCCACATTTACATGTATGACTATCGTTACCAGCCACATTTACATGTATGATTATCGTTACCAGCCACATTTACATGTATGACTATGGTTACCAGCCACATTTACATGTATGACTATGGTTACCAGCCATATTTACATGTATGACTATCGTTACCAGCCACATTTACATGTATGACTATGGTTACCAGCCACATTTACATGTACATGTATGACTATCGTTACCAGCCACATGTACATGTATGACTTATCGTTACCAGCCACATGTACATGTATGACTATCGTTACCAGCCACATGTACATGTATGACTATCGTTACCATGCAGCCACATTTAAGTAATTCATAATGGGTTTTGTTTGAAATTTAAGAATTGGATCTTCCTTGGAAAATTATCACTAAATAAAGAAAATTATCACCAAATAAATGTGTTTTTTTTTCTTAAAGTATGCATGACTGTCCCAAAACCTTGGGGTACAAGGCAGACTAAGACATTTTTGTACCAAACCATTTGAGTTGGGTTTCACATACCAGTAATGTTTCCCCATTTAGTGTAGTCAGGTTAAAAGAAAAAACAAAATAATAAAAGGTGTTGCACGGTGGCTCTTTACATTTTTTTAAACATCCTTAAGACAAAACTGTATTCAAGCAATTCTAATTGACTTAAAATATTTAAGAACTTTTGTAAAGGATATGATAATAAGTTAATACCACATGCCAAGGGGAGGGAAATAATAATAGTACTAATAATATGTATATTTTAATCAAAAAACATGTTTAAGCAATGTTCTGAAATATCCTTACTACAATAGGCCTAAACACATATTGGTATACTGTGAGTACATGTATATTAGGGAACAGAATAAGGGTCTACATAGTTCTATGGATTCAAGCTCCATTTTGTTTGTCAGAAATTGAACAGAATATTAATATTTAGTAGTACAAAACTATCAGTCCTAATTAATCAAGAGAGATTGTATAGTGTTGTGGTAATATCAGACTTAGTAAGTTAAATAACACACTGGCCTCTACAAACATAATTTTAAACATGTCAACTGTAACTTTTTAAGTAGAAAATTTGATCAATAAAATAAAAATTTGAACATATTTATGAAGTGTCATAGAGACTTTAGAGAAGTCTGGACCTGATTGTGCTCATCCATCAAGGTTTTGGGAGTAACTAAACTGTGCAAGATTCTTATTTTTTTCAATTAAAATTAAACAAAATCATAATTTAACAGAAACAGACCAGGCCCTGGCACCATAAACCAAAAAATATTCTTAAGTCTGAGAATATTCTCAATTCCAATACTAAATACATTGAGTTGCGAATGTTCTCAGACTTATTAATAAGTATTTTTTAAAGTTTTGTGGCACCGGGCCCAGGTCCAACACTGAAAACTTAATACAATTAAAAACAATTGAAGAGGATATTACCTTTGTTAGTAATTATTATTAAGGAGATAGATCAGTTGGGTGCATTGATAACTGAACCAAAACATAACGTCATGCATGAGTTAGTACATGTGGCTGGATCCACATGACTGATCACGCATGCTGAAACAACGTTCATGCACATGTGAAAATGACAACCAGAGAAAAACAGAACTTACTGTTGTATCCATATAAATTGCATCCTGTGAAAACTGCAAAAATAATAGCAATTAAGACAGTAAAAACACTGAACATGAAAAAATCAATACAAATAAAAAATAAAGACTATAAAACTGTTAAAAAGGAACATCCTCAATACATGTACTATAAATTATATTCATTAATTTCATTTCAATCAATTCATTGAATGAATTAAAATGGCACCATTTTAATACATGTACTGTAGTAGAAATAAAATTTTGTGGTTCAATCGGTCCACAATAAAAAGATTCACTTGTGTACAAAATAACTAGTTTTCTATTTTAAAGAAGGGAAAAAGCAACAAAAATATATTTGAAGCACTTTTTGAATCATTTGATTTTAAAAACAGACAACAATACATAAATATAATCAATATGATGGACTGGACTAACTGAATTTTTTTTTTTGAGTTATCTCCCATACATCTGTAAAATTGCAACATCACCTGCTTTAAGGTGGTTTTATAGCGTTTGTTTGTTTCTACTTGCAGCAATATTATGAAAGTAAAAAATTATTTCATAGTAATTATAATAGATCTGTCACTCAGCTGTAATAAAAATGTCCTCATAAGAGATTTTAGTTCAAACCTGTAATTATCCTCCTGATAAAGTTCCAAATTAAAAATTGTTCACACACATGCATTATACATATAAGGCATGGTTTTTGTTTTATAAGCCTTTAAATTAATACAACATTCTAAAACATACCTTAACATTTGAAAATCTTCATTAAATTTAAAATTTTAAAATGAAATCTGCAAATTTTATAAATATGGCCAGGTGAAGACAGGTGATAAAATTACAGGTATTGCACAGCTGGTAACATATGGCAAGCGTTAGAAACCTTGTATAATTTCCTTATCATTCATAGGAAGCAAAATAAGATGCTTCTATAAACACTCGAATGAAAGCAAGTTTTTTTTTATGAAAGGCTAAGTTTTTACAGTCTATCCTTTGTTGTGCTGACAGTAAAATTGTCATTATTTTCTCTGAGTTCTAGACTAAATGAGATTATTAATGATTTTATACCTGCTTAGACATCATTATTCATCCCTTTGAATAAAAAGAAATATTTCTATCTTTTGATATTTCAAAACAAAAATAAACCAAGTTTTGCAAGAGAGAGCAATAAAACAACTGGTAATGACATAATGCTTTCTAAAACAAACAAGTTTTTCAAGTTACACGTAGTTCTCTAGGTACAGTGGTGTCAAAAGTTTTAAAGTTTTACTCACTGTGAAGGTGTGTAAGACTTATTTCAAACTAAAGAAATTTTAATACATTGTATTAGTTCCATGGAAAACATTTTCAATTTTTTC
The DNA here is from genome assembly GCA_963971305.1 of Arcuatula senhousia. Lineage (NCBI taxonomy): Eukaryota > Metazoa > Mollusca > Bivalvia > Mytilida > Mytilidae > Arcuatula > Arcuatula senhousia. The sequence continues at coordinate 39,581,547 of OZ020312.1, forward strand.
AACAGACCAAACCCAATGTTTACCAGACATGTATTGTGAAGATGTTAATTTGAAATCATTGATAGTTACATACATGTACATGTCAGAAGAATATGTTTGTGCCTGGAGTATGAACAGTCAAAAGTGTAACAAATTTTTGGACCTGGGCTTGATGCATACATACATCAGTAACATGTAGTTTAGTTTTAACATATTTATATTATTCATCCTAGATTAGGAAACAGGCATTTTTATGCTTATATTATTATCCATCTCCAGCTAGCAGTTTGCTGTTAAGCGGCCACCAATTGAGCCTACTCTTATCCTCTTTAACATGCATGAGGTATTGCTCTCACATAAACAGGACAACCTTTTTTCGTCCCTTCCAAAGGACTAGCATTGTTCCTTGAGACCTTCCTCGCAAATGGTGTCAAGAGAGAGTCGGAAATATGGTTCATGAAATTCACCCCTGATGAGGATCGTACCACGAACCTTGATGTTAGTAGCCTGACCTGTTAACCACTACACCACCAGCTCATACATTAATGTATCTTCTTTGAAAATTGCAGTCTTCTAAAGATATGTATTATGTTGCTATTCAGCATTTTAATCTACTCGAAGACCAACCTCTTTTTATACCTTTAAGTTTTGAAGACCTACCAACCTACTTTAGGGGTTATACCTTTATATTTTATGCAAGAATGATTTTATCAAAGCCAAAGGTTCTTTCCCACAATATACTTTTTTCAAGTAGTATCTTATAAAGTCATTTTAAGCTTGTTGACATCCATTTGATGTTTATTCTCTTCCGTGATGATTTTTTAAGATTATCTTATTTGTAAGTGGGTTATATAACATCACTTTTTAAAATTGGTCCCACTACAACTTATTCATCATACTTAAATCAAGGCTGATCATGAGAAATATTTTGATGGAATTGATCCCTTGTTGAAGATTGAAAATAGGGGAAATTTTGTAGCAATTATGTGACGTATTAAACTTTTGCATCACAAAAATTCATGTACATGTACAATATGTACAGTGTTCTCAGTCAAAAAGTTTAATAAACTGACTCTAAATTTCAAAACTGTAAAAGTTTAAACATATACATTTTTCAAACCACCACACAGTTAAGCCACACAAGCGTTACATTTGTAAACCACCTTGTGTCCTAGAAAATAAATTAACTAAGCATTTCACGTTATAAAGCATAGAGAAATAAATACTCAGTATGAAAACATAATTCCTTAAAAAAATCAAACTTCTGCTGATTTGTTTTTTTATTCATATGAAGCAGACTTATTACAATCTCTTCTAGACAAAAAAGATTGTAGACTATAGCTCTCTCTTTCAGCCTCACGTTCCGTTATAATGATGATGTCCTTTCAATATACAATTCTCGATTTGGTGACTTTTTCCATCTCATATATAAAGGCCACAACAGATTCTAGGAAGTCTTCTGCATATTAAAATAGATCTACACCTTGAAATGGACTTTCAACAAAGCCCTATGACAAATGTGATGCTGGTGGAGTTTTAATTCCCCGAGGTTAGCTCGCTCCGGCACCAACACTTTTGAGTTGGAGAAAACATCAAAGTTTTAAATTATACGTCTAAATTTCAAAATTGTCTAAACCCTAAGGTTCTTCCTACCCCAGACATAGGTTGATTATCTTAGTAATAATTTGGTTCCCCAGTTTGGTATTTTTCGTTTTTTACTGTTCTATGCTCTTCATATTCATATAGTGTTTGGCATATTCAATATTTATGGTAGAGCGCCTCTGATGAGTCTTGAATAGACGAAACGCGCGTCAGGCGTAGCAAAATTTATTGTCTGAAACTTTGTTGTCATTTGTATTTCCAATCATCAACTTTTTGTGTAGCAACATTCCGTCCGCTCCTGCTTATGGAGTCTTCATATCAAAGTTGATTCGTTACTCCAGAGCTTGTGGGAATTACATTCATTTCCAGAGAGGTTTGACACAGAAATTGCTAACACAGGGTTATTATTGCTCCACGGTTGCTACATGTATCTTCACTCAAGAAATTTTACGGTAGACACCATGCACTCCTAGACAAATATGGGATTTCTATCTCCAAAATGAGTGCAGATGTTGGTTTGTCATAGGGTTTTGTTTTTTCTTCCTTTACTGGATTTGACACACTGAATTTGAAATTAGCAACACCACGGGTGTGCTATAGCAGGCAGGAACTGCTTACTTTTCTGGAGCACCTGAGTTCACTCTTGTTACGTCTTGAGAGATTGCGTTGTTGATTTCCGTTCAGTTGATTTTGTGTTTCTTCACGCTGTTCTTGTTTGTGTTAACCAGTTTTGTCGATGTCATTTCTGACTTTTGACACTTAAATGCCCCATTTGTGCCTCTTAGCTTCTTTCTTGGAGTTCATTATTGTACAAATTCTTTTGGTTTTATTTACAAATAGGCAGGTAATGTTAAGGCAAGAGGGGACATAAAACTGCTGTTGTCCGTCCGTCACACTTTTTTTTGGGTAACAATTTTCTCAACAACTATTCATCATAGGCTTTCAATATTTTGTATGCAGCTTCAGATAGGGGTCCCATAATGGTGGGATGCATTTTCAGATCTGTCGCTCATCTACTTCCTGCTTATCAAGCCGACTTTGATTTTTCCGATAGACAAATGAATGGACTTACACAGAGTGATTTCTATCATAAGATATTAAAAAAAACTACTGAACTAATGGAGGGTCAATCTCAATTATGTCCAAGAGAAAAGACAAAACAAAGAGGACACAACTGAGAAAATTTAATTGTGACACATCTCCCATTCACACATCAAAAATCGGCAGCAGATGCAAAATTGTGTGTATAAGTCAAACATCAAAGTTTTAAATTATACGTCTAAATTTCAAAATTGTCTAAACCCTAAGGTTCTTCCTACCCCAGACATAGGTTGATTATCTTAGTAATAATTTGGTTCCCCAGTTTGGTATTTTTCGTTTTTTACTGTTCTATGCTCTTCATATTCATATAGTGTTTGGCATATTCAATATTTATGGTAGAGCGCCTCTGATGAGTCTTGAATAGACGAAACGCGCGTCAGGCGTAGCAAAATTTATTGTCTGAAACTTTGTTGTCATTTGTATTTCCAATCATCAACTTTTTGTGTAGCAACATTCCGTCCGCTCCTGCTTATGGAGTCTTCATATCAAAGTTGATTCGTTACTCCAGAGCTTGTGGGAATTACATTCATTTCCAGAGAGGTTTGACACAGAAATTGCTAACACAGGGTTATTATTGCTCCACGGTTGCTACATGTATCTTCACTCAAGAAATTTTACGGTAGACACCATGCACTCCTAGACAAATATGGGATTTCTATCTCCAAAATGAGTGCAGATGTTGGTTTGTCATAGGGTTTTGTTTTTTCTTCCTTTACTGGATTTGACACACTGAATTTGAAATTAGCAACACCACGGGTGTGCTATAGCAGGCAGGAACTGCTTACTTTTCTGGAGCACCTGAGTTCACTCTTGTTACGTCTTGAGAGATTGCGTTGTTGATTTCCGTTCAGTTGATTTTGTGTTTCTTCACGCTGTTCTTGTTTGTGTTAACCAGTTTTGTCGATGTCATTTCTGACTTTTGACACTTAAATGCCCCATTTGTGCCTCTTAGCTTCTTTCTTGGAGTTCATTATTGTACAAATTCTTTTGGTTTTATTTACAAATAGGCAGGTAATGTTAAGGCAAGAGGGGACATAAAACTGCTGTTGTCCGTCCGTCACACTTTTTTTTGGGTAACAATTTTCTCAACAACTATTCATCATAGGCTTTCAATATTTTGTATGCAGCTTCAGATAGGGGTCCCATAATGGTGGGATGCATTTTCAGATCTGTCGCTCATCTACTTCCTGCTTATCAAGCCGACTTTGATTTTTCCGATAGACAAATGAATGGACTTACACAGAGTGATTTCTATCATAAGATATTAAAAAAAACTACTGAACTAATGGAGGGTCAATCTCAATTATGTCCAAGAGAAAAGACAAAACAAAGAGGACACAACTGAGAAAATTTAATTGTGACACATCTCCCATTCACACATCAAAAATCGGCAGCAGATGCAAAATTGTGTGTATAAGTCATAAGTAATAATCAGTTACAAAATATTTTGATGACAATAATTTAGCAATTAAGTTGTGATTTAGTCATTTGGTGGTTAGTTAGAAGCAACAGATGGCCAACTCAACATAAAATTACTATTAAAACAAAACCACAAGTGGATTTATATATTCAGGATACTTACAAAGGGCTTTAAGAACTGTAAAATGTATGAAATCCTTTATAGTTGACAAAATAAATTCAAGTTCAAAATGTGCATACAAAGGTAAAATGTATATCGGGGGCAGATCCAGATTTTTTTAGAGGGGGGGGGGTGTCTTCTTATTGTCAACTCTGAACATAGGGGGGTGTGGTGATTCCATGCCAATTTTGCCAAAAAACTACACAAAAATAAACAAGTTTCTTTAGAAAAAGGAGTCCAGCATCATTCCCTCTGTATCTGCCACTATATCATGCAGACTGTTTCTTCATGTTCATAGTGCTGAAGGTTATATGACACAATACATGTATGTGGAAGTGTATGGTACAAATACTTCAGTTCACCTGGCCTATGTAATCATCTGGTAAAAGTGTCAGTTTTAGTAAAAAAAAAAAAATAACTTGAAAACAGATGACATAAAAAAATCACTGTTTCAGCCAAATGTGGTTATAATATTAACTAATTTAGAAGGACCATGTGGTGACCCTTAAGCACTGATAATCTTATATATTTTGTACATGTACAAAATAGTTTTTATCTGTCATGGCATCTTCCGTGGAAAATAAATAACAACACCAAACAAATAACACTGTACAATCATTCAGATAATCTACTAAATCTACTGGTTTTTTCTATCTATGAATGTCATTTATGTTGCCCTAGGATGTTACCCTGATGTTAAAAGGTAAAACAATGAAATACTATAAATCTTTTAAATTTTTATGATAGAAAATGCAAATAAGGTCATAATAGTATACAAGGGCATGAAACTGAAATTGTGCACCATTCAGTGACTCTCTAAGGTTTGTTTAAAGAATCTTGTTTGTCTTTCACTCCAATCATGCCAATAAGAGAATAATTCCACAAGTTAACATTTATGTTAAACATGCACATGTATATCACTTAGTCTCACAATATGCTGGCATAATATTTGCTGCTAAGTTTAAATTGCCCTGTCTAAGAGCAACAGAAATACAAAATTACATGAAGATCAACTTCTGAGAAAATTCAAGCTAAAAACACAAAATGTTCATGAAGGTCTGATGTGTCAGGGACAGATTGAGAAAAATTGAGCTACATGATTACAGTATTATTCAAGAAAACAGAAGAAATTGTGTGTCAAACAGTTATACAGTCTACATAAGCATTTTCCAAAACTGTCCAAACTGCAAATTCATACTTGCAAATGTTTGTTTGGTCCTGAATAGCGGGACTCAAACCCATACTGGAACATTGATTGTGCATCACACACTTTTTGGAGAACCCTCTTCCCTGATGAAGGGTAATGCTCTGAGAACAGAAGTGATGCAATTGCAATTAAAAAGATATACATGTAGGAGTAACTCATTTCCTGTATTCTAAGTCATAAGTAAATTAAATCATTAATGCAGTAATGACCAGTATGGATAGATCACCAAGTACAAGTCAAGTAACTTGACATTTTCGTGATACAGCTGAATATTAGACAATAAAAGAGATGATCATAATACACTGGAAGTTAAGTACCACATCCTTTCTTTAATTTGACACAGTTCTCAGTTCACATCTGTCAATTGTGTTTTTAAAAATAGTATTACATGTATGGTGTTACTAAATTTACAAAAGCGGGTAACAATTCTGCCATTTACAGTCATGTGCATGTAAACTAATTTCTCTATTCCAAGGGTTTTTTTTTCTGTTGATTTGAGAAATTTTTTTAATCGCCCCTTTCTTATTGATAATGTGTGTGTCATGTTCACATGGTACAACATCCTCAGAAACCCAGGAGTTCTTCACTCGCTTACTCATTCCTCACCCCTAGTTGGGACATTACACATTAAATACCTCGTATTTGATGGTTTTGAATCGAGCCTTCTGATTGGTCACATTACATTTTTCTAATGCGATTTAAACATGTTTCAATGTGTAACTTTTATGAAGTTCAAGATCAGATCCTGAACGCGAAACAAACAAAACCAAACCAAATACCCCAGGAGTGAAGAATGGGTAAGCGAGAGAAAAACCCCTGGGTTTACAAGGATGATGGTACACTTACATGTACATGTATTTCTCATCTCATTTCAATTTCTATATCCAAATTTTGAGCTTCAAACATTAAAACAATCCATTTACTGGAAATTATAAATGCAAACACCTAAATTAATTCAAAAGCTCATGAATATGATGAATGGACACAAAAGTTAAGACAAAATTTAATCTAAAAAAGACACCAAGTAAAAACTTACATAATGCATGATGAATATAGTCTATTATAGCTAGGTTGTCTGGTAAAAAATAATGAAACTTTTAAAGGTCTAGAAAATATTGTCTCATCTAGATCTTTATTTTATTACATGAAATATAACTTGTAACACCCAAAGTAAAAAAAAGATCCTTCCAAAAATGACTAATTTATAGACAGGTGAACACCTGTCTACGGTCTTTCTAAGAAACTTGATTGTTCATAACTATTCTTCATAACATAAATATACAATGTACAAAATAATTTAAGAAGGGATATGGAGTAAATGAACATGAGACCACAACACATATGTTTATTCCAAGTAAACATACATGTTTACTACGCACACATGTAAACATATAATGTACATGTGTACATATAATTGTAAAAATGTAAACTTGGTAATGTAATGTAAAAATAGTATAATTCTTGGAATTCTAAATGACAATTGTTTAATATATTTGTATACAGTTTATATGAGTATGTACATGTATGAGCAGAGCACCAATATAGTATTCATTTATACATGTACATGATATAAATTAATTTGCTATAATCATTTGGTAATTGTAATCTGTATTACAGTAGGATACATAATAAATGTACAGAATCTTTTTAAGATAAAGATCAACAAACACATATACTGTTATACATGTACATGTATGTCATTAACAAGAGGCTCCCAGGAGCCTGAATCGCTCACCTGGTCTTGATGTTGACCCTATACTTTTGTAGAGCTAAATGAGCTTAACATTTAAGCAAGCAACAGCTTTTCTCTACCTGCAACAGTTTTCATTCTATAGGCCAAAAACACCATTTTTCACCTATAAGGGGCCATAACCCCTATAAGGAATCATCTGACAACTTCGACCCTATGGGGACTTTTGTAGAGCTAAATGAGCTGAACATTTAAGCAAGCAACAGCTAATCTCTATCTGCAATAGTTTTCATTCTGTAGGCCAAAAACATGAAAAATCCCTTTTTTCAGGGGCCGTAACCCCTATAAGGGGTTATCTGACAACTTCGACCCTATGGAGAATTTTGTAGAGCTAAATGAGCTGAACATTTAAGCAAGCAACAGCTAATCTCTACCTGCAACAGTTTTCATTCTATAGGCCAAAAACACCATTTTTCACCTATAAGGGGCCATAACCCCTATAAGGAATCATCTGACAACTTCGACCCTATGGGGACTTTTGTAGAGCTAAATGAGCTGAACATTTAAGCAAGCAACAGCTAATCTCTATCTGCAATAGTTTTCATTCTGTAGGCCAAAAACATGAAAAATCCCTTTTTTCAGGGGCCGTAACCCCTATAAGGCGTCATCTGACAACTTTGACCCTATGGAGAATTTTGTACAGCTAAATGAGCTGAACATTTAAGCAAGCAACAGCTAATCTCTATCTGCAATAGTTTTCATTCTGTAGGCCAAAAACATGAAAAATCGCTATTTTTCAGGGGCCGTAACCCCTATAAGGGGTCATCTGACAACTTCGACCCTATGGAGAATTTTGTAGAGCTAAATGAGCTGAACATTTAAGCAAGCAACAGCTAATCTTTATCTGCAATAGTTTTCATTCTGTAGGCCAAAAACATGAAAAATGGCTATTTTTCACCTTTAAGGGGCCATAACCCCTATAAAGGGTCATCTGACAACTTAGACCCTATGGAGACTTTCGTAGAGCTAAATGAGCTAAACATTTAAGCAAGCAACAGCTAATCTCTATCTGCAATAGTTTTCATTCTGTAGGCCAAAAACATGAAAAATGGCTATTTTTCACCATTAAGGGGCCGTAACCCCTATAAGGGGTCATCTGACAACTTTGACCAAATGGAGACTTTTGTAGAGCTTTTGATGCTGAATCAGTAGCGTGGCCTCAGATTTTCTCTATCTCTTATACTTTTTGATTTATAAGCCAAAAACAGTAGTCTGACCCCCCCTAGTCTATTTTTAGTAACGGCAGCCATGTTTTTTGACAGATCAAAAATCGAAACAAAAGTTTGGTGCAGGACACCCTAAGGATCAATCATACAAAGTTTCATTCAATTCTGTTCAGTAGTTTCAGAGGAGAAGATTTTTGAAAAATTGTTAACGGACGACGACGACGACGACGAACGCCAAGTGATGGCAATAGCTCACATGGACCTTTGGTCCAGGTGAGCTAAAAAGTGTATCCGAGAAATTCAAAGCATATGATTTTTTTACATGTACAATAGTTATACACAAATGACAGACATTCAGAGAGTTCCTTCAAAGTAAATCTATAAACCTATTCATTGCTGCTCCATTTGTAATGTAATTGAAAGCAGTGGTGGATTCAGTGGGGGCAGAGGGGGCGTATGCCCCCCTTTTAATTGAGAATTTTTATTTTTTTCTGTATTAAATTAACCAAGTTCCTTCAAATTTTCATAAAAATCTGACATTTTTAACAACTACGCCCCCCTTTCACAGACCTCTGGATCTGCCCCTGATTGAAAGTACCCCCAGCTGTGAGGGTAAAGCTACATTGTACATAAACATACATGTAAATGGTTCAGTAACTGGTGCATATATTATTACTCTTGGATAATGCAACTCTCTTGATCTTAAAAACAAGAGGCTCCCAGGAGCCTGAATCGCTCACCTGGTCTTGATGTCGACCCTATAAAAACTTTTCTAGAGCTTAATTAGCTGAATGTGTAAGCAAGAAAATGCTTTTTTCTATCTGTAATAGTTTTCATTTTAAAGGCCAAAAACATGAAAAAAACGTTATTTTAAGGGTCGTAACCCCTATAAGGGGCAATCTGACAACTATCACCATATGTAACTTTTGTAGAGCTAAATGAACTCAACATTTAAGCAAGCAACAGCTTTTCTCTATCTGCTATAGTTTTCATTCTATAGGCCAAAAACATGAAAAAACATCATTTTAGGGCCGAAACCCCTATAAGGGGACATCTGACAACTTCGACCTTATGGAGACTTTTGTAGAACTAAATAAGCTGATCATTTATGCAAGCAACAGCTTCTCTCTATCTGCTATAGTTTTCATTCCATAGGCCAAAAATATAAAAAAACGTTATTTTAGGGGCTGTAACCCCTTTATGGGGTCATCTGACAACTTCGACCCTATGAAGACTTTTGAAGGGCTACGTGAGCTGAACATTTAGTCAAGCAACAACTTTTCTCTATCTGTCATAGTTTTCATTTTATAAGCCAAAAACATGAAAAAATGCTATTTTTCACCTTTAAGGGGCCGTAACTCCTATAAGGGGTCATCTGACAACTTCGACTCAATGGAGACTTTTGTAGAGCTTTTGATGCTGAAGCAGTAGCGTGGCATCAGATTTCTTCTATCTCTTATACTTTTTGATTTACAAGCCAAAAACAGTAGTCTGACCCCCCTGGTCTATTTTTAGTAACGGCGGCCATGTTGTTTAGAGGGCGGTCACCATTTGTGCAATCTTGGTAGAGGACATCCCATAGATGAAGTGTGCAAAGTTTCAAAGCAATCCCTTCAGTCATTTCAGAGGAGAAGATTTTCAAAGAAAAGTTAACGACGACGGACGACGACAGACGGACGACGACGGACGCCAAGTGATGGCAATAGCTCACATGGACCTTCGGTCCAGGTGAGCTAAAAAAAGGTGGAAATAATATCATGTTGTCCTTAAGTTTTTAATTGAAAAGTACACCTGTGAAAATTAATTACAAACACGCAACTGACATTACAGACGAGATGATCAGTGTCCAGCCTACGCGTAATGAAGACTGATTGATAAAATTGTCAAACATCTGATTCAGCTCTAAAAACGAAATCATCTTATGTTATTGACATTGATCCTCGCCATCATTATTCTGCTGACATCATGGCAGTCTGCACCAAAAACTTTTTCAACAACTAGTCCGACAACAAGTTTTAAAGGTTTATCCTTAAACGTCTATATAAAATCTGTGCAAAAAGTGGCCTTCCACTATTGACTCCAGTCCACCCAATTTTTCTTCGATCTTTTGAAGCACCATTTGTAAACAATAATTATAAAGGGTTTCTCATCTTATGTTGCTGAATTTTTATCTTGTGCCCCATCATAGGTTGGCACTAAACTTATTTAAAAACTTATCCGTTAACAAAAGAAATCATAAATGCCTACCAGAGGCGGTCAAGCAGATTTCGTGAGGCATATGACTGTTTTTATGCAGCAACTTTTTTTTATATTACTTAGCAAAAAATAAGAGTCAGAAAGGGTAAAAGCAGTGTTTATTAGTACTGACAGTCTTAATTACACTTACTGATCTGAATATCTTCCAAGGACCACTCAAACGAAACTTATTTTCTGGTGGAGACTTGACCAGCCAACCAGAATAGACAACATTCCCGTTCGCTATCTTACTCATTGCGGATTTCATAGGCTCATTCTCAACCCCATTTTTAATCTTCAGTGGTTAAAATGTTGCAAGTTTGTCGATATCTCTATCTGTCTTAATTCATAACAAAACGTTCAATTGTTGAAAAACAAAGTTGTCACACTTCATTGATACAGGAAGCACTTTTCTCACTTCGTGATCATTTCCGGAAACCCTATTTTTAATAACAGCAAATTTCATTGGATAAAAAAGTTAATTGCAGCCAATATATTTTGTCGGTGTATTGGAACATTGAAAGGCAATACACACTGAAGAAGAAAGAAGAATTTTTCAAGTCCAAATTTAGGTTTGACAAAAGAAATTTTCTTTAAACTTAATAAGTTAAAATTATTCTAACTGTTGACATCAAAATAACAAATAATAAAAACACTGATAATGTCTCTGTCAGACTCAGAGCCAGTCTGAATCCGAGTGTCCTGAGTCAGTGTTACTGTATGCACCAAATGCACTCTTTTGAAAAGACTGCTGTTAACTTCATTTCAATTCGACACATGTAACTGTTATGTATGTAGCTAGTGAAATGCTCATTGTTCCCATTTTTCGTGTTCATTCTGTGAAACATTCATTCCGTGTGCAGGTATTGTTATATTGGTATCTCGTAATTTCTTGTTACGTAGCTACGTAAAAACGGTGACGTTACAGTTGGATATTTGGTTGAAATGAACATAAATGCCATGGTAAAATGGAACCCACGATATAATGAGAACGGAGTATAGTTATCACTGTAACGATCTTTGTGCTTCATTTGTTCCTCTCACAATTTTTCCTTTCCACATGAACAACACATCTTAAAATACATTCTTAATCTCAGTGTGTGTTCTGTGTGTTCTAGGTTTGAAACCACAAATCCTATTATTTATAGGGTATATATAATATATTGTACAAACATATGATAAGGTTAAAGGTATGATTTTCTCCCAGAATTATGTAATAAAGTTTACTTTTTCAATAGTCCTGATATATGATAAGGATGATAAGGGTGGGGGTCCTTTGGTGCCAGCTGCTCACCCCTACCAAAAAATATGGAGTGACCCCCGGGGAATGTCCTATAATGTGGACACAAAATGAATGATTTAATTTGTGTGAACACGAACTGAATGTGGACACAAATTAGACTTGTTATTGACATGTTGACACAAACTCTAAAATGTAAGGCATTGAACAATTCTGATCTATTTAATGTGGACACAAAATGAATGATTTAATTTGTGTGAACACGAACTGAATGTGGACAGAAATTAGACTTGTTATTGACATGTTGACACAAACTCTAAAATGTAAGGCATTGAACAATTCTGATCTATTTAAATCGTTCATTTGTTGTTCATTTCTTGTCAGTATTTGGTTCATGAGAGATGGAAGACTGAAAATTTCACTAGCTGTGTGTGCCAAATTGACATAAAGTTTTCATATCCCATCTAGAGTTGTCCTGATTCTGATCCTGCTATCTATACGGGTGAATATACTTGAGTACATGTCGCGTGTAATGGGACAGTTTAAAAACCTGCATTGTAGTAGGTAGTATAAAGCCACAAGTTTTCAACTCAGCTATAGGTCTAAATCTTTAGCTCACTTGGTAAAAAGCTGGCCTATCACTTGTGACAATGGTGTGGATCATGCCTCTACTGAAATATTTGCAAGGATTCTTATTATTTTCAAAATTAAATGACAACAATCATTATTTTCAAATATTTTCAAATATTTCAAAATTAAATGACCCCAATCATCCACGCATCCCTATTGTTTGATGGACCCGAAACCAATTTTATTAATTGGTTTTTCGTCAGCTTTAGAAACAATTTTGAAATGGGATGGTTAACGTTTATTTTGAAAATTAAATGACACCAAAACATAGTTCAAGATGGTCCCATCAGACCAACAAACCAAATAACATGGTAAATGTAGATGTCATTGTAAGATACCTTTGTTGTTCATAAGACCATTTCTTAGGACCTACATAAGACTTAGGTTACACTGGTGTATTATGTACAATATTTTTTTCCTATACATCTTGACTTCTGCATTTTGGTGCAAAAAACATAGAGGAAATGTAATGCGTTTTGTTATGGTCAAAGGGGGATAATTTAAACTGATTTTTTACTCAGGTCTCATTAACCCCTTCCGGGTCAATTGGTCCATCCCTCAAATAGTCCATAAAAATAAAAAATGCAGTGTTATTGTTTGTAATTGTCAAAGTTTTATTGGATTAATAATGGAATCATGTGTACAATCAATTGAAACCTAAGGATTCACCCATTTTAAATATTCTTGATTCATTTTTGACAAGTGTATGAATTTTGTTTACATGGCTGTGTGAAAAAGCTCCATGTGGTAGACCGGAAAGCATGGTAAAAAAGGTATTTTGAGCATTTTGTAAACAATCCAACTTTGCGAAAAAAGTAATCCTTGATGGTGAATGTTTTATACCAGCATTTGACAGAAAATTTTATTAGCTTCGCAATGATATATAACATGTGTACCATCTTACCCGTATTTGTTCAAGCAAAAATTTCAAAAATGCAGATTTTAAGCTGAAAATGAATGTGAACGTCAAAAGGGTTATTTGAGACCTTAAGAAGACAGCTTATTTGTGTCTTCTGTAGGCTATCCTGGCAGTTTCACAATGGTACTTCCTTAGCAACCATTGTATTTTTTGCTTTTTGTCACTGTATTTACCTTCATACAGGAATAGAAATATTGTTTGATGCATATTTTTTTCCAAACCTCACTTTTAAACAGAAATTTAGGCTCGAACGATTGAAAAGAAAGAGATTTTCTTGCTCGCAACATGACAAAATGTTGATTATTTCATTTGCTGATGCCTGTTTTTATTTTTTCATAGAGTTGTCTGCCCTTAGACCATTAAAATATAGTCACTGTGGTAGACCAGAAAGCATGGTAAAAAAGGTATTTTGAGCATTTTGTAAACAATCCAACTTTGCGAAAAAAGTAATCCTTGATGGTGAATATTTTATACCAGCATTTGACAGAAAATTTTATTAGCTTCGCGATGATATATAACATGTGTACCATCTTACCCCTATTTGTTCAAGCAAAATTTTCAAAAATGCAGATTTTAAGCATGTTAAGCTGAAAATGAATGTGAACGTCAAAAGGGTTATTTGAGACCTCATGTGGATACAACTGTGCAAATGATTACAATGCATTTTCCATAGGGACCTACCTCCAATTGAACTGGAATATAAAAAATCTATACACATTACTTAGGAAGATTTGGTTTTCTGATAATGAAAGTAGACATGACAATGATTTATTTCAGCCAAAAAAAAAAGCATACCGTTATGCGGCGGAAGTTGACATAATTTTCAGTTGTTATAGACGCTTTAAAATTTTGCACAAAATGCAACATAAAAAAAAGATGGGTATCATGTTACACTCTTTGCCTTGTAACTTAACTTCATTAATTCTTACATTTTTTAATTCTATTAATTTATTTTAAGCAGTAATAAATATACTTTCATTAAACATAAATTCCTTTTGCAATATTATCCAATCATAGCCCACACAGGCTTTTTTCCATATGACTATCTTCGGGTAAAAAAGTTCCAAACATTTGCGCAGTTGTAACCATGTACAATATTTTCTCTTTATACATCTTGACTGCTGCATTGTAGTGCGTTTTGCAATGGTCAAAGGGGGATAATTCAAACTATATATTTTACTCAACTTTATCTATCCTGGAAACAAGCTTGATGCTTATGTGGTTTACTCAACTTGATATTTTTGTTTAAAAAATTGGAACAATTTAATTGCAATGTATGTTCATCTTTTATTAGATATTGTTTTATAATAAATGTATGTGTTGTCCATTTAATCATCTTGGTCATATATTCATGGGAGTTTACTAACATGAATCTAAACTTGTTTTTGCAATTTATTCATGTGTATCATATGCTTTAATAATGATCTGTTTATAGGATTGTTTAAACAAAATTAGCAGCTGTATGTTGTTTTTAGACTTTTGTTTTATTCCTACTGTACAGGTATTAAAGAATTTGTTAACAATTGAAAGTTGCATTGTTATGAAATCTCTTGTACATTTTGAAATTCGATATGTCCAATAGCATCAAATATGTTACATTTTATAATAACTTTAATAGTTGAACATATACACATTGTAATATTGTAGTTTTAATTTGCTCTGTGGGTTTGTCTCTGTTTTTTTTTTAACTTTGATGTCTGTAGCTTTGCATCCATAACACTTAGGTTGTCCTTTGCATTCTTTGTTTGATATATCCTTGTCAAACTTTGTGCACATACATTTGCATTGTGTAAAGTTATTGTAGCCTCATAATATTTTGTACACTTATATAATAAAACAAAGTATGAGAGTATATACATGTAGGAATCACCTATCTGTTTGTGTCCTTCCTGTCCTTAAGTGAGTGCAACTCCATGCAATAGATTTTGATGAATCAGTACATCATATGAAGATGTGCATGAAGAATTTAAATTACTGATGAAAATCATTCAGGGGAGATAATTGGACTATTATTTTTTTTCAATATGAAATTCAATAGGAGGCATTAAGCAGACTGAATGGATTTTGATGAAACTTAACATAGTATGTCAAATAGAGGTGTGCAGGAAGAAATTGTGTTGCTCTCAAATATTTAAAGCCTCGGGTACTTGGACTTTTTACAAAATACAGTCCAATTTGAAGTGAGTGATATCCTTTTTGGAGTTCACTCATGGTATTCCTTGTTACAGCTTTGTCAAAGCAGCTAAGAAGAAAAGAAAGTGTTCAGATGATTACAGAGAAGTGCATTCAATACATTTCATCACTTGCATAAACATTTTAAACATTGTATAAAATGAAATTAAAAGTTTTGAAAATTAGCATTTTGTAGTCTTACCTGCAAATGTAAAAATGTACTACCATTGTACATTTTACAGCATGAATTAACTTTTATTTTGTGCATAACTATGGAGAGGTGGAGTAATTCGGTTAGCCTTGTTACAAAAGATTCAATGCCAAGAAAATCAGTCGAAATTTATGGACGATATAAAGATTTTGTGGTGTTTGGAAGACAACCTACATGTTAAAATTGGTAGCAATTGAAAAATCTACAATGTTAAACAGCCAGTAGCCTTCAATATGACAAGTGGTCACTGCTCACTCTCTTTCAATGGGTCCTAGTTCAAAAATACAATGGTAAAAATAATCAACCAAAGACCGGCATCTAAGATGTAGAACAACTTACTTAAACAACACGGTTTAATTTGGATTTGTTTAAGAATCTTAATTCATTTGTCATCATTGTTTTTAGTCTGTTATTATACCCCCCGCAAACAAAGTTTGGGGGGGTATATAGGAAACACCCTGTCTGTCCGTCCGTCTGTCCGTCTGTCTGTCCGTCTGTCCACATAAATCGTAAGCGCTTCTCCTCCTAAACTGCTGGGAGGATTTTGCTGAAACTTAAGATAAAGGAAGTACATCATATGAAAATGTGCATGAAGAATTTTCATCGCACTCGGACATCATTCAGGGGAGATAATTGGACTTAGACTTTTTAAAATACATTATTCAATGGGAGACCCCGTAAGCGCAACTCCTCCTAAAGGTGTAAAACAACTAATTCGGGATCCAGTCGGTGCACATATAAGAAAGTAGTACATAAAGGAGACAAAGTAGTCCATATGAGGTACTGTATCTTTAGAATGACATGTCCTACACCAATAAATTTGGTATTTTCCAAAAGCTTAAAGACTTGAGAACATTTTGAGCCCATGAAACAGTAATTATTATGATGTTAAGAAAAATAGTGAGTAGTAATTTATGGGCATGTGATTTGGTTAGAATGTTTACATTAGTTCCCGTTTTCTGTCACATGCCACTTCCGGTAAACCGTTCTCTCCCAGATGCCGAGGAACCTTATATGAGATTTACATGAAAGGTACTGTTATGTGTCTACTTTAAGGCACAAGTACTGTCACACCCCAAAAAATTCATTTCTGAGTTTGACAGTGACCCCCCTAAACCAGGTTTAACATAGAAAGTAATGGGAGCCTGAATTAGTTATTTTACACCTCTTACTGGGGCTAACCAAAAAATCAAAAATGCATAAAATACTCATTTAATGGCCTAAATCATTGCCTTTGCACATTACAACTGTGAAACAGACTAGATTTTGCTTCTTTTCTTTTATTTATAGGAACATTGGCTCATAAATGCCAATTTCATTGTCGCGACATGATTTTTGGTCAAAATTTCACTGCGAGTCATGAACGTCTCAAAATTTTTTTAGTTATAAGATATTTAACTGGCTTAAAGTGATGAATTATTCTTCGAATAGTGTGTTGTAGTCCTATTCCACAATTTGTTTCCAGAAATCTTAAAATTTGTGAATTTTTTACCACTATTTAGATGAGCGACATATGTGATTTTGCCCTTCTTTCATTATCTAGCTTGCTAGTATGTTTTGGTTATTTTTTCAAAATTTTGTGGATAAAAACCTATAATATACCCTTTTTTGTGCCTGTGTTTGATTTGTATACCAACTTAGACTATTTTAAGCAAAAAATATTATTGTTTTGGCAAATAATCCAAGTTTTTGTATGTCAGGATTGGCATGTCATGGAAAAAAGGGGGGTGGTTTTGTTGATTTTTCTTGCCAATAGCATGAATTATTAATTTTGAGGGTTGTTTTCAAGCAAATTAATGTATTTCTATTTAAATATGTAGTTAAGCTTGGGTTAAGTCTTTTATATCAGACTTTTAACTACTAAACTCAAAAACTAAAGCCATAACTTAATGTTTCTGGCTAATATGTAAATGGCCGCATTGGTATGGGGGTCTTTATACTGGCCCACCACAACAAAAAACATGATAAAACAATCAATTTTTTTATTCAGATGAAGTCATGTAGGTCTAGGCTACACACAAATATTAGTAAATTTTATTCTCCAACAAAAATATTCTGTAATAGGTGTAAAACAACTAATTCGGGATCCAGTTGGTGCACATATAAGAAAGTAGTACATAAAGGAGACAAAGTAGTCCATATGAGGTACTGTATCTTTAGAATGACATGTCCTACACCAATAAATTTGGTATTTTCCAAAAGCTTAAAGACTTGAGAACATTTTGAGCCCATGAAACAGTAATTATTATGATGTTAAGAAAAATAGTGAGTAGTAATTTATGGGCATGTGATTTGGTTAGAATGTTTACATTAGTTCCCGTTTTCTGTCACATGCCACTTCCGGTAAACCGTTCTCTCCCAGATGCCGAGGAACCTTATATGAGATTTACATGAAAGGTACTGTTATGTGTCTACTTTAAGGCACAAGTACTGTCACACCCCAAAAAATTCATTTCTGAGTTTGACAGTGACCCCCCTAAACCAGGTTTAACATAGAAAGTAATGGGAGCCTGAATTAGTTATTTTACACCTCTTACTGGGGCTAACCAAAAAATCAAAAATGCATAAAATACTCATTTAATGGCCTAAATCATTGCCTTTGCACATTACAACTGTGAAACAGACTAGATTTTGCTTCTTTTCTTTTATTTATAGGAACATTGGCTCATAAATGCCAATTTCATTGTCGCGACATGATTTTTGGTCAAAATTTCACTGCGAGTCATGAACGTCTCAAAATTTTTTTAGTTATAAGATATTTAACTGGCTTAAAGTGATGAATTATTCTTCGAATAGTGTGTTGTAGTCCTATTCCACAATTTGTTTCCAGAAATCTTAAAATTTGTGAATTTTTTACCACTATTTAGATGAGCGACATATGTGATTTTGCCCTTCTTTCATTATCTAGCTTGCTAGTATGTTTTGGTTATTTTTTCAAAATTTTGTGGATAAAAACCTATAATATACCCTTTTTTGTGCCTGTGTTTGATTTGTATACCAACTTAGACTATTTTAAGCAAAAAATATTATTGTTTTGGCAAATAATCCAAGTTTTTGTATGTCAGGATTGGCATGTCATGGAAAAAAGGGGGGTGGTTTTGTTGATTTTTCTTGCCAATAGCATGAATTATTAATTTTGAGGGTTGTTTTCAAGCAAATTAATGTATTTCTATTTAAATATGTAGTTAAGCTTGGGTTAAGTCTTTTATATCAGACTTTTAACTACTAAACTCAAAAACTAAAGCCATAACTTAATGTTTCTGGCTAATATGTAAATGGCCGCATTGGTATGGGGGTCTTTATACTGGCCCACCACAACAAAAAACATGATAAAACAATCAATTTTTTTATTCAGATGAAGTCATGTAGGTCTAGGCTACACACAAATATTAGTAAATTTTATTCTCCAACAAAAATATTCTGTAATAGGTGTAAAACAACTAATTCGGGATCCAGTTGGTGCACATATAAGAAAGTAGTACATAAAGGAGACAAAGTAGTCCATATGAGGTACTGTATCTTTAGAATGACATGTCCTACACCAATAAATTTGGTATTTTCCAAAAGCTTAAAGACTTGAGAACATTTTGAGCCCATGAAACAGTAATTATTATGATGTTAAGAAAAATAGTGAGTAGTAATTTATGGGCATGTGATTTGGTTAGAATGTTTACATTAGTTCCCGTTTTCTGTCACATGCCACTTCCGGTAAACCGTTCTCTCCCAGATGCCGAGGAACCTTATATGAGATTTACATGAAAGGTACTGTTATGTGTCTACTTTAAGGCACAAGTACTGTCACACCCCAAAAAATTCATTTCTGAGTTTGACAGTGACCCCCCTAAACCAGGTTTAACATAGAAAGTAATGGGAGCCTGAATTAGTTATTTTACACCTAAACCGCTTGATGGATTTTGATGAAACTTTACATAAAAGAAGTACATCATATGTAGATGTGCATGAGGAATTTTCATTGCCATCAGACATCATTCAGGGGAGATAACTGGACTTGGACTTTTTAAATACATTATTCAATTGGAGACCTCGTAAGCGTAACTCCTCCTAAACCGCTTGATGGATTTTGATGAAATTTTACATGAAAGAAGTATATCATCTGTAGATGTGCATGAAGAATTTGTATTGCTCTTGGTTATTACTGAGATGAGATAACTGGACTTGAGATTTTTTTTACAGTACCGAGTCCAATATGAAGCGGGGGGTATCCTTTTGTGAGCTCGCTCACAGTATTACTTGTTTTTTATTATTCATGATCATAATGAATTTTTTTATACATCAAGATCATCTTTACCCCATGGCCATATTGTATACTGTAATTCATTTTCACGTACAACATTTATTTAATCAACTAGTTTAATCTTTTGTAATTTTTTTCTGCTTGGAGGTATTTTCAAAAAAGCTGACAGTCATAGTTGTACCATCTATATAAATGTCTATTTTTGCTAATTTGGTAGGTTTTATCTACTGTTCTCTTGTCATTTACTGGGCAATGACTTATGTAATCACTCCTACACTGAATTTTTTGCATCAACAACTATGTGATCTGTCCTTTAGATATTTGTGTGCACTGGACCTACAAATTCACATGGCATATACATATACCTATACAAAATCAGTTTTAACTTAATATTTGGGATTCATTCATTTCAATATTTAATTATGGGTGTAGGTAAACAAGTTGCCTAAGATCTATATAATCAATGAATCGTCTTTTAAGGGGATATGATAAATCATATAGAAAATAACTTATATGAATTATAAAAAAAATATTTAATGAGATGTTGAAAATGTGTTAGTGACACAACATACACTTAAAACACCTTGCAGCCTCACTGATAGCTGTTTTTGTAAATAATTTGTAAACATTTACTGGTAAGCTCTATTGGCTGGCTAAGCAAGAGAAAATCAGGATATCTACAGCATGTTAAATGGCCAGCAGCTGGTGCCTGGGTTAGCAAGTCACCAATCACTTTATCAGTCTGTTTGCAGCATCAGCATGGGTCCTCTTTATGGTACAAAAATGCTTTTAACTTAAGGTTTGTTGCTCGTTGGCTTCCTGTTTGCCATCTTTGTTATATTTTGAAGATTAATCGATTGGGATTGTCAAGGGAACCCAGCCATATTTGTCTTTTTTCATATGTTTTTTTTAAGTTTCAAATATTCTTTATTCATTTTTTTACTGCATTGTACAATTGTATCTATTAAACAAGATTTTATCTTATTCATTTATTTTTTTCATTAGTTTGTAAATTTTGTATTGTTACTAAGATACCTATCAAATGCAAATGCATTTTTAGCTCACCTGGACCGAAGTGAGCTATTGCCATCACTTGGCGTCCGTCGTCGTCCGTCGTCGTCGTCGTCCGTCGTCGTCGTCGTTAACTTTTCTTTGAAAATCTTCTCCTCCTAAACGACTGAAGGGATTGCTTTGAAACTTTGCACACTTCATCTATGGGATGTCCTCTACCAAGATTGCACAAATGGTGACCGCTGTCCAAACAATATGGCCGCCGTTACTAAAAATAGACTAAGGGGGTCAGACTACTGTTTTTGGCTTGTAAATCAAAAAGTATAAGAGATAGATGAAATCTGATGCCACGCTGCTGCTTCAGCATCAAAAGCTCTACAAAAGTCTCCATTGAGTCGAAGTTGTCAGATGACCCCTTATAGGAGTTACGGCCCCTTAAAGGTGAAAAATAGCATTTTTTCATGTTTTTACCTGCGTCGCCGAAGGCGAAAGCAGGTCTAGTAGTCGGGTCACTCCGTCCGTCCGTCCGTCCGTCCGTCCGTCCGTCTGTCCGTCCGTCCCGCTATGGGGTGCCTTTCTTGTGTAATCTGAATCTCAAAAACCAAACACTAGATCTTTCTGAAATTTTACACAGTGATTACAGATATATTGAAGATGTGCACCTCCCCTTTTGGGGTCATTTTATAATTTCGTTTAGAAATTAGGGGCCCAAAAGGGGCCAAAAAAGTTACTTTTTAATTTTTTTCCACAATAACTTTTGTTCTGGTTGACCAAATGCTATGAAACTTTACAGTAATGTTACTTACCATAAAAGGAAGGGTTGGGCTGATTTTGGGTGTCCCCTCTATTTTCGTTTAGAAATTAGGGGCCCAAAAGGGGCTAAAAAAGTTACTTTTTATTTTTTTTCCACAATAACTTTTGTTCTGGTTGACCAAATGCTATGAAACTTTACAGTAATGTTACTTACCATAAAAGGAAGGGTTGGGCTGATTTTGGGTGTCCCCTCTTTTTTCGTTTAGAAATTAGAGGCCCAATAAGGGACAAAAAAGCGACTTTTTAAATTTTTTCCACAATAACTTTTGTTCTGGTTGACCAAATGCTATGAAACTTTACAGTAATGTTACTTACCATAAAAGGAAGGGTTGGGCTGATTTTGGGTGTCCCCTCTTTTTTCGTTTCGAAACTAAGGGCCCTAAAGGGTCCAAAAAAGCAACTTTTTTATTTGTTTCCACAATAACTTGTTTTGGTTGACCAAATGCTATGAAACTTTACAATAGTGTTACTCAACATAAATAAAAGGGTGGGGATGATTTTGGGTGTCCCCTCTCTTTTTGTTTAGGAATGAGGGGCCCAAAAGGGGCAAAAATGTGACATTTTTTAATTATGGTCCGATTTAGATTTTTTTTTTTACAAGTTAATTTTGGTCATATATTGGATTCAAAATGAAGGATACAATTTTTTCTTGACCCACCTTTTCTGTTTAGCAATAAGGGGACCAAAAGGGGAAAAAAATAGAAACTATTTTTTGTCTATTTTTACAATATTTGGTGGCATGTGACAAATATGCTTTGTAAGTCCACCATAGGATGCAAGTGTCAAAATATTTTGACTGTCCATATTGGGCCTAGAACGTACAGGGTTCAACGTTTTGCCGTGCGACGCAGGGCCAGACATCGATTGGTCTTGTTGGCCTATAGAATGAAAACTATTACAGATAGAGAAAAGTTGTTGCTTGCTGAAATGTTCAGCTCATTTAGCTCTACAAAAGTCTCCATAGGGTTGAAGTTGTCAGATGACCCCTTATAGGAGTTATGGCCCCTTAAAGGTGAAATTTAGCATTTTTTCATGTTTTTGGCCTATAGAATGAAAACTATTACAGATAGAGAAAAGTTGTTGATCGCTGAAATGTTAAGCTCATTTAGCTCTACAAAAGTCTCCATAGGGTCGAAGTTGTCAGACCAACCCTTATAGGGTTTACAGCCCCAAAAATAATTTTTTTTTCATATTTTTGGCCTAAGGAATGAAAACTATAGCAGAAAGAGAGAAACTGTTGCTTGCTTAAATGTTCAGCTCATTAAGCTCTACAAAAGTCTCCATAGGATCGAAGTTGTCTAATGACCCCTTATAGGAGTAACACCACGTAAAATAACGTTTTTTCATGTTTTTGGCCTACAGAATGAAAACTATGGCAGATAGAGAAAAGCTGTTGCTTGCTGAAATGTCTAGTTCATTTAGCACTACAAAAGTTTTCATTGGGTCAAAGTTGTCAGATAACCCCTTATAGGGGTTACGGCCCCTAAAATAACGTTTTTTCATGTTTTTGGCCTTTAGAATGAAACTATAGTAGATAAAGAAAGCTGTTGCTTGCTTAAATGTTCAGCTCATTTAGCTCTAGAAAAGTGTTAACATGTTTAGGGTTGACTCAAGACAGGTGAGCGATTCAGGCTCCTGGGAGCCTCTTGTTGACTGCGTAAATTAAATTGTTATTTTATATACACTGATGTTAGCTGGTATTAGTTTCATGTAAGAATCTTAGTACTAACGGTTTTAATTTTGGAATCTTAAAATGTTTACTGAATTAAGAACTAATTTAAGTGAATTTATTGTCTCATGAAAAGCATTTTAATCCATTAAGTACATGGAAATGACATTATGAAAACCTTATTTAAACAAAGTCAAATCTTAGATAATTATTTACTTAGCTTCAGGGGCTGATAAAAAAGATAGGCGACAGATTTGTTTTTGTCTTATCAAAAATTAATTTACCATGTTAACTTTTAATGTGGCTTTGGATATAGCAACAGGGTAATAAAATCTGTTTTTATTTTTGGTCAGCCTTTTTCCTTGTTTAGGGGTTGACCTGAGTACATTGGTCAGTTGTCATTTTTTTGACATTGTTGGGCAGCATTTAATAGTATTTTGTCAGGATTTTTTGCAATTATTTTGCATGACATAACACAAGACAGCTTTGGCCTATATGAAAAATATCTTAGATTCTCATCCCTTCCCATCCTGATTTTTTAAGCTCCCTCAAAAATTTTTATTTTGAATTTTTGGCAAAATATGTCCAGTTTTGGTCAATTTCCTTTAAAACAACAGGACATTTTATCAAAATGGATTAAGAATGAAAAATAGAATTTGCCTGCTCGCCCCACATTTTCAAGAAATTTGGATGAGAATCTACGAATTATTTTGTTATGGCCCTATTATAAAAATATAAAGCATGTTAAGCAAAGAATTCTGCTGATATAGAATGTCTTAGTCTTTAAGTGAGGTGACCTGATTTGCTCCATGATGACTTGGATGAAGTAAGAATGAAAAAAGTGGTCCTCTGCTTTAGAATTTTTTTTATACGACATTTTGCGATCGTATAATGTTATGGCGATGTCGTCGTCGTTGTCGTCTGGGAACATTTGGTTTCCGTGCGATAACTTGAGTAAATGTTGACCAATAGTTTTGAAATTTTGATATGATGTTTGTAACCACTAAAGGAAGGTTGGTATTGTATTTGGGATTTGTAGCCCCTACCGTTTTAGAAAAAAGGGCCAAAAGGGGCTAAAACGGGTGTATTGACAAAACTGTTGTAGAATGTTTGTTGTTCATTTGATTTTGAAAATTCTTTTTTCAATGAATTCCTCATTAAATTCTGTCAACTAAATGTGTCGATGATTTTTGATATTTATTGCACTGTTACATTGCTACAGGGGGTCAAAAAGTGGCCACACCCCAAAAAACGAATTTTTATACGACCGCAAAATTTTTGCGATCGTATTATGTTATGGCGATGTCGTTGTCGTCGTCGTTGTCGTCGTCGTCGTCGTCGTTGTCGTCTGTAGACACTTTGGTTTCCGTGCGATAACTTTAGTTGTAGATAACCAATTGTTATAAAATTTTGATATGATGTTTATAACCACTAAAGGAAGGTTGGTATTGCATTTGGGGTTTCTGGCCCCTACCGTTTAAGAAAAAAGGGCCAAAAGGGGCAAAAATGTGTATATTGACAGAACGTCTGTAGAATGTTTAATTTTCATCCAATTTTGATCATTCTTTTTTTATTGTATTCCTCAATAAATTCTGTCAACAAAATGTATCAACGGCTTTGATGTATCTTGTACCGTTACATTGCTAATGGGGGTCAAAAAGGGGCCACACCCAAAAAATTGACTTTTTTATTTGTGGTTCGATTTTCAAAATCTTTTTTTCATTGGAATCCTTGTGAAAATCCCTGCCTGCATTTTTCAATCAGATTTGCAATATCTCATACCGTTTTTCAGAAATTAGGGGTCAAAGGGGCCAAAAACGCCATTTTTAAAAGTTTGTCATTTAAACCAAAAATTAAGTTGTAGTGGTCCTGCCAATTGTTATGAAGTTTTAATATGATGATTATATCCACTAAAGGAATGATGGTTTTGTATTTGGGATTTGTGGCCCCTTCTTATTTAGAAAAAAAGGGCCAAAAAGGGCTAAAACTGGTGTATTGACAAACCTGTTGTAGAATGTTTATCATTCATTGGATTTTGAAAATTCTTTTTTTATTGAATTCATCATTGAATTCTATCTACCAAATGTGTCAATGATTTTGATATGTATTTCACCATTACATTGCCACAGGGGGGCTAAAGACAAGCCGGGCCCTTAAAATCAACTTTTTTATTTGTGGTCCGATTTTCAAAATCTTTTTTTCATTGGATTCCTTGTGAATATTTCTGCCTTATTCTGTAATCGGATTTGCAATATTTTTACCGTTTTTGAGAAATTAGGGGTCAAAGGGCCAAAATTGTAAATTAATACATGTATATATAAATAAGGCTTTTGTATTAGATGTTGATGTAAATATAAATGTGTCAAAAATGCATTTTTAAGTCCACCACAGGATGCATGTGTCAAAAAGCTTTGTAAGTC
The DNA here is from genome assembly GCA_963971305.1 of Arcuatula senhousia. Taxonomy (NCBI): domain Eukaryota; kingdom Metazoa; phylum Mollusca; class Bivalvia; order Mytilida; family Mytilidae; genus Arcuatula; species Arcuatula senhousia. The sequence goes on from OZ020312.1 coordinate 39,607,506, forward strand.
CACCATGGGCTTCATGTGACCAAAGAAATGGACTATCCATACTGGGCCTCCAACGTTCAGGGTTCAACTTGTTGCGGTCGTATCATGCTGCGCTCGGCGTAGCTTTTTATTTATTTGTGGTCCGATTTTCAATTTTTTTTTTTTCATTGGAATCCTTGTGAAAATCCCTGCCTGCGTTTTTCAATCAGATTTGCAATATCTCTTACCGTTTTTGAGAAATTAGGGGTCGAAGGGGCAAAAAAAGTCCTTATTTAAAAGTTTGTTACAGCAAATAGTTTTACACAAATAAAGTTGTTCTAGTGGGCCAGCCAATTGTTAAGTTTCAATATGATGATTATATCCAGAAAAAAAGGTTGGTATTGTATTTAGGGTTTTTGGCCCCTACGATTTTAGAAAAAAAGGGTCAAAAGGGGCTTAAATGGGTGTATCGACAAAACTATTGTAGAATGTTTATTATTCATTCAATTTTGAAAATTTTTCTTTTGTTAAATTGCTAATTGAATTCTGTCACCTAGATGTGTCAATGGTTTTGGTACATATTTCACCGTTGAATTGCTACAGCGGGGCAAAGATGGGCCACGACCTTAAACTCAACTTTTTATTTTTGGTCTGATTTTCAAAATCTTTTTTTCATTGGAATTCTTGTGCAAATCCCTGCCTGTATTTTCAGTCAGATTTACAATATCTCTTACAGTTTTAGAGAAATTAGGGGTCAGAGAGCCAAACATATCAATTAATGAATAAACAAGACTTTTTCAATTTGATGTTGATGTAGATATATATTAATGTGTCAAATATGCATTTTAAGGATCACCACAGGATGCATGCGACGTGTCAAAAAGCTTTGTAAGTCCACCATGGGCTGCATGTGACCAAAGCAATAGACTATCCATATTGGGCCTCCAACGTACAGGGTTTAATTTGTTGCGGTCGTATCATGCTGCGCTCGGCGTAGCTTTTTATTTAAACTGAAATATATATGTGCTTATATGTGCTTAATTTAAACGTATTTTTATTTCAAATAAACATAAATCTTTTTACAACATACAATATATACAACACGTAAGGATTCGGAAATTAGCAAGTTTGCTTCTATTAATCTGTCTGCTAGTTATAACAGACATATATATATTAGTAACTACATCATTTTGCATGCCTGCATATATGTGCTTCTTATGTGAAGAAAAACAAATATTATTAAGTGTGGATAAAAGTTCTAAAATAATTATTGCACTTAAAACAATTAAGAAAGTGGACCACTAAAGATCAAAGCTGAAATTCAGAAAAACAATATTGTTTATACCTCCCAGTTATATAAGAAAATTAATTTAATAGTTTTATAATTAAATAAATTCTTTTAAGAATTTAATTAAAATGGGGCTGTAAATAAATGTAAGGAATGTAGAAAACGCTTTAATCTCATTCCGTGACACTATTTGAAGAATACATAATTCTTGTGAATCCTTTGATAAGCCAATACTTATAACGATCTACCCCACAAAAATCACTGCCGATCATTGGCGAGATAAGTGGCCGTTTAACAAAAGGCATAAGATTATATATGGACCAATTTTCGCTCTCTCTCTTTTGTATATATTTGACAAATCCTTATGGAGCAGTTTAATATCTATATATATGTTTGTTAAAATGAACGGCAAATAATGGACGATATGTCGATCGTAGTAGAGTTATTTACCTTATTGTTGTAAATTTTTACAAGTATTTTATGAGTCACCTCGGCCAGGTAAAATCAACATTATATTATGAAGAGGCCACCTTGCTTTGTGGATGTCGTAAGTGTTACTTATAACTTATAATCACTTACAAATTTTTTTGTTAATTGTGTTATAACTGATTCAATAATGGTTTTTATTGAAATCAGTTCTGTTTTTAGAATGTTATGCAAGAGCATGAAAAATAAACACCTATTCTGAAGACTTCTAGTAAACATTAGATATTTTTTTTTATAAGATTAGGTTTGAAAGTACTTATTTTGTTTTCATAACCATTTAGTTTTTAGTGTCAGATTAACTCTGTCCTTTTATTGAATTATCATTTAAGTGTGAAAAAAACCTTTTAAGATGTCAATTTAAACAATATTGCCCCCAAACTACAAAAAAGATTAGGTCCTGCTTTGTTCGCAAAAAGCACACTTAGTCTTTTTTAAATGCAGTTTAGAAGAAAATTAAATTTATAAAGTTTAAAAGATTATGGTATTTTAATTATCTAAATGTTATTATGGGGATTTTAAATTTTTATTCTCAGCAAATTATAAAATGACCTCGCTGATTTGGATGGCTTTGACAATTTGGAAAGTTAATTTCAGTATTTTTATTTTTGTCAAAATATAGTCGCGACTGGTGGTTACTAAAATTAGAACCAAAAAATTGTGTATTGAAACAAAAAACATGGAATTTTACAGGTAAGTGTATTGTTTTGATTTCTTTGTTACTAAAGGTTTTTACATGTTAAGGTACAGATAAAGATCTGCAGACGATAAAGAATTTTAAAAACCCCTTTTTCTTGTTATGTGAAATCAGCAAAATCTTGAGATGAGATTGGTTGGTGTATGGTTACAATTGTTTGCATGTTGATTTGCCTTCAACATGTTCAAAGCATTTACTGAGTAGCTACATTTTGATAGATATGTTGGTCAATGCAAAGTTTATTTTTATTTTTTTTTGTAAACATTATTAAGAAAATTGTCAACAAAACTAGTATGTTACTTACATTAGTCTAGAAATCGAAAAAAAAAAAGTTTTTATATATGTTTATCAACTTGTTTGTTTGATTTTATGATATTTTATGTTTTAAAACATTTTAGTACATTAAACATTTGCAATCCATAAAGCAAAATATGTTGTTCCAAATAAATGCTGATTTTCTTTTTGGCACTTAATATTTTCTTTATTTTACAAAATAAACAAAATATTTTACAAATGACAAATCACTATTTCTTTTGTTATTCTAATTAATTATTCTGAAATCAAGGAAAAAGATACCTTTGAAAAATTATTAAAATGTCAAGTTTGATGTGATATCAATTTATATTATTTGTACCTTTGTCAGTTATAGGTTATAAGAAATCTTTTCCTTAACCACAAAAATTCTGTATTGAACAAAAAACTGGAGAAAAAAGACTTATAATCTCCAAAGAACTCAGCAGGAAATTGTCATTTTGTCATCTGACAGCTTACCAAACAATCTTATTATTATAAATTTATGCTTTCAGTTTTATAAGTTGGGAAAGAAAAATGTTTCTTGGGGTAAAAATTTTCGTGTTTTCATGATTAAGGAAAAACCATGAAATTGGATTCTTAACAATTTAGAAATTTACATTGATTTTCACAATAAACTATTAACCATCTTGAAGAATTTATAAATTTATTTTAATATTTTCAGTTCACAGAAACTTTTATGCAATCTGTATTACCGACTTAACCATTATAGTTCATGTAGAACTTGTAAAGTTTATAGCTCATCAGTGCACTTAGAATATACCATAATATTTTAAAGACTCAGTTTGGCTTACAGTAAAAGGTTACACAGTCCACAGATACCATCTTCTATATTTAATCAAACAAATTATAATAGAATGGTACTTATTATCATGAAAGAGAGATTTGAATGTTTGTTCATTTTAGGTATTCCTATGAAAGTTTACATACTGTATATTGTAAACATGGGAGGTTATCTTGTCCATGTTGTTATAAACTGATGCAATTATTTGTCAAATTATTCAGTCTTGCTTGGAAAATACACGAAACACATGACATGTCGTCTAGCAAAGGTGCCAGAAACATGGGGAAAATGTAGGTATGGGAAACTTGAAAAAATATTTTTACAGAATTCGAATTGTATCATGTCATTCCATTATCAGAAGGTAAGAAGAATGTTAAAATCTCGTTAAAGTTGACAATGTCAAGTGGCAGGCAAGGTGACAAAATTTAGGTGTGAAATCTGAAATATTTGTATATTGGATTTTGAAAATGAATAAGCCCCTGGACATTTTAAACAAGGAGTGGACATAATACGGGGGACATTAAGTGATTGTAGGGATAATACATGTGATATCACCCACTAACACTTGAGTGATCTTATTTCTAAAGTTTGATTGTTCGTAAGATGAAAGTGAAGTTGATTTCAAGTACCTATAGATCGGGACATTTTATTTAATTCAAACAAGGTGAAAATCGTTAACTTCATTTCAGATAACTCATTCTATTATCAAGGTTTAAATACTTCAACGGGTGCTGTGTGTGAATTCTGAGGACAATATTGAGGATACTGTTAGATGTGTCAGAATAGGTCTTTATCAAAGTTCTTTGTTAGCTTTTGTATTCTGAAATGGGTCAGTATGGTTTAAAATGCATTTTTTTCATATTTTTTTTATCAAATTATTTTTAAAATTCCTGAATTGTTTTGACAGTTTCATTGTTATGGTGTAAAATGTTATTCAATCTTGTATACAATTCTTGATAAAAATGTATGGAGCTATAAGATCTGTGGTTAGGATCTAAACAGATCAACCATTTCATTCACATTTACTTTGTTTAAAGATGACAAAATGTTTTAAATGGTGGGTTATTATAAGCTAAAGTTCATATATATGTAAGGAACATTTTCATTCGTTTTTTTTAGCCAAAAAAAGCTTGATTATAGCTAAATAAGAGAAAGATTTTTTTACATTGTACTTGGATTTTAATGAATTTTTCTAGCTATACCTGCTCAATTAAATGAATCATTTCAATATTTCTAATTATTTAAGAGAGCAATAATTTGATTGCATTGCACTTGATTGAATAGCAGACATTAAAATCAAATAAATGGTTATAATCAAAATAATTGTGAAAATTGTGTAAAATGTTAAGGATTATAATATGGTAGTCATTATAAATTCTTCAAATGGATGTCTCTCTCTAGACTCATCAAGGTCCTCAGTACATTTGAGTTTGATATTATGTCCCCCCCCCCCCCCCACTTTTGTGGGGAGACATATTGTTTTTGTTGTGTCCGTCCGTCTGTCCATCACAAAGTTTGTCAGGAGAACTCCTCTGAAACTGCTGAACCGAATACAATGAAACTTTGTATATAGGTAGTAAACCATTTGTAGTTGTGCATATTATCAGGAAATTTTGATCCTCAAATTGTTGTTGGAGTTATGGCCCTTTGAAATTAGAAATTTGCTGAAAATCCTCATTTATCATCTTGTCAGCACAACTCCTCTGAAACCATTGAACTGAATTCAATGAAACTTGGTATATTGGAAAGACACCATATGTAGTTGTGCATATTACCAGGAAATTTTTATCCTCAAAATTTTGTGGGAGTTATGGTCCATTGTACTTGGAAATTTGCTGAAAATCCTCATTTATCATTTTGTCAGTGCAACTCCTCATAAAACACTGAAACGAATTTAATGAAACTTGGTTCATAGAAAGGACACCATATTAAGTTTTGGATATGACCAAGAAATTTTGATCCTCAAATTTTTGTGGAAGTAATAACCGGGGGCTTTGAACTTAGAACTTTTTGAGGAAACAGGGGGAGACATCGTTTTTGCAGGCAAAACAAACTTTAATTTATGATGTATAGGGGGACTGTAATATAGTAAAATGTTTTATAATGTACAAATGTATCAAGCCTGCAATACTTATATTTGTTACTAACATCTGTACTTATTATCATAATGATAGCCATAAAGTATGTAAAATGTAACTACATGTACTATTATAGTATTAAATGTTAATTTACATGTCAAATAGCAGATATATAACTGCTATCATCATGATGAAAAGTGGGGTTAACAAAGAAAAAAAGCATGAAAAGTGTTTGAAATAAATTGAATTTCTGTATTTCTATTATTCCTGAAACTGACAAAAAGTATCCTAAAATAGTCTGTAATTATGACAGAATTTTTTCCATGTTTATAATTCCTGGAGCATATAAAATAACTACAAGGTCTCCACTTGTACAAGTCCGATGACAGATCATCAATATATAACATGTAATAGTGGTAATGTACTAGTCAAAACACCTCCCTATGATTTTCATTACATTATAACTTGCTATTTATTAATTAGACTGTCATTGATTGGTTAGTGGACATAACCTAAATAATGACCCTTCAGTAAGGTTATGTGTTTTTGAGTTGATTGATATGCATGGCTTTGTTTTGCTTTGTCATTATGTTGTTCCTTGATATTGGTTTTAGTCTGAAGTTGACTGTTGTGCATTTCATACAAGTTTTATTTTTACTTCATTGGCCTATATATAACATTGTAAGTTATATGTATTTTGATTTCTTATTTAAGGTATGAAATGCTAATTTTCACTATTTTTACCAATATTTTGTCTATCCCAATTTGTGAAAAACATAGTTTCCCAGCTATAAACAATACAGACAACTGGGCAACCTGTTTTTCCAACTTCCAAGTTCTTGATAAATGTCTATTTTTGACAAACATATTGAATATTATTGGTAATGTGTGGCTATTTTTGGGTTATTTTCAGACAGACGTCCTCAATTTTAAAGATTTTTGTCTGAATCCTTGTTCATGTTTTGGTATAAAAATGTTTGTTTATTTGTAACATGTTTGTGGCTATTTTAGTTTTGTCTTTAACAAAAGACCTCACATCATGTACAAATTTCCTTGAATATGATGTTATTTAAGTTGAATAATGTGAGAACAAACTAAATCATGATCATTCATTTATTTGAAGCTCCATTGTCCTTAAAGCGTGCTTTTAACACCCATTTTCTCTTCTAATTGCAGAATCTTCAGGATAACATCGGAGAAATACAAAAACAAGAATGTGAGAATCACAGCAAGAAATCTGCATTAAAGATGGGTTAGCCACAGAATTACAATGGAATACAGGGAAACTACCAATAATTGGAATTGTATTGTGTGTTCGTCCAATAACCCTTTAGATAGCTCTTCTTGTTTGACCTGTAAAGCATTGCGACAAAATAAACAGTTAAATGTACGTCCTGTATCACTGAAAGATGTAGAATATGTAGATTGTAAATGTGAGGAATACCAAGGTGCCAAACCTAAACTTACTCAGGACAACTTGAGCCAGAAACGTTCTGAGCCTAATTTTACATCGTTGCAAGATACTATTGATATTGATAGCTTCTGTCGTTGGAAATGTGAGAAGTGTGCCAACCTAAATGTTCAGAGTGTGCAGTTCTGTACCTCATGTGGAATTGGTAAAGAAAAAGAAGTCATTTTGATAAACGATGATGATGATTACACTGTAACTTACAATCATATAAACACACAACCAACAACTGTCTTAAATACTCAAGACAAGATGGCCGCTCGGCCTGTTGCCATGGAGATTGACTTAACACAGGATTGGTGCTGTAGGCGATGTACTTTGAAAAACTCAGGTGATAAGACAAGATGTAGTATGTGTGAAAGTCCTCGGGAATCGAGGCTTCCAACTCTGGAGGACATCAATGAAATCTCAACGGTAGACTCGGGTTACATGACATCAAATCGCAGAGGGGAACCTGATGGAGAAGGTGACCCTTTCAAGGACATGGTGCCAAAACCTAACACTTCTAAAGCTAAACATGAACATGTACAAGCTAGGCGAAGCAAATCAAATCCCATCCAGGGTAAACTGTGGACTTGTGCTGTTTGTAGCTATTCTCATAATCCTGAACAAAACAAACATTGCTTAGTATGTCGAGATGGGCGAAAACCTACTAGTAAATCGAAACAATTTCATGGTAGAACAAGCAGTGACACTCAGAGCCCCGCTATGAAAATTTCATCCCTTTCATCACAAATTTCATCAACCACTGACACTGCCACTATATCTAGTCAAGAGAATCAACAGCCCATAGAAAACTGGGTCTGTGTCAGATGTACCATGAAAAATAAAGCTAATGCTAAATCTTGTGCAATGTGTTTTGCTAAAAAGTCTAAGGCTGCATTACAAGGTGACAGCGATTGGGCATGTTCTGTGTGCACTCTCAAAAATCCACATGGGCAGCTGGTGTGTGAGGCCTGTGGGGAGAAAAGAACTGGTATAGTGCCATCTACTTCCTCTAAGGGAGATAATTCTGTGATAAACAAAACTGATAAAAAGACCATTCAAAAATCAGGTTCTAGTAAAAGTATGGATCTTGACGCTTACAAAGTTGATTATGTAAAAGAAAGAAATAAAGGTTCTAACAAAAGTGATGGGTTAGACGTCATAAACTTAGAAAAATATAAGATCAGGAATGGAGTCCCGAGTACCAGTCAAGATAGTCTGGTTTCCACTTCTAGTGCTAGCTCTCAACCCATTAGTAGTTCTAAAGTAGAAGAGAAAAGTAATTCCAGTTTAGAAAAGCTTAGAGTTTTAGAAAAAGACAAAAAAAGTAGCTTAGAGAAAAAGAATAAGAGCTCGCTTGAAAAGGACAAAAAGAACAAGACCCCTGACAAGGGCAAACTGAGTCTTGAAAAGGAACAAAAATGGAAGTGCTCAGCATGTACTTTCCAGAATCATGCAAATTTGGTGCAGTGTATGATGTGTGGGACAATGAAAGCTGCGGAGGGGATATTGAGCATCCCCACGGTGGGGGCAATACATAAACAAAACAGTACTCTGATGGACGACATTAGGAAAGTGGAGGAGAATGAAGCTTTGGAACTGTGGCAGCACATCACATTGTTCTGTAAACAGGTAATGAGAATCATGTACAACAACTAAGAGGGGGGGGTAGGACCTTCTTCGGGACACTGGGATTGGCCATATTTTAGCTCGGGATTCCGGGATTTGAACAATTTAAGTTCGGAATTCCGGGATAAAATTATATTAACTTTACCGGGCTCCGGGATCAGACCCCCTCCTACCCCCCCCCCCCCTCAACTAACTTACATATACATGTAACTTGTAGCTGTTCAAAATTACATGCAAAACATTGTCCACCACAAACAGCAACAATTAATCCATCTTTTTTATTAGGGGCTTGCATTGTGGATGTGGAAGCCCTATTTTTTCACTTTGTCTGTCCATCTGTCAATGATTTTTTGGTGAATGCTTAAACTACAAACAGATTTGAAATTTTAAACATAGTGTTAAGTACCATTTGAGGAATCATATACTGAAATTTCATGAAAATCTGTCGCATATTTTTTGGAAAATTTTGATAATTTTGCTGATTGGGCCCTACCTGACTTTGTCAATAATTATTCTAGTTTTAAAAAGTAGCTTTTAAGTATTAAAGTTGGTATTGATATTCCAGTAAATGGAATTTTCATTATTTTTTTTTAGGTCATATAGAAATTTTAATCTCTATACTTCTTGATAACAGAAGAAAAAATTACTATCGACCGACTGTATGAACAATGCAGATCATTTTAGAAACATATTGCATTACATGTACCATAAAAGCAAAAGTTGACATATTTTTAGTGAAAGTTTATACACTTTACATCAACAGATATTGGTATTTATAAAAATATGATCTCATTTGTATATAATTTTCCTTAATTTGAATTTAACTTCCCTATCGCATCAGTAACTTTCCCACAAGTATCAAGTATGTGTGTATATGAATATACATGTACAACCACTTCAAATAATACTAGCTCTAAATTCTGTAACTTTATTAGAGAAAATAGGTGATAGGCTTTTATTAATGTTGGTACGAAAAACCACAAGAATTTATGCTTCAGGTGATGTGGAACATGTAGATCTGGAATGTATTATTGAAAAGTCCAAACCACAGATTTTATTGTATAACTTTCATTCTTTAAATGGGGTTTTGTAACCATGAAAAATAGGTTTACTAGTACTATAAATGTATTCTCTAGCGTGACGCTTTATGTTATCAAAAGTGGGAGTATTAGGAGTGGAGCCAAATGTATACATTTCTAAATCAGGAAAAAATCTACTGCCATTTCAGTAAACATGATAAATGTTTTTACATTTACAAAACAAAGTGAAATTCATGATTGCACCTGGAAGCTGATTTTCAATTTACTTACGTGTGCGTCTTGTAAACATAAAACAAACAAAACAAAAAATAACTAAAATTTGAAAAGTAGGTTCTTCATGTTCTTGTTAATCTGCTTTATTGAATGATACATTATGAAATAAAAATGACAACAAAGTTCCAGACAATGAATTTTGCTACGCCTGACGCGCGTTTCGTCTTTTCAAGACTCATCAGAGGCGCTCTACCAAAAATGTTGAAAATGCCAAACACTATATGATTATGAAGAGCATAGAACAATAAATCCAAAAATACCAAACTGGGAAACCAAATTATTACTAAGATGATCAACCTATGTCTGGGGTAGGAAGAACCTAAGGGTTTAGATAATTTTGAAATTTAAAAGGATAATTTAAACTCCAACACAAAAGTGTTGGTGGGCTAACCTCAGGGAATTAAAACTCCACCAGCAGTGCTAACCTTCATGGGTGTTGGAAATAAAAATGACAACAAAGTTCCAGACAATAAATTTTGCTACGTCGCCTGACACGCGTTTCGTCTATTCAAGACTCATCAGAGGCGCTCTACCAAAAATATTGAAAATGCCAAACACTATATGATTATGAAGAGCATAGAACAATAAAACCAAAAATACCAAACTGGGGAACCAAATTATTACTAAGATGATCAACCTATGTCTGGGGTAACGAAGAACCTTAGGGTAAAATATTTCTATTCTTAAAATGTCAAAAATGTAAATTTTCAGTTATAAAGATCAGATAAATTAGTAAATAAAGCTGAAGTTACAAGAGTTAACATAAATTTTTCACATATTCAAGGTCATGGGAGCTTAAAAGCAAATTCTGTCAATTAAATCCATTCATGACATATTTTAAAAGGCACTTAACATTTTGCTCATTTTTTAAAGTGAAAAATTGGAGTCATTTTAAATACCTATCGTTATTCCCAAACATGTTTGAAGATGATTAAATAGTTTTCCATTCACTGACAATGTACTGATATGTAATTTAAAGTCTGCACAAGTCAGCACTTTGGTGACATCAAAGACAAATCTGTCTAAAAAATCCCCAAATTATGATAATTACTATTTAGCTAATGCATGTGATTAACTGCATGTAAACAAAGTCATGGACAAAACTTAGGTCCCTGTGCAGAAAAACTGCTTACACAAAAGAAAACAAGTTAAAAAGTAAATAGTTCAAGGGGAGGTCTACATAGATTAATTACCAATAGATTATATCCAGTTTTTAATTGTTTATTTCACATGCATAAAATCCAAAAGAAATTCTTCAAAAAGGGAAATTATCATATGCTAGCATGTTTAACTTTTTAGCTCACCTGGCCAAAGGCCATGTGAGCTATTGCCATCACTTGGCGTCCGTCGTCGTCGTCGTCCGTCGTCGTCGTCGTCCGTCGTCGTCGTCCGTCGTCGTCGTTAACTTTTCTTCAAACTTCTTCTCCTCTGAAACGGCTGCACAGATTCAAACCAAATTTGGTCTGGTGGTATTTTAGGGTATCCCCCACAGAACTGATGTGGGGATTTTTGATTCTTCGAAAAACATGGCCGCCGTTGCTAAAAATAGACCAGGGGGGTCAGACTACTGTTTTTGGCTTGTAAATCAAAAAGTATAAGAGATAGATGAAATCTGATGCCATGCTACTGCTTCAGCATCAAAAGCTCTACAAAAGTCTCCATTGAGTCGAAGTTGTCAGATGACCCCTTATGGGAGTTACGGCCCCTTAAAGGTGAAAAATAGCATTTTTTCATGTTTTTGGCCTATAGAATGAAAACTATTGCAGATAGAGAGAAGCTGTTGCTTGCTTAAATGTTCAGCTCATTTAGCTCTACAAAAGTCTCCATAAGGTCAAAGTTGTCAGTTGACCCCTTATAGGGGTTACGACCCCTTAAAGGCAAAAAATAGTGTTTTTGGCCCATAGAATGAAAACTATTGCAGATAGAGAAAAGCTGTTGCTTGCTTAAATGTTCAGCTCATTTAGCTCTACAAAAGTCTCCATAGGGTCAAAGTTGTCAGATGACCCCTTATGGGAGTTACGGCCCCTTAAAGGTGAAAAATAGCATTTTTTCATGTTTTTGGCCTATAGAATGAAAACTATTGCAGATAGAGAGAAGCTGTTGCTTGCTTAAATGTTCAGCTCATTTAGCTCTACAAAAGTCTCCATAGGGTCAAAGTTGTCAGATGACCCCTTATAGGGGTTATGGCCCCTTAAAGGCAAAAAATAGAGTTTTTGGCCTATGGAATGAAAACTATTGCAGATAGAGAAAAGTTGTTGCTTGCTTAAATGTTCAGCTCATTTAGCTCTACAAAAGTTTCCATAGGGTCAAAGTTGCCAGATGACCCCTTATAGTGGTTACTGCCCCTTAAAGACAAAAAATAGTGTTTTTGGCCTAAAGAAAGAAAACTTTTGCAGATAGAGAAAAGATGTTGCTTGCTTAAATGTTCAGCTTAATTAGCTCTACAAAAGTCTTTTTAGGGTCGAAGTTGTCAGACGACCCCTTTAAGGGGTTATGGCCCTTTAAAGGTGAAAAATAGTGTTTTTTGCTTTGGAATGAAAACTATTGCAGATAGAGAAAAGCTTTTTATTGCTTAAACATTCAGCTCATTTATCTATACAAAAGTCTTCAAAGGGTTGACATTAAGACCAGGTGAGCGATTCAGGCTCCTGGGAGCCTCTTGTTTAAAATATTAAATAGGTGTTTCTTGCAGTGTAATAGTTTAACAAAGTATGAATTTCAGTAACAAATTTATAAATCTGCTTTACATGTCCTTTACATTTGTCATGTTTCCAACTTCAAACTTGATTTTATAAAAATCATAACATAACATCATATAATGTAAGTTCTCTCAAAACAGAAATCATATAATAAACTTATCAAGTTAATTTTTATGTTTGAAAAATATATTCTTACATATATTTATAAAAGATTTTACTGCAAAACCATGTATATTCGTACAAAAACATTTACCGGTAGTGAACAGATCAAATTTATATGTTAAGAAGTGTAATTTCTAACAAGGGACATATTTGATTTTAACACAAAACCATGTTAACAAGATAAAGAAAACAGAATACCTTTTCACCCTCACCCTTGTATTTATCTGTTATATGATATGTTTTCAGAATAGTGAACAGTTTGTTGATGATTCATTTCCTCCCCTGCCCAAATCTCTGTTCTGTGATGAAACCCAGCCATTTACAAGTAACCCTATAGTATGGTGCCGTCCTCATGAAGTCACAGCTGTCCCAGGCGAGGGGAACATTTCGTGGAAGATCTACAGGACTCCAATGCCAGAAGACATCTCTCAGGGAATACTTGGAAATTGTTGGTAAGGTGCTCAGGAGAGGAAATGCAATGGCTTAATGCTGCTCCAATCCTTTTCTTGCTTTTTATGAATAAAATAAAAGTGATATTTGTGAGACAATTAATGCAGAGTTTGAACATGAAAATGCTGGGGATCAATCAATACATTTGTTGTGTCAGATCACACTCTTAACAAATACCAAATTCTGTAACAAAAGCAATGGTCTGGAAACAACTGTAGTTTAAGAAACAACATTCAGCCTTCAGTAACAAAGAAAATTTATAATGCAAAGCAATTTCATCTTATCCTTCAAGTTTTTTTTTATCAGGTTCCTTAGTGCCTTAGCAGTATTAGCAGAACGACCAAACCTGGTAGAGAACATCATCTTAACCAAGGAATATTGTCCACAGGGAGCGTATCAAGTCAGGCTGTGTAAAGATGGGAAGTGGCAGATAGTCCTGATCGATGATCTCTTACCCTGTAACAAACACAATAACCTTGTCTTCTCTCAGGTAGAGTTTACTGTTTCAATGTTTTTATTAAAGAAACAACTGTACTTTTAGGGACTAACAAAGTTGGAACATAGGATTTGCAAAAAAAAAAGAGAGAAAAGTCTGTCTTTTTCAAAGTTAATCCAGACTTGACAAAAATTTTTACCAAAAAAATAAGAAAGCTTTATCCTTGCTTGTAAGGTAAATAAGCCACTTTTGGTTTAAAATGCTCATTTTGCCAAATTAACTCCTTATTAAAAAAAATGATCTTTTGAAAAGGACACAGGCTTTTAATTCAGTAGGCAAGTAAAATTTTGGCCATATTTGTATGCTTCAACTTAGCAGTTTTAATGCTCAAATATTGATTTTCTACTACTGATGAACTGAAGTTAGTAGAATTGGCAGGTGACTTTTGTGTATCTTCAGCACCTGTGGGTTCATTAATAAAACATTATATTTTGCTGACAAAATACATATTTGAATACAACCATTAAGTACTGGAGATCAGCTGTTTACAATGTGGGAGGGGCATAAAATAGGACTTTGGTGTATGTTTTATTGTCCCTGGGACAAGCCGTAAAATGACCAGGTGTTTGTAACACACCATGTTCTCGTTTAACAACCTAAAAATTCTACCCTGTAGGTTGTTCATGTCAACCATCAATAACACTAAAAGGGGGAGTTTTAAACAATGCTAAGAATTTTAGTTTTAAAACTAATCAACCTTATAAATTGACCTATAAAACTTTTTTTTATTTGGTGTTTAACATTCGTAAAAAAAAAATGTTTTGATGAAATATGACTACAAAAAATCTTTCTTAAAATAGTTATAAAAAAAATGTTTATTTTTGTATGCAATGTAATTTTAATTTCCTTTTCTTGGGGTACCAAAATTCATGGATCAGTATCATCCACAAAAATTGATACCCGACAAAAAATAACGATTAATAATGTTGATTTAAATATTAACCATTACAATATAAAGATTTCCTAAATGCATTTTATAAAGTACTTTAAAGTCCCTACTTCAGACTGAAGTGTCTCAATCAGATAAAAGGATCCTCCCAGTATTGGGAAGTAGGATGAGGAAGCAAATTGTACCCTAAGATGTGGTCTATAAAATATTCTGATTTAATCCCCCCTTTTTTTTTCCCTAAATGCAGAACTTCCTTGATATACTATTTTGATCTAAGATGCATATTATTTTGACAAAAGGCAAATTTATGACCAACACACTGGGTGTGCAAGAGAAAAATGTGTTTGGAAACTGTATGAAACTTTTTAACAATGGCATACACTCCAGTTTGAAAATTTTAAGATTCCACACTGTTAGCCTTTCACATGTAATTTAATCTCTTTCAAAATGCTTTTCTAGTTCTTAGTATTGTCTAGCTTTGTCTGGAAATGATATTTGTAGGCTCATGATCTGCTATCCAATTCTTTCCTTCATGAAATAAAATGTTTCACCTATTCTGCCTTTCAAACCTGGAAAACAGATTGCAAAAATCTTTTAAGAAATTGGAACAAGATTTTAATATTGTCTGTGTACATGACCAGACGAATACTTCTACATGTACTACTAATACCCCTTACTTCATTAAATTCATAGTTAAATGGACTGTTATGTACATCTAAGTAGACTTGACTCTATAAGGTCACAGGTGCTGAAATCCTAACTTGATGGAATTATGAATTTTATGAAGAATAATCCCATAAAACTTTATTTCACTATAAAGAATGGTATTTTAGGCTACATTGATTTCCTGGAGGCACTCATATCTAGTAATATCTAACAGGGGATAAGTCATAAATGAAGAGATAGCCATAACCAGATAAAACAAAGAGGGCTTTTGTTGGTATAGGACATCGTTTATTATAATGTTTGATTGAAGTGTTGTAAAATGGTTAAGATTCTTACTTATGTATACATGGACTTTCAAGGTCAACTTGAAAGAAAAAGTTATTGAAAGTTTTTGACTATTATACAATGTTATCTTTTTGAGACACTTGAAATATATTTTATTGATTTTTGCTGTTTTATCCCTAAAAACATTGAACTATAATTTACTTAAATTGATGACTTTGATCCTTTAGAATAGTAGATAAAATTGAATAAGACACTTTTCCACAAATGACATCACTTTAAAGAAGCCACTATTCC
The DNA here is from genome assembly GCA_963971305.1 of Arcuatula senhousia. Taxonomy (NCBI): domain Eukaryota; kingdom Metazoa; phylum Mollusca; class Bivalvia; order Mytilida; family Mytilidae; genus Arcuatula; species Arcuatula senhousia. The sequence goes on from OZ020312.1 coordinate 39,623,442, forward strand.
ACAATTGACAAATGATATGAAAAATATTTGATCATTTTAAATAAAACATGAATAAGTACTATTTTCAGTATTGATATGAAATTTGGTATCTATCTTGAAATAGTGAATGAATGAAATGTGTATTTCAATTGAAATGAATTGCATCTAAACATTACGTAATTTTGTGAAATACATTTAGTAGTCATATTCTCTGATACTTTTTTCTTTGTTAAGCACTAAACAGTCGGATTCTATGTTACTTTCAATATTATATGAATAAGTCCAAATTGCATTTTGTTCCAATTCATTACATCCCATAATAATTGTATAAGGATATAATGTTCCACTTTCAAAGTAAATTGATATCATCATATTTAATTTACTGTCCTATAGCATGCAAAATTAAAATGGCTGATCACACTCGATCTTTAAATCTGTGGGAAAATTTAAATTTGACTTTATATTAACCTAATATGGGTTTGAATAAAGTGTCACTTGAGGGTGGTTTAATATCATATGAATTTAAAAGTATATTTTAATGCTTATAAAATTGATATGTTTAACTAAAGAAGTACTTTCATTTTACTTAAAGACCGACTTATGTATTTATATCATCTGATTTAACCTTATGCCCTTCTTTATCAGGAAATCTCAAAATCAATAAATCATCTTCATCTTATATTTAATTTTGATGGTTTTGACAATGTTAAGAAAATTTTAATCCACAAGACGTCCCCCCCACCCATCCCCCAAAAAAATGTATCACTTAGGTAGGCAGCAAAGAATGTGTAAATAAACATATATTCAAAATATACTTAAAAGGAGATAGAAAATACTTTAAAACCCTTAATTACCATGATTACTTGTGTAATTTCATAATTGGTTAATGGTTTGAAGAGTGCATGATGTTTAAATTGTTGAATTAGAAGAAATTTTCATCTTTGATAAACTTGGTTAGATAAATTATTATTTCATTAATTACAGGCTAAAAGAAAGCAGTTATGGGTAGCCTTGATAGAGAAAGCTATGGCCAAGCTCCACGGCTGTTACGAGTCGTTGGTGGCTGGGAAGTGTATAGAAGGGTTATCTACCTTGACTGGTGCTCCGTGTGAAAGTATAGAGCTTCAACGTAAGTTTTGTGGTTAGAGATGTATGAGTTTTTGTCATGAAATCGATAAAAAATGTATGCTTTTATTTAAATCATGGCATTAATGCACAAAAGAAACCCACCTTATTTCATAGAAAAAGACCCGCGATGTATGATAAAAAATCTTATTCATTGAAAAAAGACCTTGAAGTACATGTATAATTTTCTTAAAATTCATTATATACAGCTTTAATAACTCTGTGGATAAAATTCCCACCAATAAGCCATTTCATTATAGGTTACTTAGTATGTGAATAAGAGCATTTGAATGCCAACAGCTAAAATTATTGTTGTTAGTTCATTTCCCTGCACATGCACCTAAAAAGCTTGGGTCTGAGAAAAAAATTTTTGAAGACTTGTTAATCATGTTTATGATGGGTGTTGTTAATCCTTGATATATATTTCTCACTTTTTGGACAGGACAGTTCCTATTTTTAGCAGTGTGAGATTTTTCTGTCTCACACCACCCCATGTGAGATAGCCTCGTGCAGTTTGTGACGTCACATATACATACGCTATGTTTTGTAAACAAATCCACGTTGTACAATTTACGGGTTTAGTGAGAAAAATAATCAAACACCGATGATTAGGGCAAGATAAGGAAATCTTGGACACCCTTGGGTAAGATTTCTTTACATCTGCAACTCGGCAGAGCCTCGTTGCAGACTTGAAATCTTACCCTCGGGGTGTCGGAGATTTCCTTATCTTGCCCTAACACTGGTGTTAGATTCTTATAATCAACTCAAACTAGATGATGTAAATGTTTAAACTGATAGAGATTATTGCTTTAACCTATACTTCTTTTCGTTTTTATCTTCTTTTTCAAAAGAATATACCAATGAGATTTACAATATTTTGTGTCAACATCTTTTAGGTAGAGATAGAGAAGAAGAGATAGACCCAGATATGATATGGGCTAGATTACTCAGTTCAAGAGAATCTGGGTGAGCAAATAAATCTAATTTTTGCAGTTCTTATATCTAACACTTTATCATCAACACCACTACACCTTCAAATATATGCAGATATTTGTCCAAAAGGAACCCAAATTATTTTAAAAAGACTAAAATCAGTAAGAAATTAAAGTAGAGAGGCATTTAGTGTTTGGTTCCATTTGTCCATCCATACATCTGTTTGTCTGTCCTAAATCTGGTTTTCCTTCAGTTATAAGTGTGATTTTCAATGTTGCAAAGAAAGGCGTCATGTTTTTGGAAGTTTTTTGTCACCATGCAGATGTAATTGATTAAGAAATGTATGCTCAAAGTTTCTGAAAGAACTTGCTTTCAAATGGTATGAAGATGCTATGAATATAAAGGAATATATTGGGTTAAAGTTGTTTAAAACATGTGAAAATATTTCTTTTCTTTATAGATTCTTGATGGGTGCCTCCTGTGGAGGGGGAACGATGAAAACAGATGAGGAGGTTTATGAAAATGTTGGCCTGCGACCTAGACATGCATACTCCATTTTAGATGTACAGAATATTGAAAACAATAGGTACGAGTACTGATTAAATGATTAATTTTGCTCTAGTTTCTTTAATTGTCCCCAGCCACAACACGAGGGAGGGACCTAGTATTGGTCTTCGTCCATCCGTCACACTTTTGTGAGTGCAACTCATCTGAGACCGCTCAACAGATTTTGATGAAATTTTGTAAGATTGTTTGTCATGATATTATGTAGTTTATCATATCACACCACCATTTTGATTCTACTAATTTTATAGGAGTTATGGGAATTTATCGACTTTGTTCAATGAAGGTCATAGGAACACTTTGTCAGTGCAAATCCTCCGCTCAACTGATTTTGATGAAATCTTGAAGGATTGTTTTCATCATATGTAGTTGATCATATCACATTGCCATTTTGATTCAACAAATTTCATAGGAGTTATGGGACTTACAACTTTGTTCATTTTTGGTCATAGGAACACTTTGTAAGTGCAGATTTTTAGAAAATTTAGTCAGATTGTTTTTCATGATTTGTAGGTGATAATATCTCAATGCGATTGTAAATCTTTAAATTTTTGTAAATTTTCAACTTAAATGCAACAGCGGGGGTTATGTGTAGCAATTTTGTTGTAATTAAGTACTTATTTTGGTCAGCAACAATAAAATTCAGAGAATAGTTAAAAAATAACTTCTGGTACATGGATTTCTACATATGATGGTTGACTTCAAAAAGGCATTCAGGATTAACAAATTCATTGATCAGACCACCCATGGAAATTAATACCCTTCATGCAATGATCTACCAAAATATTATCCATAGTTTAGTTGGAAGTTTTCAAATGTGTAATGTTGTTAAATTTCATGAATGATTTTTTCATTTGCATCAATTTATTAGGGCAATATACTATACAAACATATATATGAAAGGGTGATTTTGAAAAAAATAAAAATGTGCTAATTAATTTACCATTTTGGCTTTATAATTTTTCAACTTTGAAAATAAATCAACAAAACCTGTTTATATGAATCATGTATCTTTTATTATTTTTTTTAACAGGTTAATTAGATTGCGGAATCCCTGGGGTAGATTTTCCTGGAAAGGTGACTGGTCAGACAAATCTCCTCTATGGAACAAGATCAGTGATAGAAAGAGGGAAGAAATCATGTTACATGGAGAAACAGAGGGAGTCTTCTGGATCTCATTGGAAGATCTGCTCAAGTAAGTCTTGGTTTGGAGTATAGATATACCATAAATTTGAGAAAAAAGTCCAAAAATGGTCCTCCATGGTTTTGTTATCAGTTTTGTATGAAATGACTAGAAAATAAAGATAATCATGATAAGACTTAATAAGCGTGGGGCCTGGGTGGCCAGGTGGTCTAATTCACTGGTTTAGATACCACAGTATTGATCACTAGCCAATCACCTCTTAGGTGGTGTTTGAGTCACGTTTGTAATTTACAAAAAGGGACTTCCCCACCTGTATGTGACTATGTTTGTCAGTTACCTGTCCAAGGTCGGTGGTTTTCTCTGGGTACTCCGGTTTCCTCCTCCAGTAAAACTGACCCCCCTACATGGCCAAGGTGCATTGATAAAATTTGTGAAACACCAAAAAACTTTATAAGTGTAACAGTATGTACAAATAGTAGAGCATATAAATCAATATTGAAATATACTGCTTTCAGCAGCACATAAAATCAAACCTTTTTCTCCAGAACATGTACACATGTTTTAATAGAGATTATTTTGCTTAATTAGAAACCATTCAATAGTTTAATCAAACAAGAACACAAAATTATCCTATTTTATTATTTAAAATGAAGCTTAATAAAACAAAATTTACCAGCTTCTAGAACTTCTGTTTTTCTTATTACAGATATTTTGACAGTGTAGACATTTGTAAGGTGAGAGATGATTGGAGAGAAACTAGGGTCAGTGGGTCATTTCCAGTAAATGCAAGGGAAGATTTCAAAATGGTGAAAATGACAGTGTTCTATACATCAGAAGTGGAAGTAGGGGTATTTCAAGAAGGGGTCAGGTATGTAACATTTCAATTTATAATGTTTGTAGTTTGTTTTATGTACATTGAAGATGAAAAAATATTAAAAAGGGGTCTTTAAAACCAATAATAAAATCAACAATACAACACAACCTAAACAAATTGGGAAATGAGACAGAACTTTCATTAAATTTCACTGGTTTTGTATAACAACTTCTGATAGAAAATACTTAATTCAAAGCTGTACTTTTAAAAAAACTTCTTTCTGTTTTTTTAAAATTTAAAATTTGTTGTTTCATGTGATGTGGAATAAGTGTACACCACAAAACCTACATAAAGAATGGCAGTCTTGCATTGGCAAAAAACTTGAAAATATAATATCAATCTCAAAATTATCAGCTGAAGACCCATATCTGGTCATAGAACAATTAACATAAAGAGGAAACAAAAGGACAAGTTTTAAAGATGATCTTGCATGGTAAAAATAACTTAAGCAAAAATTGAATAAAATATCATTATTTTTTACAGGGGAGGTAACTTAGGAAATCAGTCAACAGCAGACCTTAGTGTTATGATACTCAGGGATTCCTCCAGCCCATCTCAAGCTTTCGGACCATTGATCACCAGTAGTAAACGACAACTGAAGAATTTCGTGGGCTGTAGGGCCATGTTAGAACCAGGAGAATATGTGGTTGTTACTTTCGCTTTCAATATATGGACTCTGAGTAAGATTTAAGAATTTGAATGCGTCAATTGGAATTATTGAGAACTAATACATATTGGTTTTAATTTTGGTAGTTTCGAAGGAAATCTTGACCCACGAATATCCATATCAAATGAAAAATAAAATTTATTACATTGATTTGTATACTACAGACTTCAGAACCACAAATGTAAAAATCCTTTTCATCAAATCACAAAATTGGTACCAATGAAAATAAATGAATTCACAGTAGTCTAGTACAATATAGTCTAACTGGATATATGCTATCAGGATTCTTTCCTTAATATAATTACCTATAAAACTTATTCTTTTTGCAAACAGATTGCATAACCTAATTTTGAGTGTTTAGAATTATAGTTGACAGGCTATGATTTATTTTGATTTGGTGATGTAAAAACAAATGTCAGCGAAACTTACATGATTAAACATTTATTTAATAATCATTTCTAAAAATCCAAACTCTTCTAAATATTAAAAAAACCCTGGGTTATATCAGATTAAGATATCTATATGTTTTAATTTGTAGGTACCAAACAACCAGATGAGAGGTGTAACTATGTGATGTCTATCCACAGTTCTAAGGCTCTACTGGTGGAGGAAATCTTTACTAAAACTAAGAAGTATGAGTACGCTATGGCTGATGCTATCTGTCAACTAGCCATCAGTAACGGACAGAGAGAAGGGGTATGTTAATTAGGAAATTAAGGCAGTTCTTATTTCAAAGATTATCTTTAGAAATATCAAAATTGCATAGTTTAATGCAAAACATTGATGTTTCATTTAATTGAACCAAGAAAAAAACCTTGACAATGCACATCAAATGCACATGGTGTCTTACATCTAGAATATGGTATTATTATCCCCGCGCTAGCGAAAGCGCGGGGATAATGTTTTGCTGTTCGATGCGTACGTACGTACGTACGTACGTACGTATGGCGTTAATGTCCAGGATAATCTCAGTAACCACTGGGAGTAGAAAGATGAAACTTGGGTCATTGATTGCATTGTGGGTGGGGACTGTGCCGAAGGTTTCGGAATTTTGATATTTCCCCTAGGGGCTGGGCTGCATAGGTAGCCTAAGGGCACATTATTCCTTCGTCACGCAACTCCTCCCAGGTTATTTGGAATACAGAACTGAAACTTGGCTCAGTAGTTGCACTATGGATGTAGATTCTGCCGAAGGTTTTTGAATTTTGATATGGCCCCTAGGGGCTGGGCTGCATAGGTAGCCTAAGGGCACATTATTCCTTCGTCGCGCAACTCCTCCCAGGTTATTTGGAATACAGAACTGAAACTTGGCTCAGTAGTTGCACTATGGATGTAGATTCTGCCGAAGGTTTCGGAATTTTGATATGGCCCCTAGGGGCTGGGCTGCATAGGTAGCCTAAGGGCACATTATTCCTTCGTCACGCAACTCCTCCCAGGTTATTTGGAATACAGAACTGAAACTTGGCTCAGTAGTTGCACTATGGATGTAGATTCTGCCGAAGGTTTCCAAATTTTGACATGGCCCCTAGGGGCTTGGCTGCATAGGTAGCCTAAGGGCACATTATTCTTCGTCACGCAACTCCTCCCAGGCTATTTGGAATACAGAACTGAAACTTGGCTCAGTGGTTGCACTATGGATGTAGATTCTGCCAAAGGTTTCGGAATTTTGATATGGCCCCTAGGGGCTGGGCTGCATAGGTAGCCTAAGGGCACATCATTCCTTCGTCACGCAACTCCTCCCAGGTTATTTGGAATATGGAACTGAAACTTGGCTCAGTGGTTGCACTATGTACGTAGATTCTGCCAAAGGTTTTAGAATTTTGATATGGCCCCTAGGAGCTGGGCTGCATAGGTAGCCAAAGGGCACATTATTCTTTCGTCACGCAACTCCTCCCAGGTTATTTTGAATATGGAACTGAAACTTAGCTCAGTAGTTGCACTATAGATGTAGATTCTGCTGAAGGTTTTGGAATTTTGATAATGCCCTTAGGGGCTGGGCTGCATAGGTAACTTAAGGGCACATTTTTCCTTTGTCATGCATAATTCTTAACATTACTATCACTCCTACTACCAGGAAAAAGTCTTATTTTAATACATATTCATTTTATAGTACTAGTAATGCTCATTATAGTCATAGTTTATTTCTTTAAATTATTTGCCCTTATACTATCAAACACCAGAGTAGTGCGGGGATATGCAGCGTGGCTGCTTCGACTAGTTTATAATCTATTACTATTTTATTATTTTAAAAGAACAGAGAAAAAAAACAAAGTATTTTAATATTTTGCAAAGACATACAAGTATCTCTCATATAGAATTATTGTGCTAGAAAGGAGATAATACATTGTCTTACTTCATTGCAACTGAATATTAGAGTGTAAGAAGTTGTATCATTGTATGATAAAAAAAAAACATTTTTACCACTTTTTTTTTAGATAAGAGACACAGTGACAGTCTATTCCTTGATGCAGGGATGGTCAGGAGGGGTTTATGTCGTAGAGAACAGATCACCTGACCGATCACTACACGTACAATGTGACTGTAAAGATAGTACTAATGTCGTGTCCACCAGAGGGAGTCTGATGACTGTCGACTCTGTACCTCCACTTCACAGGTAAATTTTGAACACAAAATATACATATTTAAATGACAAAACATATCCTGTTTTCATAAAACAAATATTTTACCCAAAGTATTAAGTTAAAAAAGCGCTAGGTTGGAAACCATGAAAGTATATGCATGTATATTCCATGTACATGATAATGGTCTAAAGAAAACCAGAAAACTCTTAGTAAACCGTTGAAAAGCAGACTGGATCTTGAAAAAGATGCAAAGTAATTAAAAATAATAATGTACATAATTGCATATCTTCAACTCAGTAATAAGAATCCCTTTTGTTTATGTTAGAAAAATACATTCAGTTGATTTTTTGGACAGTTATTTATAAGTTCACTTATGATTAATTGCACAATATTTTAAAACACCAAAATTTCCCATACTCTTATTGATAATTTAAAATTACGTTTAATTCAAAATAAGGGGAAATAATTTTTAAAATCCTTTTCTTCAAATAACATTTACTCTTACATAAATCAAATTGCTCCTATGCTTTTAATTTTGAACAATCCAGTAGTCTGTGAAATTTTATTTATTTCAAAGATCTTTTTAAATTATTTTCAGACAAGTTATAATGATTCTGACACAGCTTGAAAGAACAGCTCCATTTCATGTCTCCAGACGTCTCCTTCATCGAATGAACATGACACCGACAGGCCTCGGAAACTGGGCGCCACCTGGTGTCAACCATGAACCATATTTGACACTTAATGTTGAAAGTCTGCATGGACCCAGACCTCTATGAGGAACCACATGTTAAGAAGAGAATACACATCTATGCAGGGGCCAAGATCTAGGACATTGTTACATAATGTTTTGAATGCAGGATATTTTTAAGGATAATCAGCATTCAACTTTGGTTGTCTTGTCAGTAAATAAAGCAGGGATATTATTTTAAGTTGCCATCTGGTAGTGTGATTTTTTTTATGAGAATTTTTGTAATGAAAAGATTATTCTGCAAAAAACTTCATACACTTTAGACTTCAATGAATAACAAACTATTTCAATGTTATATTTAAGCTTATTTAGTTATATATTGAAAGTATATGTTAATAAGATTGTTTAAGGCCCTACCTTTACTTAAAAGAGTAGTTAAAAAAATTAAACTTTAAGCAAAAATAATACATGTGTAGTAAAGATCTTGAGAATTAAATATGTTTTCTTATTAAATGTTTTAATAAAGCTTTGTAACTTAAAAGAAAATGTAAAAATAAACCAATTGTCTGTTGATATCTATTATTTGACATTCACTATCTATGCATTAACTACATACATACTAAATGTACTACATTGTATTAAGAAATTCTTTGTTAAAAGAAGAAGTTTTCCAACCTTGAAAGGAAGCATGTGTTTCACTGATATCTAAAACACAAGTATGTTAAAGTTGTTAAGTGTTGTGAAATAACAGAGATATAGAGTTGTTTCCCTTTGTTAAGATCTTGTTGGTGTTTGTAAAAAAGTTAAAGTGTTACTGCCCTTGTTAAAGTGTCTTTGATATTAAAACCTTGCTGCCTTATGTTGTTAATGTCTTCGTTTTACCAGAATTTGAAGGAGTATTCAATGCGCCTTAGATTGTGTATTTTTTGCGGGATTTCAAGTAGTAAAACCTTAAAGAATGAGGGAAAATATTTCGGAAATCTCTAAGCAACTACTGATCAGAATCTCTTGATATTTTGTAGCATCACCGCATCACCATGGGGTGTCATATTGTGGAATTTGATTTTAGACTTTTTAAAAGAAATCCAGCAACTTTTGTCTTTGACAGATATTTTTTATGATTTCTGGCTTAGACTAAGTAAGTCATCATTAATTAAAGCTCCTTGTAAATGAAAATACTGTTTTAGGGTTAACAATAAATTTAGCATCCCGAACTTACATCTAGACTAAAACATTCAAAAAAATTATAGTTGAACAGAGAACCCAATATTTGTATTTATTTTAATATAAAAGGCTTGTGATTTTATTTGAAGTATCTATATATTTTTTAGATTGTTTGTACATGTTTGAAATTTGTGAATAAGTTACCATATTATTGTTTTATATTGTTCAATTGTAGATTTTAAAATAATTTGAAAACCAGTTTAAAATCATATATATATAATTATACTTGTATGCATTTACAGTTTTCTTAGAGTGTGCAATATGCCATTTTTTAGTTTAATTAAAATAGTTTGTATATTTTTCACATCAGTTCCTTTCAGAGAGAAAACAAAATTGATCCACTGTTGGCTGGTGTTAAAGATTTTTTAAAGATATAAAAAGTTTACTTTTGCACATAATGTTTATATGTACCTAAAATTAAAAAAGGCAACAAGGAAAACACCCTTGAAACATCTTACCAAGGGGATTTTAAATTTTGATTTTTAACATAAAACATTTTTTTTAATAAAACTTCTGACCAGTAAGTAAAACTGGTTATTTGGTCAGGATGATTATGGGTTTTTCATAAAAAAAAACCTTGTTTTTTGGGGGTGGTGTTTAATTCCTACCTTTTCTGGTTAAAAAATTGTTATGTGATTACTTTTTATCACTAAGTTTAGGCCATAATTTCAATTCCTAGATTCTCATCCAAATTTCTTTATAATATCAGGCAGAAGGACATATATTTTTTTTAATTTCATAAAACCTACAACCATTTTAAAGGACATTGACCAAATGAACATAATTTGCCCCAAAAATGAAAATATCTTTTTATAGGCAGCTGAGAAATCAGGATTAGAGGGGATAAAAATCTAGGAAGTTTTTTATATTGAAGTTATGACAAAGAATCTGTATGCTAAAAATCTGTCTACTATTTGACAATATATTTAATACAATAGTTAGTTTGACAATTTTTCAATAAATTACTTGAGAGGGCATATTGTCCTATATACATTTTTTTTAAAGCAACATTTGTATTCAATAATACAGCTTGAAAAGTGGAAGGAAATATATAAAAAATACTTTATTTTTCAGCTACAACATATCTTGTTATCAGAAACAATTCTGGGAAAATTACTATTAAGTGTTTTATTTGAAAATTTCCTTGTAGTTGTCACCTTTTGTTCATGAAATGAGAGAAAGGTTAATATATAGTATATGTAAGAATGTTTTTCATTATTATGATACTAAATATAATCACATTTGTTATTCTGTGCATGGTAGATATTCATAGTTCAGAATAAATAATATAAAACTCTGGTTAGTTGTATTTGAAATCTTCCTGTTTGAGTGAATTATCCTGCTGACCAAAATAGAGTTGGTTCGTCCAATCTATTCATTTTTATACCCCGCCATGCGACATGGCGAGGTATTATGTTATGCCTTCAGTTTCTTTTGGTGTCTGTCCATCAGACACATCGGTCAGTCTGTCCCACAAAGGTATCCAAATGATAACTTGAAAACTTGTGAAGGGACTTAAATGATATTTGGCACAGCTGTTGAGTACAATAAAATACAGGTCAAGTTCAATTTTCAGGATGATCTGAAAAAAATAATCAAAGATTTTCCACTTTGTAAATTTTCCAAATTTGAAAATGATGAAATTTTCTGGTCTTAGCAAGATCTGTCTCTATATAGATGTATACTATATGAATATATTTAAGTATTGGTGAATATCGTGGCGGGGTATCATTTAATGTCCCATTACATGCCCTATTTTTTTTATCAAAAAGACTTGGTTTGGCCTCATGATAAACTATTGATAAAGGTGTCTGGGGCTTCATCTTATCATCCATCTTCATATACCACTTGAGTATTACTATACCACCTTATCCAAATTTGATTTCAATGTCAAAAACTGTCAAGTATTAATTTTTAGCTCACCTGGCCAAAAGCCATGTGAGTTTATGCCATCACTATGTGTCCGTCTTCGTCTGTCGTCGTCTGTTAACAATTTCAAAAATCTTCTCCTCTGAAACCACTGTACCAATTTAACTGAAACTTTACAGAAATTGTATATGACATGTTGGCATCAAACGATCCTCATTTTAAAATGATTCGATAAAAAACATGGCTGCTGTTACTAAAAATAGAACATAGGGTAAAACCACTTAAAATGGCTTATAACTAGCAACCATAACAGATAGAAAAAATCCGAAGGATTTACGGCTCTTCAGAATCAAAAGCTCTACAAAGTCTCCATTGGGTCCAAGTTTTCAGTGTTGTGGAGTAACAATTATTGTGGTGTTCATGTTCAGTTTCTTTCGGTGTCTGTCCCCAAAGTCAAGTCAAGTCAAGGTCTAGTTCAATTTTCAGGATGATCTGAAAAAAAATATCGAAGATTTGCCACTTTGTAAATTTTCCAAATTTGAAAATGATGAAATTTTCTGGTCTAAGCAAGATCGGTCTCTATATAGATGTATTGTATATAGATATATTTAAGTATTGATGAATATCGTGGCAAGGTATCATTTAATGTCCCATTACATGTCCTATTTTTATGGCCCGACCACGTATGTGGATCGGTCATATAGTTTTACCCTTGTCCGTACATCCGTCCGTAACACTTTGGTTAAGTTCTTGGTTAAGGTCCATTACTCGGATACTAGATGTTCATCAACTAGATGACACCACCCAATAAAAATATTTAATGCATGAATGACTTCGGTTAAGTTCTTGGTTAAGGTCCATAATTTGGATACTAGATGTTGGGGGTCAATGATATTTCACAACTAGATGTGTCTTGGTAACATGACACCACCCACCAGAAATAAGGTCACAACAACCTACATTTTACACATGAACACTTTTGATCAATTTCTTGGTAAAGGTCCATATCCCAGGTAATACACATTGAGGGTCAATAATATTTCAAGAACGGGAGGGCCATCCTGTGGCTCATAGACACATTTTCTAGTTTTATCAAAAAGACTTGGTTTGGCCTCATGATAAACTATTGATAAAGGTGTCTGGGGCTGCATCTTATAATCCATCTTCATATACCACTTGAATATTACCATAGGCATGTATAACTATACCACCTTATCCAAATTTGATTTCAATGTCAAAAACTGTCATGCAAGTATTAATTTTTGTGGAGTAACAATTATTGTGGTGTTCATGTGTTAGAAAAACCATGAAATCTGATATTGACATGTTATTTCTATAAGAAATTGTTTTAAGAAGCAAAGAGGGAGGCACCAATTGGGTATTAAAGTGTCAAAAGTCCGAAAGGGCAATGACAAAACCAGTAAATGCAAATGAGAACAGCATGAAAAGCAACTGAACTGAAATCACTCAAGTTATAGCCATGAATTAATGATTCCAATTATTTGCATTTCTTCCCAAACCATGGAGATTGATGCCCACAGATTTGAGTACCTTCACAGTAAATTGACAGACATTTTATATAACTTGATAAATATTTTGATAATCATTTCACAATTATCATTACTTAAAAAGTTTGGGTGTTCTTCAATATTTAAAACATACGGGTTTTATTGTTATTTCCGATAGACCTAATGCCAGATTTTTATGATTCTTTGTACACTTAAAAAAACACATACGTATACATTGTATGATACACTACATGTAACACTACTGTTGGATTTTCTCATTCATTCCTACAAAAGCAAAAGTACAATGAGTCTGGTTTGATGATATTTGTTAAGCTTGCTATACTTATAAAGATATACAAAAAACACACTATGCTACTGTAAGTTATATCATGTACATTATATCTATGGTTATATGATTTTCTAAGAAGTATTCATCAAATATTCCACCCGGATCTGAGACCTGAGTGTACCATTGCTTTTATCAAAATGCATCTTTTTCATATGGTTACTTTTAGTTTCTTAGTAACTTCAGTCATATTTCAAAATGTAGACACGATGTCAAGTACTATCATTTGACCTGGACTGTGGGATATGTTTTGAATCTATCAGACATCTACTTCCTGTTTATCGAGCACATTTATATCTGCTCATTCTTAGCACTTTAACTCATTTGTAACATGCTTAATTCATATTGACATGTTTTCCACAGCGGAAAAACACAAACTCCACTGAAAAGAAATCAGTCTAAAATGCAACTATGAATTAATGAATCCACTAATGTGCATTTGATTCCCAATCAACAGAGGCTGATGACAACAAATTTGATTACTTTCACAGTAAATTGACAGACATTTTGTAACTTTCAATAATCACTACTAAACAATTTTTGGGAGTCAATATTTAAAACGTGGGTTTCATTTGGGATTTCCAATAGATCAAACGTCAGAATTTTATGAGTATGTGTACCCTAAAAAGCATATACTAGTATACAATACAGGTAAAACTACAAAGCTCAGTCTTAGATCTGCTCATTTATTCGTTCTTTTTCTTGAACACTTACTACAAATGCAACAAAGAATTTCATTGATGATATAAAGATATACAAATTGAAAATCACACTAATTTGTTAAAAGGTATTCAACAACATGAACCTGACCATTTTCTATTTTACAAATACTACATGTGACTTAATCTATGAATTGCGTTCATGGCCCAAATTATAATTTTTACCGTGATCGCTTTTTGTTTCTTTGTAACTTACATGCATGGAATAAAAACATTTCTATGTGATAACTATTATCATTATACCCGGACATCAAATGTCTGCATCAAACGGTCAAGGGAATACTAGTACATTAAATATACCAGTCCATATTGCTTCCATGGGTGGTTTAACTACTAGAACCCTTTTTCATTCTATCCTGTAAATCTTAAACGCTCAAGTTCCAGATTTCATTGCTGAGCAGGTGTAAAACAACTGCCGTCATTAAATGAGTTTCAGCACAAAAGTTTGTGTCATCAGCAGTCCTTTGTACCGTTTACCGTTATACTATTCAAACCGGTGGCTGTAACAACATCATCAGTTGATGCTTATCAAGACCTCCATCCATTGATAAATAAGGGCCGAAAAGTTAGATATTCCCCCATTGGTAGGGTTTTGGTTCTTATGATCTTAAAACTACTGTCCAGGGTATATATAAAAAGAAAACTGCACCTTCTCTGACATAAATTTTACATTTACAGGCATTTCATGTTAGATCAAACTGAGGTGAAACTTTCATAAGCTTGTGTTGTAGAAAAAAGGCATAATTCAAGCCAGATGTAAATGAAGGAGTGTCAATTTTCAAGGAGATATATATGTGGCCAAATGCCACCCCCCCCCTTGCAACAGTTTTGATCATAATATTACTCTTGTAAGCCTATTTATAATGATATTTATGCCATGTTTGATATTCTCTGTCATGTCTGTGTTGGATTTTGCATCTCTTTGTTTTTGTTCGAACTTTTTAGGTATGAGTACTTTAAATACACTTTTTCACCTTTCAATATATGTTTTAATTCAAATGCTGTCGATGAGAGGTTACTGCATGCTTAAAATATGCATATACAGCAATCCCATATTAACCGTTTAATTCACGCCTTGACTCTTTCATTTTTGTAAAGTGTGCATTCTGCTAGTCTCAATTATTTTCCCTCTAAACTCAGATGTAGTACCTAAAAACTTACTCTATTATTCAAAACTGTCTATGACATTTAGAAATATGTACTACTTATATCTGAGAAAAAAAAAACAACAACAACAAAATTCTAAGTTAGTATTAATTTTTAACATTATTAAGTGGTTCCGATTCTAAGAAACCGAAACAATAGTATCCGTAGGGAATTGACACGGAAGGAAATATCTAACAAGGAATAAACTTAACATTGGTTTTCGTTTCAATCATAAAATGTCATTGATCTGCATCTATGTAGTCCTAGAAATTAAACTTTACAGAGAGTACACACCAACGAGCAATTGGAGTCAAGACAATAACAAAATTGCCGAACTGCCCTGATGACCAATCTCTATTGTCCAAGCAATGCAACGATTTGACGCACAAGAGAGGCAAGGCAACGATTTGACACACAGGAGTACTGAATTTATCTAAAACTCAATAAAACTATACATGCTATATAAGCCCAAAATCCATGTGTTTTCAAATGGCACAGATAAGTAACAATTTGATGAACATGCACAGATCAATGACAAAAGTTATCACCAATTGCTAATCAAGAAAAATAAAAAATAGTGAGTAGAAATACTTTTTTTAAAAGCTTTTACAATTACTAAAACTATAATACATGATGCAGTCTTGTCCAAAGAAATAAGTATAAAAGTACACCTCAGTAAATTGAGTAAAAACACGTATACAGTGTCAACCATTGTAAGTTAGTCCAAGTAGGTGTTTTGCTTGTTCTATTAATAAGTGCTTAATGACTTTGCCACTTGATGTTTTCGGGAAAGTATCCATGAAGACGTGGTATTTGGGTATAACTAATCTAAAGTACAGCGATTCTTTGTTCGCAATACAGTTTTTCTCAATATTGTCTTTGATAGCTTCCCAAGTGAATTCCGTGTCAGGGCGTTTGATGATACACGCGCAGGCCTCTTGAAACATTTGGTCGTCTGCAATCGGTACTACGACAACGTCGACTACGCCGGGGTATCCAGAAATAACCTTTTCAATTTTCAGTGGGGATATTTTAGCACCTCCAATTATCATAAGCTCGGACAACCTCCCTGTAACGATCACCTGTCCATCAGAGCAAAGGTGTCCCCCGTCGTTAGTTTTGTACCACCCAGAATGATCGAGTGCCATTTTCGTTTTCTCTTCGTCGTTGACATACCCTTGAAACCGAGTACATGAACGAATCATGATTTCCCCTTGGGTTCCTATCGGACACAAAGCCCCATTTTCGTCTACTACTTTAAGTTCGATTCCGCGGACGGGGTGTCCGGCAATATATTCTCGGAAATCTTCTGGTTTTGAAATGTGCGTGTAACATACCGACCCTAGCTCTGTACACCCGTATGTTCCCACTAGAAGATTTGTGACTGTACCAACAACAGCAGCATATGACTTTGCAAGTGGAAATCCACCGGTTATTACACATCTTAACGGAAACTTTGTGCACTTAACTCCACCTTGAACGAATTCTAACAAGGCCGGGCCGTACATTGCAGCCACTGAGCAGTTTTCTCGCTCAATGATCTCAGCCGCGATTTCAGCAAAATCTCTTGCTGTCTGGTATTTGAGAAGGTCGATGATTGTGACTAGTGTGTGTCCAAAATTCAAAAACGATACAACGTAGCCGCCGATCCACGTGAATGGCGTCGCGCTAAAAAGTATTTCGTCAGAGCTCAGCTGTAAGACATAGTTTGTCATTGGTTTTACACAAGTGATGTGGAAATGTGTCTTTGGGATTAGTTTACTATTGCCCGTAGTTCCAGATGATAGCACAATAATGCAAACATCGTCTGCAGACAATGGCGGCAATTCAGTAGCTAAGTTTTTCTTTCCAAGATCTAGCAAAGAACTCAACGTGAACGGAAACTGTTCGTCATCAAAGTCTCCAACACGAATTGCAAATTTTAATGTCGAAACATCACTTTTAGAAACGTGCCCGACTTCATTGCAGATGTTCACAAAGTTCCGTATGATGTCAAAGTTTGTCTTCGTAGGTCCAAAAAATATTGCAGTACATTTTCCACTCTGGCGAAGAGCTGATACTATATTCATCCCCTTGGAATCGAAATATGGAAAGCCTAGCGCTATGGCTCCTGCAAAAATAATCCCAAAATGACAAATAAGCCATTCTGGTGTATTTGGTAGACCAAGGCCTATGATGTCTCCGGGTTTAACGCCAAGTGCAAGCAGGCCTCTAGCACATTCACACGATTTCTCGTAAAGTTCTCCAAAGGTCAGAGAAACTCTCTCGCGGTTTGATGAATAGAAAACGACGGCTTCTTTTTGAGGCCATTGGTCCGCATAACGTTTTAACCTATCCTTGATTGTATCGTATGAAAATGATTCTTTTATCGGATTGTGTATGTAGCTAAGGTTCTCCATATCGTGGTACGCCGAACCATACAGCGGCTCTCCAGAGTCCTCTTTATATACCGAACAAATTTCCGACAAACTCCTTCAAACATTTCGGATGTAGTTACATGTAAGAGGAAAAACATCAAAAACATAACAAGTAGAACAAATATTTCCCTGTTTTAACATTTTAATCTCAAGTATATTCTTAGACATGTATTTGATAATACCTTGTTTGTTGGAAAAAAACAAACAACTACTAGTATGTAATAAAACTGAAACCAAGATTTATGGTGCAAACTGTCCATTGCGATTTTAGGGACTATCTAACCGAGATCTTAAGTTAGAACAATCCAAGTCGGTTCCATTAAGTTTGGTACATCATTCAATAGTAGGATACCAATAGTTGGGATTTATTTGAATAGGCTCAAAATACATCATCAGAGTGGTCAGACATCATCAACAAATCTTTTTGACAACTTATTCGATATGCCAGAGCTTTCCCACATTTCACAGAAATTTGATCAAACACCGATTTCTTCGTGACCGACTTTTGGAGCAGGGCTATAAGAAAATACGTCTCATACAATCCCTAAAAAATGCTTTCTTCGTTATCAGCCACTAGTAGAAAAGTTCAAAATTGAGTTAAAAGATATGGTGATTAATTGTTTTAATTTAGTGTTTGACTGGTCTGCTGTACTGAGATGATCACCTCAATATCCCTATTGTGTCTCACAACTATGTTGTGTTCTATGGTAATTACCGGATCCTATATCGCAATGGAAGAGGGAGGTTTGGCGCCATGGTTTAACCCACCATTTCGTTTGAAATGCCTGTACCAAGTAATGACCATTGCTATCCACCAATTCTACGGTATGACTGATTCGTTTTTGTCATTTTCTCTGGACTATGAGATTGATCATTCAAGTTCGGTAGTTTTGTTATTACCTTTATTTGATAAATGTACTAATCAATTTCAGCATCTTATATGCAGTAATCTCTTTTAGCTCATCTGATTCATGACGTGTTCGTCGTCCATTACTTTTTAAAGACTATTTTAAAGTTTTACCATGGTAAGCCATGGTTAAACACCTTTGTGTTGAAGAGAACACACCATAGATAATAAATTATCTGTGCAAATTTCAAAATTGAGCCTCTGTCTACCTCAGGTCAGACATAGCGCGAGCCAGGCGAAGCAAAATTTATTTCCTGGGATTTTATTGTGCTTTTTTAATTTTTCATATTGGGTCTATTGGCAGTTATCGTTATTTGTTTTTCCAATACTTTAAAAGCATCCTTTTAAATGTTATAGTGAATAAAATGTATAATTTCCCCAAGCTGACCAGGAACTCATCAAGGTACTTTGGAGTACCCGTACTTAATCCTCCAATTGAATGTGTTACAATGGAGGAAGAAAGTTGATCTCTTTGATCAGTTTAAACTCACATCTATAGAGAAGAGATTATCTTGTTGTCTGAAGGAACATTTTTCCTAGTATAAAAAATTTCACATTAGCAAAATAGCCCCAAAATGGTATTTACGCAAAAGAAAATGTGCAAAATAAATGTCAAAGAGTTGTTTAAAACATTAAATTCATAAAAAATATTATTTATAGTTGCAAAAATAAGTTGCAAATAAGATATTAGCAATATCTCTCAGAGATAGGAGTTTTTTCCGTCAGGTAAAAATCTTCTACCTATGAGTAGTTCTCATTTTAACGAAGGTGCGAGTTTAACTGATCAAAAAGATAAGAAATTCTATAGACAGATTAAGCACCAGTACTCCAAACTACCCTGATGAGTTCCTGTACAGCTATGGGGAACAAAACATTTAATTTGCTATAATTCACTTGTACGTACCGAATCCAATTGGTAGATAAATAAACTTAATTAAGCTATAAAAGACTTCGATCTTTTTTCATGATGTATTATAAATATTTCATACCTATATAGGCATAACTACGGACTTTCCGACATTTGATTGCCCACTTTGTTATACTATCCATTCCTTTTTGCTATTTAGTGTATCATTCTATAAGTTGAGTATCAGAATTCTCTGGAACAGTCTGCTTAAAAGCCTTAAAGGTTTTAAGCATTAATTGTGACAGTTGAAGATCTACACTGACAAATAAGCTGGTACTGGAATAGCTCCTAACTTTATTATTTTTTGTTCAGTGAAAAATCTTTTTGAAAATGCCCTTCCTTTAAAAACAATAATATATATATTGTAAAGGAATAATAAGATTTCTCATTTCAGCTCAAACTAAAACGACTTATGCAAGACGGTAAGCAGTGACCTATGGTCATGTTGAAGACTGCTTGCTGTTTTCCGTTGTGATTTTTTGAATTGCTGTTTTTTTATGTTTGTTGTGTCGCGTACACTTATTCCACATCTCAATATCGTCTATTAGTCGCTTTGAATATAGAATTTGGCTTGTACTATGCCCGGCTACTATATGATTTCAGGAAATAAGCCTGATGCCAATGAAAAATTAAGGTAATTAGTTAATGACTAGGTATTAGCTTAATTCCTAGAAAAAAGGCTATATATATGTCTGATTTTGCTTATATTGTCACTAACAAACGAAATCAATTGTGAAGACTTGTACTGGTAGATGGTTAGAGCTGATCAAAACGTCCAGGTACATCATTAAAAAAAAAAACAAACAAACAAGAGGATATAATCTAAATAAAAAAACCAAGTTGACTGAATTTCATTTTTCAACTTTCTGGTTTTTTACCGTAGACATAGACCTGTATATTAATGAACAGGTCTATATGCCGTAGATTACCGTAAAAAATATTAAACTTAAAGCTAAAACATGTTATTTGTTTTCAATCTAAGTCTAAAAAAAGAACAATGAAAAAACAAAAAAACAAAAAACAAAAAACAAAAAACAAAAACAAAAACACAAAAAATTATAATTGATGCCTTAAAAAATGAGTTAATAAAATTACAAGCCCGAGTAAGGATTTGAGGACTGAATTCAGATCTTTCCAAATGTAAAACGAAAGTAGAAAACAGGTTTGTTTGGTTTCGAGTTCTGCTAAAGTTTTAAATTAAACATACATGTATAAAACGATGTATGTCAGTAACAATACTTTTGTAACAGTTTTTTTAGCAACTACAAATCAAAGTGGCTTGAAATTTGGAATATGGCTTCCTTATGAGATCCTTTATTGTGAGTATCGAAATAGGCTCTTTTGCTGTTGGATATCTACTTCCTGTTTACTGACTTACTAGTCAATTTTCAACATTACTTGAGTCAATTGTTGAAAGTTTCGTAACATTTTTCTGAACAACTACATATCACAGTGACTTGAAATTGGGTATATGTATGGCAAGCCAAAGTGGACTTATTAAATCATTTTCTAATATTAAATTATCATTTTTTAATATTTTTAAAATGCATTTTTAATATTAAGAAATGGTTCTTTACTTTCTCAGTATTAGAAATTCATTTTCTACATCAAAAAATGATTTTTGAATGTCTAGTATATAATCAAACAACGTTACTGTAATTTCAACCCTGAAAATCATCTGACAAACAGATTTTGATTTTTTTTTTAAATTGTCAATATTTATTGTCAAACTACATGTTCATATAACATTACAAATACTGACATGATAAATATGGAATTACACTATTCAATTACAATTTTTTTTCTCTCATTCAAATTCTTCTTTCCAATACTTACATAATAAGTAGCAGAATAAGTTGTAATTGTACTTCGCAGGGAAAAGTAACACTACCCAAACAAAAGCTCTTCTTTTGAGGAGCCTAGGATGGTGTAGTGGTTACAACCTCTGTTCTGTTAGCTAGGCGCAAACACCGTAGATGTCCCAAATGTTGTGAGTTCGATCCTCACTGAGGGCACTCAAAAAATCAAAATCTGTTTACTTGTCAGATGATTTTCAGGGTTGAAATTACAGTAACATTGTTTGATTATATACTAGACATTCATATATATTATAATATTCTAATAATCTTGCATTCTGAAGTTTCTGTGGAATCCAATGGAGCAAGAACGTAAACACGTTAGAGATATCTATAAATAGACCATGCAAAAAATGATTTTTGAATATGAGAAAATGATTTTTGATATTAAAAAGTACAAACTGTATCATATTTTCTAATATTAAAAAAGGACTTTTTAATATTAATCATTCTTTTCTTTTTTAATATTAGAAATTGATTTTCTAATATTAATTTTTTTTTTTTAATATTAGAAATTGATTTTTTAATATTAAAAAATGAATTTTGAAATTAAGTATAGGGCTACAGTATGAGGACCTTTATTTCGAGTATCGAAATTAGATTTGTCAGATATTTCTTCCTGTCTTATTCAATTATCGACCAACTTGTCAATTGTTGAAAATTTTCGTAACATTTTTTTCAGCAGCTAAAAATCACATTATCTTGAAATAATGTATGTGTTTTCAGTATGAAGTTCCTTGTTGTAAGTGCATGAAGTAGATCTGTGGGATGTCTACTTCCTGTCTACTGACTTGGTCAATTTCAAGATTCTGTTCAATTGTTGAAAATTTTGTAACTGTTCTCTCCATCACTATTCATCACAGGGACTTAATATTTGGTAGACGAGTTAAGTATGAGGTCCTTTATTGTGGGATTCCAAATTAGGTCGGTCAGATATCAACTTCCTGTTTACCGACATAGTTAATTTTGGGGGAAGCAGGGGTATACTGAGTGAGCAGTAGCTTGCAGATTCCTTTTTTTTTTCTAATTTTTATTTTACTAATATCTTTTCTATTTTATGGACGTTAATGAGATGTAGAATAAGTGTATGTGACATTACCTACATTTAAACAAGCAGCAATTTAAAAAAAAAATCCACAAATAGTTTTGAATGGAAAAAGGTAAAAAAAAAATCCACCCATCCATTTTTTTCAATATAGGTGGATGAGAATCTACTTTAATATAAAATAAACTTGATGCCTCGTAAGGGAAAATAAAGAATGTCAAATATTTATATTATAACCAAGACAAATGTTTTTCAGATTACTACTTTTTGTACTAGGTAAAATGACGACCATAGCATGCCCAGATTGTACCTTTGCCAATCCATTCTTTAAGCAGAGATGTGAGGTCTGCTTCAGACATTTACACCAACCAGAGTGGAGGTGCAAACAATGTGAGTTTTCTAACCCTGTAACCAATTTAAAATGTTCAAAATGTGGCAAAGCAAGATCTGACAGCATCAAAAGACGGCCAAGGTCAGTTGAACGTAAAAAAGATGTCACAAAACAACCTGGAGCCAATCTTCTTGATGTAGGGGCCGCTGTGGATTGTGGAAGGCGACCTCGATCTTCAGACAACCGAGTTGATAAGCGATGGCCATGCTGTCAATGTACTTTCATGAACGATTCTGATAATAATTCATGTGACATGTGTGTTCATGTTAAAGGTCAATGCTGTGTTGTACCACAGGGAATACAGTGGAAGTGCCAAGGCTGTGATAACTATAATCATGACAGCTTCACCAGATGTACTTTCTGTTCTAAGAAACGACCAGCTCCTGTCCCACCACCAAAACCAAAAGCTCCAAAGAGAGTAGCCATCAAAGGACAGGAGGAGGACAAGAAGGCTCCACCGCAAAGTAATGACCAGTTATGGCACTGTAAATTCTGTTCTTTCAAAAATGCATCATCTCTATTTAGCTGTGAGATGTGTAGTCACAACAAACCTGGCCTAGGAAGAAAATCAGCTGGGAAAGAAAGAAAGAAACCAGACCTTAGGATGTCTGTAAAGTCCAAAAATCTTAGGACTATAAAGACAAGACAAGTAGAAAGAGAATGGAGGAACATTGTTATGAACTGCCAACAGGTAACCTATGGTAAATGACTGGGTTAGGTTGACAGGTACACATAGTAATCAATGCTATCATTTCATTGCTAAAGCAATTCTTTTGTTTTCAAATAAAATTTGTATCATTGTAAGTCTGAAACATACATCTCACACAGACAGACATTTAAGAAATAGCATGTTTTACAATGAGTTGATGGTAGGGTGTTTCACATGAATTTTCTTCTAATTATTACTATTTTTTCAGAAGCATTGAACAACAAATTATTATTTTTGCAGCAAATGAAATGTAAAATGTTTATTGAACCTTAACATTGTGTATAATGCTCTTCCCTTTGTTATGTTGGGCACAGCAAATTGTACATGTGAGAAACTTGATAATTCATTGATAAATTTTACTGAGGTAACTTTAAACGAAAATTGTAAATGATAGAAAATTATAATTGCAAATATGCTTAGAAAATAAACCTCATTAGAAACTATGTAATCTTTTCACAGAACAACACAAACTATGTTGATCCAACATTCCCTCCCAATGACAACTCATTATTTAAAAACCCTAGACCAGGAGGAAGTAATGTTCAATGGATGAGGGTCAAGGACGTTTGCGATCGAGATGGAAAAGGACCAATCAAATGGAAGGTTTATGACAAGCCGTCTGCTGATGACATCATGCAGGGATCCATTGGCAACTGTTGGTGAGAATCATATGGGTCAAGGCCATCCACTAAAACCATGGAATTGATATCCCACAAATAATAATGAAACCACTGTACTTGTCCAAACTGAATTAATGGAACTACATTGTACATGTTGTAAATACCAAATGACAATCAAGAAACTACCTTAATTAATTGTGATTTCGTTAATAATGATGACAGTTCTATAAATGCAAGTTTTTTTTATATTAACCTTGATAACATATTATTTGCATTGCAATATTTAAAAAAAATATGGATTGAAGTAAGCTTTACATATTCAGTTAAATTAATATCAGACTATGCAAAAATGGAGAGAAAAAAAAACAGTTCTAAGGTAAATACAGGTAATAGCAAGCACAGCTCGGAGTGGAGAGCTTTACAGCAAGTTCCCGCGAAAAAATTGCCTAATGCTGATATTGATTTTTTTTCGTCCGGATATGCTTCTCACAATTTCACGTGCACACAGGTTCGATGTGAATTTGTAAATAATTACCAATTTTGCCAATCGCCTTCCAAAAATTTTCTTTGTAAATAACGAACAAGGAGAAAAATATTCTGATGATGATGAGTTACTTCATTTATTAAGTAAAACAAATTTTATTCATGTTTTTACATTTTCTTTTTTTTACGCTCATTCGCCCCAAATACTTTGTCCCAAACTGAACGCTCTAGAAATTGAACAGATTGAAATAAAATAAATACGATCAAAACAGTGCATCAAAAGTGTGCACGTCTTTTCAGGAATGGGGTCCTCTAGATCTTATATTCTGAATTTAAAATGATTTTATTCCTTAATTGAGGCGTGGAACTCTGTCATATAAGAGCCAAAAAGAGGATCTATCTTTGATATTTCATGGTATATAGGGGTAGAGCCCTCTTCAACTCAAAAGGTATGCAAAAATACAATTAAGCTGTTCATTGACATCTGATATTTTTTGCTGTGCTCGCATTTAGGCAATGCCTATCTCATATTATCTGATGATTTCGACTTGCTTACATTGATAATGGTACAAATTAAAGTTTAACATACTTTTATCTGATTAAAAGGATGGAATAATAATGGAATAATAGAAATATCAAAGCAATTTTCAAATGCAGAAAAAACAGAACTGACACAGTAGATGAAAAAACAGATAATGTAAAATTAAAGAACGCATCATGACATGCAAAACACAACTTCATATTTTATATTTTCAGGTTTATATGTGCACTAGCTGTAGTAGCAGAGAGACAGAAACTGGTAGAGAGAATTGTTGTAACCAAAGATTACTGTCCTGAAGGGGCATATGTTGTACGGCTGTGTAAAAACGGAACATGGAAGACACTAGTGGTTGACGACTATTTCCCTGTAGATCAGCACAAAAGGCTGAAATATTCTATGGTATACTGCACCATTAGTTCTAGTCAACTGATAAAGTTTCAAAGAAGTTGACTTTCTTGAGATAGATGGCTAGTTTCTTTACATTTTACATAACATATATAACTAAGTAAAATTAGTATGACTAAGTGTACATGTAAATTAGTGCAAAACAGTGACTAGCAGATCATTTTTTTCGTTTCCCCGTTCTTAACATTTATCTGTCCACATTGGGTACAACTTATATGTAAGTTTCAAAAATAAAGGTTTTAATTTTATGTTTTTGAGTCCTCAGGAAAGTTAAAACTTCAAGTAACAAGAATTCATTAGATGCTCATGCAGTTAATGTCAGAATTTAAAAAACCATATAATTTTATCTTGATGGATTATGTTTTTGAATGCCTTTGATACTGATAAACAATAAATCTTTTCATTGACAGGGTAAGAGAGGACAACTATGGGTTCCACTGATTGAGAAAGCTGCTGCTAAGATACATGGTTGCTATGAAGCTCTGACATCAGGACTGACTGTAGAGTCTTTGTCCCTCCTGACTGGAGAGCCTTGTGAGCATGTTTCACTGAATGGTAATACTTTTTATCCCCAGTCTGCACAACGTTTCCAGGTCTATTTGTTTATTTGTTTGTCTGTCCTTCTTAAATCAGGTTTACTTTCAGGCTTCAGTTCAACTTTGATTTTTATACAATTGACAATGGTTGAAATTTATTGTGAGACGAAAGTTTTAATATTGTTATTTTTCTTAGAAACTATAGTTATAAACATAATTATCGAGAAATATAGTTGAAAATAATACAAAACATGTACATGTGTGAAACAGTGCCTGAAATGGAATAAACCAATCTACTGGCCCAAACCATATTTTATGCAAAGTTTCCTGATATGTTCAACATATTTTTATGCCCCCACGACGACATGTCGGGGGGCATTAAGTTTTACTCATGTCCGTCCGTACGTACGTACGTCCGTACGTCCCGTACGTCCGTCCGTACGTCCCGTACGTCCGTCCGTACGAATTTCCGTCAAGCTTTTCTCAGCAACCGTACATGAGAATGACTTGAAACTTGGTAGGATGGTTCAGTATGACAAACAGTACGTCCTAAGCGATTTTGAGACCTGTCTGACATCTACTTCCTGTTTGGGACTTAGGCCATGTTAAAATATGTGAACATGACTATGAAAATTTCCGTCAAGCTTTTCTCAGCAACCGTACATGAGAATGACTTGAAACTTGGTAGGATGGTTCAGTATGACAAACAGTACGTCCTAAGCAATTTTGAGACCTGTCTGACATCTACTTCCTGTTTGGGACTTAGGCCATGTGAAAATATGTGAACATGACTATGAAAATTTCCGTCAAGCTTTTCTCAGCAACCGTACATGAGAATGACTTGAAACTTGGTAGGATGGTTCAGTATGACAAACAGTACGTCCTAAGCAATTTTGAGACCTGTCTGACATCTACTTCCTGTTTGGGACTTAGGCCATGTTAAAATATGTGAACATGACTATGAAAATATCCGTCAAGCTTTTCTCAGCAACTGTACATGAGAATGACTTGTTACTTGGTAGGTTGGTTCAGTATGATAAACAGTACGTCCTAAGCGATTTTGAGACCTGTCGGACATCTACTTCCTGTTTGGGACTTAGGCCATGTGAAAATATGTGAACATGACTTGAAAATTTCCGTCAAGATTTTCTCAGGAACCATACATGAGAATGATTTGAAACTTGGTAGGATGGTTCAGTATGACAAACTGTATGTCCTAAGCAACTTTCATGTCTGTCAGACATCTACTTCCTGTTTGGGGCCTAGCGGGGGCATCCGTGTCCCATGGACACATTCCTTCTTTATTTTCAAAAATATTACTCGCTCAATTCCAAATCTACTTGCCATTCGCCAGTGGACAAGTTCATTTTTCAGGCACTGGTGAAATACAAAGCAATAAAGACATGCTTACAAAAAAATAACTGTTTAATATTTTATACCTTACATTGTTTTGTTTTCCAGAGAATAAAGATTTGTCTAAAACCATAAGCAATGTACTAATGTGGTCTAAACTGACTCATGCCAGAGATTGTAGGTGAGTGCATATTGTTACTACTATATCAAGAAAATTTAGCAGGTGCCTAGTTTCCCATAATAAGAAGTAGATTTTTATTTTATTTTTGTCTTCTTTTAGTTTTTAAAGGAAATGTATGAATAATTTAATATTTTGGAGTTATTATTTTCACACATTTGAGGACCTTGAAAATATATCGTGAATGGAAACCTTGTGAAAATTCCATGCTATACTATATCTAAAGGTATAAATATTTGTTTGATAATAAGTTGAGCATAATATACATGTAGCAAAATTTACCTTACTACAGCTATGGACTGATACCATAATATATATGATTAAAATTATACTTCGTTATACCTGACTGGGCTAATGAATGATTTTTGGAATAACTGTACATGACACATCCTCAATAACAAAACTGCAATAACACAATCATGAATTTAGTGATTCCTCGTAAACGGAACAACCGGTCGCATGGTAAACCAATAAATCATAATGTCCGAAAACAACATCCCTCTGACTCAAGTATTACTGATCTTATTAAAATTTTAATGGACGTCATCATCTGTTTTGTAAATTATGTTCAATACCCATTTCTAAATTAAATAGTATTCGTTTGGAATGTAGTACTATATCTCATGCAAGTCCATTATATGAAGGTGCACTCATCATCTCTTCTTTTTGTTACTATAAACTGTTTCCTAAAATTGAAAACCCAGAAGACCACATTCGACATTTTATAAAATTAACCTACAGTAATAGAGGACTTGACTTTATAAATATATCTAGTATATTTATGGACCCTAATATTCAAGATCTCATTCCACCTTATTTTTCTAATACCGAACCGCCTATTTTGTATCTTATAAATACATGTATAAGAAACCTACACGTAACATTATTTTTAACTATACAACAACTACAACTGATGAAGAACTGGACATGAATATTCCTTTGTCCTGCGACTGTGCTAAATCTGATTTTAGATATGCTCCTTGTGATTATGTTGTTACCGGAGACCTTTCAATCGTCAATGACCCAGAGGTTATGAATTTCTTGAAAAAAGGACCAAAGTTTAGACCACCCACTAAAATTAATTGGAATTCCTGCCTAAACTGTATCAAAACTTCCCTTCTCTCTTATTGCAAATCTTGGATCAGGAGAGAAGGGGCCGACTCAAAATCTCTAGACCATTTTATTTATAAATTTATGACAATTGTTCAACTCAGAATCAGCCAATTTCAAAATTCGTAGAATTTAGACCTAATACCTACCTTAATCGAATAAAGTCAAAAATCTGTTTACTTGGTTTGCGATACATGTTTGTTCCCGCTGATAAAGCAGCTAACAATGTCGTTGTGGTATGAATAAAGTATTACCTTGAGGTTTTAATGCACGAAATAAAAAATTCGAACACTTTCGTTCCCGTGCATTCGACAGAATCGGGCATCATTGACGATCATATTATAGCGACCACAGCACTTCGAGTTGCCCCAACATACTTTAAGTTACCTACTATGTACTGGATATGTAAATTGCACAAAAATCCATATCTCTGCTTCAAGTAAGTGTTCTTTAACCCGTATTTCCAAAGTTCTATCTCTTACTTTAACTACTATGAAGGAATTTATTATTCAATATTGTGAAAAGGTATTCGAAAATAGTGGAATTGATTATTTTTGGAGCATTAAAAATTCTCTTGATGTTTTGGACAAGCTTCGTGCATTTGAAAATACTTTCCTTACTGTTGATAGTTACAATTTTTCTACTTTATATACTAACCTTCCGAATAATCTGATTAAAAAGAAATTTGAATATTTGGTTAAATGGTGTTTTGACAAATCTAAAAGTGATTATATCTGTTCTAGAGTTTCAAAATCATTTAGTAAATCATATTTTAGTAATGAGACTCAAAAAGGTTACATTAACTGGACTGATGCAGAAACTATTACTGCTCTAAATTATTTATTAGATAATATTTACATACGTTTTGGTAAACAAATTTATCGCCAAATTATTGGTATTCCTATGGGTACTAATTGTGCGCCACTTATAGCCGACCTTTTCCTATACTGTTATGAATCACAATTTATGGCTAAATTGCAAAAAGACCCCAACAAACAGAACCTAATCCAAACTTTCAATTATACTTTTAGATATTTAGATGACATTCTTGCACTCAACAATCCTTCATTTTCTAATTTTATAACAGATATCTATCCTTCTGAACAAATCTACCGTCACCGGTGATAGATGTCCTTTTTTAGATTTAGATTTAAGTATTATTGACGGAAAATTACAAACCAAAGTATATGATAAACGTGACGACTTTACCTTCCCTATTATAAATTTCCCTTTTCTTGAAGGAGATGTTCCACTAGCGCTGTCATACGGGGTTTACATTTCACAGTTAGTAAGATGTGCTCGGATCTGCAGTGGTGTTTCTGATTTTAATATTAAAAACCGTTTTATTACTGAAAAATTATTAAAACAAGGTTATCGATACCACAAATTAGTAAAATCTTTTTCTAAATTCTTCCACAAGTATCGATCTCTTATTGAAAAATTTTAAAAAAAGTGGCGCACAATTAATTGTACACGTTGTTTTCTTATAGTGAAAGGAATATCACATCCTGAATTTTATGCTAATGTTTTTTATAAAGCTCACAAATTTAAAAGCAATCCATTAGAAATGAAAAACTGGCTTCAAAATTTATTACGGAAAGGATATGAATTGAATATTTTGGTTAAATCTTTAAATTTAGTGTTTTTTGGCAGAAATATTGATAACTTAATACTTGCTTTAAAACTTCCAAAAACATTTTTACTATTGTCATTTACTATAAGCATTATAGTGATCAAGCATGTCGGTTTTGTGTGATGACACTTCACTAAATCATTATTGTTTGAAGGTGTTGTGTTGGATTTAAAATCAATATGTTTGATTTTTTTTACATCAGTCGATTGATGATTCTCAGCTAGCTGTCAGTAACAGCGAGTGTTCTATAGAGAGTTCCTTTACCATCCTTTTGTTTGTTCTTGTTTTTGTCTTAGGTTCTCTCTAGTGGAATTGGACTTTGATCCATTTGATTTTTATTGTGTGTTTAGTTTTTGTGCTTTGTCTAAGAATATTGATAGGGGGAAGGTTGGGCCCAAAAAACTAGTTTAACCCCACCACATATTACATGTGCCTGTCCTAAGCCAGGAAGCTTTCGTTTGTATTTGTCTATCTGATGTTTTCTGTTCCTTGTTTAAGAAGGGGGTCTATACGTGACTATTTCAGGGCTAGATTTGAATTATATGCATTTTATTTAGACCATAAGCCAATTGCAGAACTGCGAGCAGTGCCAAATGGCCTCGTTGAAGGCTACTGGCGGTTGTCCATTGTGGTTTTTCTAATTTGCCGTTTAATTGTGGGCTGTGTCCACATCTCATTATCTTCTATGCAGTAAAATATGCAAGCAGTCTTCATAGTTTACCTGTAGGCTCTCATGCAATTAGTCTTTAGATAGTGATTTAATGGTAATGATTCAAAACTAATGTAAAAAGTTTAACAGAAAGACTCATTTCTTCTGAATCCATCAACATAGCAATTTTGTTTGTTTAAAATACTAAAACAAGAACAAAACAAGTTTAAAACTATATTTTTATTTTCCAGATATCTTATGTGTACTTCTTGTGAAGCTAAAGATGGTTACACACCAGAATACTGCAAATCTTTAGGACTGATCACAGGGCATGCCTACTCCCTCTTAGATATATGTGACTTAGAGACCGGTGAAAAGTAGGACTATTTTATCATCTAGATACTTATGATTAAAGACATTCTTTGACCAGCATATAGTACTGAATGTATTTACATTAATACTTTTCTAAAAAAATGCATTATGAATCTTAAAATTTGTATTTGTCTGTCAACAATTTTCAATCTATTATCAATTTAATACATGTATGCTGTTTTCAATGCTCGTTAAATTTGGGGGGGGGCGAGACCATTTTCGGGACGCCGGGATCGGCCGATTTTAGCAACGGGAATTCGGGATTGCCTTGTTTAAAGATCGGGAATTCAGGATAGAAAAACATCGGGATACGGGAATATCACTTTTTTGGCCACGGGAAATCGGGATTTTTATGTTGAATTATAACGGGATTGACATAAAACTGTACATCAGACAGATAAAAGTGCCATTCTAATTATACGTCAATCAGAATCTGTATGCAATCTTTACATCCTTTTATGTGTTCAAGCATTCCGTAACGCTGACCCAGCGCATCGGTACGGATTTCTGTATGTCTAAACTAGCTCCCTAACCTGACGCGTAAAACCAAGTGAAGAAAAAGGATTACTGGCAGCAGGACCCACCCTCCATCCCGTTTACTTTTCCCGTTGCTCACCCGTTACTGAAGGGGCTATATACAAGCCACCAGAATTGCATACTTACACCAAAGTCAAGATAAAGAGCGGGAACTGGTTAAGACAACTGATATATCCTCACCGACATCCTGCCTGACACATCACTTACCCGAAGTCGAATTCAAGAGTGGTGGAGGAAAGCGGAAAATCTGTATTAACAGATCTCCGAAAGAAACCAACGAACTGTCAGGGGGACAACCAAAACATACAGACATCATGTTAAAGAGCGGTCTATTCGACTTTCATTAGAATTCGATTGACAGCCCCTCGGACTTCCATGTCAATGGCATGAATATGAACACAAGAGAAAAATATGTCTATTACTTCAAAGGATTGTCAAATCCAAAAAAAATAATGCAATTTCTGAAGATGGGTGAAACTGCTTGCCAAAGATGTAGATCGCATCCCGAAACAGAGTAGATCCAGATCAAAGTACACGCAAGATCGTGCATCCAGTTTCTTATCAGGCCAAATGTTACTTCCGATTACTAATTGCTCAAATGTGTTTTCAGACAAGGATCTGATTTCATACGGAAGAAACAATGAACAACAGTAATTTTTTTGCTAATTGTTAAAAAAAATATTGACAAAGTTCTTGTGTCCATTGATCTCCATTTCCACACTGAAAAATACATGTCCAATCGGCCCAAAACTTTGCAGTCACCAGGGTATACAAGTATTGCATCTTATTATTACAACGTTGTGCTGCTAACTCCCAAGAATTTTGGTAAAGAAAAGAAATTGCAATGCCGTAAAAATCGCTTGCTAAGTCCGTAAATATCAGTAAAATTCTACATTGAAATGTCTGTTCCTAAATCAAAATACAAATGTTGCTGCTGAAAAAATGTACATTGTAAGAAAATAATCGAAGAACGTGTTCTAAAGTAACACGCGCGGGACCTGAAATAAATTAAAAACTTTCCCAACTAAATATAGAACTTAAGCCCATGCAAAAAAATTCCCTCCGTTGAATTTGTTCAAATATCTCATAGAGTAAATTATTTTGATAATTAATATTGACCATTTGGTATAAAACCGTGACACCTAAATAAAAGTCATATTATTTGTTGAATAAAATCAAATCCTTAACTACTATATTGAGTGCGGCTGCGGTAGGGGTCTACCGGAATTTTCGGTTTTGATTTCTTAGCATGGTGGTAATGGTTTTTATTCGTTCAAAGAGTTGCCATTTTTAATTCACAACTTTCTTGAAAAAAGTTCGTGCTTCACTGTAATATTAACAAAAACGGCAACGTTCAAGCCTTTTTTAATTTTTCGTTCATCGTGAAATGGTAATTTTATTTCGCGTTTGTTCGTGCACAAAACACCTCTTTACAACCATTTTAGTTAAGACTTGATTTACGTCACGCACAGGGACTTGCTCCCCTCTATCAATATTTTGTTAGAGTCAATGTGAGGTACGAAAAAAACCATGTGGTGTTTTTCGTACCGCACATTGACTCTAACAAAATATTGATAGAGGGGAGCAAGTCCCTCTGCGTCACGGTCATATTGATAATACTTGAAAGACGAGTCACTTACAATCATATTCGAGACGCCGTTTAAATCGTAAGCATTGAAACTGTAAACTTTATAGTTTGGAAACAAATTTATCGAGATCGGGATTTTTAACAAAATATGTCCGGGATTTCGGGATTTTCTTAAATTAACTCCGGGAAATCGGGATGGGACCCCCTCTCGCCCCCCCCTAAATTTCCTCCAATATCTTGGATTTTGTTAATCATCTTAACATTTTCATTCATCTAATTACTCTCAATTGATATAAATATATGATGCTTACATGGATTAACTGATTTTATTTTTTCTTGTAATAGATATTTTTTGCCAATTAACCAATAAAATTCTGGTACTATATTTAGACTTTTGAAGATACGAAATCCCTGGGGTACTGATTCATGGAAAGGGGATTGGAGTGACAGTTCCCCTAAATGGAGGGGCGTCAAACCTGAGGTTAAGAAGAAGCTTCAACCAGATGGCAATAAACATGGAGTATTCTGGATGGAATTCCAAGATTTCAAAAAGTAATGACTTAAGATTATCAATTTCTGTCTTTGTTCATTATTTTCCCTGATACTTGTAACATTGGGGAGGGTGCAATGAAATGATGAATAGGTGTACACAAAATGATATTTGTTGAAAAACTACAGTAACTTTAGTTACCTGCAATTCCAATGGGAACAAATTGTTTTCTTTCAACTGGTTTGGATAATAGACAATTTTGAATAACCAGGTACATGTAGTTGTTTATGTTATGTCTAAAATCTTGTAAAATAAGGTATTTATAAAAGTCATTGTTTGAACTATCAAGAACTAATATGGGATTTATATAAGAAATAGCATCAATATAGAATGAAACATGAACATGTTCAATGCCCCATATTGCAACATTGGGGACAGACACATGAGCAGACAGACAGACAAACAGACCCAAACAGACCCAAACACTATATGCCCCCTACTTTGGTAGATGGGCTTAAAAAGAAAATCTAACTACATTTACTTAATAACTTATAAAATATAAGCAAAATGTCTCATTATTATTAATCTATGACAATATGTCTTACAACAGTGTGTGAAGATTACCATTGTCTTTTCAGATACTTCAGGTCTGTAGACATCTGTAAAACCAGAGATTGGCATGAGACAAGAATCAAAGGATCCTTCCCTACCACGGCTAGCGGACCATGGAAGATTGCCAAGATATATGTCAAACAAGTCACAGACTTATGTATTGGCTTAAACCAACAAAACAGAAGGTATTAATACAGATTTGAAATGTTGAACATGAAAAAAAAATTCATGTTCTTAGAAAGTTGCATTGACCTTGGATTTTGATAAATTAAAAAATATCCCTGAAAACTCCATGAATTTGATGCTTTGACAAAGTTAACTGTGTCACAGAAAATTTTGTCATTACAGTAAATAGATCTTTAATGCATGTTCATGCAGAAGTTAATACTATTACATTTTAAGAATTGCAAGGTGCTGGAGGTGAGTTTGACTACTTCATGAGCAGATATTGAATAACTAATTCAAACAGAAGTTGTCCCAGCACACCGTCCGACCATAGATTTACCCACCATGTTTTTAGCTGCACTGTATATATTTCATTTGATTTTATTCACAATAACTGTTATCCCTGGACCATGCGCTGGTTCATTATACAATATTGGTCTATACCAGAAAGGAAGATAGATAGATAGAACTGTTTATTAACATATAGACTTTACCTACATACTGTGCATCAAGGTGTGGAACAGTTTATTTTGGAAAGAGTGAAACAGTTAACTGTTACACTCTGACATCATTTCAGACAAAAATGAATGAAAAAGTCCAAAATTACTTCATATGAAAACGATGTACTTAAAGCGAATAGAGAAATTTGTCAACTATTTTAATTCGTGAAAATGACCTAACATGGAATACCTTTGATACCTCCTGAAAATAAACAGCTGCTGTTTTAGCTCTTTATGATCATTTTGCTATTATTTGCTATTTTGTGAACCACCAGATAAAATTGCTTTGCATACTGCAAATTTCATACGGTAAATATTAATTTAAGAACCCATGAACTGGCCTTTTCTCAGCAATCATTGAAAATTGATACCATTGAAAATAAATGTATTCACAATATATATATTTTTAAATGTTTTCAGAGGAAACAATAAAGGAGATGAAATGTCAGACATGGCTATCATCGTCATGGAAACATTAAAGGATGGGAAGCTAAGAATTGTGGGTAATAGTAAGAGGGACATCAAAAGTTATGTTGGATGTGACATTGAGAGGTTAGCCAGTGGAGAATATATTATAGCTTGTCTGGCAGTGAGACATCTAACAAGAGGTAATCTGAAAATCTTTCATAATCTTCAAAATATTTAAGTTGATGAAACTGATCAATTTACAAACATAGTAAATTAGATAATGTTGTGGCGCTTATACCATTTTACAATCAGATTTTTGTAACATTTTACTTAAGAACCTTCAATTCATAGCCTTTGATATTAGTTATGCTACCAACCTCTCAGTCCGGAATCACTGACTTTTTTGTCTTTTTAGGATTGTTGCTCTTCTTGTTACTGTTTAAGCTATATATACTGAGTGTATTCTTAGCAACCAAATATAGGATATATGTATTCACAGGATTGATTTCAAATTGCATCTGTTTTCTGTCAGTGGAGCAAGCAGTAACTAGTAGTCTTCTCAAATTACAATTTTTCAGCCATTCATGCCAAGTTCCAGCTTGACTTTGTCCTGACAATCCATAGCACCAATAACATCATTGTTGAAGAGACTGATTCAGTCACGGCAGGGTTTACACATTTCCTAGCTGATGTACTCATCCAATCAGCAGTACAAAATGGTGACGGCAAGGTGAGTTTTTGCATTCGTACTGGCAACAATTCCCTGGATTACCTGGAAAAGTAACACTAAGAAAAATATTATTGTTACCTGACATAGGAAGTCAAAACTAAATGAAATCTGTGTAATGATTGAGGGTCTGTTTTAAGAACGCAATTTTATAATGTTATGGCGATGTTGTCATTGTTGTCATATAGAGACATTTTATTTCCTTGCAAAACTTGGGTAAATGTTAGAGATGTTAAACTGGTTTTTGTTATGTATGTCTACGAAAAAAGTGTACAGATCAAGTTTCAGTTTCATTCCACTCCACAAAATTTTACTCAAATTATGACCCTAACACTAGAAAATTTTCATTCGAAATGATAATTTACTGGAAATTTAAACATTAATGCTTTCGATCGAGATATTATGCTGGTGTTTGGTTTTATGACACTATATAATTGATCACTAGCCCTTTTTCTGTGTCCATTATAGGAACACTTGGGGTATGTGAGCTCAGTAAGGTTCTTTCATTCAATATTGCTCAATGGGATTTTGTGTCATTCAAAGATTTCCTTTATGTTCTTTCTTTTCAATTCATGATTTGTTACTGTACTTCTTCAGAACTACCAGTGGAACACCAAAGTCTACAACTACAGCTGGGATGGAGTAGTATATGTGGTAGAAAACAAAGGCAAACAGAATGAGTTTATAGAATTCCAGATGGATTGCTCTAAATGTTCTAATCTTGCCACCACAAGACAAGATACATTTACTCAAGATGTGATACCCCCTGGCCATAGGTATTGTTTGTCAGTAAAAAGTATTACATTGTTAAGGATGTTAACAAATATTTTTTGAAAAAAAAGGTTTTAAAATGGATCTGTTAAATTGTAACATTTTAAACAAAGTATCAGTTTATAAGTATAGATTATTACATGTCTTATTTTATGAATTACCCTTTACTCAGCACTAGGTTATTTTGTCAGCCTGGAAGTCAAATGGCTCAAGGGATGATGAATGACTCAGGGCTGATTAATGGTAAGATATATAAAAATTAGACATGTAATGATATATTTATCATATACTTCAACTTTAGACTAGAGAAAAACTAATAAAGTTGTTTTTGAAAACAGGGCTAGAAGTATACAAGTATATCTTAATCCACCAGAGAAGGCTAAATTTATTTCATGTTCATTATACAGTCGCTGATCAATCCAAAAATAATGACATCATAAAAACAGTGTTATTCCAAAATTTCATGAATGACCTCAGGTAAGTAATTGAAAAGGGTGATAAAGTCATAGCTTTTTCAGCCACGGAACATGAAACCTCCCACAAACTCTTCTTTATGAACATAAGTTTTATTGCCAAGTGAAAAAAATCCTTTGTCATGTTCACCAAATGGTGAGGTGGAGTTAACTTAGCTCAAGATAGTGTGACACCCCCTGCTCAACATTTTTAAGTTTAACTGAAGGCCATTCCTTGTAACATTTTTCATCCAAATAAATATATTACAGACACCATACATGAGAGTGGTTTCAATTTTTGGAGGGGTTGCATGGTATGTCAAACTGTATGGGCCAATTCAAAGATTTTCAGACCAGTGTTCGACTATTACAACCCCTTGTCCCAAAGACACTACAATCAATTTTAAACAGATAAATAAAATGCGTATGATTTTTTTTTCTTTTTAGACAACTTATTCTGCTAATGTCAAGTATTAAGCCAACTGGTGGTTGGAGAAGCAGTATACAAAATAGCTATATCAAGGGGAATAAGCCAGGATTAGAACATTTTGCAAAAGATAAATCAAAGAAACATATCCCTGACATTCCTAGAGAACTACTGTGCCTACATGAACCTCGACCGATCAAATAAGACAATGTAAGATCCATGACCAATCAAAAGTAGTGTTAGTTTTCATATTATCAGACATATCATTTGAGTTTTTATGACCAATACCAAGATATTTTCCTAAAGCTATCATCTTTATTTTTACTTATCAATTTTGTTTTACTGATTTTATAAGCTCATACTGCTAACAAGCCATATTTGGGTTTGTGTGTATGTTCAACTGTGTTAAGAATTTTATAAACATTACTATAGATTTGTTAATTGTTATATTATATATAGCCAGAGATGTTTAATTATACCACCACAAAGAAATTTGCAGATGTATATTTGTATGATGCTGTCATGATTGTCGTTGTTGTCTGTTAACTGAAGTGTTCCCACAATAACTTGAAATTTACTTATCCCATTGCTATGAAATTTGACAATGATGTTCTTTATAATAAAAGGATGGATGGCATTGATTTTGGGGTCCCCCCTGTTTTAGTTTGGAAATTAGAAGTCCAAAAGGGGCTAACTCGAATAATGAAGCCCTTTTCATTTTTGTATACTTCGGCTGTGTGGCTTGAAGTCATTCAATCATGATGTTGAATAATAAGCTAATAAGATAAGTTTGATCTTTTCTAACATAATTGTAAGACAGATGTGACAAAAAGGTGATTATTAATTTTATCTACACAGGTCTTAAGAATTGTTGGTCAACACGGTATGACAAATTATTATAAGATGAACATCAGGCATTAATGTAGTGACTGCAGGGAGTGAAATATAATGACTGTATCATTCAGGTTAAAAAAGGGGCCAAAAATGCCACTTTTCTGTCATGTGTGTTTGTTCCCAAAATTACATTTGTTCTGGTTTACCAGATACTGTGAAATTTTATAAAGTAATGTTTGATAACATAAAAAAGATAAATGAGATTGATTTTGGGGGTTTCCCATTTATCTGTTTAGAAATGAGGGGCCAAAAAGGGACATAAAAATCAAATATTTTATTTGTTCCTACAATAATTTTAGTTCTTGTTGACAAATTGCAATGAAATTTAAAAAAGATGTCCCTTACTTTAAAACTGTTGATGAGATAAATTTTGGGGGTTCCCTTTATTTTTATTTAGAAATAAAGTGCACAAAAAGGACATAAATGCAACTTTTTTTTATTTCTGGTCAGATATTGAAAAAAATTTGCAAGTTAATTCTTGTCAAGTAGGGGATACAAAATAGAGGATTAATTTTTGCAACCCTTTTTAGCTCACCTGACCCGAAGGGTCATGTGAGCTATTGGCGTCACTTGGCGTCCGTCGTCCGTCCGTCCGTCCGTCGTCCGTCCGTTAACTTTTTCAAACGTTAACTCCTCTGACACCATAAGTCCAATTGAAACCAAACTTGGTGTAGTTGATCTTTAGGGTATGGCCTACAAAACTATTGTTCGGATTTTTGATTTTAAAAAAAACATGGCCGCCGTGGCTAAAAATAGAACATAGGGGTAAAATGCAGTTTTTTAGCTCACCTGACCCGAAGGGTCATGTGAGCTATTGTCATCACTTGGCGTCCGTCGTCCGTCGTCCGTCGTCCGTAAACTTTTTAAAACGTTAACTCCTCTGACACCATAAGTCCAATTGCAACCAAACTTGGTATGGTTGTTCATTAGCATTCGGTGCTTAGAACTGATGTGGGGATTTTTGATTCGTTGTAAAACATGGCCGCCATGGCTAAAAATAGAACATAGGGGTAAAATGCAGTTTTTTGCAAATAACTCAAAAACGGCTACAGATATCAAAATTCTGGCATAGGGTTAAAGTGTTCAGCACGTCAAGATCTACCTACCCTGAAATTTTGAAGAAAATTCAACGACCCATGTAGGAGTTATTGCCCTTTTTGTGGATTTTTTGCAAATTTTGCACCTGTTAAGCTAAATATCTTGAAAACTATACTAGATATTTGAGAAATTTAAATTGCATATTGTTAAGCACATCAAGATCTACAAAATAAGTAACAGGGTCAACGTTGTAGGACCTTTCCTTTTAGGAGTTATTGCCCTTAGAACGTCAAAATTTAGCATTTTAACAGCATTTTCTCATTACATTGAAAACGTTAACTCCTCTGACACTTTAAGTCCAAATGGAACCAAACTTGGTATAGTTGTTTATTAGCATTAGGTGTATAGAACTGATGTGGGGATTTTTGATTGGTCGTAAAACATGGCCACTGTGGCTAAAAATAGAACATAGGGAAAATGGCAGTTTTTTTGCAAATAACTCTAAAACGGTGACAGATTTCAAAATTTTGATTGGGAACAAAAGTGATCAGCACCTCAAGATCTACCAGCTCTGAAATTTTGAAGAAAATCCAACAACCCATGTAGGAGTTATTGCCCTTTTTGTGGATTTTTTGCAAATTTTGCACCTGTTTAGCTCAATATCTTGAAAACTATACTAGATATTTGAGAAATTTAAATTGCATATTGTTAAGCACATCAAGATCTACAAAATATGTAACAGGGTCAACGTTGTAGGACCTTTTCTTTTAGGAGTTATTGCCCTTAGAAGGTCAAAATTTAGCATTTTAACAGCATTTCCTCATTACATTGAAAACGTTAACTCCTCTGACACTTTAAGTCCAAATGGAACCAAACTTGGTATAGTTGTTTATTAGCATTAGGTGTATAGAACTGATGTGGGGACTTTTGATTGGTTGTAAAACATGGCTGCTGTGGCTAAAAATAGAACATAGGGGTTAATGGCAGTTTTTTGCAAATAACTCTAAAACGGTGACAGATTTCAAAATTTGGATTGGAACAAAAGTGATCAGCACCTCAAGATCTACCAGCTCTGAAATTTTGAAGAAAATCCAACAACCCATGTAGGAGTTATTGCCCTTTTTGTGGATTTTTTGCAAATTTTGCACCTGTTTAGCTCAATATATTGAAAACCATACAAGATATTTGAGAAATTTAAATTGCATATTGTTAAGCGCATCAAGATCTACAAAATTTGTAAAGGGTCAACGTTGTAGGACCTTTCCTTTGAGGAGTTATTGCCCTTGGAACGTCAAAATTTAGCACTTTAACTGCATTTCCTTATATTGAAAATGTTAACTCCTCTTACACTTTAAGTCCAAATGGAACCAAACATGGTATTATTGTTTATTATTAT
This sequence comes from Arcuatula senhousia, assembly GCA_963971305.1. Taxonomy (NCBI): domain Eukaryota; kingdom Metazoa; phylum Mollusca; class Bivalvia; order Mytilida; family Mytilidae; genus Arcuatula; species Arcuatula senhousia. Next base: position 39,664,930 of record OZ020312.1, read on the forward strand.
TAGGTGTATAGAACTGTTGTGGGGATTTTTGATTGGTTGTAAAACATGGCCGCTGTGGCTAAAAATAGAACATTAGGTTAAACTGCATTTTTTTGCAAATAACTCAAAAAGGGTGACAGATTTTTAGATTTTGATAGAGAACAAAAGTGATCAGCACCTTTAGATCCACCATATTGTCAGATGACCCCCTTATTAATCTTATGACCCTTTCAACGTTAAATAGATTTTGCCTTATAACCTTTACTTTAGGCACATATGTCAGGTGAGCGATTCAGGCTCCTGGGAGCCTCTTGTTGCAAATAACTCAAAAACGGCTACAGATATCAAAATTCTGGCATAGGGTTAAAGTGATCAGCACCTCAAGATCTACCTACCCTGAAATTTTGAAGAAAATCCAATGACCCATGTAGGAGTTATTGCCCTTTTTAGCTCACCTGACCCGAAGGGTCATGTGAGCTATTGTCATCACTTGGCGTCCGTCGTCCGTCCGTCGTCCGTCGTCCGTCGTCCGTCGTCCGTCCGTAAACTTTTTAAAACGTTAACTCCTCTGACACCATAAGTCCAATTGCAACCAAACTTGGTATGGTTGTTTATTAGCATTCGGTGCTTAGAACTGATGTGGGGATTTTTGATTCGTCGTAAAACATGGCCGCCGTGGCTAAAAATAGAACATAGGGGTAAAATGCAGTTTTTTGCAAATAACTCAAAAACGGCTACAGATATCAAAATTCTGGCATAGGGTAAAAGTGATCAGCACCTCAAGATCTACCTACCCTGAAATTTTGAAGAAAATCCAACGACCCATGTAGGAGTTATTGCCCTTTTTGTGGATTTTTTGCAAATTTTGCACCTGTTTAACTCAATATCTTGAAAACTATACTAGATATTTGAGAAATTTAAACTGCATATTGTTAAGCACTTCAAGATCTACAAAATTTGTAACAGGGTCAACGTTGTAGGACCTTTCCTTTTAGGAGTTATTGCCCTTAGAACGTCAAAATTTAGCATTTTAACAGCATTTCCTCATTACATTGAAAACGTTAACTCCTCTGACACTTTAAGTCCAAATGGAACCAAACTTGATATAGTTGTTTATTAGCATTAGGTGAATAGAACTGATGTGGGGATTTTTGATTGGTTGTAAAACATGGCCGCTGTGGCTAAAAATAGAACATAGAGGTAAATGGCAGTTTTTTGCAAATAACTCTAAAACGGTGAAAGATTTCAAAATTTTGATTGGGAACAAAAGTGATCAGCACCTCAAGATCTACCAGCTCTGAAATTTTGAAGAAAATCCAACAACCCATGTAGGAGTTATTGCCCTTTTTGTGGATTTTTTGCAAATTTTGCACCTGTTTAGCTCAATATCTTGAAAACTATACTAGATATTTGAGAACTTTAAATTGCATATTGTTAAGCACATCAAGATCTACAAAATATGTAACAGTGTCAACGTTGTAGGACCTTTTCTTTTAGGAGTTATCGCCCTTAGAACGTCAAAATTTAGCATTTTAACAGCATTTCCTCATTACATTGAAAACGTTAACTCCTCTGACACTTTAAGTCCAAATGGAACCAAACTTGGTAAAGTTGTTTATTAGCATTAGGTGAATAGAACTGGTGTGGGGATTTTTGATTGGTTGTAAAACATGGCCGCTGTGGCTAAAAATAGAACATTAGGTTAAACTGCATATTTTTTGCAAATAACTCAAAAAGGGTGACAGATTTTTAGATTTTGACTGACAACAAAAGTGATCAGCACCTTTAGATCCACCATATTGTCAGATGACCCCCTTATTAATCTTATGACCCTTTCAACGTTAAATAGATTTTGCCTTATAACCTTTACTTCAGGCACATATGTCAGGTGAGCGATTCAGGCTCCTGGGAGCCTCTTGTTGTGGATATTTTTGCAAATTTTGCACCTGTTTAGCTCAATATCTTGAAAAATATACTAGATATTTTTTAGAAATTTAAATTGCATATTGTTAAGCACATCAAGATCTACAAAATATGTGACAGGGTCAACGTTGTAGGACCTTTCCTTTTAGGAGTTATTGCCCTTAGAACGTCAAAATTTAGCATTTTAACAGCATTTCCTCATTACATTGAAAACGTTAACTCCTCTAACACTTTAAGTCCAAATGGAACCAAACTTGGTAAAGTTGTTTATTAGCATTAGGTGTATAGAACTGATGTGGGGATTTTTGATTGGTCGTAAAACATGGCCGCTGTGGCTAAAAGTAGAACATAGGGGTAAATGGCAGTTTTTTGCAAATAACTCTAAAACGGTGACAGATTTCAAAATTTTGATGGGTACAAAAGTGATCAGCACCTCAAGATCTACCAGCTCTGAAATTTTGAAGAAAATCCAACAACCCATGTAGGAGTTATTGCCCTTTTTGTGGATTTTTTGCAAATTTTGCACCTGTTTAGCTCAATATCTTAAAAACTATACAAGATATTTGAGAAATTTAAATTGCATATTGTTAAGCACATCAAGATCTACAAAATTTGTAACAGGGTCAACGTTGTAGGACCTTTCCTTTGAGGAGTTATTGCCCTTGGAACGTCAAAATTGAGCATTTTTACTGCATTTCCTTATATTGAAAATGTTAACTCCTCTGACACTTTAAGTCCAAATGGAACCAAACTTGGTATTATTGTTTATTATTATTAGGTATATAGAACTGTTGTGGGGATTTTTGATTGGTTGTAAAACATGGCCGCTGTGGCTAAAAATAGAACATTAGGTTAAACTGCATTTTTTTGCAAATAACTCAAAAAGGGTGACAGATTTTTAGATTTTGATTGAGAACAAAAGTGATCAGCACCTTTAGATCCACCATATTGTCAGATGACCCCCTTATTAATCTTATGACCCTTTCAACGTTAAATAGATTTTGCCTTATAACCTTTACTTCAGGCACATATGTCAGGTGAGCGATTCAGGCTCCTGGGAGCCTCTTGTTTCTATTAAGAAATTAGGGGCCTTAATGGGCAAAATTGAATATTTTAATAATTGTTCAATATTAGTTTTGTTTTTGCTAATTTTTCTTGTCAAGTAGTGAATACAAAATAGAGGATCAATTTTTGTGACCCTTCCCCTTTTTCTGCTAAGAAATTAGGGGGAAAATGGCCAACATTTAAACTTTATATATTGTTCGATTTCAACATTTTTTTTAACTTTATTCTTGTCAAGTTGTGGATTTACAAAATTGAGGATTTATTTTTGTGACTGTCAGCCCATTTTTTTGATAATGAATTTGATTAATTTAAACATATTTTATTCAAAAGAAAAGGATTGGATAGCAGGCCAAGGCCTATAAATATCTTCTCCAAGGAACAATGTACAAAATATGACAATAGTAGTGAAACATACATACACAAAAACTAATACAAAGAGCAAATAATTTCATATAACAGTATAAATGACCTTAAAATATTTTAATAGTTATATTACTCTATTTTATTCACAAGGTTGGGCGGAGCTTAAATTTCTCAGTCTTTAAGGTAGGATTTAAATGAAGAAGTCCGAAATAATTGACCCGTGACCAACGCGGTCAATAAAATAGAGTAATACATGTACTTCATATATTAAATCAAGGGAATTTGCATTACTGTCATAGGAATAAGTGTTTATTGGTGTAAAAATTGATAAATTATGAAAGTATGGGCAAAAGGGGGCAAAAGATAAAGCATAGCAGATACAACCCTTTAATTAGGGGCTAAATTTTGTCTAATTTTTATTGGTCTACTTTTTAAAAAAGTTATATGATTCCTTGTGAAAATGAGGTTGGAAAGTCTACCAAAGAATGCAAGTGTCCAAAAACTTTGTCAGTCTACCAAAGAATGCATGTGTTCAGATCAATTGACAATCCATTTTGGGCCTCAAACCTACAGGGATCAACATGTCCTATCATGCTTTGCTCTGCGAAGCTTTTTATTTAAATGATAATTAGGTAGAATTAGCATGTTAGAAATTTACATATTTTTACTATACATTCTTATGTTAAATGTTATTTTTGAGAGATTTCTATTTTTCAGGATATTTTTATGTGATAATTCAACAATTATGTTAAGAAATTTTAGATACATTTACTATTATGGTACATTCCTTTCATAAATGTTATTTCTAGAGATTTCTATTTTTATATATCTATTTGTGATCATTCAACATCTTAAGAAACTAATATGGTACATTCCTTTCTTAAATTGATATATTTTTAGAGATTTATATTTATACATATATTTGATAGTTGTTGTTAAGCTATTATTGTTGTATATTTGTTTTATGACTGTTTATCAAATTTTTTCTTTACACAATCTTTAATCCACATAATTTAAATGTATATAGGATTTTTGTACTTATTAAGGTTACTTTTGAGTGATATGTGCAATGGGCAATATTATTGTTTCTTATACTGTGGTTTCATTAATATTTGTGGGGTATCAATTTTCGTGGTTTTCATGGATGGCCTTGACCCACGAAATTTGATACCCCATGAAAATGAAATTTAACATTGCTGTATATGCAGCAGTCTTAAGAACCATGAATTTAAGAATCCATGAAATATTCTTTTTAATCCAACCACGAAAATTGGTACCCACGAAAATAAATGAATCCACAGTACATAGAAATCAAGTTTGTTTAACCTTGAGATGTTTGCTATTAACTTACGGTAGAAATTATGTGTGGATTACCAATGACTGCAATATTCTTATCTCTTTTGCCAAATTTTAAAATATTATACAATCACTGTCTTTTGTTGAGGTAAATGTGCAGTGTTATTGACTTTTGAAAAACAGATATTCACTGAGCCCGAAGGGTGAGGTGAATATCTTTAGTTTTTCTAAAGTCAATAACACTCACATTTATCGAAACAAAAGACAGTAATTGTTTTATTCTATTATCCAATATCTGACAAAAATATGCATTGGAAGTGTTAAAAACAAATTAAACCAAACAGAAACATACTGTAACGATGTCATCACCTTTCCCGCCATTTTTTAGGTGAATATCACTTTGCCAGGTGAATATCCTTTTTTATTCATTTAGTTGATTATAATGAAATATGTTAAAGAATTATTTATATTATAGAATAATATACAATTACTGTCTTTTGTTGAGGTAAATGTGCAGTGTTATTGACTTTTGAAAAACAGATATTCACTGAGCCCTTCGGGCTCAGTGAATATCTATAGTTTTTCTAAAGTCAATAACACTCACATTTATCGAAACAAAAGACAGTAATTGTTTTATTCTATTATCCAATATCTGACAAAAATATGCATTGGAAGTGTTAAAAACAAATTAAACCAAACAGAAACATACTGTAACGATGTCATCACCTTTCCCGCCATTTTTTAGGTGAATATCCTTTTTTATTCATTTAGTTGATTATAATGAAATATGTTAAAGAATTATTTATATTATCGAATAATAAAAGTTTCTGATTACTTGTGCAATAATATGTTGGGGGGGGGGGGGGGGGCTCCTCGTGGGGGTATAGTAGGATCAGGCTGAAGTAATCATTAAGTTTTTGCTTTTAGTTACTAAAAATATTATCATTTAAAAAAAATATTTGAAAAGTGTTAATTAGTTATCAAAAAGGATTGATGGAATCAAGTGATCACTAAAAAAATACTCATGTAATCAAGTAATGTCCCAGTAATCCTGTAATCAAGAAATCCATGAAGAGCCTCATTTAAAGATGATAAGATTTGTGAATGAAAATTTACATATGTATTACTTAATTCATGCATATACATAATACTTGATACAACAACTTTATAAAATCTAATCTAAAATTCTTGCAGCTATATTCAAATGTCATCCAATTAATTTTTATAGCCCTGCAAAAACTAAAGGGGGTTAATCTGTTCATCTGTCTGTCTGTCTGTCCTTAGTGAGCTTGTATGTTGTATTTTTAGTACCAATGTCAAAAGTCTGAAAAGACAGATAAAACCAGTTGACACAAATAATTTATTTTAAACAGCACAAAGAAACAGTTAACATAGAAATTACTCTACCGTGGCACACAAAAATACAGTCAAAACTGCAAACAGTAACAAGAACTCAAGTCATAGCAACAGGTGCTTCTCAATGGTAAGCAGTTCCTGCTTGTTTCAATGCACAAGTATATGGTTTGTTTTAACATAGAGTTTCCCTTTTCTATGTAAATAAATTTGATTGTATATTTTTGTATGTTATTTGTGCACTTGAAGATAATTTAAGCAATATTTATTTTTTTAGACAGACATCTGAAAATATTTTTTAACTCAAAATATTTTTACTAGTCTTGCATAATACAATCATTACATTTTGATATATATTTTCTGAATATATTTACTTTTGTTATTATAAATTACATTTACATGTGAAATCAGATTAGTTTTTTCTATATACAGTTGACATTGGTTGCAGAACTTTTGCATTTTTTTGCTCACAACAGTACAATTATTGAAGTGCATTGACAAATGATAAATTATAATTAGGAACCTCAAAGGTATTTATCATGAAACAAGCTATATAAATGTTTATTAGGGCCCCGCATCGAAGATGCGGACGCCCTATAGTTTTCACTTTGTCCGTCTGTCCGTCCGTCCGTCTGTCCGTCCGTCAACAATTTTTGTGAACACTAAAACTCAACAACTATTAACACCACAGTTCTGAAACTTTGCACAGCTGCTAAGTAGCATGCCATGATGTGCATATTAAGATTTCGTGCAAATCTGATTAAAATTTTTGTAAAAAATCTTCATTTTTTATCGAAAATCACAGATTTTGAGAATTGGACTTTGTGAACACTAAAACTCAAAAACTGTTAACAATACAGTTCTGAAACTTTGCACAGCTGCTAAGTAGCATGTCATGATGTGCATATTAAAATTTCGTGCAAATCTGTTTAATATTTTTGGAAAAAACTTCATTTTTTATCGAAAATCACAGATTTTGAGAATTGGACTTTGTGAACACTAAAACTCAAAAACTGTTAACAATACAGTTCTGAAACTTTGTTCAGCTGCTAAGTAGCATGTCCTGATTTGCAAATTAAAATTTCATGCAAATCTGATTAATATTTATTGAAAAAACTTCATTTTTTATCGAAAATCACAGATTTTGAGAATTGGACTTTGTGAACACTAAAACTCAAAAACTGTTAACAATACAGTCCTGAAACTTTGTACAGCTGCTAAGTAGCATGTCCTGCTTTGCATATTAAAATTTCATGCAAATCTGTTAATTTCTTTTGGAAAAAACTTCATTTTTAGCTCACCTGACCCGAAGGGTCATGTGAGCTATTGTCATCACTTGGCATCCGTCGTCCGTCCGTCCGTCGTCCGTCATCCGTCCGTTGTCCGTCCGTAAACTTTTTAAAACGTTAACTCCTCTGACACCATAAGTCCAATTGCAACCAAACTTGGTATGGTTGTTCATTAGCATTCGGTGCTTAGAACTGATGTGGGGATTTTTGATTCGTCGTAAAACATGGCCGCCATGGGGTAAAATGCAGTTTTTTGCAAATAACTCAAAAACGGCTACAGATATCAAAATTCTGGCATAGGGTTAAAGTGATCAGCACCTCATGATCTACCTACCCTGAAATTTTGAAGAAAATCCAACGACCCATGTAGGAGTTATTGCCCTTTTTGTTGATTTTTTGCAAATTTTGCACCTGTTTAGCTCAATATCTTGAAAACTATACTAGATATTTGAGAAATTTAAATTGCATATTGTTAAGCACATCAAGATCTACAAAATTTGTAACAGGGTCAACGTTGTAGGACCTTTCCTTTTAGGAGTTATTGCCCTTAGAACGTCAAAATTTAGCATTTTAACAGCATTTCCTCATTACATTGAAAACGTTAACTCCTCTGACACTTTAAGTCCAAATGGAACCAAACTTGGTATAGTTGTTTATTAGCATTAGGTGTATAGAACTGATGTGGGGATTTTTGATTGGTTGTAAAACATGGCCGCTGTGGCTAAAAATAGAACATAGAGGTAAATGGCAGTTTTTTGCAAATAACTCTAAAACGGTGACAGATTTCAAAATTTTGATTGAGAACAAAAGTGATCAGCACCTCAAGATCTACCAGCTCTGAAATTTTGAAGAAAATCCAACAACCCATGTAGGAGTTATTGCCCTTTTTGTGGATTTTTTGCAAATTTTGCACCTGTTTAGCTCAATATCTTGAAAACTATACTAGATATTGTATTTGAGAAATTTAAATTGCATATTGTTAAGCACATCAAGATCTACAAAATTTGTAACAGGGTCAACGTGGTAGGACCTTTCCTTTTAGGAGTTATTGCCCTTAGAACGTCAAAATTTAGCATTTTAACAGCATTTCCTCATTACATTGAAAACGTTAACTCCTCTGACACTTTAAGTCCAAATGGAACCAAACTTGGTATAGTTGTTTATTAGCATTAGGTGTATAGAACTGATGTGGGGATTTTTGATTGGTCGTAAAACATGGCCGCTGTGGCTAAAAATAGAACATAGGGGTAAATGGCAGTTTTTTGCAAATAACTCTAAAACGGTGACAGATTTCAAAATTTTGATTGGGAACAAAAGTGATCAGCACCTCAAGATCTACCAGCTCTGATATTTTGAAGAAAATCCAACAACCCATGTAGGAGTTATTGCCCTTTTTTGTGGATTTTTTGCAAATTTTGCACCTGTTTAGCTCAATATCTTGAAAACCATACAAGATATTTGAAAAATTTGAATTGCATATTGTTAAGCGCATCAAGATCTACAAAATTTGTAGCAGGGTCAACGTTGTAGGACCTTTCCTTTGAGGAGTTATTGCCCTTGGAACGTCAAAATTGAGCATTTTAACTGCATTTCCTTATATTGAAAATGTTAACTCCTCTGACACTTTAAGTCCAAATGGAACCAAACTTGGTATAGTTGTTTATTATTATTAGGTGTATAGAACTGTTATGGGGATTTTTGATTGGTTGTAAAACATGGCCACTGTGGCTAAAAATAGAACATTAGGTTAAACTGCATTTTTTTGCAAATAACTCAAAAAGGGTGACAGATTTTTAGATTTTGATTGAGAACAAAAGTGATCAGCACCTTTAGATCCATCATATTGTTAGATGACCCCCTTATTAATCTTATGACCCTTTCAACGTTAAATAGATTTTGCCTTATAACCTTTACTTCAGGCACATATATATAGGTGAGCGATTCAGGCTCCTGGGAGCCTCTTGTTTATCGAAAATCACAGATTTTGAGAAATGGAATTTTTGAACAATAAAACTCAAAGGCTATTAACAATACAGCTCTGAAGTTTCATATGCATTCCATGGAACATGCCTTAGTGTTTATAATTAAAGTTCGTATGATTTTGAAAACACTTAGATATTTTGCCGCGGGGCCCTTTCTGACTTTGTCAGTATTCTAGTTGATATAGTTGTTTTTTTTTTGCATTATAGTTATAAATGGTCACATTACCAGTGTTCTTTTTGACCATACAAAGAATTTAAAAGGATGTGCAATAATCCCCCCCCCTAAAAAAGAAATTATTTTTTATTTATGTACAATTGTATTAAAGTGTTAGAATTTTTCTTTTATTCTTGCTATCACATTTATATTACTTATTTTTTTAGAAGATTGGGACAATTATGATTTTCACCTTGCAAGTTTGAAGGAATCATGTATTTAACTGACATTGTAATCTATTTATCAATTTATATGGTCATAGAAAGTAAGGTAGAAATGAATGTCAGTAAGGTTGTTTGGTCATCAAAAAAAAAAGCCAAAAGGAGTGTTGTTTTTAGTCTCACCTGCAACTTTAGTCGCTGAAGGCAAGACATAGGTATTACTTTCCTGCGGCGGTGGCGGCGTAAACTTTTTTGTAAGACTTTTGTGGAAAATGAATTACAAGAAAATTATAATAGCTATGCATCTGATATTTGGTATACAGACAGTTGGGGTTATGGTCTACGCAACTGGCACCATGCTGTTTGACCCTGACCCCAATATCATGGGTCAGCGACTCACTGAACTTAGATGTTTTTTCGGGCTAACAAACCCCTTTGTAAGACTTTTGTGGAAAATGAATTTAGTGAAAAGTATAATAGCTAGGCATCTGACATCTGGTATACAGACACTTCGGGTTATGGTCTATGCAACTGGCCCCATGCCTTTTAACCCTAACCCCATTTTCATGGTTCAGTGACTCTGTGGACTTAGATGATTTTTGGGACAATTAAAATTTTGTGGAAAATAAATTAAGTTAAAAGTATAATAGCTAGGCATCTGATATTTGGTATACAGACATTTGAGGTTTTGTACTTCACAACTGACACCATGGTGTGTGACCCTGACCCCATTTTCATGTTTCAGTGACTTTGTGAACTTAGATGATTTTTGGGTGGAAAATGAGTTAAGTGAAAAGTATTATATTATAGCTAGGCATCTGATATTTGGGGATAATGGTATACACAACTGACATCACCATGTACTGTGACCTTGACCCCATTTTCATGGTAAATGTTGGTCTTTTTTCAATGTTTCTAAATAACTATGGTATCTAGAACAAACATCAGACATTTTTGTGATGGTGAAATGGAATTCTGTCATCTGTCACATGACCTTGACCTTAACTTTTCTGAAGGCAGATCTAGACCTTCAATGAGTTCTGTGATGGTGCCGACAGGCGAGACATACTTTAGTGTCAACTCTTGTTTTTTTTTTTTCTCTGATCACTCTAGATCTGCTATTTTCTGGTTTTTTTTGTTATTAGATTGTAGGATGTTGGAATGGTATAGATATATGTTTAAAAGTTTTTAAAGGGTAAGCTTGACATGTTTGTTTGTTTATTTTTTGTTTTTGTTTTCACTAAAAGAGATTCTTTATAATGAATATTTTAGACGAGGGTAATAGTTTCTTTGATATTCTGGCATAGGAAAGTTAGCGTGTTGATGGCTTTAGAGTTTGTTGTGATAAATCCTTTTATACTTTTATTTATAAACAAATATAATTATATTTTTACATGTTGATTTTAAATTTCACACAATAAATTGAAGAAAATGTACACATTTATTATAATTTTGTTTGATATATGATAACATTTACTACTACTGTTATTATCACTAATATATGCAGGGTATATCCTAAACACAACTAGTGTTAAAATGTTTCTACTAGTAGTCCAGTATTCAGGGGAAAAAATTGCTTCTTTTCAGGTTAAAACTGTAAAAGAATAGAACATGACTAAACAAATGTACAATGCTCCTGATATTGGGTATTTGCTATAAAGGGGTAGGGGCTCTAAGACCCTATTTTGGCCCCATAATTTCAGTGTATTTTATTTGAATGAACTATGTTTAATTTGCATTCTTAAAATGATGCAAACAAAGTGTTTGGCAATTATGGCATTGTAAGATGAGTGCTTTTCTTTACACAGGTCTTTTAAATATGACTATTTTATAGAATTTGTCCAAAATGATGAAAAACGTCACATTTTACATTGTTTTTTGTTAAATTTGAATGCCTCCACAGGCCTCCACCCAAATGAAACTTAGCAAAAATATGCAAGATGACACAATATTGCAGTGTGTGAAATATCTTTTTGGTGGAGGCATGCGGCAGTATTTAACTTTTTGAAAAACTGGTCTTAAATTTGTGAATTTTGGCTGTTTTCAGCTTTTCTTGAAATATGACGTCATTAAGCAATCAATTAAGACATTATGTCAATGTGTATTTCAGCTTGTTACATTACAACCATACATAGCATCAATTAATTACAGTATAAACTTGATCTGTTCTCCAAATTTATTTTCATAACAAATTTGGGACCTAATAAGCACCTTATTGCCCCTACCCCTTTATTAGGAAAATAAGAGTGGACAGATTACCTAATTACACCTAAGCAAACTCTTACAAGGTGAACTGATAAACCATAAAAGAATTGATTGAGACTCTCAGACTTATGGTAATATAGTACATGTAGAACCACATGCAGCTTTTTTTACGCCAGAGAGATAAACAATTTTTTAAACCAGATTGATATAACATCTGGAATAAGATTCGGAATATAGGTATTCAACATAACCTACAGTTTTAAAAATAATTTTAAAATCCACAATGGAACAGAGCCAGCAGCCTTCCATGTGACCAGCAGTCACTGCTCACTGTTTTGGAATAGGCCCTGGATTGAAAATTAACTACATAAGATTTAAGCTCAATCCTAAATTGTCAATGAAACCCTCTCCTTAGTTAACAAAAAGTATAAAAGAACATAAATCCATCAAGAAAAAACATCAGCTTTTATAAAGATTCCTGGTGAAGGATATGCACATATGTCCTGCCGAGACATACATGTCAGGGACCAGAGATAACTAAAAAAAATAAAATCAACAATGAAAAAAAACAAAAAAACAAAAAACAGAAAACACAATCACAAGACAGGAGTCAAATTGCAGTTATCGTCCATCTAAAAGTCACAGTGATTGACCATGATCCCCACAATAGTATGCATGGGCCATATGTGATACCCCGATCGTCAGCATCGATGTCCACTATCAGGGGAATGGTTAAGGTCCATTCACAATAACTGTCAAGTGCCACATCAACCATATTGGTATGGAAGATGCACCTAGTGATGCTAAGCACATTGCATGGGTCGGATGCTGACTGTGACCTATATTTTCCACATTGATGACCGATTACAGAAGAATGGTTAAAGTCCATTTCAGCTTACTGACAAGTGAGACATCAATGATATTTGTAGGGTAGGTGCAACTATACTAGTGGTGCTAGGCACTTGGATGACCACTTACAGAAAAATGGTTAAAGTCCATTACCACTTACTGACAAGTGCCACATCACCCATATTGGTATGGCTGGTGCACCTTAGCTCAATGCATGCTTCGGATGCTGGTTGAACCTATATTTTCAGTATGGATGACCATATACAGAAGAATGATCAAAGTACATTACTGCTTCATGACAAGTGCCACGTCAACCATTTTGGTATGGTAGGTGCACTTAGCGATGCTAAGCACAAGCATGCTTTGGATGCTGGATGTGATCTATGTTTTCCGCATGGATGACCGCTTACATGTACAGAAGAATTGTTTAAGTTCATTCCCGTTTACTGACAAGTGCCACATGAACCATATTGGTATGGTAGGTGCATCTATACTAAATGATGCCATGCACAAGGCATGCTTCGGATGCTGGACTATAATTTCCGCATCAATGACCATTTACAGAAGAATTGTTAGTCCATTTCTGCATACTGAAAAGTGCCACTTCAATGATATTGGAATAGTAGGTGCACCTAGTGATGATTAGCACAATGAATGTTTCGGATGCTGGCTACGACCAATTTTTTTTGCATGCATGACTACTTACAAAATAGTTGTTCAAGTTCAATCCTGCTAACAGACAAGTACTTCATCAACATGTAAGTGGTATGGTAGGTGCATGGTTTAACTGCTTGCTGTGACCTTTTTCTGCATGAATGAGCATGTAAAATTTGAAAAGTTCAAGCCAATTCCAGCTTGGTGACAATAATAGGTAACGAGGTGAGCCCCGTAATCGATAGAATACCCATGTTTTTTGGATAATGTGGATATGTGAAATAGAACTTAAAATGCAAAGAAATATTTACCTTCTGCATCAGAAGTTACTTAGTTTGATGTTTCGAAATCTATGTTATTAGTTTGTGTCTCATTCTCAACTTTATATTAAAGATGTCAGTGGACATCTTTTATAGGAAATGCCCCTTTTTAGATTAAATATCACATTTTTCATGTTACAGATCAATATCTTTTAAAAGCCAATAGAGATGTGACATACTTAAAAAGAAAGAAATAGAAATTGGGGAAAACACAAAATTAGATATAACAGAATTGAGAGTACTTGATCATCTCAGAGGGGAGCCAAGTCTCCTGGTATTGGAATGACGAATGAAATGAAGCCCAACCCAAGTTCTCGCACCCATTATTCCGGTGTAGAGAAGATTATGGTCGACTTAGTAGGATTGCCTATTGCGTGTAAGTAAACAGAAGTATGTCTGCAAATCCAAAACTTGAGTGATATATTACTTTGAACTCCATTCTTAAAAAGATATTGACTATAGTTCTTCGATATGATACAAAATGACAATAGGTTGATAGACTTAAATGATTTTTGAAATAAACATCTTAATATCCTGTAAGTAGAGATATGACATAATATATAAGTGACTTAAAGATTTTATTGACTTTGTAAAATACTTTATAAGGAATGGCCTTACTGTTTGTTTGTAGAGAATGCTTGTTATAGCTCTAAAAAATGCATATGTTATTCCTAGATTATTTTTTATCAGCAATCTTTGGCTCACTTATGATTAAATATTATATATATTTTTTATCAGGTAGGATAAGAAACATTGTTATAAGCAAGACTATTAGAAGTTCGTTCTCTCAAGATAGTACTTCCATGGTAAGACTTATTCTATTTCTATCTTAATCACAAACATAGTTGTTAGACTTATATGACACGAATATACCAATTAACACTTTTCTGTCGTAAAATTCAAAATGGTTTAAAACTTTACGCTTCTTTCCTTGTACTGCATGCACATGGTCGATATCCTCGGTGCTGGATTTGGCTTTCCTGTTCAAACTTTTTTTTTTCATCTTTGAGTACTTTTCGTTCAATGCTTCTGGTTTATAACCTTCCAATGTTTGGATTCAAAAACTGCTGGTGCGAGGTTACTCCTTGAAATGTGCATATGCCTTACATATTACAGCATAACCAAATTATCCGTTTCGGTGTTTGAATTTCAATTTTATGTAAGATTTCACATTGCTTATAAATGTTCTTTTTTTGTTATGTTGTCCGTGTCGTTTTATATTCGTCTTGTCTTTGTCTTTTCGGACTTTTTTTATGTTTTAATGCACATCGCTCTGTTTCAGTGTATAGAAAGTTCAAGATTAAAAAAAAATAATTCTTTGTCCTCCACATATACCATGTACACAAGTATACTCTATATCTCTTTTATACCCCGCGACTACATGTCTGGGGCATTTAGTTTTACTCGTACGAAATTCTGCCAAGCTTTTCTCGGAAACTGTACATGAGAAAGATTTGAAATTTAGCAGGACGGTTCAGTTTAACAAACTGTATATTCTAATCGATTTTCAGACCTGTCGGAGTTACTTCTTGTGTTGGACCTAGTGTCATGGGCACATTCTTTATGTATTTTCAATTTTGTTTGAAAAGAGTAAAGTCATCCCAGATCTATAACGTTGTATCAATAGTCGTTTGAAATGAAATCCAGACATGTCTTCCTGTTGGCCGATTATGAACTTTCACGTTTTCATTTTCAATTCATGTAATTTACTACTGAAAACAATACAACCGGGATTGACCATTTAATATGATTGTTCAAAATCTATTAATGATTCATTGTATAATTAAGCTGCTTTCTTCCTTTCAAATATAGTTAAACGATTAATTTATAACACATAAAAGGGTTTATAAGTTCACAGTGCAGTAACATAGTGCATCAGTGAACGTTAGAATAACACAAACAAATCTTAAGATCTTTAATGTGGATAGATATATAGTTTGGAATTTATATTAAACGTTTTGATTTCAAATTAATATTGGTAAGTAATCTGTTAAAACTAAAACAGAGAATAATTTAGATAGAAAAAAAAAAACCAAACGATTAATTGTCAAATTAAAGGGACACTGCATATTACTATTCCTATACTATTACTACTACTTTAATTTTTTTTTTAGAAATTTCTGTTTTGAAAAAAAAGACATTTCCAACAACAAGAGCAGTATATAACATGCATTAACTGCTTTTACAACACTATATCTTTTTACTTCGTTGTCGCTGGAATAGTGCCGGTTGCACCACGAGGAGTCGCTGGTCGGAATTCTGCAAGACTGAACATATGTTGAGTGAAGACAAAAACCTTGTAACATTTCTTGAGTGAGGACAAAACTTCGTAGCAATGTGATATCGAGCAACAAGACATCATGCACCCGAGCATGTAATCGTATAAAATAGACAAATTCAGCATGTATGGAGTTAAAATCTTTTAGATAAGCACAGACAATTAATTGTAAAATGTCCTAAAAGACAAGACTTAAACCGATAGTTACCGGAGACACAAAGCACGACAATGGTTAAGGATAAAAGCAAGTATATAAATAGGACAACTAGATTCTAGTAAGGTTTAATGGCAATGATGGTAGAATTGCTGAAGTTACATAATATGTTCATTCGTACTGGAAAACTGATGCATGTTGGTTACACAATCCCATAAATTACGAATATTAGTATGTACTGAAGGTGGGGAACATAATATTAAGTACTTAAAAATGCATAAGCATCCAACAATACAATTTGCCAAGTTAAATAAATATTTAAAAGAATAAATTAAGAGACTTGCACTGTTAAGCGATCTGCCTTTTCATTCCATCCTATTGTATGTTTTTACAATAA